>CM048752.1:81325770-82005770 GCA_026315105.1 Locusta migratoria
GTGTAATAATGCGCCAGTGTAACTCTGCGCGAGTGTAACTCTGTGCTTGTGTAACTCTGTGCTAGTGTAACTCTGTGCTAGTGCAAATCTGTGCTAGTGTAATTCTGCGCCAGTGTAACTCTGCGCGAGTGTAACTCTGTGCTAGTGTAACTCTGTGCTAGTGTAACTCTATGCTAGTGTAACTCTATGCTAGTGTAACTCTGTGCTACTGTAATTCTGTGCCAGTGTAACTCTGTGCGAGTGTAACTCTGTGCTAGTGTAACTCTGTGCTAGTGTAACTCTGTGCTAGTGTAATTCTGCGCCAGTGTAACTCTGCGCGAGTGTAACTCTGTGCTAGTGTAACTCTGTGCTAGTGTAACACTGTGCTAGTGTAACTCCGTGCTAGTGTAACTCTGTGCTAGTGTAACCCTGTGCTAGTGTAATTCTGCGCCAGTGTAAGTCTGCGCGAGTGTAACTCTGAGCTAGTGTAACTCTGTGCTAGTGTAACACTGTGCTAGTGTAAATCTGTGCTAGTGTAACTCTGTGCTGGTGTAACTCTGTGCTAGTGTAACTCTGTGCTAGTGTAATTATGCGCCAGTGTAACTCTGCACGGGTGTAACTCTGTGCTAGTGTAACTCTGTGCTAATGTAACTCTGTGCTAGTGTAAAATTATGCTAGTGTAATTCTGCGCCAGTGTAACTCTGCGCGAGTGTAACTCTGTGCAAGTGTAACTCTGTGCTAGTGTAACTCTGTGGTAGTGTAATTCTGTGCTAGTGTAACTCTGTGCTAGTGTAATTCTGCGTTAGTGTAACTCTGTGCGTGTGTAACTCATGCTAGTGTACTCTGTGCTAGTGTAAATCTGTGCTAGTTTAACTCTGTGCTAGTGTAATTCTGCGCCAGTGTAACTCTGCGTGTGTGTAACTCTGTGCTAGTGTAACTCTGTGCTAGTGTAACTCTGTGCTAGTGTAACTCTGTGCTAGTGTAACTCTGTGCTAGTGTAATTCTGTGCCAGTGTAACTCTGCGCGAGTGTAACTCTGTGCTAGTGTAAATCTGTGCTAGTATAACTCTATGCCAGTGTAAGTCTGTGCTAGTGTAACTCTGTGCTAGTGTAACTCTGTGCTAGTGTAACTCTGTGCTAGTGTAACTCTGTGCTAGTGTAACTCTGCGCCAGTGTAACTCTGTGCTAGTGTAACACTTTGCTAGTGTAACTCTGTGCTAGTGTAATTATGCGCCAGTGTAACTCTGCGCGAGTGTAACTCTGTCCTAGTGTTACTCTGTGCTAGTGTAATTCTGCGCCAGTATTACGCTGCGCGAGTGTAACACTGTGCTAGTGTAACTCTGTGCTAGTGTAACTCTACGCCACTATAATTCTTCGCCAGTGTAACTCTGCGCGAGTGTAACTCTGTGCTAGTGTAAATCTGTGCTAGTTAACTCTGTGCTAGTGTAATTCTGCACCAGTGTAACTCTGCGCGAGTGTAACTTTGTGCTAGTGTAACTCTGTGCTAGTGTAATTCTGCGCCAGTGTAACTCTGCGCGAGTGTAACTCTGTGCTAGTGTAACTCTGTGCTAGTGTAATTCTGTGCTAGTTTAAATCTAAGCTAGTGTAATTCTGCGCCAGTGTAACTCTGTGCTAGTGTAACCCCGTGCTAGTGTAACTCTGCGCTAGTGTAACTCTGTGCTAGTGTAACTCTGTGCTAGTGTAATTCTGCGCCAGTGTAACTCTGCGCGAGTGTAACTCTGTGCTAGTGTAACTCTGTGCTAGTGTAACTCTGTGCTAGTGTAATTCTGTGCTGGTTTAATTCTGTGCTAGTGTAATTCTGCGCCAGTGTAAATTTGCGCGAGTGTAACTCTGTGCTACTGTAACCCTGTGCTAGTGTAACTCTGTGCTAGAGTAACTCTGCGCTAGTGTAATTCTGCGCCAGTGTAACTTTGCGCGAGTGTAACTCTGTGCTAGTGTAACTCTGTGCTAGTGTAACTCTGTGCTAGTGTAATTCTGCGCCAGTGTAACTCTGCGCGAGTGTAACTCTGTGCTAGTGTAACTCTGTGCTAGTGTAACTCTGTGCTAGTGTAACTCTGTGCTAGTGTAATTCTGTGCTAGTGTAATTCTGTGCTAGTGTAACTCTGTGATAGTGTAATTGTGCGCCAGTGTAACTCTGTGCTAGTGTAAGTCTGTGCTAGTGTAACTCTGGGCTAGTGTAACTTTGAGCTAGTGTAACTCTGTGCTAGTGTAACTCTGTGCTAATGTAACTCTGTGCTAGTGTAACTCTGTGCTAGTGTAACCCTGTGCTAGTGTAATTCTGCGCCAGTGTAACTCTGCGCGAGTGTAACTCTGTGCTAGTGTAACTCTGTGCTAGTGTAACTCTGTGCTAGTGTAACTCTGTGCTAGTGTAATTATGCGCCAGTGTAATTCTGCGCCAGTGTAATTCTGCGCCAGTGTAACTCTGTGCTAGTGTAACTCTGTGCTAGTGTAACTCTGTGCTATTGTAATTCTGCGCCAGTGTAATTCTGCGCGAGTGTAACTCTGTGCTAGTGTAACTCTGTGCTAGTGTAACTCTGTGCTAGTGTAAATCTGTGCTAGTGTAATTCTGCGCCAGTGTAACTCTGTGCGAGTGTAATTCTGTGCTAGTGTAACTCTGTGCTAGTGTAACTCTGTGCTAGTGTAAATCTGTGCTAGTGTAATTCTGCGCCAGTGTAACTCTGTGCTAGTGTAACTCTGCGCCAGTGTAACTCTGCGCGAGTGTAAATCTGCGCTAGTGTAACTATGTGCTAGTGTAATTCTGTGCTAGTGTAACTCTGTGCGAGTGTAACTCTGTGCTAGTGTAACTCTGTGCTAGTGTATTTCTGCGCCAGTGTAACTCTGCGCGAGTGTAACACTGTGCTAGTGTAACTCTGTGCTAGTGTAACTCTGTGCTAGTGTAATTCTGCGCCAGTGTAAGTCTGTGCTAGTGTAACTCTGTGCTAGTGTAACTCTGTGCTAGTGTAACACTGTGCTAGTGTAACTCTGTGCTAGTGTAACTCTATGCTAGTGTAATTCTGTGCTAGTGTAACTCTGTGCTTGTATAATTCTGCGGCAGTGTAACTCTGCGCGAGTCTAACTCTGTGCTAGTGTAACTCTGTGCTAGTGAAACTCTGTTCTAGTGTAAATCTGTGCTAGTGTAACTCTGTGCTACTGTAACTCTGTGCTAGCGTAATTCCGCGCCAGTGTAACTCTGCGCGAGTGTAACTCTGTGCTAGTGTAACTCTGTGCTAGTGTAACTCTGTGCTAGTGTAACTCTGTGCTAGTGTAATTCTGCGCCAGTGTAACTCTGCGCGAGTGTAACTCAGTGCTAGTGTAACTCTGTGCTAGTGTAACTCTGTGCTAGTGTAACTCTGTGCTAGTGTAATAATGCGCCAGTGTAACTCTGCGCGAGTGTAACTCTGTGCTTGTGTAACTCTGTGCTAGTGTAACTCTGTGCTAGTGCAAATCTGTGCTAGTGTAATTCTGCGCCAGTGTAACTCTGCGCGAGTGTAACTCTGTGCTAGTGTAACTCTGTGCTAGTGTAACTCTATGCTAGTGTAACTCTATGCTAGTGTAACTCTGTGCTACTGTAATTCTGTGCCAGTGTAACTCTGTGCGAGTGTAACTCTGTGCTAGTGTAACTCTGTGCTAGTGTAACTCTGTGCTAGTGTAATTCTGCGCCAGTGTAACTCTGCGCGAGTGTAACTCTGTGCTAGTGTAACTCTGTGCTAGTGTAACACTGTGCTAGTGTAACTCCGTGCTAGTGTAACTCTGTGCTAGTGTAACCCTGTGCTAGTGTAATTCTGCGCCAGTGTAAGTCTGCGCGAGTGTAACTCTGAGCTAGTGTAACTCTGTGCTAGTGTAACACTGTGCTAGTGTAAATCTGTGCTAGTGTAACACTGTGCTGGTGTAACTCTGTGCTAGTGTAACTCTGTGCTAGTGTAATTATGCGCCAGTGTAACTCTGCACGGGTGTAACTCTGTGCTAGTGTAACTCTGTGCTAATGTAACTCTGTGCTAGTGTAAAATTGTGCTAGTGTAATTCTGCGCCAGTGTAACTCTGCGCGAGTGTAACTCTGTGCAAGTGTAACTCTGTGCTAGTGTAACTCTGTGGTAGTGTAATTCTGTGCTAGTGTAACTCTGTGCTAGTGTAATTCTGCGCCAGTGTAACTCTGTGCGTGTGTAACTCATGCTAGTGTACTCTGTGCTAGTGTAAATCTGTGCTAGTTTAACTCTGTGCTAGTGTAATTCTGCGCCAGTGTAACTCTGCGTGTGTGTAACTCTGTGCTAGTGTAACTCTGTGCTAGTGTAACTCTGTGCTAGTGTAACTCTGTGCTAGTGTAACTCTGTGCTAGTGTTATTCTGCGCCAGTGTAACTCTGCGCGAGTGTAACTCTGTGCTAGTGTAAATCTGTGCTAGAATAACTCTATGCCAGTGTAAGTCTGTGCTAGTGTAACTCTGTGCTAGTGTAACTCTGTGCTAGTGTAACTCTGTGCTAGTGTAACTCTGTGCTAGTGTAACTCTGCGCCAGTGTAACTCTGTGCTAGTGTAACACTTTGCTAGTGTAACTCTGTGCTAGTGTAATTATGCGCCAGTGTAACTCTGCGCGAGTGTAACTCTGTCCTAGTGTTACTCTGTGCTAGTGTAATTCTGCGCCAGTATTACTCTGCGCGAGTGTAACACTGTGCTAGTGTAACTCTGTGCTAGTGTAACTCTACGCCACTATAATTCTTCGCCAGTGTAACTCTGCGCGAGTGTAACTCTGTGCTAGTGTAAATCTGTGCTAGTTAACTCTGTGCTAGTGTAATTCTGCACCAGTGTAACTCTGCGCGAGTGTAACTTTGTGCTAGTGTAACTCTGTGCTAGTGTAATTCTGCGCCAGTGTAACTCTGCGCGAGTGTAACTCTGTGCTAGTGTAACTCTGTGCTAGTGTAATTCTGTGCTAGTTTAAATCTAAGCTAGTGTAATTCTGCGCCAGTGTAACTCTGTGCTAGTGTAACTCCATGCTAGTGTAACTCTGCGCTAGTGTAACTCTGTGCTAGTGTAACTCTGTGCTAGTGTAATTCTGCGCCAGTGTAACTCTGCGCGAGTGTAACTCTGTGCTAGTGTAACTCTGTGCTAGTGTAACTCTGTGCTAGTGTAATTCTGTGCTGGTTTAATTCTGTGCTAGTGTAATTCTGCGCCAGTGTAACTTTGCGCGAGTGTAACTCTGTGCTACTGTAACTCTGTGCTAGTGTAACTCTGTGCTAGAGTAACTCTGCGCTAGTGTAATTCTGCGCCAGTGTAACTTTGCGCGAGTGTAACTCTGTGCTAGTGTAACTCTGTGCTAGTGTAACTCTGTGCTGGTGTAACTCTGCGCTAGTGTAAATCTGCGCGAGTGTAACTCTGTGCCAGTGTAACTCTGCGCGAGTGTAACTCTGTGCTAGTGTAACTCTGTGCTAGTGTAAATCTGTGCTAGTGTAACTCTGTGCTAGTGTATCTCTTCGCCAGTGTAACTATGTGCTAGTGTAACTCTGTGCTAGTGTAATTTTGTGCTAGTGTAACTCTGTGCTAGTGTAACTCTGTGCTAGTGTAACTCTGCGCGAGTGTAACTCTGTGCTAATGTAACTCTGTGCTAGTGTAACTCTGTGGTAGTGTAATTCTGTGCTAGTGTAACTCTGTGCTAGTGTAATCCTGCGCCAGTGTAACTCTGCGCGTGTGTAACTCTGTGCTAGTGTAACTCTGTGCTAGTGTAATTCTGTGCTAGTGTAATTCTGCACGAGTGTAACTCTGTGTGAGTGTAACTCTGTGCTGGTGTAACTCTGTGCTAGTGTAACTCTGTGCTAGTGTAACTCTGTGCTAGTGTTACTCTGTGCTAGTGTAATTTTGCGCCAGTGTAACTCTGCGCGAGTTTAACTCTGTGCTAGTGTAACTCTGTGCTAGTGTAAATCTGTGCTAGTGTAGCTCTGTGCTAGTGAAACTCTGTGCTAGTGTAATTCTGCGCCAGTGTAATTCTGTGCTATTGTAACTCTGTGCTAGTGTAACTCTGTGCTAGTGTAACTCCGTGCTAGTGTAACTCTGTGCTAGTGTAACTCTGTGCTAGTGTAATTGTGCGCCAGTGTAACTCTGCGCGAGTGTAACTCTGTGATAGTGTAACTCTGTCCTAGTGTAACTCTGTGCTAGTGTAAATCTGTGCTAGTGTAACTCTGTGCTAGTGTAATTCTGCGCCAGTGTAACTCTGTGCTAGTATAACTCTGTGCTAGTGTAATTCTGTGCTAGCGTAACTCTGTGCTAGTGTAACTCTGTGCTAGTGTAACTCAGCGCCAGTGTAACTCTGCGCGAGTGTAAATCTGCGCTAGTGTAACTCTGTGCTAGTGTAACTCTGTGCTAGTGTAACTCTGTGCGAGTGTAACTCTGTGCTAGTGTAACTCTGTTCTAGTGTAACTCTGTGCTAGTGTAATTCTGTGCTAGTGTAACTCTGTGCTAGTGTAATTCTGCGCCAGGGTAACTCTGCGCGAGTGTAACACTGTGCTAGTGTATTCTGTGCTAGTGTAACTCTGTGCTAGTGTAATTCTGCGCCAGTGTAACTCTGCGCGAGTGTAACTCTGTGCTAGTGTAACTCTGTGCTAGTGTAACACTGTGCTAGTGTAACTCTGTGCTAGTGTAACTCTGTGCTAGTGTAACCCTTTGCTAGTGTAATTCTGCGCCAGTGTAAGTCTGCGCGAGTGTAACTCTGTGCTAGTGTAACTCTGTGCTAGTGTAACACTGTGCTAGTGTAAATCTGTGCTAGTGTAACTCTGTGCTGGTGTAATTCTGTGCTAGTGTAACTCTGTGCTAGTGTAATTCTGCGCCAGGGTAACTCTGCGCGAGTGTAACACTGTGCTAGTGTATTCTGTGCTAGTGTAACTCTTTGCTAGTGTAATTATGCGCCAGTGTAACTCTGCACGGGTGTAACTCTGTGCTAGTGTAACTCTGTGCTAGTGTAACTCTGTGCTAGTGTAAAATTGTGCTAGTGTAATTCTGCGCCAGTGTAACTCTGCGCGAGTGTAACTCTGTGCTAGTGTAACTCTGTGCTAGTGTAACTCTGTGGTAGTGTAATTCTGTGCTAGTGTAACTCTGTGCTAGTGTAATTCTGCGCCAGTGTAACTCTGTGCGTGTGTAACTCTGTGCTAGTGTAACTCTGTGCTAGTGTAACTCTGTGCTAGTTTAACTCTGTGCTAGTGTAATTCTGCGCCAGTGTAACTCTGCGTAAGTGTAACTCTGTGCTAGTGTAACTCTGTGCTAGTGTAACTCTGTGCTAGTGTAACTCTGTGCTAGTGTAACTCTGTGCTAGTGTAATTCTGCGCCAGTGTAACTCTGCGCGAGTGTAACTCTGTGCTAGTGTAAGTCTGTGCTAGTGTAACTCTATGCCAGTGTAAATCTGTGCTAGTGTAACTCTGTGCTAGTGTAACTCTGTGCTAGTGTAACTCTGTGCTAGTGTAACTCTGTGTTAGTGTAACTCTGCGCCAGTGTAACTCTGTGCTAGTGTAACTCTGTGCTAGTGTAACTCTGTGCTAGTGTAACTCTGTGCTAGTGTAATTCTGCGCCAGTGTAACTCTGAGCGAGTGTAACTCTGTCCTAGTGTTACTCTGTGCTAGTGTAATTCTGCGCCAGTGTAACTCTGCGCGAGTGTAACTCTGTGCTAGTGTAACTCTGTGCTAGTGTCACTCTACGCCAGTGTAATTCTTCGCCAGTGTAACTCTGCGCGAGTGTAACTCTGTGCTAGTGTAAATCTGTGATAGTGTAACTCTGTGCTAGTGTAATTCTGCACCAGTGTAACTCTGCGCGAGTGTAACTTTGTGCTAGTGTAACTCTGTGCTAGTGTAATTCTGCGCCAGTGTAACTCTGCGCGAGTGTAACTCTGTGCTAGTGTAACTCTGTGCTAGTGTAATTCTGTGCTAGTGTAAATCTATGCTAGTGTAATTCTGCGCCAGTGTAACTCTGTGCTAGTGTAACTCCGTGCTAGTGTAACTCTGCGCTAGTGTAACTCTGTGCTAGTGTAACTCTGTGCTAGTGTAATTCTGCGCCAGTGTAACTCTGCGCGAGTGTAACTCTGTGCTAGTGTAACTCTGTGCTAGTGTAACTCTGTGCTAGTGTAACTCTGTGCTGGTTTAACTCTGTGCTAGTGTAATTCTGCGCCAGTGTAACTTTGCGCGAGTGTAACTCTGTGCTAGTGTAACTCTGTGCTAGTGTAACTCTGTGCTAGTTAACTCTGTGCTAGTGTAACTCTGCGCGAGTGTAACTCTGTGCCAGTGTAACCTTGCGCGAGTGTAACTCTGTGCTAGTGTAACTCTGTGCTAGTGTAACTCTGTGCTAGTGTATCTCTTCGCCAGTGTAACTATGTGCTAGTGTAACTCTGTGCTAGTGTAATTTTGTGCTAGTGAAACT
This sequence comes from Locusta migratoria, assembly GCA_026315105.1. Taxonomy (NCBI): domain Eukaryota; kingdom Metazoa; phylum Arthropoda; class Insecta; order Orthoptera; family Acrididae; genus Locusta; species Locusta migratoria. The sequence continues at coordinate 81,334,154 of CM048752.1, forward strand.
CTGTGCTAGTGTAACTCTGTGCTAGTGTAACTCTGTGCTAGTGTAACTCTGCGCGAGTGTAACTCTGTGCTAATGTAACTCTGTGGTAGTGTAACTCTGTGGTAGTGTAATTCTGTGCTAGTGTAACTCTGTGCTAGTGTAATCCTGCGCCAGTGTAACTCTGCGCGTGTGTAACTCTGTGCTAGTGTAACTCTGTGCTAGTGTAACTCTGTGCTAGTGTAATTCTGCGCCAGTGTAACTCTGCGTGAGTGTAACTCTGTGCTGGTGTAACTCTGTGCTAGTTTAACTCTGTGCTAGTGTAACTCTGTGCTAGTGTAACTCTGTGCTAGTGTAATTCTGCGCCAGTGTAACTCTGCGCGAGTGTAACTCTGTGCTAGTATAACTCTGTGCTAGTGTAACTCTGTGCTAGTGTAATTCTGCGCCAGTGTAACTCTGCGCGAGTGTAACCCTGTGCTAGTGTAAATCTGTGCTAGTGTAACTCTATGCCAAAGTAACTCTGTGCTAGTGTAACTCTGTGCTAGTGTAACTCTGTGCTAGTGTAACTCTGTGCTAGTGTAACTCTGTGCTAGTGTAACTCTGTGCTAGTATAAATCTGTGCTAGTATAACTCTGTGCTAGTGTAATTCTGCGCCAGTGTAACTCTGCGCGAGTGTAACTCTGTCCTAGTGTAACTCTGTGCTAGTGTAATTCTGCGCCAGTGTAACTCTGCGCGAGTGTAAATCTGTGCTAGTGTTAATCTGTGCTAGTGTAATTCTGCGCCGGTGTAACTCTGTGCTAGTGTAACTATGTGCTAGTGTAACTCTGTGCTAGTGTAACTCTGTGCTAGTGTAACTCTGTGCTAGTGTAAATCTGTGCCAGTGTAACTCTGCGCGAGTGTAACTTTGTGCCAGTGTAACTCTGCGCGAGTGTAACTCTGTGCTAGTGTAATTTTGTGCTAGTGTAACTCTGTGCTAGTGTAACTCTGTACTAGTGAAATTCTGCGCCAGTGTAACTCTGTGCTAGTGTAACTATGTGCTAGTGTAACTCTGTGCTAGTGTAACTTTGTGCTAGTGTAACTCTGTGCTAGTGTAATTCTGCGCCAGTTAAACTCTGCGCGAGTGTAACTTTGTGCTAGTGTAACTCTGTGCTAGTGTAACTCTGTGCTAGTGTAACTCTGCGCCAGTGTAATTCTGCGCCAGTGTAACTCTGCGCGAGTGTAAATCTGTGCTAGTGTAACTCTGTGCTAGTGTAATTCTGCAACAGTGTAACTCTGCGCGAGTGTAACTCTGTGCTAGTGTAATTCTCTGCTAGTGTAACTCTGTGCTAGTGTAAATCTGTGCTAGTGTAACTCTGTGCTAGTGTAATTCTGCGCCAGTGTAACTCTGTGCTAGTGTAACTCTGTGCTAGTGTAACTCTGTGCTAGTATAACTCTGTGCTAGTATAACTCTGTGCTAGTGTAATTCTGCGCCAGTGTAACTGTGCATGAGTGTAACTCTGTGCTAGTGTAATTCTGTGCTAGTGTAACTCTGTGCTAGTGTAACTCTGTGCTAGTGTAACTCTGTGCTAGTGTAATTCTGTGCTAGTGTAAATCTGTGCTAGTGTAATTCTGTGCCAGTGTAACTCTGCGCGAGTGTAAGTCTGTGCTAGTGTAACTATGTGCTAGTGTAACTCTGTGATAGTGTAACTCTGTGCTAGTGTAATTCTGTGCTAGTGTAACTCTGTGCTAGTGTAACTCTGCGCCAGTGTAATTCAGCGCGTGTGTAACTCTGCGCTAGTGTAACTCTGTGCTAGTGTAACTCTGTTCAAGTGTAACTCTGTGCTAGTGTAACTCTGTGCTAGTGTAATTCTGCGCCAGTGTAACGCTGCGCGAGTGTAACTCTGTGCTAGTGTAACTTTGTGCTAGTGTAACTCTGTACTAGTGTAACTCTGTGCTAGTGTAATTCTGCGCCAGTGTAACTCTGCGTGAGTGTAACTCTGCGCTAGTGTAACTCTGTGCTAGTGTAACTCTGTGCTAGTGTAACTTTGTGCCAGTGTAACTCTGCGCCAGTGTAACTCTGCGCGAGTGTAAATCTGTGCTAGTGTAACTCTGTGCTAGTGTAACCCTGTGCTAGTGTAAATCTGTGCTAGTGTAATTCTGCACGAGTGTAATTCTGCGCGAGTGTAATTCTGTGCTAGTGTAACTCTGTGCGAGTGTACCTCTGTGCTAGTGTAACTCTGTGCTAGTGTATCTCTGCGCCAGTGTAACTATGTGCTAGTGTAATTTTGTGCTAGTGTAACTCTGTGCTAGTGTAACTCTGTGCAAGTGTAACTCTGTGCTAGTGTAACTCTGCGCCAGTGTAACTCTGCGCGAGTGTAAAGCTGTGCTAGTGTAACTCCGTGCTAGTGTAACTCTGTGCTAGTGTAACTCTGTGCTAGTGTAATTCTGTGCTGGTTTAATTCTGTGCTAGTGTAATTCTGCGCCAGTGTAACTTTGCGCGAGTGTAACTCTGTGCTACTGTAACTCTGTTCTAGTGTAACTCTGTGCTAGAGTAACTCTGCGCTAGTGTAACTCTGCGCCAGTGTAACTTTGCGCGAGTGTAACACTGTGCTAGTGTAACTCTGTGCTAGTGTAACTCTGTGCTGGTGTAACTCTGTGCTAGTGTAAATCTGCGCGAGTGTAACTCTGTGCCAGTGTAACTCTGCGCGAGTGTAACTCTGTGCTAGTGCAACTCTGTGCTAGTGTAAATCTGTGCTAGTGTAACTCTGTGCTAGTGTATCTCTTCGCCAGTGTAACTAAGTGCTAGTGTAACTCTGTGCTAGTGTAATTTTGTGCTAGTGTAACTCTGTGCTAGTGTAACTCTGTGCTAGTGTAACTCTGCGCGAGTGTAACTCTGTGCTAATGTAACTCTGTGCTAGTGTAACTCTGTGGTAGTGTAATTCTGTGCTAGTGTAACTCTGTGCTAGTGTAATCCTGCGCCAGTGTAACTCTGCGCGTGTGTAACTCTGTGCTAGTGTAACTCTGTGCTAGTGTAACTCTGTGCTAGTGTTACTCTGTGCTAGTGTAATTTTGCGCCAGTGTAACTCTGCGCGAGTTTAACTCTGTGCTAGTGTAACTCTGTGCTAGTGTAAATCTGTGCTAGTGTAGCTCTGTGCTAGTGAAACTCTGTGCTAGTGTAATTCTGCGCCAGTGTAATTCTGTGCTATTGTAACTCTGTGCTAGTGTAACTCTGTGCTAGTGTAACTCCGTGCTAGTGTAACTCTGTGCTAGTGTAACTCTGTGCTAGTGTAATTGTGCGCCAGTGTAACTCTGCGCGAGTGTAACTCTGTGATAGTGTAACTCTGTCCTAGTGTAACTCTGTGCTAGTGTAAATCTGTGCTAGTGTAACTCTGTGCTAGTGTAATTCTGCGCCAGTGTAACTCTGTGCTAGTATAACTCTGTGCTAGTGTAATTCTGTGCTAGCGTAACTCTGTGCTAGTGTAACTCTGTGCTAGTGTAACTCAGCGCCAGTGTAACTCTGCGCGAGTGTAAATCTGCGCTAGTGTAACTCTGTGCTAGTGTAACTCTGTGCTAGTGTAACTCTGTGCGAGTGTAACTCTGTGCTAGTGTAACTCTGTTCTAGTGTAACTCTGTGCTAGTGTAATTCTGTGCTAGTGTAACTCTGTGCTAGTGTAATTCTGCGCCAGGGTAACTCTGCGCGAGTGTAACACTGTGCTAGTGTATTCTGTGCTAGTGTAACTCTGTGCTAGTGTAATTCTGCGCCAGTGTAACTCTGCGCGAGTGTAACTCTGTGCTAGTGTAACTCTGTGCTAGTGTAACACTGTGCTAGTGTAACTCTGTGCTAGTGTAACTCTGTGCTAGTGTAACCCTTTGCTAGTGTAATTCAGCGCCAGTGTAAGTCTGCGCGAGTGTAACTCTGTGCTAGTGTAACTCTGTGCTAGTGTAACACTGTGCTAGTGTAAATCTGTGCTAGTGTAACTCTGTGCTGGTGTAACTCTGTGCTAGTGTAACTCTTTGCTAGTGTAATTATGCGCCAGTGTAACTCTGCACGGGTGTAACTCTGTGCTAGTGTAACCATGTGCTAGTGTAACTCTGTGCTAGTGTAAAATTGTGCTAGTGTAATTCTGCGCCAGTGTAATTCTGCGCGAGTGTAACTCTGTGCTAGTGTAACTCTGTGCTAGTGTAACTCTGTGGTAGTGTAATTCTGTGCTAGTGTAACTCTGTGCTAGTGTAATTCTGCGCCAGTGTAACTCTGTGCGTGTGTAACTCTGTGCTAGTGTAACTCTGTGCTAGTGTAACTCTGTGCTAGTTTAACTCTGTGCTAGTGTAATTCTGCGCCAGTGTAACTCTGCGTAAGTGTAACTCTGTGCTAGTGTAACTCTGTGCTAGTGTAACTCTGTGCTAGTGTAACTCTGTGCTAGTGTAACTCTGTGCTAGTGTAATTCTGCGCCAGTGTAACTCTGCGCGAGTGTAACTCTGTGCTAGTGTAAGTCTGTGCTAGTGTAACTCTATGCCAGTGTAAATCTGTGCTAGTGTAACTCTGTGCTAGTGTAACTCTGTGCTAGTCTAACTCTGTGCTAGTGTAACTCTGTGCTAGTGTAACTCTGCGCCAGTGTAACTCTGTGCTAGTGTAACTCTGATCTAGTGTAACTCTGTGCTAGTGTAACTCTGTGCTAGTGTAATTCTGCGCCAGTGTAACTCTGAGCGAGTGTAACTCTGTCCTAGTGTTACTCTGTGCTAGTGTAATTCTGCGCCAGTGTAACTCTGCGCGAGTGTAACTCTGTGCTAGTTAACTCTGTGCTAGTGTAACTCTACGCCAGTGTAATTCTTCGCCAGTGTAACTCTGCGCGAGTGTAACTTTGTGCTAGTGTAACTCTGTGCTAGTGTAATTCTGCGCCAGTGTAACTCTGCGCGAGTGTAACTCTGTGCTAGTGTAACTCTGTGCTAGTGTAATTCTGTGCTAGTGTAAATCTATGCTAGTGTAATTCTGCGCCAGTGTAACTCTGTGCTAGTGTAACTACGTGCTAGTGTAACTCTGCGCTAGTGTAACTCTGTGCTAGTGTAACTCTGTGCTAGTGTAATTCTGCGCCAGTGTAACTCTGCGCGAGTGTAACTCTGTGCTAGTGTAACTCTGTGCTAGTGTAACTCTGTGCTAGTGTAACTCTGTGCTGGTTTAACTCTGTGCTAGTGTAATTCTGCGCCAGTGTAACTTTGCGCGAGTGTAACTCTGTGCTAGTGTAACTCTGTGCTAGTGTAACTCTGTGCTAGTGTAACTCTGTGCTAGTGTAACTCTGCGCGAGTGTAACTCTGTGCTAGTGTAACTCTGTGCTAGTGTAACTCTGTGCTAGTGTATCTCTTCGCCAGTGTAACTATGTGCTAGTGTAACTCTGTGCTAGTGTAATTTTGTGCTAGTGTAACTCTGTGCTAGTGTAACTCTGTGCTAGTGTAACTCTGTGCTAGTGTAACTCTGCGCGAGTGTAACTCTGTGCTAATGTAACTCTGTGGTAGTGTAACTCTGTGGTTGTGTAATTCTGTGCTAGTGTAACTCTGTGCTAGTGTAATCCTGCGCCAGTGTAACTCTGCGCGTGTGTAACTCTGTGCTAGTGTAACTCTGTGCTAGTGTAACTCTGTGCTAGTGTAATTCTGCGCCAGTGTAACTCTGCGTGAGTGTAACTCTGTGCTGGTGTAACTCTGTGCTAGTTTAACTCTGTGCTAGTGTAACTCTGTGCTAGTGTAACTCTGTGCTAGTGTAATTCTGCGCCAGTGTAACTCTGCGCGAGTGTAACTCTGTGCTAGTATAACTCTGTGCTAGTGTAACTCTGTGCTAGTGTAATTCTGCGCCAGTGTAACTCTGCGCGAGTGTAACCCTGTGCTAGTGTAAATCTGTGCTAGTGTAACTCTATGCCAAAGTAACTCTGTGCTAGTGTAACTCTGTGCTAGTGTAACTCTGTGCTAGTGTAACTCTGTGCTAGTGTAACTCTGTGCTAGTGTAACTCTGTGCTAGTATAGATCTGTGCTAGTATAACTCTGTGCTAGTGTAATTCTGCGCCAGTGTAACTCTGCGCGAGTGTAACTCTGTCCTAGTGTAACTCTGTGCTAGTGTAATTCTGCGCCAGTGTAACTCTGCGCGAGTGTAAATCTGTGCTAGTGTAAATCTGTGCTAGTGTAATTCTGCGCCGGTGTAACTCTGCGCGAGTGTAACTCTGTGCTAGTGTAACTCTGTGCTAGTGTAACTCTGTGCTAGTGTAACTCTGTGCTAGTGTAATTTTGTGCTAGTTTAACTCTGTGCTAGTGAGACTCTGTACTAGTGAAATTCTGCGCCAGTATAACTCTGTGCTAGTGTAACTATGTGCTAGTGTAACTCTGTGCTAGTGTAACTCTGTGCTAGTGTAACTCTGTGCTAGTGTAAATCTGTGCCAGTGTAACTCTGCGCGAGTGTAACTTTGTGCCAGTGTAACTCTGCGCGAGTGTAACTCTGTGCTAGTGTAATTTTGTGCTAGTGTAACTCTGTGCTAGTGTAACTCTGTACTAGTGAAATTCTGCGCCAGTGTAACTCTGTGCTAGTGTAACATGTGCTAGTGTAACTCTGTGCTAGTGTAACTTTGTGCTAGTGTAACTCTGTGCTAGTGTAATTCTGCGCCAGTTACACTCTGCGCGAGTGTAACTTTGTGCTAGTGTAACTCTGTGCTAGTGTAACTCTGTGCTAGTGTAACTCTGCGCCAGTGTAATTCTGCGCCAGAGTAACTCTGCGCGAGTGTAAATCTGTGCTAGTTTAACTCTGTGCTAGTGTAATTCTGCAACAGTGTAACTCTGCGCGAGTGTAACTCTGTGCTAGTGTAATTCTGTGCTAGTGTAACTCTGTGCTAGTGTAAATCTGTGCTAGTGTAACTCTGTGCTAGTGTAATTCTGCGCCAGTGTAACTCTGTGCTAGTGTAACTCTGTGCTAGTGTAACTCTGTGCTAGTATAACTCTGTGCTAGTATAACTCTGTGCTAGTGTAATTCTGCGCCAGTGTAACTGTGCATGAGTGTAACTCTGTGCTAGTGTAATTCTGTGCTAGTGTAACTCTGTGCTAGTGTAACTCTGTGCTAGTGTAACTCTGTGCTAGTGTAATTCTGTGCTAGTGTAAATCTGTGCTAGTGTAATTCTGTGCCAGTGTAACTCTGCGCGAGTGTAAGTCTGTGCTAGTGTAATTATGTGCTAGTGTAACTCTGTGATAGTGTAACTCTGTGCTAGTGTAATTCTGTGCTAGTGTAACTCTGTGCTAGTGTAACTCTGCGCCAGTGTAATTCAGCGCGTGTGTAACTCTGCGCTAGTGTAACTCTGTGCTAGTGTAACTCTGTGCTAGTGTAACTCTGTTCAAGTGTAACTCTGTGCTAGTGTAACTCTGTGCTAGTGTAATTCTGCGCCAGTGTAACGCTGCGCGAGTGTAACTCTGTGCTAGTGTAACTTTGTGCTAGTGTAACTCTGTACTAGTGTAACTCTGTGCTAGTGTAATTCTGCGCCAGTGTAACTCTGCGTGAGTGTAACTCTGCGCTAGTGTAACTCTGTGCTAGTGTAACTCTGTGCTAGTGTAACTTTGTGCCAGTGTAACTCTGCGCCAGTGTAACTCTGCGCGAGTGTAAATCTGTGCTAGTGTAACTCTGTGCTAGTGTAACCCTGTGCTAGTGTAAATCTGTGCTAGTGTAATTCTGCACGAGTGTAATTCTGCGCGAGTGTAACTCTGTGCTAGTGTAACTCTGTGCGAGTGTACCTCTGTGCTAGTGTAACTCTGTGCTAGTGTATCTCTGCGCCAGTGTAACTATGTGCTAGTGTAATTTTGTGCTAGTGTAACTCTGTGCTAGTGTAACTCTGTGCAATTGTAACTCTGTGCTAGTGTAACTCTGCGCGAGTGTAACTCTGTGCTAATGTAACTCTGTGCTAGTGTAACTCTGTGGTAGTGTAATTATGTGCTAGTGTAACTCTGTGCTAGTGTAATCCAGCGCCAGTGTAACTCTGCGCGTGTGTAACTCTGTGCTAGTGTAACTCTGTGCTAGTGTAACTCTGTGCTAGTGTAATTCTGCGCCAGTGTAACCCTGCGTGAGTGTAACTCTGTGCTAGTGTAACTCTGTGCTAGTGTAACTCTGTGCTAGTGTAACTCTGTGCTAGTGTAACTCTGTGCTAGTGTATTTCTGCGCCAGTGTAACTCTGTGCGAGTGTAACTCTGTGCTAGTGTAACTCTGTGCTAGTGTAACTCTGTGCTAGTGTAATTCTGCGCCAGTGTAACTCTACGCGAGTGTAACCCTGTGCTAGTGTAAATCTGTGCTAGTGTAAATCTATGCCAGTGTAACTCTGTGCTAGTGTAACTCTGTGCTAGTGTAACTCTGTGCTAGTGTAACTCTGTGCTAGTGTAACTCTGCGCCAGTGTAACTCTGTGCTAGTGTATATCTGTGCTAGTGTAACTCTGTGGTAGTGTAATTCTGCGCCAGTGTAACTCTGCGCGAGTGTAACTCTGTCCTAGTGTAACTCTGTGCTAGTGTAATTCTGCGCCAGTGTAACTCTGCGCGAGTGTAACTCTGTGCTAGTATAACTCTGTGCTAGTGTAATTCTGCGCCAGTGTAACTCTGCGCGAGTGTAAATCTGTGCTAGTGTAACTCTGTGCTAGTGTAACTCTGTGCTAGTGTAATTCTGCACCATTGTAAATCTGCGCGAGTGTAACTTTGTGCTAGTGTAATTCTGTGCTAGTGTAATTCTGCGCCAGTGTAACTCTGCGCGAGTGTAACTCTGTGCTAGTGTAACTCTGTGCTAGTGTAACTCTGTGCTAGTGTAATTCTGTGCTAGTGTAATTCTAAGCTAGGTTAATTCTGCGCCAGTGTAACTCTGTGCTAGTGTAACTCCGTGCTAGTGTAACTCTGTGCTAGTGTAACTCAGTGCTAGTGTAATTCTGCGCCAGGGTAACTCTGCGCGAGTGTAACTCTGTGCTAGTGTAACTCTGTGCTAGTGTAACTCTGTGATAGTGTAACTCTGTGCCAGTGTAACTCTGTGCTAGTGTAATGCTGCGCCAGTGTAACTTTGCGCGAGTGTAACTCTGTGCTAGTGTAAGTCTGTGCTAGTGTAACTCTGTGCTAGTGTAACTGCGCTAGTGTAATTCTGCGCCAGTGTAACTTTGCGCGAGTGTAACTCTGTGGTAGTGTAACTCTGTGCTAGTGTAACTCTGTGCTAGTGTAACTCTGTGCTGGTGTAACTCTGTGCCAGTGTAACTCTGTGCTAGTGTAACTCTGTGCCAGTGTAACTCTGCGCGAGTGTAACTCTGTGTTAGTATAACTCTGTGCTAGGGTAATTCTGCTGCAGTGCAAAACTGCGCGAGTGTAACTCTGAGCTAGTGTAACTCTGTGCTAGTGTAACTCTGTACTAGTGTAACTCTGTGCTAGTGTAACTCTGTGCTAGTGTAACTCTGTACTAGTGTAACTATGTGCTAGTGTAACCTGTGCTAGTGTAACTCTGTGCTAATGTAACTCTGTGCTAGTGTAACTCTGTGGTAGTGTAATTCTGTGCTATTGTAACTCTGTGCTAGTGTAAACCTGCGCCAGTGTAACTCTGCGCGTGTGTAACTCTGTGCAAGTGTAACTCTGTGCTAGTGTAAATCTGTGCTAGTGTAATTCTGCGCCAGTGTAACTCTGCGTGAGTGTAACTCTGTGCTAGTGTAACACTGTGCTAGAGTAATTCTGTGCTAGTGTAACTCTGTGCTAGTGTAACTCTGTGCTAGTGTAACTCTGTGCTAGTGTAACTCTGTGCTAGTGTAACTCTGTGCTAGTGTAACTCTGTGCTAGTGTAATTCTGCGCCAGTGTAACTTTGCGCGAGTGTAACTCTGTGCTAGTGTAATTCTGTGCTAGTGTAACTCTGTGCTAGTGTAATTCTGCGCCAGTGTAACTCTGCGCGAGTGTAACCCTGTGCTAGTGTAAATCTGTGCTAGTGTAACTCTATGCCAGTGTAACTCTGTGCTAGTGTAACTCTGTGCTAGTGTAACTCTGTGCTAGTGTAATTCTGCACCTGTGTAACTCTACGCGAGTGTAACTCTGTGCTAGTGTAATTCTGCGCCAGTGTAAATCTGCGCGATTGTAACTCTGTGCTAGTGTAACTCTGTGCTAGTGTAATTCTGCGCCAGTGTAACTCTGCGCAAGTGTAACTCTGTGCTAGTGTAACTCTGTGCTAGTGTAACTCTGTGCTAGTGTAATTCTGCACCTGTGTAACTCTACGCGAGTGTAACTCTGTGCTAGTGTAATTCTGCGCCAGTGTAACTCTGCGCGAGTGTAACTCTGTGCTAGTGTAACTCTGTGCTAGTGTAATTCTGCGCCAGTGTAACTCTGCGCAAGTGTAACTCTGTGCTAGTGTAACACTGTGCTAGTGTAACTCTGTGCTAGTGTAATTCTGCACCTGTGTAACTCTACGCGAGTGTAACTTTGTGCTAGTGTAACTCTGTGCTAGTGTAATTCTGCGCCAGTGTAACTCTGCGCGAGTGTAACTCTGTGCTAGTGTAACTCTGTGCTAGTGTAACTCTGTGCTAGTGTAATTCTGTGCTAGTGTAACTCTAAGCTAGTGTAATTCTGCGCCAGTGTAACTCTGTGCTAGTGTAACTCTGTGCTAGTGTAACTCTGTGCTAGTGTAACTCTGTGCTAGTGTAACTCTGTGCTAGTGTAATTCTGCGCCAGTGTAACTCTGCGCGAGTGTAACTCTGTGCTATTGTAACTCTGTGCTAGTGTAACTCTGTGCTAGTGTAACTCTGTGCCCGTGTAACCCTGTGCTAGTATAATTCTGCGCCAGTGTAACTTTGCGCGAGTGTAACTTTGTGCTAGTGTAAGTCTGTGCAAGTGTAACTCTGTGCTAGTGTAACTCTGCGCTAGTGTAATTCTGCGCCAGTGTAACTTTGCGTGTGTGTAATTCTGCGCCAGTGTAACTCTGTACTAGTGTAACTCTGTGCTAGTGTAACTCTGTTGTAGTGTAACTCTGTGCAAGTGTAACTCTGTGCTAGTGTAAATGTGTGCTAGTGTAACTCTGTGCTAGTGTAATTCTGTGCTAGTGTAACTCTGTGCTAGTGTAATTCTGCGCCAGTGTAACTCTGTGCTAGTGTAACTCTGTGCTAGTGTATCTCTGCGCCAGTTTAACTCTGCGCGATTGTAACTCTGCGCCAGTGTAACTCTGCGCGTGTGTAACTCTGCGCTAGAGTAACTCTGTGCTAGTGTAACTCTGTGCTAGTGTAACTCTGTGCTAAAGTAACTCTGTGCTAGTGTAATTCTGCGCCAGTGTAACTCTGCGCGAGTGTAACTCTGTGCTAGTGTAACTCTGTGCTAGTGTAACTCTGTGCTAGTGTAATTCTGTGCTAGTGTAATTCTGCGCCAGTGTAACTCTGCGTGAGTGTAAATCTGTGCTAGTGTAACTCTGTGCTAGTGTAACTCTGTGCTAGTGTAACTGTGTGCCAGTGTAACTCTGCGCCAGTGTAACTCTGCGCGAGTGTAACTCTGTGCTAGTGTAACTCTGTGCTAGTGTATCGCTGTGCTAGTGTAACTCTGTGCCAGTGTAACTCTGCGCCAGTGTAAATCTGCGCGAGTGTAACTCTGTGCTAGTGTAACTCTGTGCTAGTGTAACTCTCTGCTAGTGTAAGTCTGTGCTAGTGTAATTCTGCGCCAGTGTAATTCTGTGCGAGTGTAACTCTGTGCTAGTGTAACTCTGTGCGAGTGTAACTCTGTGCTAGTGTAACTCTGTGCTAGTGTAACTCTGTGCTAGTGTAACTCTGTGCTAGTATAACTCTGTGCTAGTGTAATTCTGCGCCAGTGTAATTGTGCATGAGTGTAACTCTGTGCTAGTGTAATTCTGTGCTAGTGTAACTCTGTGCTAGTGTAACTCTGTGCTAGTGTAACCCTGTGCTAGTGTAATTCTGTGCTAGTGTAACACTGTGCTAGTGTAATTCTGCGCCAGTGTAACTCTGCGCGAGTGTAACTCTGTGCTAGTGTAAATATGTGCTAGTGTAACTCTGTGCTAGTGTAACTCTGTGCTAGTGTAATTCTGCGCCAGTGTAACTCTGTGCTAGTGTAATTCTGTGCTAGTGTAACTCTGTGCTAGTGTAACTCTGTGGTAGTGTAACTCTGTGCTAGTGTAACTCTGTGCTAGTGTATCTGTGTGCTAGTGTAACTCTGTGCTTGTGTAATTCTGCGCCAGTGTAACTCTGCGCGAGTGTAACTCAGTGCTAGTGTAACTCTGTGCTAGTGTAACTCTGTGCTAGTGTAAATCTGTGCTAGTGTAACTCTGCGCCAGTGTAACCCTGCGCGTGTGTAACTCTGCGCTAGTGTAACTCTGTGCTAGTGTAACTCTGTGCTAGTGTAACACTGTTCTAGTGTAACTCTGTGCCAGTGTAACTCTGTGCTAGTGTAATTCTGCGCCAGTGTAACTCTGCGCGAGTGTAACTCTGTGCTAGTGTAACTTTGTGCTAGTGTAACTCTGTGCTAGTGTAACTCTGTGCTAGTGTAACCTGTGCTAGTGTAACTCTGTGCTAGTGTAATTCTGCACGAGTGTAATTCTGCGCGAGTGTAACTCTGTGCTAGTGTAACTCTGTTCTAGTGTAACTCTGTGCCAGTGTAACTCTGTGCTAGTGTAATTCTGCGCCAGTGTAACTCTGCGTGAGTGTAACTCTGTGCTAGTGTAACTTTGTGCTAGTGTAACTCTGTGCTAGTGTAACTCTGTGCTAGTGTAATTCTGCGCCAGTGTAACTCTGCGTGAGTGTAACTCTGCGCTAGTGTAACTCTGTGCTGGTGTAACTCTGTGCTAGTGTAACTTTGTGCCAGTGTAACCCTGCGCCAGTGTAACTCTGCGCGAGTGTAACTCTGTGCTAGTGTAACTCTGTGCTAGTGTAACTCTGTGCTAGTGTAACTCTGTGCTAGTGTAACTCTGTGCTAGTGTAATTCTGCGCCAGTGTAACTCTGCGTGAGTGTAACTCTGTGCTAGTGTAACTCTGTGCTAGTGTAATTCTGCGCCAGTGTAACTCTGTGCTAGTGTATCTCTGTACTGGTGTAACTCTGTGATAGTGTAACTATGTGCTAGTGTAACTCTATGCTAGTGTAACTCTGTGCTAGTGTAATTCTGCGCCAGTGTAATTCTGCGCCAGTGTAACTCTGCGCGAGTGTAACTCTGTACTATTGTAATTCTGCGCCAGTGTAACTCTGCGCGAGTGTAACTCTGTGCTAGTGTAACTCTGTGCTGGTGTAACTCTGTGCTAGTGTAATTCTGCGCCAGTGTAACTCTGTGCTAGTGTAAATCTGTGCTAGTGTAACTTTGTGCTAGTGTAACTTTGTGCTAGTGTAACTCTGCGCCAGTGTAAATCTGTGCTAGTGTAAATCTGTGCTAGTGTAACTCTGTGCTAGTGTAACTCTGTGCTAGTGTAACTCTGCGCGAGTGTAACTCTGTGCTAGTGTAACTCTGTGCTAGTGTAATTCTGCGCCAGTGTAACTCTGCGCGAGTGTAACTCTGTGCTAGTGTAAATTTGTGCCAGTGTAACCCTGCGCCAGTGTAACTCTGCGCGAGTGTAACTCTGTGCTAGTGTAACTCTGTGCTAGTGTAACCTGTGCTAGTGTAACCTGTGCTAGTGTAACTCTGTGCTGGTGTAATTCTGCACGAGTGTAATTCTGCGCGAGTGTAACTCTGTGCTAGTGTAACTCTGTGCGAGTGTACCTCTGTGCTAGTGTAACTCTGTGCTAGTGTATCTCTGCGCCAGTGTAACTATGTGCTAGTTTACCTCTGTGCTAGTGTAATTTTGGCTAGTGTAACTCTGTGCTAGTGTAACTCTGTGCTAGTGTAACTCTGTGCTAGTGTAACTCTGCGCGAGTGTAACTCTGTGCTAATGTAACTCTGTGCTAGTGTAACTCTGTGGTAGTGTAATTCTGTGCTATTGTAACTCTGTGCTAGTGTAAACCTGCGCCAGTGTAACTCTGCGCGTGTGTAACTCTGTGCAAGTGTAACTCTGTGCTAGTGTAAATCTGTGCTAGTGTAATTCTGCGCCAGTGTAACTCTGCGTGAGTGTAACTCTGTGCTAGTGTAACACTGTGCTAGAGTAATTCTGTGCTAGTGTAACTCTGTGCTAGTGTAACTCTGTGCTAGTGTAACTCTGTGCTAGTGTAACTCTGTGCTAGTGTAACTCTGTGCTAGTGTAACTCTGTGCTAGTGTAATTCTGCGCCAGTGTAACTTTGCGCGAGTGTAACTCTGTGCTAGTGTAATTCTGTGCTAGTGTAACTCTGTGCTAGTGTAATTCTGCGCCAGTGTAACTCTGCGCGAGTGTAACCCTGTGCTAGTGTAAATCTGTGCTAGTGTAACTCTATGCCAGTGTAACTCTGTGCTAGTGTAACTCTGTGCTAGTGTAACTCTGTGCTAGTGTAATTCTGCACCTGTGTAACTCTACGCGAGTGTAACTCTGTGCTAGTGTAATTCTGCGCCAGTGTAAATCTGCGCGATTGTAACTCTGTGCTAGTGTAACTCTGTGCTAGTGTAATTCTGCGCCAGTGTAACTCTGCGCAAGTGTAACTCTGTGCTAGTGTAACTCTGTGCTAGTGTAACTCTGTGCTAGTGTAATTCTGCACCTGTGTAACTCTACGCGAGTGTAACTCTGTGCTAGTGTAATTCTGCGCCAGTGTAACTCTGCGCGAGTGTAACTCTGTGCTAGTGTAACTCTGTGCTAGTGTAATTCTGCGCCAGTGTAACTCTGCGCAAGTGTAACTCTGTGCTAGTGTAACACTGTGCTAGTGTAACTCTGTGCTAGTGTAATTCTGCACCTGTGTAACTCTACGCGAGTGTAACTTTGTGCTAGTGTAACTCTGTGCTAGTGTAATTCTGCGCCAGTGTAACTCTGCGCGAGTGTAACTCTGTGCTAGTGTAACTCTGTGCTAGTGTAACTCTGTGCTAGTGTAATTCTGTGCTAGTGTAACTCTAAGCTAGTGTAATTCTGCGCCAGTGTAACTCTGTGCTAGTGTAACTCTGTGCTAGTGTAACTCTGTGCTAGTGTAACTCTGTGCTAGTGTAACTCTGTGCTAGTGTAATTCTGCGCCAGTGTAACTCTGCGCGAGTGTAACTCTGTGCTATTGTAACTCTGTGCTAGTGTAACTCTGTGCTAGTGTAACTCTGTGCCCGTGTAACCCTGTGCTAGTATAATTCTGCGCCAGTGTAACTTTGCGCGAGTGTAACTTTGTGCTAGTGTAAGTCTGTGCAAGTGTAACTCTGTGCTAGTGTAACTCTGCGCTAGTGTAATTCTGCGCCAGTGTAACTTTGCGTGTGTGTAATTCTGCGCCAGTGTAACTCTGTACTAGTGTAACTCTGTGCTAGTGTAACTCTGTTGTAGTGTAACTCTGTGCAAGTGTAACTCTGTGCTAGTGTAAATGTGTGCTAGTGTAACTCTGTGCTAGTGTAATTCTGTGCTAGTGTAACTCTGTGCTAGTGTAATTCTGCGCCAGTGTAACTCTGTGCTAGTGTAACTCTGTGCTAGTGTATCTCTGCGCCAGTTTAACTCTGCGCGATTGTAACTCTGCGCCAGTGTAACTCTGCGCGTGTGTAACTCTGCGCTAGAGTAACTCTGTGCTAGTGTAACTCTGTGCTAGTGTAACTCTGTGCTAAAGTAACTCTGTGCTAGTGTAATTCTGCGCCAGTGTAACTCTGCGCGAGTGTAACTCTGTGCTAGTGTAACTCTGTGCTAGTGTAACTCTGTGCTAGTGTAATTCTGTGCTAGTGTAATTCTGCGCCAGTGTAACTCTGCGTGAGTGTAAATCTGTGCTAGTGTAACTCTGTGCTAGTGTAACTCTGTGCTAGTGTAACTGTGTGCCAGTGTAACTCTGCGCCAGTGTAACTCTGCGCGAGTGTAACTCTGTGCTAGTGTAACTCTGTGCTAGTGTATCGCTGTGCTAGTGTAACTCTGTGCCAGTGTAACTCTGCGCCAGTGTAAATCTGCGCGAGTGTAACTCTGTGCTAGTGTAACTCTGTGCTAGTGTAACTCTCTGCTAGTGTAACTCTGTGCTAGTGTAATTCTGCGCCAGTGTAATTCTGTGCGAGTGTAACTCTGTGCTAGTGTAACTCTGTGCGAGTGTAACTCTGTGCTAGTGTAACTCTGTGCTAGTGTAACTCTGTGCTAGTGTAACTCTGTGCTAGTATAACTCTGTGCTAGTGTAATTCTGCGCCAGTGTAATTGTGCATGAGTGTAACTCTGTGCTAGTGTAATTCTGTGCTAGTGTAACTCTGTGCTAGTGTAACTCTGTGCTAGTGTAACCCTGTGCTAGTGTAATTCTGTGCTAGTGTAACACTGTGCTAGTGTAATTCTGCGCCAGTGTAACTCTGCGCGAGTGTAACTCTGTGCTAGTGTAAATATGTGCTAGTGTAACTCTGTGCTAGTGTAACTCTGTGCTAGTGTAATTCTGCGCCAGTGTAACTCTGTGCTAGTGTAATTCTGTGCTAGTGTAACTCTGTGCTAGTGTAACTCTGTGGTAGTGTAACTCTGTGCTAGTGTAACTCTGTGCTAGTGTATCTGTGTGCTAGTGTAACTCTGTGCTTGTGTAATTCTGCGCCAGTGTAACTCTGCGCGAGTGTAACTCAGTGCTAGTGTAACTCTGTGCTAGTGTAACTCTGTGCTAGTGTAAATCTGTGCTAGTGTAACTCTGCGCCAGTGTAACCCTGCGCGTGTGTAACTCTGCGCTAGTGTAACTCTGTGCTAGTGTAACTCTGTGCTAGTGTAACTCTGTTCTAGTGTAACTCTGTGCCAGTGTAACTCTGTGCTAGTGTAATTCTGCGCCAGTGTAACTCTGCGCGAGTGTAACTCTGTGCTAGTGTAACTTTGTGCTAGTGTAACTCTGTGCTAGTGTAACTCTGTGCTAGTGTAACCTGTGCTAGTGTAAATCTGTGCTAGTGTAATTCTGCACGAGTGTAATTCTGCGCGAGTGTAACTCTGTGCTAGTGTAACTCTGTTCTAGTGTAACTCTGTGCCAGTGTAACTCTGTGCTAGTGTAATTCTGCGCCAGTGTAACTCTGCGTGAGTGTAACTCTGTGCTAGTGTAACTTTGTGCTAGTGTAACTCTGTGCTAGTGTAACTCTGTGCTAGTGTAATTCTGCGCCAGTGTAACTCTGCGTGAGTGTAACTCTGCGCTAGTGTAACTCTGTGCTGGTGTAACTCTGTGCTAGTGTAACTTTGTGCCAGTGTAACCCTGCGCCAGTGTAACTCTGCGCGAGTGTAACTCTGTGCTAGTGTAACTCTGTGCTAGTGTAACTCTGTGCTAGTGTAACTCTGTGCTAGTGTAACTCTGTGCTAGTGTAATTCTGCGCCAGTGTAACTCTGCGTGAGTGTAACTCTGTGCTAGTGTAACTCTGTGCTAGTGTAATTCTGCGCCAGTGTAACTCTGTGCTAGTGTATCTCTGTACTGGTGTAACTCTGTGATAGTGTAACTATGTGCTAGTGTAACTCTATGCTAGTGTAACTCTGTGCTAGTGTAATTCTGCGCCAGTGTAATTCTGCGCCAGTGTAACTCTGCGCGAGTGTAACTCTGTACTATTGTAATTCTGCGCCAGTGTAACTCTGCGCGAGTGTAACTCTGTGCTAGTGTAACTCTGTGCTGGTTCAACTCTGTGCTAGTGTAATTCTGCGCCAGTGTAACTCTGTGCTAGTGTAAATCTGTGCTAGTGTAACTTTGTGCTAGTGTAACTTTGTGCTAGTGTAACTCTGCGCCAGTGTAAATCTGTGCTAGTGTAAATCTGTGCTAGTGTAACTCTGTGCTAGTGTAACTCTGTGCTAGTGTAACTCTGCGCGAGTGTAACTCTGTGCTAGTGTAACTCTGTGCTAGTGTAATTCTGCGCCAGTGTAACTCTGCGCGAGTGTAACTCTGTGCTAGTGTAAATTTGTGCCAGTGTAACCCTGCGCCAGTGTAACTCTGCGCGAGTGTAACTCTGTGCTAGTGTAACTCTGTGCTAGTGTAACCTGTGCTAGTGTAACCTGTGCTAGTGTAACTCTGTGCTGGTGTAATTCTGCACGAGTGTAATTCTGCGCGAGTGTAACTCTGTGCTAGTGTAACTCTGTGCGAGTGTACCTCTGTGCTAGTGTAACTCTGTGCTAGTGTATCTCTGCGCCAGTGTAACTATGTGCTAGTTTACCTCTGTGCTAGTGTAATTTTGGCTAGTGTAACTCTGTGCTAGTGTAACTCTGTGCTAGTGTAACTCTGTGCTAGTGTAACTCTGCGCGAGTGTAACTCTGTGCTAATGTAACTCTGTGCTAGTGTAACTCTGTGGTAGTGTAATTCTGTGCTATTGTAACTCTGTGCTAGTGTAAACCTGCGCCAGTGTAACTCTGCGCGTGTGTAACTCTGTGCAAGTGTAACTCTGTGCTAGTGTAAATCTGTGCTAGTGTAATTCTGCGCCAGTGTAACTCTGCGTGAGTGTAACTCTGTGCTAGTGTAACACTGTGCTAGAGTAATTCTGTGCTAGTGTAACTCTGTGCTAGTGTAACTCTGTGCTAGTGTAACTCTGTGCTAGTGTAACTCTGTGCTAGTGTAACTCTGTGCTAGTGTAACTCTGTGCTAGTGTAATTCTGCGCCAGTGTAACTTTGCGCGAGTGTAACTCTGTGCTAGTGTAATTCTGTGCTAGTGTAACTCTGTGCTAGTGTAATTCTGCGCCAGTGTAACTCTGCGCGAGTGTAACCCTGTGCTAGTGTAAATCTGTGCTAGTGTAACTCTATGCCAGTGTAACTCTGTGCTAGTGTAACTCTGTGCTAGTGTAACTCTGTGCTAGTGTAATTCTGCACCTGTGTAACTCTACGCGAGTGTAACTCTGTGCTAGTGTAATTCTGCGCCAGTGTAAATCTGCGCGATTGTAACTCTGTGCTAGTGTAACTCTGTGCTAGTGTAATTCTGCGCCAGTGTAACTCTGCGCAAGTGTAACTCTGTGCTAGTGTAACTCTGTGCTAGTGTAACTCTGTGCTAGTGTAATTCTGCACCTGTGTAACTCTACGCGAGTGTAACTCTGTGCTAGTGTAATTCTGCGCCAGTGTAACTCTGCGCGAGTGTAACTCTGTGCTAGTGTAACTCTGTGCTAGTGTAATTCTGCGCCAGTGTAACTCTGCGCAAGTGTAACTCTGTGCTAGTGTAACACTGTGCTAGTGTAACTCTGTGCTAGTGTAATTCTGCACCTGTGTAACTCTACGCGAGTGTAACTTTGTGCTAGTGTAACTCTGTGCTAGTGTAATTCTGCGCCAGTGTAACTCTGCGCGAGTGTAACTCTGTGCTAGTGTAACTCTGTGCTAGTGTAACTCTGTGCTAGTGTAATTCTGTGCTAGTGTAACTCTAAGCTAGTGTAATTCTGCGCCAGTGTAACTCTGTGCTAGTGTAACTCTGTGCTAGTGTAACTCTGTGCTAGTGTAACTCTGTGCTAGTGTAACTCTGTGCTAGTGTAATTCTGCGCCAGTGTAACTCTGCGCGAGTGTAACTCTGTGCTATTGTAACTCTGTGCTAGTGTAACTCTGTGCTAGTGTAACTCTGTGCCCGTGTAACCCTGTGCTAGTATAATTCTGCGCCAGTGTAACTTTGCGCGAGTGTAACTTTGTGCTAGTGTAAGTCTGTGCAAGTGTAACTCTGTGCTAGTGTAACTCTGCGCTAGTGTAATTCTGCGCCAGTGTAACTTTGCGTGTGTGTAATTCTGCGCCAGTGTAACTCTGTACTAGTGTAACTCTGTGCTAGTGTAACTCTGTTGTAGTGTAACTCTGTGCAAGTGTAACTCTGTGCTAGTGTAAATGTGTGCTAGTGTAACTCTGTGCTAGTGTAATTCTGTGCTAGTGTAACTCTGTGCTAGTGTAATTCTGCGCCAGTGTAACTCTGTGCTAGTGTAACTCTGTGCTAGTGTATCTCTGCGCCAGTTTAACTCTGCGCGATTGTAACTCTGCGCCAGTGTAACTCTGCGCGTGTGTAACTCTGCGCTAGAGTAACTCTGTGCTAGTGTAACTCTGTGCTAGTGTAACTCTGTGCTAAAGTAACTCTGTGCTAGTGTAATTCTGCGCCAGTGTAACTCTGCGCGAGTGTAACTCTGTGCTAGTGTAACTCTGTGCTAGTGTAACTCTGTGCTAGTGTAATTCTGTGCTAGTGTAATTCTGCGCCAGTGTAACTCTGCGTGAGTGTAAATCTGTGCTAGTGTAACTCTGTGCTAGTGTAACTCTGTGCTAGTGTAACTGTGTGCCAGTGTAACTCTGCGCCAGTGTAACTCTGCGCGAGTGTAACTCTGTGCTAGTGTAACTCTGTGCTAGTGTATCGCTGTGCTAGTGTAACTCTGTGCCAGTGTAACTCTGCGCCAGTGTAAATCTGCGCGAGTGTAACTCTGTGCTAGTGTAACTCTGTGCTAGTGTAACTCTCTGCTAGTGTAACTCTGTGCTAGTGTAATTCTGCGCCAGTGTAATTCTGTGCGAGTGTAACTCTGTGCTAGTGTAACTCTGTGCGAGTGTAACTCTGTGCTAGTGTAACTCTGTGCTAGTGTAACTCTGTGCTAGTGTAACTCTGTGCTAGTATAACTCTGTGCTAGTGTAATTCTGCGCCAGTGTAATTGTGCATGAGTGTAACTCTGTGCTAGTGTAATTCTGTGCTAGTGTAACTCTGTGCTAGTGTAACTCTGTGCTAGTGTAACCCTGTGCTAGTGTAATTCTGTGCTAGTGTAACACTGTGCTAGTGTAATTCTGCGCCAGTGTAACTCTGCGCGAGTGTAACTCTGTGCTAGTGTAAATATGTGCTAGTGTAACTCTGTGCTAGTGTAACTCTGTGCTAGTGTAATTCTGCGCCAGTGTAACTCTGTGCTAGTGTAATTCTGTGCTAGTGTAACTCTGTGCTAGTGTAACTCTGTGGTAGTGTAACTCTGTGCTAGTGTAACTCTGTGCTAGTGTATCTGTGTGCTAGTGTAACTCTGTGCTTGTGTAATTCTGCGCCAGTGTAACTCTGCGCGAGTGTAACTCAGTGCTAGTGTAACTCTGTGCTAGTGTAACTCTGTGCTAGTGTAAATCTGTGCTAGTGTAACTCTGCGCCAGTGTAACCCTGCGCGTGTGTAACTCTGCGCTAGTGTAACTCTGTGCTAGTGTAACTCTGTGCTAGTGTAACTCTGTTCTAGTGTAACTCTGTGCCAGTGTAACTCTGTGCTAGTGTAATTCTGCGCCAGTGTAACTCTGCGCGAGTGTAACTCTGTGCTAGTGTAACTTTGTGCTAGTGTAACTCTGTGCTAGTGTAACTCTGTGCTAGTGTAATTCTGCGCCAGTGTAACTCTGCGTGAGTGTAACTCTGCGCTAGTGTAACTCTGTGCTGGTGTAACTCTGTGCTTGTGTAACTTTGTGCCAGTGTAACCCTGCGCCAGTGTAACTCTGCGCGAGTGTAACTCTGTGCTAGTGTAACTCTGTGCTAGTGTAACCTGTGCTAGTGTAACTCTGTGCTAGTGTAATTCTGCACGAGTGTAATTCTGCGCGAGTGTAACTCTGTGCTAGTGTAACTCTGTTCTAGTGTAACTCTGTGCCAGTGTAACTCTGTGCTAGTGTAATTCTGCGCCAGTGTAACTCTGCGTGAGTGTAACTCTGTGCTAGTGTAACTTTGTGCTAGTGTAACTCTGTGCTAGTGTAACTCTGTGCTAGTGTAATTCTGCGCCAGTGTAACTCTGCGTGAGTGTAACTCTGCGCTAGTGTAACTCTGTGCTGGTGTAACTCTGTGCTAGTGTAACTTTGTGCCAGTGTAACCCTGCGCCAGTGTAACTCTGCGCGAGTGTAACTCTGTGCTAGTGTAACTCTGTGCTAGTGTAACTCTGTGCTAGTGTAACTCTGTGCTAGTGTAACTCTGTGCTAGTGTAATTCTGCGCCAGTGTAACTCTGCGTGAGTGTAACTCTGTGCTAGTGTAACTCTGTGCTAGTGTAATTCTGCGCCAGTGTAACTCTGTGCTAGTGTATCTCTGTACTGGTGTAACTCTGTGATAGTGTAACTATGTGCTAGTGTAACTCTATGCTAGTGTAACTCTGTGCTAGTGTAATTCTGCGCCAGTGTAATTCTGCGCCAGTGTAACTCTGCGCGAGTGTAACTCTGTACTATTGTAATTCTGCGCCAGTGTAACTCTGCGCGAGTGTAACTCTGTGCTAGTGTAACTCTGTGCTGGTGTAACTCTGTGCTAGTGTAATTCTGCGCCAGTGTAACTCTGTGCTAGTGTAAATCTGTGCTAGTGTAACTTTGTGCTAGTGTAACTTTGTGCTAGTGTAACTCTGCGCCAGTGTAAATCTGTGCTAGTGTAAATCTGTGCTAGTGTAACTCTGTGCTAGTGTAACTCTGTGCTAGTGTAACTCTGCGCGAGTGTAACTCTGTGCTAGTGTAACTCTGTGCTAGTGTAATTCTGCGCCAGTGTAACTCTGCGCGAGTGTAACTCTGTGCTAGTGTAACTCTGTGCTAGTGTAACTCTGTGCTAGTGTAACTCTGTGCTAGTGTAATTCTGCGCCAGTGTAACACTGCGTGAGTGTAATTTTGTGCTAGTGTAACTCTGTGCTAGTGTAACTCTGCGCCAGTGTAATTCTGCGCCAGAGTAACTCTGCGCGAGTGTAACTCAGTGCTAGTGTAATTCTGTGCTAGTGTAACTCTATGCTAGTGTAACTCTGTGCTAGTGTAACTCTGTGGTAGTGTAATTCTGTGCCAGTGTAACTCTGCGCGAGTGTAACTCTGTGCTAGTGTAACTCTGTGCTAGTGTAACTCTGTGCTAGTGTAACTCTGTGCTAGTGTAATTCTGCGCCAGTGTAACTCTGTGTGAGTGTAACTCTGTGCTAGTGTAACTCTGTGCTAGTGTAACTCTGTGCTAAAGTAACTCTGTGCTAGTGTAACTCTGTGCTAGTGTAACTCTGTGCTATTGTAACTCTGTGCTAATGTAATTCTGCGCCAGTGTAACTCTGCGCGAGTGTAACTCTGTGCTAGTGTAATTCTGCGCCAGTGTAACACTGCGTGAGTGTAATTTTGTGCTAGTGTAACTCTGTGCTAGTGTAACTCTGTGCTAGTGTAATTCTGCGCCAGTGTAACTCTGTGCGAGTGTAACTCTGTGCTAGTGTAATTCTGTGCTAGTGTAACTCTGTGCTAGTGTAACTCTGTGCTAGTGTAACTCTGTGCTAGTGTAACTCTGTGCTAGTGTAATTCTGCGCCAGTGTAACTCTGCGCGAGTGAAATTCTGTGCTAGTGTAACTTTGTGCTAGTGTAATTCTGTGCTAGTGTAACTCTGTGCTAGTGTAACTCTGTGCTAGTGTAACTCTGTGCTAGTGTAACTCTGTGCTAGTGTAATTCTGCGCCAGTGTAAATCTGCGCGAGTGTAACTCTGTGCTAGTGTAACTCTGTGCTAGTGTAACTCTGTGCTAGTGTAACTCTCTGCTATTGTAATTCTGCACCAGTGTAACTCTGCGCGAGTGTAAATCTCTGCTAGTGTAATTCTGCGCCAGTGTAACTCTGCGCGAGTGTAACTCTGTGCTAGTGTAACTCTGTGCTAGTGTAACTCTGTGCTAGTGTAACACTGTGCTAGAGTAATTCTGCTCCAGTGTAACTCTGTGCTGGTGTAACTCTGTACTAGTGTAACTCTGTGCTAGTGTAACTCTGTGCTAGTGTAATTCTGCGCCAGTGTAACTCTGTGCTGGTGTAACTCTGTGCTAGTGTAACTCTGTGCTAGTGTAACTCTGTGGTAGTGTAACTCTGTGCTAGTGTAATTCTGCACCAGTGTAACTCTGCGCGAGTGTAACTCTGTGCTAGTGTAACTCTGTGCTAGTGTAACTCTGTGCTAGTGTAATTCTGTGCCAGTGTAACACTGCGCGAGTGTAATTCTATGCTAGTGTAACTCTGTGCTAGTGTAACTCTGTGCTAGTGTAACTCTATGCTAGTGTAACTCTGTGCTAGTGTAATTCTGCGCCAGTGTAACTCTGCGCGAGTGTAACTCTGTGCCAGTGTAACTCTGTGCTAGTGTAACTCTTTGCTAGTGTAACTCTGTGCTAGTGTAACTCTGTGCTAGTGTAACCCTGTGCGAGTGTAATTCTGCGCAAGTGTAACTCTGCGCGAGTGTAACTCTGTGATAGTGTAACTCTGTGCTAGTGTAACTCTGTGCTAGTGTAACTCTGTGCTAGTGTAATTCTGCGCCAGTGTAACTCTGCGCGAGTGTAACTCTGTGCTAGTGTAAATCTGCACGAGTGTAACTCTGAGCTAGTTTAACTCTGTGCTAGTGTAACGCTGTGCTAGTGTAACTCTGTGCTAGTGTAATTCTGCGCCAGTGTAACTCTGTGCTAGTGTAACTCTGTTCTAGTGTAACTCTGTGCTAGTGTAACTCTGTGCTAGTGTAATTCTGTGCTAGTGTAATTCTGCGCCAGTGTAACTCTTATCTAGTGTAACTCTGTGCTAGTGTAACTCTGTGCTAGTGTAACTCTGTGCTAGTGTAATTCTGCGCCAGTATAACTGTGCGCGAGTGTAACTCTGTGCTAGTGTAATTCTGCGCCAGTGTAACACTGCGTAAGTGTAATTTTGTGCTAGTGTAACTCTGTGCTAGTGTAACTCTGTGCTAGTGTTATTCTGCACCAGTGTAACTCTGTGCTAGTGTAACTCTGTGCTAGTGTAACTCTGTGCTAGTGTAATTCTGCGCCAGTGTAACTCTGTGCTAGTGTAACTCTGTGCTAGTGTAACTCTGTGCTTGTGTAACTCTGTGCTAGTGTAACACTGTGCCAGTGTAATTCTGCGCCAGAGTAACTCTGTGCTAGTGTAACTCTATGCTAGTGTAACTCTGTGCTAGTGTAACTCTGTGGTAGTGTAATTCTGTGCCAGTGTAACTCTGCGCGAGTGTAACTCTGTGCTAGTGTAACTCTTTGCTAGTGTAACTCTGTGCTAGTGTAACTCTGTGCTAGTGTAATTCTGCGCCAGTGTAACTCTGTGTGAGTGTAACTCTGTGCTAGTGTAACTCTGTGCTAGTGTAACTCTGTGCTAGTGTAATTCTGCACCAGTGTAACTCTGTGCTAGTGTAACTCTGTGCTAGTGTAATTATGCACCAGTGTAACTCTGTGCTAGTGTAACTCTGTGCTAGTGTAACTCTGTGCTAGTGTAACTCAGTGCTAGTGTAACTCTGTGCTAGTGTAACTCCTTGCTAGTGTAATTCTGCGCCAGTGTAACTCTGTGCTCGTGTAACACTGTGCTAGTGTAACTCTGTGCTAGTGTAACTCTGTGCTAGTGTAACTCGGTGCTAGTGTAACTCTGTGCTAGTGTAATTCTGCGCCAGTGTAATTCTGTGCTAGTGTAACTCTGTACTAGTGTAACTCTGTGCTAGTATAACTCTGTGCTAGTGTAACTCTATGCTAGTGTAATTCTGTGCTAGTGTAATTCTGCGCCAGTGTAACTCTGTGCTAGTGTAACTCTGTGCTAGTGTAACGCTGTGCTAGTGTAACTCTGTGCTAGTGTAATTCTGCGCCAGTGTAACTCTGTGCTAGTGTAACTCTGTGCTAGTGTAACTCTGTGCTAGTGTAATTCTGCGCCAGTGTAACACTGCGTGAGTGTAACTCTGCGCGAGTGTAACTCTGTGCTAGTGTAACTCTGTGCTGGTGTAACTCTGTGCTAGTGTAATTCTGCGCCAGTGTAACTCTGTGCTAGTGTAAATCTGTGCTAGTGTAACTTTGTGCTAGTGTAACTTTGTGCTAGTGTAACTCTGCGCCAGTGTAAATCTGTGCTAGTGTAAATCTGTGCTAGTGTAACTCTGTGCTAGTGTAACTCTGTGCTAGTGTAACTCAGTGCTAAAGTAACTCTGTGCTAAAGTAACTCTGTGCTAGTGTAACTCTGTGCTAGTGTAACTCTGTGCTATTGTAACTCTGTGCTAATGTAATTCTGCGCCAGTGTAACTCTGCGCGAGTGTAACTCTGTGCTAGTGTAATTCTGCGCCAGTGTAACACTGCGTGAGTGTAATTTTGTGCTAGTGTAACTCTGTGCTAGTGTAACTCTGTGCTAGTGTAATTCTGCTCAGTGTAACTCTGTGCGAGTGTAACTCTGTGCTAGTGTAATTCTGTGCTAGTGTAACTCTGTGCTAGTGTAACTCTGTGCTAGTGTAACTCTGTGCTAGTGTAACTCTGTGCTAGTGTAATTCTGCGCCAGTGTAACTATGCGCGAGTGAAATTCTGTGCTAGTGTAATTTTGTGCTAGTGTAACTCTGTGCTAGTGTAACTCTGTGCTAGTGTAACTCTGTGCTAGTGTAACTCTGTGCTAGTGTAATTCTGCGCCAGTGTAAATCTGCGCGAGTGTAACTCTGTGCTAGTGTAACTCTGTGCTAGTGTAACTCTGTGCTAGTGTAACTCTCTGCTAGTGTAATTCTGCACCAGTGTAACTCTGCGCGAGTGTAAATCTCTGCTAGTGTAATTCTGCGCCAGTGTAACTCTGCGCGAGTGTAACTCTGTGCTAGTGTAACTCTGTGCTAGTGTAACTCTGTGCTAGTGTAACACTGTGCTAGAGTAATTCTGCTCCAGTGTAACTCTGTGCTGGTGTAACTCTGTACTAGTGTAACTCTGTGCTAGTGTAACTCTGTGCTAGTGTAATTCTGCGCCAGTGTAACTCTGTGCTGGTGTAACTCTGTGCTAGTGTAACTCTGTGCTAGTGTAACTCTGTGGTAGTGTAACTCTGTGCTAGTGTAATTCTGCACCAGTGTAACTCTGCGCGAGTGTAACTCTGTGCTAGTGTAACTCTGTGCTAGTGTAACTCTGTGCTAGTCTAATTCTGTGCCAGTGTAACACTGCGCGAGTGTAATTCTATGCTAGTGTAACTCTGTGCTAGTGTAACTCTGTGCTAGTGTAAATCTATGCTAGTGTAACTCTGTGCTAGTGTAATTCTGCGCCAGTGTAACTCTGCGCGAGTGTAACTCTGTGCCAGTGTAACTCTGTGCTAGTGTAACTCTTTGCTAGTGTAACTCTGTGCTAGTGTAACTCTGTGCTAGTGTAACTCTGTGCTAGTGTAACTCTGTGCTAGTGTAATTCTGCGCCAGTGTAACTCTGCGCGAGTGTAACTCTGTGCTAGTGTAAATCTGCACGAGTGTAACTCTGAGCTAGTTTAACTCTGTGCTAGTGTAACTCTGTGCTAGTGTAACTCTGTGCTAGTGTAATTCTGCGCCAGTGTAACTCTGTGCTAGTGTAACTCTGTTCTAGTGTAACACTGTGCTAGTGTAACTCTGTGCTAGTGTAATTCTGTGCTAGTGTAATTCTGCGCCAGTGTAACTCTTATCTAGTGTAACTCTGTGCTAGTGTAACTCTGTGCTAGTGTAACTCTGTGCTATTGTAACTCTGTGCTAGTGTAATTCTGCGCCAGTATAACTCTGCGCGAGTGTAACTCTGTGCTAGTGTAATTCTGCGCCAGTGTAACACTGCGTAAGTGTAATTTTGTGCTAGTGTAACTCTGTGCTAGTGTAACTCTGTGCTAGTGTTATTCTGCACCAGTGTAACTCTGTGCTAGTGTAACTCTGTGCTAGTGTAACTCTGTGCTAGTGTAATTCTGCGCCAGTGTAACTCTGTGCTAGTGTAACTCTGTGCTAGTGTAACTCTGTGCTTGTGTAACTCTGTGCTAGTGTAACACTGTGCCAGTGTAATTCTGCGCCAGAGTAACTCTGCGCGAGTGTAACTCAGTGCTAGTGTAACTCTGTGCTAGTGTAACTCTATGCTAGTGTAACTCTGTGCTAGTGTAACTCTGTGGTAGTGTAATTCTGTGCCAGTGTAACTCTGCGCGGGTGTAACTCTGTGCTAGTGTAACTCTGTGCTAGTGTAACTCTGTGCTAGTGTAATTCTGCGCCAGTGTAACTCTGTGTGAGTGTAACTCTGTGCTAGTGTAACTTTGTGCTAGTGTAACTCTGTGCTAAAGTAACTCTGTGCTAGTGTAACTCTGTGCTAGTGTAACTCAGTGCTATTGTAACTCTGTGCTAGTGTCATTCTGCGCCAGTGCAACTCTGCGCGAGTGTAACTCTCTGCTAGTGTAATTCTGCGCCAGTGTAACACTCCGTGAGTGTAATTTTGTGCTAGTGTAACTCTGTGCTAGTGTAACTCTGTGCTAGTGTTATTCTGCACCAGTGTAACTCTGTGCTAGTGTAACTCTGTGCTAGTGTAATTCTGCGCCAGTGTAACTCTGTGCTAGTGTAACTCTGTGCTAGTGTAACTCTGTGCTAGTGTAACTCTGTGCTAGTGTAACTCTGTGCCAGTGTAATTCTGCGCCAGAGTAACTCTGCGCGAGTGTAACTCAGTGCTAGTGTAACTCTGTGCTAGTGTAACTCTATGCTAGTGTAACTCTGTGCTAGTGTAACTCTGTGGTAGTGTAATTCTGTGCCAGTGTAACTCTGCGCGAGTGTAACTCTGTGCTAGTGTAACTCTTTGCTAGTGTAACTCTGTGCTAGTGTAACTCTGTGCTAGTGTAATTCTGCGCCAGTGTAACTCTGTGTGAGTGTAACTCTGTGCTAGTGTAACTCTGTGCTAGTGTAACTCTGTGCTAGTGTAATTCTGCACCAGTGTAACTCTGTGCTAGTGTAACTCTGTGCTAGTGTAATTCTGCACCAGTGTAACTCTGTGCTAGTGTAACTCTGTGCTAGTGTAACTCTGTGCTAGTGTAACTCAGTGCTAGTGTAACTCTGTGCTAGTGTAACTCCTTGCTAGTGTAATTCTGCGCCAGTGTAACTCTGTGCTCGTGTAACACTGTGCTAGTGTAACTCTGTGCTAGTGTAACTCTGTGCTAGTGTAACTCGGTGCTAGTGTAACTCTGTGCTAGTGTAATTCTGCGCCAGTGTAACTCTGTGCTAGTGTATCTCTGTACTAGTGTAACTATGTGATAGTGTAACTCTGTGCTAATGTAACTCTATGCTAGTGTAACTCTGTGCTAGTGTAATTCTGCGCCAGTGTAACTCTGTGCTAGTGTAACTCTGTGCTTGTGTAATTCTGTGCTAGTGTAACTCTGTGCTAGTGTAATTCTGCGCCAGTGTAACTCTGTGCTAGTGTAACTCTGTGCTAGTGTATCTCTGTGCTAGTGTAATTCTGCGCCAGTGTAACTCTGCGCGAGTGTAACTCTGTGCTAGTGTAACTCTGTGCTAGTGTAATTCTGTGCTAGTGTAACTCTGTGCTAGTGTAACTCTGTGCTAGTGTAACTTTGTGCTAGTGTAATTCTGCGCCAGTGTAACTCTGCGTGAGTGTAACTCTGTGCAGGTGTAACTCTGTGCTAGTGTAACTCGGTGCTAGTGTAACTCTGTGCTAGTGTAATTCTGTGCTAGTGTAAATCTGTGCTAGTGTAATTATGCGCCAGTGTAACTCTGCGCGAGTGTATCTCTGTGCTAAAGTAACTCTGAGCTAGTGTAACTCTGTGCTAGTGTAACTCTGTGCTAGTGTAACTCTGTACAAGTGTAATTCTGCGCCAGTGTAAATCTGCGCAAGTGTAACTCTGTGCTAGTGTAACTCTGTGCTAGTGTAACTCTGTGCTAGTTTAACTCTGTGGTAGTGTAACTCTGTGCTAGTGTAACACTGTGCTAGTGTAATTCTGCGCCAGTGTAACTCTGTGTTAGTGTAATTCTGCGCCAGTGTAACTCTACGCGAGTGTAACTCTGTGCTAGTGTAACTCTGTGCTAGTGTAACTGTGTGCTAAAGTAATTCTGCTGAAGTGTAACTCTGTGCT
Source organism: Locusta migratoria (assembly GCA_026315105.1). Classification (NCBI taxonomy): domain Eukaryota; kingdom Metazoa; phylum Arthropoda; class Insecta; order Orthoptera; family Acrididae; genus Locusta; species Locusta migratoria. The sequence continues at coordinate 81,363,777 of CM048752.1, forward strand.
GGTGTAACTCTGTACTAGTGTAACTCTGTGCTAGTGTAACTCTGTGCTAGTGTAACTCTATGCTTGTGTTACTCTGTGCTAGTGTAATTCTGCGCCAGTGTAACTCTGTGCTAGTGTAACTCTGCGCTAGTGTAAATCTGTGCTAGTGTAATTCTGCGCCAGTTTAACTCTGTGCGAGTGTAACTCTGTGCTAGTGTAACTCTGTGCTAGTGTAATTCTGCGCCAGTGTAACTCTGTGCGAGTGTAACTCTGTGCTAGTGTAACTCTGTGCTAGTGTAACTCTGTGCTAGTGTAACTCTGTGCTAGTGTAACTCTGTGCTAGAGTAACTCTGTGCTAGTGTAATTCTGCGCCAGTGTAACTCTGCGCGAGTGTAACCCTGTTCTAGTGTAATTCTGCGCCAGTGTAACTCTGCGCGAGTGTAACTCTGTGCTAGTGTAACTCTGCGCGAGTGTAACTCTGTGCTAGTGTAACTCTGTGCTAGTGTAAATCTGTGCTAGTGTAACGTTGTGCTAGGGTAAGTTTGTGCTAGTGTAAATCTGCGCCAGTGTAAATCTGTGCTAGTGTAAATCTGTGCTAGTGTAACACTGTGCTAGTGTAACTCTGTGCTAGTGTAACTCTGCGCGAGTGTAACTCTGTGCTAGTGTAACTCTGTGCTAGTGTAAATCTGTGCTAGTGTAATTATGCGCCAGTGTAACTCTGCGCGAGTGTAACTCTGTGCTAGTGTAACTCTGTGCTAGTGTAATTCTGTGCTAGTGTAACTCTGTGCTAGTGTAACTCTGCGCCAGTGTAACTCTGCACGAGTGTAACTCTGCACGAGTGTAACTCTGTGGTAGTGTAACTCTGCACGAGTGTAACTCTGTGCTAGTGTAACTCTGTGCTAGTGTAACTCTGTGCTAGTGTAACTCTGTGCTAGTGTAACTCTGCGCGAGTGTAAATCTGTGCTAGTGTAACTCTGTGCTAGTGTAACTCTGTGCTAGTGTAACTCTGTGCTGGTGTAACTCTGTGCTAGTGTAACTCTGTGCTAGTGTAAATCTGTGCTAGTGTAACGTTGTGCTAGTGTAACTCTGTGGTAGTGTAACTCTGTGCTAGTGTAATTCTGCACCAGTGTAACTCTGCGCGAGTGTAACTCTGTGCTAGTGTAACTCTGTGCTAGTGTAACTCTGTGCTAGTGTAATTCTGTGCCAGTGTAACACTGCGCGAGTGTAATTCTATGCTAGTGTAACTCTGTGCTAGTGTAACTCTGTGCTAGTGTAACTCTATGCTAGTGTAACTCTGTGCTAGTGTAATTCTGCGCCAGTGTAACTCTGCGCGAGTGTAACTCTGTGCCAGTGTAACTCTGTGCTAGTGTAACTCTTTGCTAGTGTAACTCTGTGCTAGTGTAACTCTGTGCTAGTGTAACCCTGTGCGAGTGTAATTCTGCGCAAGTGTAACTCTGCGCGAGTGTAACTCTGTGATAGTGTAACTCTGTGCTAGTGTAACTCTGTGCTAGTGTAACTCTGTGCTAGTGTAATTCTGCGCCAGTGTAACTCTGCGCGAGTGTAACTCTGTGCTAGTGTAAATCTGCACGAGTGTAACTCTGAGCTAGTTTAACTCTGTGCTAGTGTAACGCTGTGCTAGTGTAACTCTGTGCTAGTGTAATTCTGCGCCAGTGTAACTCTGTGCTAGTGTAACTCTGTTCTAGTGTAACTCTGTGCTAGTGTAACTCTGTGCTAGTGTAATTCTGTGCTAGTGTAATTCTGCGCCAGTGTAACTCTTATCTAGTGTAACTCTGTGCTAGTGTAACTCTGTGCTAGTGTAACTCTGTGCTAGTGTAATTCTGCGCCAGTATAACTCTGCGCGAGTGTAACTCTGTGCTAGTGTAATTCTGCGCCAGTGTAACACTGCGTAAGTGTAATTTTGTGCTAGTGTAACTCTGTGCTAGTGTAACTCTGTGCTAGTGTTATTCTGCACCAGTGTAACTCTGTGCTAGTGTAACTCTGTGCTAGTGTAACTCTGTGCTAGTGTAATTCTGCGCCAGTGTAACTCTGTGCTAGTGTAACTCTGTGCTAGTGTAACTCTGTGCTTGTGTAACTCTGTGCTAGTGTAACACTGTGCCAGTGTAATTCTGCGCCAGAGTAACTCTGTGCTAGTGTAACTCTATGCTAGTGTAACTCTGTGCTAGTGTAACTCTGTGGTAGTGTAATTCTGTGCCAGTGTAACTCTGCGCGAGTGTAACTCTGTGCTAGTGTAACTCTTTGCTAGTGTAACTCTGTGCTAGTGTAACTCTGTGCTAGTGTAATTCTGCGCCAGTGTAACTCTGTGTGAGTGTAACTCTGTGCTAGTGTAACTCTGTGCTAGTGTAACTCTGTGCTAGTGTAATTCTGCACCAGTGTAACTCTGTGCTAGTGTAACTCTGTGCTAGTGTAATTATGCACCAGTGTAACTCTGTGCTAGTGTAACTCTGTGCTAGTGTAACTCTGTGATAGTGTAACTCAGTGCTAGTGTAACTCTGTGCTAGTGTAACTCCTTGCTAGTGTAATTCTGCGCCAGTGTAACTCTGTGCTCGTGTAACACTGTGCTAGTGTAACTCTGTGCTAGTGTAACTCTGTGCTAGTGTAACTCGGTGCTAGTGTAACTCTGTGCTAGTGTAATTCTGCGCCAGTGTAATTCTGTGCTAGTGTAACTCTGTACTAGTGTAACTCTGTGCTAGTATAACTCTGTGCTAGTGTAACTCTATGCTAGTGTAATTCTGTGCTAGTGTAATTCTGCGCCAGTGTAACTCTGTGCTAGTGTAACTCTGTGCTAGTGTAACGCTGTGCTAGTGTAACTCTGTGCTAGTGTAATTCTGCGCCAGTGTAACTCTGTGCTAGTGTAACTCTGTGCTAGTGTAACTCTGTGCTAGTGTAATTCTGCGCCAGTGTAACACTGCGTGAGTGTAATTTTGTGCTAGTGTAACTCTGTGCTAGTGTAACTCTGCGCCAGTGTAATTCTGCGCCAGAGTAACTCTGCGCGAGTGTAACTCAGTGCTAGTGTAACTCTGTGCTAGTGTAACTCTATGCTAGTGTAACTCTGTGCTAGTGTAACTCTGTGGTAGTGTAATTCTGTGCCAGTGTAACTCTGCGCGAGTGTAACTCTGTGCTAGTGTAACTCTGTGCTAGTGTAACTCTGTGCTAGTGTAACTCTGTGCTAGTGTAATTCTGCGCCAGTGTAACTCTGTGTGAGTGTAACTCTGTGCTAGTGTAACTCTGTGCTAGTGTAACTCAGTGCTAAAGTAACTCTGTGCTAAAGTAACTCTGTGCTAGTGTAACTCTGTGCTAGTGTAACTCTGTGCTATTGTAACTCTGTGCTAATGTAATTCTGCGCCAGTGTAACTCTGCGCGAGTGTAACTCTGTGCTAGTGTAATTCTGCGCCAGTGTAACACTGCGTGAGTGTAATTTTGTGCTAGTGTAACTCTGTGCTAGTGTAACTCTGTGCTAGTGTAATTCTGCTCAGTGTAACTCTGTGCGAGTGTAACTCTGTGCTAGTGTAATTCTGTGCTAGTGTAACTCTGTGCTAGTGTAACTCTGTGCTAGTGTAACTCTGTGCTAGTGTAACTCTGTGCTAGTGTAATTCTGCGCCAGTGTAACTCTGCGCGAGTGAAATTCTGTGCTAGTGTAATTTTGTGCTAGTGTAACTCTGTGCTAGTGTAACTCTGTGCTAGTGTAACTCTGTGCTAGTGTAACTCTGTGCTAGTGTAATTCTGCGCCAGTGTAAATCTGCGCGAGTGTAACTCTGTGCTAGTGTAACTCTGTGCTAGTGTAACTCTGTGCTAGTGTAACTCTCTGCTAGTGTAATTCTGCACCAGTGTAACTCTGCGCGAGTGTAAATCTCTGCTAGTGTAATTCTGCGCCAGTGTAACTCTGCGCGAGTGTAACTCTGTGCTAGTGTAACTCTGTGCTAGTGTAACTCTGTGCTAGTGTAACACTGTGCTAGAGTAATTCTGCTCCAGTGTAACTCTGTGCTGGTGTAACTCTGTACTAGTGTAACTCTGTGCTAGTGTAACTCTGTGCTAGTGTAATTCTGCGCCAGTGTAACTCTGTGCTGGTGTAACTCTGTGCTAGTGTAACTCTGTGCTAGTGTAACTCTGTGGTAGTGTAACTCTGTGCTAGTGTAATTCTGCACCAGTGTAACTCTGCGCGAGTGTAACTCTGTGCTAGTGTAACTCTGTGCTAGTGTAACTCTGTGCTAGTCTAATTCTGTGCCAGTGTAACACTGCGCGAGTGTAATTCTATGCTAGTGTAACTCTGTGCTAGTGTAACTCTGTGCTAGTGTAACTCTATGCTAGTGTAACTCTGTGCTAGTGTAATTCTGCGCCAGTGTAACTCTGCGCGAGTGTAACTCTGTGCCAGTGTAACTCTGTGCTAGTGTAACTCTTTGCTAGTGTAACTCTGTGCTAGTGTAACTCTGTGCTAGTGTAACTCTGTGCTAGTGTAACTCTGTGCTAGTGTAATTCTGCGCCAGTGTAACTCTGCGCGAGTGTAACTCTGTGCTAGTGTAAATCTGCACGAGTGTAACTCTGAGCTAGTTTAACTCTGTGCTAGTGTAACTCTGTGCTAGTGTAACTCTGTGCTAGTGTAATTCTGCGCCAGTGTAACTCTGTGCTAGTGTAACTCTGTTCTAGTGTAACACTGTGCTAGTGTAACTCTGTGCTAGTGTAATTCTGTGCTAGTGTAATTCTGCGCCAGTGTAACTCTTATCTAGTGTAACTCTGTGCTAGTGTAACTCTGTGCTAGTGTAACTCTGTGCTATTGTAACTCTGTGCTAGTGTAATTCTGCGCCAGTATAACTCTGCGCGAGTGTAACTCTGTGCTAGTGTAATTCTGCGCCAGTGTAACACTGCGTAAGTGTAATTTTGTGCTAGTGTAACTCTGTGCTAGTGTAACTCTGTGCTAGTGTTATTCTGCACCAGTGTAACTCTGTGCTAGTGTAACTCTGTGCTAGTGTAACTCTGTGCTAGTGTAATTCTGCGCCAGTGTAACTCTGTGCTAGTGTAACTCTGTGCTAGTGTAACTCTGTGCTTGTGTAACTCTGTGCTAGTGTAACACTGTGCCAGTGTAATTCTGCGCCAGAGTAACTCTGCGCGAGTGTAACTCAGTGCTAGTGTAACTCTGTGCTAGTGTAACTCTATGCTAGTGTAACTCTGTGCTAGTGTAACTCTGTGGTAGTGTAATTCTGTGCCAGTGTAACTCTGCGCGGGTGTAACTCTGTGCTAGTGTAACTCTGTGCTAGTGTAACTCTGTGCTAGTGTAATTCTGCGCCAGTGTAACTCTGTGTGAGTGTAACTCTGTGCTAGTGTAACTCTGTGCTAGTGTAACTCTGTGCTAAAGTAACTCTGTGCTAGTGTAACTCTGTGCTAGTGTAACTCAGTGCTATTGTAACTCTGTGCTAGTGTCATTCTGCGCCAGTGCAACTCTGCGCGAGTGTAACTCTCTGCTAGTGTAATTCTGCGCCAGTGTAACACTCCGTGAGTGTAATTTTGTGCTAGTGTAACTCTGTGCTAGTGTAACTCTGTGCTAGTGTTATTCTGCACCAGTGTAACTCTGTGCTAGTGTAACTCTGTGCTAGTGTAATTCTGCGCCAGTGTAACTCTGTGCTAGTGTAACTCTGTGCTAGTGTAACTCTGTGCTAGTGTAACTCTGTGCTAGTGTAACTCTGTGCCAGTGTAATTCTGCGCCAGAGTAACTCTGCGCGAGTGTAACTCAGTGCTAGTGTAACTCTGTGCTAGTGTAACTCTATGCTAGTGTAACTCTGTGCTAGTGTAACTCTGTGGTAGTGTAATTCTGTGCCAGTGTAACTCTGCGCGAGTGTAACTCTGTGCTAGTGTAACTCTTTGCTAGTGTAACTCTGTGCTAGTGTAACTCTGTGCTAGTGTAATTCTGCGCCAGTGTAACTCTGTGTGAGTGTAACTCTGTGCTAGTGTAACTCTGTGCTAGTGTAACTCTGTGCTAGTGTAATTCTGCACCAGTGTAACTCTGTGCTAGTGTAACTCTGTGCTAGTGTAATTCTGCACCAGTGTAACTCTGTGCTAGTGTAACTCTGTGCTAGTGTAACTCTGTGCTAGTGTAACTCAGTGCTAGTGTAACTCTGTGCTAGTGTAACTCCTTGCTAGTGTAATTCTGCGCCAGTGTAACTCTGTGCTCGTGTAACACTGTGCTAGTGTAACTCTGTGCTAGTGTAACTCTGTGCTAGTGTAACTCGGTGCTAGTGTAACTCTGTGCTAGTGTAATTCTGCGCCAGTGTAACTCTGTGCTAGTGTATCTCTGTACTAGTGTAACTATGTGATAGTGTAACTCTGTGCTAATGTAACTCTATGCTAGTGTAACTCTGTGCTAGTGTAATTCTGCGCCAGTGTAACTCTGTGCTAGTGTAACTCTGTGCTTGTGTAATTCTGTGCTAGTGTAACTCTGTGCTAGTGTAATTCTGCGCCAGTGTAACTCTGTGCTAGTGTAACTCTGTGCTAGTGTATCTCTGTGCTAGTGTAATTCTGCGCCAGTGTAACTCTGCGCGAGTGTAACTCTGTGCTAGTGTAACTCTGTGCTAGTGTAATTCTGTGCTAGTGTAACTCTGTGCTAGTGTAACTCTGTGCTAGTGTAACTTTGTGCTAGTGTAATTCTGCGCCAGTGTAACTCTGCGTGAGTGTAACTCTGTGCAGGTGTAACTCTGTGCTAGTGTAACTCGGTGCTAGTGTAACTCTGTGCTAGTGTAATTCTGTGCTAGTGTAAATCTGTGCTAGTGTAATTATGCGCCAGTGTAACTCTGCGCGAGTGTATCTCTGTGCTAAAGTAACTCTGAGCTAGTGTAACTCTGTGCTAGTGTAACTCTGTGCTAGTGTAACTCTGTACAAGTGTAATTCTGCGCCAGTGTAAATCTGCGCAAGTGTAACTCTGTGCTAGTGTAACTCTGTGCTAGTGTAACTCTGTGCTAGTTTAACTCTGTGGTAGTGTAACTCTGTGCTAGTGTAACACTGTGCTAGTGTAATTCTGCGCCAGTGTAACTCTGTGTTAGTGTAATTCTGCGCCAGTGTAACTCTACGCGAGTGTAACTCTGTGCTAGTGTAACTCTGTGCTAGTGTAACTGTGTGCTAAAGTAATTCTGCTGAAGTGTAACTCTGTGCTGGTGTAACTCTGTACTAGTGTAACTCTGTGCTAGTGTAACTCTGTGCTAGTGTAACTCTATGCTTGTGTTACTCTGTGCTAGTGTAATTCTGCGCCAGTGTAACTCTGTGCTAGTGTAACTCTGCGCTAGTGTAAATCTGTGCTAGTGTAATTCTGCGCCAGTTTAACTCTGTGCGAGTGTAACTCTGTGCTAGTGTAACTCTGTGCTAGTGTAATTTTGCGCCAGTGTAACTCTGTGCGAGTGTAACTCTGTGCTAGTGTAACTCTGTGCTAGTGTAACTCTGTGCTAGTGTAACTCTGTGCTAGTGTAACTCTGTGCTAGAGTAACTCTGTGCTAGTGTAATTCTGCGCCAGTGTAACTCTGCGCGAGTGTAACCCTGTTCTAGTGTAATTCTGCGCCAGTGTAACTCTGCGCGAGTGTAACTCTGTGCTAGTGTAACTCTGCGCGAGTGTAACTCTGTGCTAGTGTAACTCTGTGCTAGTGTAAATCTGTGCTAGTGTAACGTTGTGCTAGGGTAAGTTTGTGCTAGTGTAAATCTGCGCCAGTGTAAATCTGTGCTAGTGTAAATCTGTGCTAGTGTAACACTGTGCTAGTGTAACTCTGTGCTAGTGTAACTCTGCGCGAGTGTAACTCTGTGCTAGTGTAACTCTGTGCTAGTGTAAATCTGTGCTAGTGTAATTATGCGCCAGTGTAACTCTGCGCGAGTGTAACTCTGTGCTAGTGTAACTCTGTGCTAGTGTAATTCTGTGCTAGTGTAACTCTGTGCTAGTGTAACTCTGCGCCAGTGTAACTCTGCACGAGTGTATCTCTGTGGTAGTGTAACTCTGCACGAGTGTAACTCTGTGCTAGTGTAACTCTGTGCTAGTGTAACTCTGTGCTAGTGTAACTCTGTGCTAGTGTAACTCTGCGCGAGTGTAAATCTGTGCTAGTGTAACTCTGTGCTAGTGTAACTCTGTGCTAGTGTAACTCTGTGCTGGTGTAACTCTGTGCTAGTGTAACTCTGTGCTAGTGTAAATCTGTGCTAGTGTAACGTTGTGCTAGGGTAAGTTTGTGCTAGTGTAAATCTGCGCCAGTGTAAATCTGTGCTAGTGTAACTCTGTGCTAGTGTAACACTGTGCTAGTGTAACTCTGTGCTAGTGTAACTCTGCGCGAGTGTAACTCAGTGCTAGTGTAACTCTGTGCTAGTGTAATTCTGCGCCAGTGTAACTCTGCGCAAGTGTAACTCTGTGCTAGTGTAACTCTGTGCTAGTGTAACTCTGTGCTAGTGTAAATCTGTGCTAGTGTAATTCTGCGCCAGTGTAACACTGCACGAGTGTAACTCTGTGCTAGTGTAACTCTGTGCTAGTGTAACTCTGTGCTAGTGTAATTCTGCACCAGTGTAACTCTGTGCTAGTGTAACTCTGTGCTAGTGTAACTCTGTGCTAGTGTAATTCTGCGCCAGTGTAACTCTTTGCTAGTGTAACTCTGTGCTAGTGTAACTCTGTGCTAGTGTAACTCGGTGCTAGTGTAACTCTGTGCTAGTGTAATTCTGCGCCAGTGTAACTCTGTGCTAGTGTAAATCTGTACAAGTGTAATTCTGTGCTAGTATAAATCTGTGCTAGTGTAACTCTATGCTTGTGTAATTCTGTGCTAGTGTAATTCTACGCCAGTGTAATTCTGTGCTAGTGTAACTCTGTGCTAGTGTAACTCTGTGCTAGTGTAATTCTGCGCCAGTGTAACTCTGTGCTAGTGTAACTCTGTGCTAGTGTAACTCTGTGCTAGTGTAATTTTGCGCCAGTGTAACTCTGCGTGAGTGTAACTCTGTGCTAGTGTAACTCTGTGCTAGTGTAATTCTGCGCCAGTGTAAATCTGTGCTAGTGTAACTCTGTACTAGTGTAACTCTGTGATAGTGTAACTGTGTGCTAGTGTAACTCTATGCTAGTGTAGCTCTGTGCTAGTGTAATTCTCCGCCAGTGTAACTCTGTGCTAGTGTAACTCTGTGCTAGTGTAATTCTGTGCTAGTGTAACTCTGTGCTAGTGTAACTCTGTGCTAGTGTAATTCTGCGCCAGTGTAAATCTGTGCTAGTGTAACTCTGTACTAGTGTAACTCTGTGATAGTGTAACTCTGGGCTAGTGTAACTCTATGCTAGTGTAGCTCTGTGCTAGTGTAATTCTGCGCCAGTGTAACTCTGTGCTAGTGTAACTCTGCGCGAGTGTAACTCTGTGCTAGTGTAACTCTGTGCTAGTGTAACTCTGTACTAGTGTAACTCTGTGCTAGTGTAACTCTGCGCCAGTGTAACTCTGCACGAGTGTAACTCTGTGGTAGTGTAACTCTGCGCGAGTGTAACTCTGTGCTAGTGTAACTCTGTGCTAGTGTTATTCTGCACCAGTGTAACTCTGTGCTAATGTAACTCTGTGCTAGTGTAACTCTGTGCTAGTGTAATTCTGCGCCAGTGTAACTCTGTGCTAGTGTAACTCTGTGCTAGTGTAACTCTGTGGTAGTGTAATTCTGTGCCAGTGTAACTCTGCGCGAGTGTAACTCTGTGCTAGTGTAACTCTGTGCTAGTGTAACTCTGTGCTAGTGTAACTCTGTGCTAGTGTAATTCTGCGCCAGTGTAACTCTGTGTGAGTGTAACTCTGTGCTAGTGTAACTCTGTGCTAGTGTAACTCTGTGCTAGTGTAATTCTGCACCAGTGTAACTCTGTGCTAGTGTAACTCTGTGCTAGTGTAATTCTGCACCAGTGTAACTCTGTGCTAGTGTAACTCTGTGCTAGTGTAACTCTGTGCCAGTGTAACTCAGTGCTAGTGTAACTCTGTGCTAGTGTAACTCTGTGCTAGTGTAATTCTGCGCCAGTGTAACTCTGTGCTAGTGTAACACTGTGCTAGTGTAACTCTGTGCTAGTGTAACTCAGTGCTAGTGTAACTCGGTGCTAGTGTAACTCTGTGCTAGTGTAATTCAGCGCCAGTGTAAATCTGTGCTAGTGTAACTCTGTACTAGTGTAACTCTGTGCTAGTATAACTCTGTGCTAGTGTAACTCTATGCTAGTGTAATTCTGTGCTAGTGTAATTCTGCGCCAGTGTAACTCTGTGCTAGTGTAACTCTGTGCTAGTGTAAAGCTGTGCTAGTGTAACTCTGTGCTAGTGTAATTCTGCGCCAGTGTAACTCTGTGCTAGTGTAACTCTGTGCTAGTGTAACTCTGTGCTAGTGTAACTCTGTGCTAGTGTAATTCTGCGCCAGTGTAACTCTGTGCTAGTGTAACTCTGTGCTAGTGTAACTCTGTGCCAGTGTAATTCTGCGCCAGAGTAACTCTGCACGAGTGTAACTCAGTGCTAGTGTAACTCTGTGCTAGTGTAACTCTATGCTAGTGTAATTCTGTACTAGTTTAACTCTGTGGTAGTGTAATTCTGTGCCAGTATAATTCTGCGCGAGTGTAACTCTGTGCTAGTGTAACTCTGTGCTAGTGTAACTCTGTGCTAGTGTAACTCTGTGCTAGTGTAATTCTGCGCCAGTGTAACTCTGTGTGAGTGTAACTCTGTGCTAGTGTAACTCTGTGCTAGTGTAACTCTGTGCTAGTGTAATTCTGCACCAGTGTAACTCTGTGCTAGTGTAACTCTGTGCAAGTGTAACTCTATGCTAGTGTAACTCTGTGCTAGTGTAACTCTGTGCTAGTGTAACTCTGTGCTAGTGTAACTCTGTGCTAGTGTAATTCTGCGCCAGTGTAACTCTGTGCTAGTGTAACTCTGTACTAGTGTAACTCTGTGCTAGTATAACTCTGTGCTAGTGTAACTCTATGCTAGTGTAATTCTGTGCTAGTGTAATTCTGCGCCAGTGTAACTCTGTGCTAGTGTAACTCTGTGCTAGTGTAACTCTGTGCTAGTGTAACTCTGTGCTAGTGTAACTCTGTGGTAGTGTAACTCTGTGCTAGTGTAACTCTGTGCTAGTGTAATTCTGCGCCAGTGTAACTCTGCGTGAGTGTAACTCTGTGCTAGTGTAACTCTGTGCTGGTGTAATTCTGCGCCAGTGTAACTCTGTGCTAGTGTATTTCTGTACTAGTGTAACTCTGTGAAAGTGTAACTCTGTGCTAATGTAACTCTATGCTAGTGTAACTCTGTGCTAGTGTAATTCTGCGCCAGTGTAACTCTGTGCTAGTGTAACTATGTGCTTGTGTAACTCTGTGCTAGTGTAACTCTGTGCTAGTGTAATTCTGCGCCAGTGTAACTCTGTGCTAGTGTAACTCTGTGCTAGTGTAACGCTGTGCTAGTGTAACTCTGTGCTAGTGTAATTCTGCGCCAGTGTAACTCTGTGCTAGTGTAACTCTGTGCTAGTGTAACTCTGTGCTAGTGTAATTCTGCACCAGTGTAACTCTGCGTGAGTGTAACTCTGTGCTAGTGTAACTCTGTGCTAGTGTAAGTCTGCGCCAGTGTAACTCTGTGCTAGTGTATATCTGTACTAGTGTAACTCTGTGATAGTGTAACGCTGTGCTAGTGTAACACTATGCTAGTGTAACTCTGTGCTAGTGTAATTCTGCGCCAGTGTAATTCTGCGCCAGTGTAACTCTGTGCTAGTGTAACTCTGTGCTAGTGTAACTCTGTGCTAGTGTAATTCTGCGCCAGTGTAACTCTGTGTGAGTGTAATTCTGTGCTAGTATAACTCTGTGCTAGTGTAACTCTGTGCTTGTGTAACTCTGTGCCAGTGTAATTCTGCGCCAGTGTAACTCTGCGCGAGTGTAAATCTGTGCTAGTGTAACTCTGTGCTAGTGTAATTCTGTGCTAGTGTAACTCTGTGCTAGTGTAACTCTGTGCTAGTGTAACTTTGTGCTAGTGTAATTCTGTGCCAGTGTAACTCTGCGTGAGTGTAACTCTGTGCTAGTGTAACTCTGTGCTAGTGTATCTCGGTGCTAGTGTAACTCTGTGCTAGTGTAACTCTGTGCTAGTGTAAATCTGTGCTAGTGTAATTATGCGCCAGTGTAACTCTGCGCGAGTGTATCCCTGTGCTAAAGTAACTCTGTGCTAGTGTAACTCAGTGCTAGTGTAACTCTGTGCTAGTGTAACTCTGTACAAGTGTTATTCTGCGCCAGTATAAATCTGCGCGAGTGTAACTCTGTGCTAGTGTAACTCTGTGCTAGTGTAACTCTGTGCTAGTTTAACTCTGTGGTAGTGTAACTCTGTGCTAGTGTAACACTGTGCTAGTGTAATTCTGCGCCAGTGTAACTCTGTGTTAGTGTAATTCTGCGCCAGTGTAACTCTACGCGAGTGTAACTCTGTGCTAGTGTAACTCTGTGCTAGTGTAACTGTGTGCTAGAGTAATTCTGCTGAAGTGTAACTCTGTGCTGGTGTAACTCTGTACTAGTGTAACTCTGTGCTAGTGTAACTCTGTGCTAAGGTAACTCTATGCTTGTGTTACTCTGTGCTAGTGTAATTCTGCGCCCGTGTAACTCTGTGCTAGTGTAACTCTGTGCTAGTGTAAATCTGTGGTAGTGTAATTCTGCGCCAGTTTAACTCTGTGCGAGTGTAACTCTGTGCTAGTGTAACTCTGTGCTAGTGTAATTCTGCGCCAGTGTAACTCTGCACGAGTGTAACTCTGTGGTAGTGTAACTCTGCGCGAGTGTAACTCTGTGCTAGTGTAACTCTGTGCTAGTGTAACTCTGTGCTAGTGTAACTCTGTGCTAGTGTAACTCTGTGCTAGAGTAACTCTGTGCTAGTGTAATTCTGCGCCAGTGTAGCTCTGCGCGAGTGTAACCCTGTTCTAGTGTAATTCTGCGCCAGTGTAACTCTGCGCGAGTGTAACTCTGTGCTAGTGTAAATCTGTGCGAGTGTAACTCTGTGCTAGTGTAATTCTGTGCTGGTGTAACTCTGTGCTAGTGTAACTCTGTGCTATTGTAAATCTGTGCTAGTGTAACTCTGTGCTAGTGTAACTCTGTGCTAGTGTAACTCTGTGCTAGTGTAACTCTGTGCTAGTGTAACTCTGTGCTAGTGTAACTCTGTGCTAGTGTAACTCTGCGCCAGTGTAACTCTGCACGAGTGTAACTCTGTGGTAGTGTAACTCTGCGCGAGTGTAACTCTGTGCTAGTGTAACTCTGTGCTAGTGTAACTCTGTGCTAGTGTAACTCTGTGCTAGTGTAACTCTGCGCGAGTGTAAATCTGTGCTAGTGTAACTCTGTGCTAGTGTAACTCTGTGCTAGTGTAACTCTGTGCTAGTGTAACTCTGTGCTAGTGTAACTCTGTGCTAGTGTAAATCTGTGCTAGTGTAACGTTGTGCTAGAGTAAGTTTGTGCTAGTGTAAATCTGCGACAGTGTAAATCTGTGCTAGTGTAACTCTGTGCTAGTGTAACACTGTGCTAGTGTAACTCTGTGCTAGTGTAACTCTGCGCGGGTGTAACTCTGTGCTAGTGTAACTCTGTGCTAGTGTAACTCTGTGCTAGTGTAAATCTGTGCTAGTGTAATTCTGCGCCAGTGTAACACTTCGCGAGTGTAACTCTGTGCTAGTGTAACTCTGTGCTAGTGTAACTCTGTGCTAGTGTAATTCTGCACCAGTGTAACTCTGTGCTAGTGTAACTCTGTGCTAGTGTAACTCTGTGCTAGTGTAATTCTGCGCCAGTGCAAATCTGTGCTAGTGTAACTCTGTGCTAGTGTAACTCTGTGCTAGTGTAACTCAGTGCTAGTGTAACTCTGTGCTAGTATAATTCTGCGCCAGTGTAACTCTGTGCTAGTGTAAATCTGTACTAGTGTAAATCTGTGCTAGTATAAATCTGTGCTAGTGTAACTCTATGCTTGTGTAATTCTGTGCTAGTGTAATTCTACGCCAGTGTAATTCTGTGCTAGTGTAACTCTGTGCTAGTGTAACTCTGTGCTAGTGTAATTCTGCGCCAGTGTAACTCTGTGCTAGTGTAACTCTGTGCTAGTGTAACTCTGTGCTAGTGTAATTCTGCGCCAGTGTAACTCTGCGTGAGTGTAACTCTGTGCTAGTGTAACTCTGTGCTAGTGTAATTCTGCGCCAGTGTAAATCTGTGGTAGTGTAACTCTGTACTAGTGTAACTCTGTGATAGTGTAACTCTGTGCTAGTGTAACTCTATGCTAGTGTAGCTCTGTGCTAGTGTAATTCTGCGCCAGTGTAACTCTGTGCTAGTTTAACTCTGTGCTAGTGTAATTCTGTGCTAGTGTAACTCTGTGCTAGTGTAATTCTGCGCCAGTGTAACTCTGTGCTAGTGTGACTCTGTGCTAGTGTAACTCTGTGCTAGTGTAATTCTGCGCCAGTGTAACTCTGCGCGAGTGTAACTCTGTGCTAGTGTAACTCTGTGCTAGTGTAATTCTGTGCTAGTGTAACTCTGTGCTAGTGTAACTCTGTGCCAGTGTAAATTTGTGCTAGTGTAATTCTGCGCCAGTGTAACTCTGCGCGAGTGTAACTCTGTGCTAGTGTAACTCTGTGCTAGTGTAACTCTGTGCTAGTGTAACTCTGTGCTAGTGTAACTCTGTGCTAGTGTAATTCTGCGCCAGTGTAACTTTGCGCGAGTGTAACTCTGTGCTAGTGTAACTCTGTGCTAGTGTAACTCTGTGCTAGTGTAATTCTGTCGTAGTGTAAATCTGTGCTAGTGTAACTATGTGCTAGTGTAATTCTCCGCCAGAGTAACCCTGTGCTAGTGTAACTCTGTGCTAGTGTAACTCTGTATTAGTGTAAATCTATGCTAGTGTAACTCTGTGCTAGTGTAAATCTGTGCTAGTGTAATTCTGTGCCAGTGTAACTCTGCGCGAGTGTAACTCTGTGCTAGTGTAACTCTGTGCTAGTGTAACTCTGTGCTAGTGTAACACTGTGCTAGTGTAATTCTGCGCAAGTGTAACTATGCATGAGTGTAACTCTGTGCTAGTGTAAATCTGTGCTAGTGTAATTCTGTGCTAGTGTAACTCTGTGCTAGTGTAATTCTGTGCCAGTGTAACTCTGTGCTATTGTAATTCTGTATTAGTGTAACTCTGTGCCAGTGTAATTCTGCGCCAGAGTAACTCTGCGCGAGTGTAACTCAGTGCTAGTGTAACTCTTTGCTAGTGTAACTCTATGCTAGTGTAATTCTGTGCTAGTGTAACTCTGTGGTAGTGTAATTCTGTGCCAGTGTAACTCTGTGCTAGTGTAACTCTGTGCTAGTGTAACTCTGTGCTAGTGTAACTCAGTGCTAGTGTAACTCTGTGCTAGTGTAACTCTGTGCTAGTGTAATTCTGCGCCAGTGTAACTCTGTGCTAGTGTAACACTGTGCTAGTGTAACTCTGTGCTAGTGTAACTCTGTGCTAGTGTAAATCAGTGCTAGTGTAACTCTGTGCTAGTGTAACTCTGTGCTAGTGTAATTCTGCGCCAGTGTAACTCTGTGCTAGTGTAACACTGCTAGTGTAACTCTGTGCTAGTGTAACTCTGTGCTAGTGTAACTCGGTGCTAGTGTAACTCTGTGCTAGTGTAATTCTGCGCCAGTGTAACTCTGTGCTAGTGTAAATCTGTACTATTGTAACTCTGTGCTAGTATAACTCTGTGCTAGTGTTACTCTATGCTAGTGTAATTCTGTGCTAGTGTAATTCTGCGCCAGTGTAACTCTGTGCTAGTGTAATTCTGTGCTAGTGTAACGCTGTGCTAGTGTAACTCTGTGCTAGTGTAATTCTGCGCCAGTGTAACTCTGTGCTAGTGTAACTCTGTGCTAGTGTAACTCTTTGCTAGTGTAATTCTGCGCCAGTGTAACTCTGTGTGAGTGTAACTCTGTGCTAGTGTAACTCTGTGCTAGTGTAACTCTGTGCTAGTGTAACTCTGTGCCAGTGTAATTCTGCGCCAGAGTAACTCTGCGCGAGTGTAATTCAGTGCTAGTGTAACTCTGTGCTAGTGTAAATCTATGCTAGTGTAACTCTGTGCTAGTTTAACTCTGTGGTAGTGTAATTCTGTGCCAGTGTAAATCTGCGTGAGTGTAACTCTGTGCTAGTGTAACTCTGTGCTAGTGTAACTCTGTGCTAGTGTAATTCTGCGCCAGTGTAACTCATTGTGAGTGTAACTCTGTGCTAGTGTAACTCTGTGCTAGTGTAACTCTGTGCTAGTGTAATTCTGCACCAGTGTAACTCTGTGCTAGTGTAACTCTGTGCTAGTGTAACTCGGTGCTAGTGTAACCCTGTGCTAGTGTAATTCTGCGCCAGTGTAACTCTGTGCTAGTGTAACTCTGTACTAGTGTAACTCTGTGCTAGTGTAACGCTGTGCTAGTGTAACTCTGTGCTAGTGTAATTCTGCGCCACTGTAACTCTGTGCTAGTGTAACTCTGTGCTAGTGTAACGCTGTGCTAGTGTAACTCTGTGCTAGTGTAATTCTGCGCCAGTGTAACTCTGTGCTAGTGTAACTCTGTGCTAGTGTAACTCTGTGCTAGTGTAATTCTGCACCAGTGTAACTCTGCGTGAGTGTAACTCTGTGCTAGTGTAACTCTGTGCTAGTGTAATTCTGCGCCAGTGTAACTCTGTGCTAGTGTATATCTGTACTAGTGTAACTCTGTGATAGTGTAACGCTGTGCTAGTGTAACACTATGCTAGTGTAACTCTGTGCTAGTGTAATTCTGCGCCAGTGTAATTCTGCGCCAGTGTAACTCTGTGTGAGTGTAATTCTGTGCTAGTATAACTCTGTGCTAGTGTAACTCTGTGCTTGTGTAACTCTGTGCCAGTGTAATTCTGCGCCAGAGTAACTCTGCGCGGGTGTAATTCAGTGCTAGTGTAACTCTGTGCTAGTGTAACTCTATGCTAGTGTAACTCTGTGCTAGTTTAACTCTGTGGTAGTGTAATTCTGTGCCAGTGTAACTCTGCGCGAGTGTAACTCTGTGCTAGTGTAACTCTGTGCTAGTGTAACTCTGTGCTAGTGTAATTCTGCGCCAGTGTAACTCTGTGTGAGTGTAACTCTGTGCTAGTGTAACTCTGTGCTAGTGTAATTCTGCGCCAGTGTAACCTTGTGCTAGTGTAACACTGTGCTAGTGTAACTCTGTGCTAGTGTAACTCTGTGCTAGTGTATCTCGGTGCTAGTGTAACTCTGTGCTAGTGTAATTCTGTGCCAGTGTAATTCTGTGCTAGTGTAACTCTGTACTAGTGTAACTCTGTGCTAGTATAACTCTGTGCTAGTGTAACTCTATGCTAGTGTAATTCTGTGCTAGTGTAATTCTGCGCCAGTGTAACTCTGTGCTAGTGTAACTCTGTGCTAGTGTAACGCTGTGCTAGTGTAACTCTGTGCTAGTGTAATTCTGCGCCAGTGTAACTCTGTGCTAGTGTAACTCTGTGCTAGTGTAACTCTGTGCTAGTGTAATTCTGCGCCAGTGTAACTCTGTGTGAGTGTAACTCTGTGCTAGTGTAACTCTGTGCTAGTGTAAATCTGTGCTAGTGTAACACTGTGCCAGTGTAATTCTGCGCCAGAGTAACTCTGCGCGAGTATAATTCAGTGCTAGTGTAACTCTGTGCTAGTGTAACTCTATGCTAGTGTAACTCTGTGCTAGTTTAACTCTGTGGTAGTGTAATTCTGTGCCAGTGTAAATCTGCGCGAGTGTAACTCTGTGCTAGTGTAACTCTGTGCTAGTGTAACTCTGTGCTAGTGTAATTCTGCGCCAGTGTAACTCTGTGTGAGTGTAACTCTGTGCTAGTGTAACTCTGTGCTAGTGTAACTCTGTGCCAGTGTAATTCTGCGCCAGAGTAATTCTGCGCGAGTGTAATTCAGTGCTAGTGTAACTCTGTGCTAGTGTAACTCTATGCTAGTGTAACTCTGTGCTAGTTTAACTCTGTGGTAGTGTAATTCTGTGCCAGTGTAACTCTGCGCGAGTGTAACTCTGTGCTAGTGTAACTCTGTGCTAGTGTAACTCTGTGCTAGTGTAACTCTGTGCTAGTGGAATTCTGCGCCAGTGTAACTCTGTATGAGTGTAACTCTGTGCTAGTGTAACTCTGTGCTAGTGTAACTCTGTGCTAGTGTAATTCTGCACCAGTGTAACTCTGTGCTAGTGTAACTCTGTGCTATTGTAACTCTGTGCTAGTGTAACTCAGTGCTAGTGTAACTCTGTGCTAGTGTAACTCTGTGCTAGTGTAATTCTGCGCCAGTGTAACCTTGTGCTAGTGTAACACTGTGCTAGTGTAACTCTGTGCTAGTGTAACTCTGTGCTAGTGTATCTCGGTGCTAGTGTAACTCTGTGCTAGTGTAATTCTGCGCCAGTGTAACTCTGTGCTAGTGTAACTCTGTACTAGTGTAACTCTGTGCTAGTATAACTCTGTGCTAGTGTAACTCTATGCTAGTGTAATTCTGTGCTAGTGTAATTCTGCGCCAGTGTAACTCTGTGCTAGTGTAACTCTGTGCTAGTGTAACGTTGTGCTAGTGTAACTCTGTGCTAGTGTAATTCTGCGCCAGTGTAACTCTGTGCCAGTGTAACTCTGTGCTAGTGTAACTCTGTGCTAGTGTAATTCTGCGCCAGTGTAACTCTGCGTGAGTGTAACTCTGTGCTAGTGTAACTCTGTGCTAGTGTAATTCTGCGCCAGTGTAACTCTGTGCTAGTGTATCTCTGTACTAGTGTAACTCTGTGATAGTGTAACTCTGTGCTAGTGTAATTCTGTGCCAGTGTAACTCTGTGCTAGTGTAACTCTGTGCTTGTGTAACTCTGTGCTAGTGTAACTCTGTGCTAGTGTAATTCTGCGCCAGTGTAACTCTGTGCTAGTGTAACTCTGTGCTAGTGTAACTTTGTGCCAGTGTAATTCTGCGCGAGTGTAATTCTGTGCTAGTGTAACTCTGTGCTAGTGTAATTCTGTGCTAGTGTAAGTCTGTGCTAGTGTAAGTCTGTGCTAGTGTAACTTTGTGCTAGTGTAATTCTGCGCCAGTGTAAATCTGCGTGAGTGTAACTCTGTGCTAGTGTAACTCTGTGCTAGTGTAACTCGGTGCTAGTGTAACTCTGTGCTAGTGTAACTCTGTGCTAGTGTAAATCTGTGCTAGTGTAATTATGCGCCAGTGTAACTCTGCGCGAGTGTATCTCTGTGCTAAAGTATCTCTGTGCTAGTGTAACTCTGTGCTTGTGTAACTCTGTGCTATGTAACTCTGTGCTAGTGTAACTCTGTGCTAGTGTAACTGTGTGCTAGAGTAATTCTGCTCCAGTGTAACTCTGTGCTGGTGTAACTCTGTACTAGTGTAACTCTGTGCTAGTGTAACTCTGTGCTAGTGTAACTCTATGCTTGTGTTACTCTGTGCTAGTGTAATTCTGCGCCAGTGTAACTCTGTGCTAGTGTAACTCTGTGCTAGTGTAACTCTGTGCTAGTGTAATTCTGCGCATTTTTAACTCTTCGCGAGTGTAACTCTGTGCTAGTGTAACTCTGTGCTAGTGTAACCCTGTGCTAGTGTAATTCTGCGCCAGTGTAACTCTGCGCGAGTGTAACTCTGTGCTAGTGTAATTCTGTGCTAGTTTAACTCTGTGCTAGTGTAACTCTGTGCTAGTGTAACTCTGTGCTAGAGTAACTCTGTGCTAGTGTAATTCTGCGCCAGTGTAACTCTGCGCGAGTGTAACTCTGTGCTAGTGTAATTCTGCGCCAGTGTAACTCTGCGCGAGTGTAACTCTGTGCTAGTGTAACTCTGCGTGAGTGTAACTCTGTGCTAGTGTAACTCTGTGCTAGTGTAACTCTGTGCTAGTGTAACTCTGTGCTAGTGTAAATCTGTGCTAGTGTAATTATGAGCCAGTGTAACTCTGCGCGAGTGTAACTCTGTGCTAGTGTAACTCTGTGCTAGTGTAACTCTGTGCTAGTGTAACTCTGTGCTAGTGTAATTCTGCGCCAGTGTAAATCTGCACGAGTGTAACTCTGTGGTAGTGTAACTCTGCGCGAGTGTAACTCTGTGCTAGTGTAACTCTGTGCTAGTGTAACTCTGTGCTAGTGTAACTCTGTGCTAGTGTAACTCTGCGCGAGTGTAAATCTGTGCTAGTGTAACTCTGTGCTAGTGTAACTCTGTGCTAGTGTAACTCTGTGCTAGTGTAACTCTGTGCTAGTGTAATTCTGCGCCACTGTAAATCTGCGCGAGTGTAACTCTGTGCTAAAGTAACTCTGTGCTAGTGTAACTCTGTGGTAGTGTAACTCTGTGCTATTGTAACTCTGTGCTAGTGTAATTCTGCGCCAGTGTAATTCTGCGCGAGTGTAACTCTGTGCTAGTGTAATTCTGCGCCAGTGTAACTCTGCGCGAGTGTAACTCTGTGCTAGTGTAACTCTGTGCTAGTGTAACTCTGTGCTAGTGTAATTCTGCGCCAGTGTAACTCTGTGCTAGTGTAAATCTGTGCTAGTGTAACGTTGTGCTAGAGTAAGTTTGTGCTAGTGTAAATCTGCGCCAGTGTAAATCTGTGCTAGTGTAACTCTGTGCTAGTGTAACACTGTGCTAGTGTAACTCTGTGCTAGTGTAACTCTGCGCGAGTGTAACTCTGTGCTAGTGTAACTCTGTGCTAGTGTAATTCTGCGCCAGTGTAACTCTGCGCGAGTGTAACTCTGTGCTAGTGTAACTCTGTGCTAGTGTAACTCTGTGCTAGTGTAAATCTGTGCTAGTGTAATTCTGCGCCAGTGTAACACTGCACGAGTGTAACTCTGCGCCAGTGTAAATCTGTGCTAGTGTAACTCTGTGCTAGTGTAACACTGTGCTAGTGTAACTCTGTGCTAGTGTAACTCTGCGCGAGTGTAACTCTGTGCTAGTGTAACTCTGTGCTAGTGTAATTCTGCGCCAGTGTAACTCTGCGCGAGTGTAACTCTGTGCTAGTGTAACTCTGTGCTAGTGTAACTCTGTGCTAGTGTAAATCTGTGCTAGTGTAATTCTGCGCCAGTGTAACACTGCACGAGTGTAACTCTGTGCTAGTGTAACTCTGTGCTAGTGTAACTCTGTGCTAGTGTAATTCTGCACCAGTGTTACTCTGTGCTAGTGTAACTCTGTGCTAGTGTAACTCTGTGCTAGTGTAATTCTGCGCCAGTGTAACTCTGTGCTAGTGTAACTCTGTGCTAGTGTAACTCTGTGCTAGTGTAACTCGGTGCTAGTGTAACTCTGTGCTAGTGTAATTCTGCGCCAGTGTAACTCTGTGCTAGTGTAACTCTGTACTAGTGTAACTCTGTGCTAGTATAAATCTGTGCTAGTGTTACTCTATGCTAGTGTAATTCTGTGCTAGTGTAATTCTACGCCAGTGTAATTCTGTGCTAGTGTAACTCTGTGCTAGTGTAACTCTGTACTAGTGTAATTCTGCGCCAGTGTAACTCTGTGCTAGTGTAACTCTGTGCAAGTGTAACTCTGTGCTAGTGTAATTCTGCGCCAGTGTAACTCTGCGTGAGTCTAACTCTGTGCTAGTGTAACTCTGTGCTAGTGTAATTCTGCGCGAGTGTAACTCTGTGCTAGTGTAACTCTGTACTAGTGTAACTCTGTGATAGTGTAACTCTGTGCTAGTGTAACTCTATGCTAGTGTAACTCTGTGCTAGTGTAATTCTGCGCCAGTGTAACTCTGTGCTAGTGTAACTCTGTGCTAGTGTAACTCTGTGCTAGTGTAACTCTGTGCTAGTGTAATTCTGCGCCAGTGTAACTCTGCGCCAGTGTAACTCTGTGCTAGTGTAATTTTGTGCTAGTGTAACTCTTTGCTAGTGTAATTATGTGGTAGTGTAATTCTGTGCTAGTGTAACTCTGTGCTAGTATAAATCTGTGCTAGTGTAAATCTATGCTAGTGTAATTCTGTGCTAGTGTAATTCTACGCCAGTGTAATTCTGTGCTAGTGTAATTCTGTGCTAGTGTAACTCTGTGCTAATGTAACTCTTTGCTAGTGTAACTTTGTGCTAGTGTAATTCTGCGCCAGTGTAACTCTGCGTGAGTGTAACTCTGTGCTAGTGTAAATCTGTGCTAGTGTAACTCGGTGCTAGTGTAACTCTGTGCTAGTGTAACTCTGTGCTAGTGTAAATCTGTGCTAGTGTAATTATGCGCCAGTGTAACTCTGCGCGAGTGTATCTCTGTGCTAGTGTAATTCTGTGCTAGTGTAACTCTGTGCTAGTGTAACTCTGTGCTAGTGTAATTCTGCGCCAGTGTAAATCTGCGCCAGTGTAACTCTGTGCTAGTGTAATTTTGTGCTAGTGTAACTCTTTGCTAGTGTAATTCTGTGGTAGTGTAAATCTGTGCTAGTGTAACTCTGTGCTAGTGTAATTCTCCGCCAGAGTAACTCTGTGCTAGTGTAACTCTGTGCTAGTGTAACTCTGTATTAGTGTAACTCTATGCTAGTGTAACTCTGTGCTAGTGTAACTCTGTGCTAGTGTAATTCTGTGCCAGTGTAACTCTGCGCGAGTGTAACTCTATGCTAGTGTAACTCTGTGCTAGTGTAACTCTGTGCTAGTGTAACACTGTGCTAGTGTAATTCTGCGCAAGTGTAACTATGCATGAGTGTAACTCTGTGCTAGTGTAAATCTGTGCTAGTGTAATTCTGTGCTAGTGTAACTCTGTGCTAGTGTAATTCTGCGCCAGTTTAACTCTCTGCTATTGTAATTCTGTAATTGTGTAACTCTGTGCTAGTGTAAATCTGTGCTAGTGTAACTCTATGCTAGTGTAAATCTGTGCTAGTGTAATTCTGTGCCAGTGTAACTCTGTGCTAGTGTAACTCTGTGCTAGTGTAACTCTGTGCTAGTGTAACTCTGTGCTAGTGTAAATCTGTGCTAGTGTTATTCTGCGCCAGTGTAACTCTGCGCGAGTGTAACTCTTTGCTAGTGTAACTCTGTGCTAGTGTAACTCTGTGCTAGTGTAATTCTGCGCCAGTGTAACTCTGCGCGAGTGTAACTATGCGTGAGTGTAACTCTGTGCTAGTGTAAATCTGTACTAGTGTAACTCTGTGCTAGTGTAACTATTTGCTAGTGTAATTCTGCGCCAGTGTAACTCTGTGCTACTGTAACTCTGTGCTAGTGTAATTCTGCGCCAGTGTAACTCTGTGCTAGTGTAACTCTGTGCTAGTGTAACTCTGTGCTAGTGTAACTATGTGCTAGTGTAATTCTGCGCCAGTGTAACTCTGTGTGAGTGTAACTCTGTGCTAGTGTAACTCTGTGCTAGTGTAACTCTGTGCTAGTGTAACTCTGTGCTAGTGTAACCCTGAGCTAGTGTAATTCTGCGCCAGTGTAATTCTGCGCGAGTGTAACTCTGTGCTAGTGTAAATTTGTGCTAGTGTAACTCTGTGCTAGTGTAACTCTGTGCTAGTGTAATTCTGCGCCAATGTAACTCCGCGTGAGTGTAACTCTGTGCTAGTGTAACTCTGTGCTAGTGTAACTCTGAGCTAGTGTAACTCTGTGCTAGTGTAATTCTGCGCCAGTGTAACTCTGTGCTAGTGTAAATCTGTGCTAGTGTAAATCTGTAATAGTGTAACTCTGTGTGAGTGTAACTTTGTGCTAGTGTAACGATGTGGTAGTGTAACTCTGTGCCAGTGTAATTCTGCGCCAGTGTAACTCTGCGCGAGTGTAACTCTGTGCTAGTGTAACTCTGTGCTAGTGTAACTCTGTGCTAGTGTAATTCTGCGCCAGTGTAATTCTGCGCGAGTGTAATTCTGTGCTAGTGTAACTCTGTGCTAGTGTAACTCTGTGGTAGTGTAACTCTGTGCTAGTGTAACTCTGTGCTAGTGTAACTTTGCGCGAGTGTAACTCTGTGCTAGTGTAACTCTGTGCTAGTGTAACTCTGTGCTAGTGTAATTCTGCGCCAGTGTAACTCTGTGCGAGTGTAACTCTGTGCTAGTGTAATTCTGTGCTAGTGTAACTCTGTGCTAGTGTAACTCTGTGCTAGTGTAACTCTGTGCTAGTGTAACTCTGTGCTAGTGTAATTTTGCGCCAGTGTAACTCTGCGCGAGTGTAATTCTGTGCTAGTGTAACTTTGTGCTAGTGTAACTCTGTGCTAGTGTAACTCTGTGCTAGTGTAACTCTGTGCTAGTGTAATTCTGCGCCAGTGTAACTGTGCTAGTGTAACTCTGTGCTAGTGTAAATCTGTACTAGTGTAACTCTGTGCTAGTGTAACTCTTTGCTAGTGTAATTCTGCGCCAGTGTAACTCTGTGCTACTGTAACTCTGTGCTAGTGTAATTCTGCGCCAGTGTAACTCTGTGCTAGTGTAACTCTGTGCTAGTGTAACTCTGTGCTAGTGTAACACTGTGCTAGTGTAAATCTGTGCTAGTGTAATTCTGCGCCAGTGTAACTCTGTGCTAGTGTAACTCTGTGCTAATGTAAATCTGTGCTAGTGTAATTCTGCGCCAGTGTAACTCTGCGCGAGTGTAACTATGTGCTAGTGTAACTCTGTGCTAGTGTAATTCTGTGCTAGTGTAACTCTGTGCTAGTGTAACTCTGTGCTAGTGTAACTTTGTGCTAGTGTAATTCTGCGCCAGTGTAACTCTGCGTGAGTGTAACTCTGTGCTAGTGTAACTCTGTGCTAGTGTAACTCGGTGCTAGTGTAACTCTGTGCTAGTGTAACTCTGTGCTAGTGTAAATCTGTGCTAGTGTAATTATGCGCCAGTGTAACTCTGCGCGAGTGTATCTCTGTGCTAGTGTAATTCTGTGCTAGTGTAACTCTGTGCTAGTGTAACTCTGTGCTAGTGTAATTCTGCGAGAGTGTAACTCTGCGCCAGTGTAACTCTGTGCTAGTGTAATTTTGTGCTAGTGTAACTCTTTGCTAGTGTAATTATGTGGTAGTGTAAATCTGTGCTAGTGTAACTCTGTGCTAGTGTAATTCTCCGCCAGAGTAACTCTGTGCTAGTGTAACTCTGTGCTAGTGTAACTCTGTATTAGTGTAACTCTATGCTAGTGTAACTCTGTGCTAGTGGAACTCTGTGCTAGTGTAATTCTGTGCCAGTGTAAATCTGCACGAGTGTAACTCTGTGCTAGTGTAACTCTGTGCTAATGTAACTCTGTGCTAGTGTAACACTGTGCTAGTGTAATTCTGCGCAAGTGTAACTATGCATAAGTGTAACTCTGTGCTAGTGTAAATCTGTGCTAGTGTAATTCTGTGCTAGTGTAACTCTGTGCTAGTGTAATTCTGCGCCAGTGTAACTCTCTGCTATTGTAATTCTGTAATAGTGTAACTCTGTGCTAGTGTAAATCTGTGCTAGTGTAACTCTATGCTAGTGTAAATCTGTGCTAGTGTAATTCTGCGCCAGTGTAACTCTGTGCTAGTGTAACTCTGTGCTAGTGTAACTCTGTGCTAGTGTAACTCTGTGCTAGTGTAAATCTGTGCTAGTGTTATTCTGCGCCAGTGTAACCCTGCGCGAGTGTAACTCTGTGCTAGTGTAACTCTGTGCTAGTGTAACTCTGTGCTAGTGTAATTCTGCGCCAGTGTAACTCTGCGCGAGTATAACTATGCGTGAGTGTAACTCTGTGCTAGTGTAAATCTGTACTAGTGTAACTCTGTGCTAGTGTAACTCTTTGCTAGTGTAATTCTGCGCCAGTGTAACTCTGTGCTACTGTAACTCTGTGCTAGTGTAATTCTGCGCCAGTGTAACTCTGTGCTAGTGTAACTCTGTGCTAGTGTAACTCTGTGCTAGTGTAACTATGTGCTAGTGTAATTCTGCGCCAGTGTAACTCTGTGTGAGTGTAATTCTGTGCTAGTGTAACTCTGTGCTAGTGTAACTCTGTGCTAGTGTAACTCTGTGCTAGTGTAACCCTGAGCTAGTGTAATTCTGCGCCAGTGTAATTCTGCGCGAGTGTAGCTCTGTGCTAGTGTAAATTTGTGCTAGTGTAACTCTGTGCTGGTGTAACTCTGTGCTAGTGTAATTCTGCGCCAATGTAACTCCGCGTGAGTGTAACTCTGTGCTAGTGTAACTCTGTGCTAGTGTAACTCTGTGCTAGTGTAACTCTGTGCTAGTGTAATTCTGCGCCAGTGTAACTCTGTGCTAGTGTAAATCTGTGCTAGTGTAACTCTGTGCTAGTGTAACTCTGTGTTAGTGTAACTTTGTGCTAGTGTAACTATGTGCTAGTGTAACTCTGTGCCAGTGTAATTCTGCGCCAGTGTAACTCTGCGCGAGTGTAACTCTGTGCTAGTGTAACTCTGTGCTAGTGTAACTCTGTGCTAGTGTAATTCTGCGCCAGTGTAACTCTGCGCGAGTGTAACTCTGTGCTAGTGTAACTCTGTGCTAGTGTAACTCTGTGGTAGTGTAACTCTGTGCTAGTGTAACTCTGTGCTAGTGTAACTTTGCGCGAGTGTAACTCTGTGCTAGTGTAACTCTGTGCTAGTGTAACTCTGTGCTAGTGTAATTCTGCGCCAGTGTAACTCTGTGCGAGTGTAACTCTGTGCTAGTGTAATTCTGTGCTAGTGTAACTCTGTGCTAGTGTAACTCTGTGCTAGTGTAACTCTGTGCTAGTGTAACTCTGTGCTAGTGTAATTCTGCGCCAGTGTAACTCTGCGCGAGTGTAATTCTGTGCTAGTGTAACTTTTAACTAGTGTAACTCTGTGCTAGTGTAACTCTGTGTTAGTGTAACTCTGTGCTAGTGTAACTCTGTGCTAGTGTAAATCTGTGCTAGTGTAATTCTGCGCCAGTGTAAATCTGCGCGAGTGTAACTCTGTGCTAGTGTAACTCTGTGCTAGTGTAACTCTGTGCTAGTGTAACTCTGTGCTAGTGTAATTCTGCACCAGTGTAACTCTGGGCGAGTGTAAATCTGTGCTAGTGTAATACTGCGCCAGTGTAACTGTGCGCGACTGTATCTCTGTGCTAGTGTAACTCTGTGCTAGTGTAACTCTGTGCTAGTTTAACACTGTGCTAGAGTAATTCTGCTCCAGTGTAACTCTGTGCTGGTGTAACTCTGTACTAGTGTAACTCTGTGCTAGTGTAACTCTGTGCTAGTGTAACTCTGTGCTAGTTTAACTCTGTGCTAGTGTAACTCTGTGCTAGTGTAATTCGGCGCCAGTGTAACTCTGTGCTAGTGTAATTCTGCGCCAGTGTAACTCTGTGCTATTGTAATTCTGTACTAGTGTAAATCTGTGCCAGTGTAATTCTGCGCCAAAGTAACTCAGCGCGAGTGTAACTCAGTGCTAGTGTAACTCTGTGCTAGTGTAACTCTATGCTAGTGTAACTCTGTGCTAGTGTAACTCTGTGGTAGTGTAATTCTGTGCCAGTGTAACTCTGCGCGAGTGTAACTCTGTGCTAGTGTAACTCTGTGCTAGTTTAACTCTGTGCTAGTGTAACTCTGTGCTAGTGTAATTCGGCGCCAGTGTAACTCTGTGTGAGTGTAACTCTGTGCTAGTGTAACTCTGTGCTAGTGTAACTCTGTGCTAGTGTAATTCTGCACCAGTGTAACTCTGTGCTAGTGTAAATCTGTGCTAGTGTAATTCTGCACCAGTGTAACTCTGTGCTAGTGTAACTCTGTGCTAGTGTAACACTGTGCTAGTGTAATTCTGCGCAAGTGTAACTATGCACGAGTGTAACTCTGTGCTAGTGTAAATCTGTGCTCGTGTAATTCTGTGCTAGTGTAACTCTGTGCTAGTGTAATTCTGCGCCAGTGTAACTCTGTGCTATTGTAATTCTGTACTAGTGTAACTCTGTGCCAGTGTAATTCTGCGCCAGAGTAACTCTGCGCGAGTGTAACTCATTGCTAGTGTAACTCTGTGCTAGTGTAATTCTATGCTAGTGTAACTCTGTGCTAGTGTAACTCTGTGGTAGTGTAATTCTGTGCCAGTGTAACTCTGCGCGAGTGTAACTCTGTGCTAGTGTAACTCTGTGCTAGTTTAACTCTGTGCTAGTGTAACTCTGTGCTAGTGTAATTCTGCGCCAGTGTAACTCTGTGTGAGTGTAACTCTGTGCTAGTGTAACTCTGTGCTAGTGTAACTCTGTGCTAGTGTAATTCTGCACCAGTGTAACTCTGTGCTAGTGTAACTCTGTGCTAGTGTAATTCTGCACCAGTGTAACTCTGTGCTAGTGTAACTCTGTGCTAGTGTAACTCTGTGCTAGTGTAACTCAGTGCTAGTGTAACTCTGTGCTAGTGTAACTCTGTGCTAGTGTAATTCTGCGCCAGTGTAACTCTGTGCTAGTGTAACACTGTGCTAGTGTAACTCTGTGCTAGTGTAACTCTGTGCTAGTGTAACTCGGTGCTAGTGTAACTCTGTGCTAGTGTAATTCTGCGCCAGTGTAACTCTGTGCTAGTGTAACTCTGTACTAGTGTTACTCTGTGCTAGTATAACTCTGTGCTAGTGTAACTCTATGCTAGTGTAATTCTGTGCTAGTGTAATTCTGCGCCAGTGTAACTCTGTGCTAGTGTAACTCTGGGCTAGTGTAACGCTGTGCTAGTGTAACTCTGTGCTAGTGTAATTCTGTGCCAGTGTAACTCTGTGCTAGTGTAACTCCGTGCTAGTGTAACTCTGTGCTAGTGTAATTCTGCACCAGTGTAACTCTGCGTGAGTGTAACTCTGTGCTAGTGTAACTCTGTGCTAGTGTAATTCTGCGCCAGTGTAACTCTGTGCTAGTGTATATCTGTACTAGTGTAACTCTGTGATAGTGTAACTCTGTGCTAGTGTAACTCTATGCTAGTGTAACTCTGTGCTAGTGTAATTCTGCGCCAGTGTAATTCTGCGCCAGTGTAACTCTGTGCTGGTGTAAATCTGTGCTAGTGTAACTCTGTGCTAGTGTAATTCTGCGCCAGTGTAACTCTGTGTGAGTGTAACTCTGTGCTAGTGTAAATCTGTGCTAGTGTAACTCTGTGCTAGTGTAACTCTGTGCCAGTGTAATTCTGCGCCAGTGTAACTCTGCGCGAGTGTAATTCAGTTCTAGTGTAACTCTGTGCTAGTGTAACTCTATGCTAGTGTAACTCTGTGCTAGTTTAACTCTGTGGTAGTGTAATTCTGTGCCAGTGTAACTCTGCGCGAGTGTAACTCTGTGCTAGTGTAACTCTGTGCTAGTGTAACTCTGTGCTAGTGTAATTCTGTGCTAGTGTAACTCTGTGCTAGTGTAATTCTGCGCCAGTGTAACTCTGTGTGAGTGTAACTCTGTGCTAGTGTAACTCTGTGCTAGTGTAACTCTGTGCTAGTGTAATTCTGCACCAGTGTAACTCTGTGCTAGTGTAACTCTGTGCTAGTGTAACTCTGTGCTAGTGTAACTCAGTGCTAGTGTAACTCTGTGCTAGTGTAACTCTGTGCTAGTGTAATTCTGCGCCAGTGTAACTCTGTGCTAGTGTAACACTGTGCTAGTGTAACTCTGTGCTAGTGTAACTCGGTGCTAGTGTAACTCTGTGCTAGTGTAATTCTGCGCCAGTGTAACTCTGTGCTAGTGTAACTCTGTGCTAGTGTAACTCTATGCTAGTGTAATTCTGTGCTAGAGTAATTCTGCGCCAGTGTAACACTGTGCTAGTGTAACTCTGTGCTAGTGTAACGCTGTGATAGTGTAACTCTGTGCTAGTGTAATTCTGCGCCAGTGTAACTCTGTGCGAGTGTAACTCTGTGCTAGTGTAATTCTGTGCTAGTGTAACTCTGTGCTAGTGTAACTCTGTGCTAGTGTAACTCTGTGCTAGAGTAACTCTGTGCTAGTGTAATTCTACGCCAGTGTAACTCTGCGCGAGTGTAATTCTGTGCTAGTGTAACTTTGTGCTAGTGTAACTCTGTGCTAGTGTAACTCTGTGCTAGTGTAACTCTGTGCTAGTGTAATTCTGCGCCAGTGTAACTGTGCTAGTGTAACTCTGTGCTAGTGCAAATCTGTACTAGTGTAACTCTGTGCTAGTGTAACTCTTTGCTAGTGTAATTCTGCGCCAGTGTAACTCTGTGCTACTGTAACTCTGTGCTAGTATAATTCTGCGCCAGTGTAACTCTGTGCTAGTGTAACTCTGTGCTAGTGTAACTCTGTGCTAGTGTAATTCTGCGCCAGTGTAACTCTGCGTGAGTGTAATTCTGTGCTAGTGTAACTCTGTGCTAGTGTAATTCTGCGCCAGTGTAACTCTGTGCGAGTGTAACTCTGTGCTAGTGTAATTCTGTGCTAGTGTAACTCTGTGCTAGTGTAACTCTGTGCTAGTGTAACTCTGTGCTAGAGTAACTCTGTGCTAGTGTAATTCTACGCCAGTGTAACTCTGCGCGAGTGTAATTCTGTGCTAGTGTAACTTTGTGCTAGTGTAACTCTGTGCTAGTGTAACTCTGTGCTAGTGTAACTCTGTGCTAGTGTAATTCTGCGCCAGTGTAACTGTGCTAGTGTAACTCTGTGCTAGTGCAAATCTGTACTAGTGTAACTCTGTGCTAGTGTAACTCTTTGCTAGTGTAATTCTGCGCCAGTGTAACTCTGTGCTACTGTAACTCTGTGCTAGTATAATTCTGCGCCATTGTAACTCTGTGCTAGTGTAACTCTGTGCTAGTGTAACTCTGTGCTAGTGTAACTCTGTGCTAGTGTAACTCTTTGCTAGTGTAATTCTGCGCCAGTGTAATTCTGTGCTACTGTAACTCTGTGCTAGTATAATTCTGCGCCAGTGTAACTCTGTGTGAGTGTAACTCTGTGCTAGTGTAACTCTGTGCTAGTGTAACTCTGTGCTAGTGTAACTCTGTGCTAGTGTAACCCTGAGCTAGTGTAATTCTGCGCCAGTTTAATTCTGCGCGAGTGTAGCTCTGTGCTAGTGTAAATTTGTGCTAGTGTAACTCTGTGCTAGTGTAACTCTGTGCTAGTGTAATTCTGCGCCAATGTAACTCCGCGTGAGTGTAACTCTGTGCTAGTGTAACTCTGTGCTAGTGTAACTCTGTGCTAGTGTAACTCTGTGCTAGTGTAATTCTGCGCCAGTGTAACTCTGTGCTAGTGTAAATCTGTGCTAGTGTAACTCTGTGCTAGTGTAACTCTGTGTTAGTGTAACTTTGTGCTAGTGTAACTATGTGCTAGTGTAACTCTGTGCCAGTGTAATTCTGCGCCAGTGTAACTCTGCGCGAGTGTAACTCTGTGCTAGTGTAACTCTGTGCTAGTGTAACTCTGTGCTAGTGTAATTCTGCGCCAGTGTAACTCTGCGCGAGTGTAACTCTGTGCTAGTGTAACTCTGTGCTAGTGTAACTCTGTGGTAGTGTAACTCTGTGCTAGTGTAACTCTGTGCTAGTGTAACTTTGCGCGAGTGTAACTCTGTGCTAGTGTAACTCTGTGCTAGTGTAACTCTGTGCTAGTGTAATTCTGCGCCAGTTTAACTCTGTGCGAGTGTAACTCTGTGCTAGTGTAATTCTGTGCTAGTGTAACTCTGTGCTAGTGTAACTCTGTGCTAGTGTAACTCTGTGCTAGTGTAACTCTGTGCTAGTGTAATTCTGCGCCAGTGTAACTCTGCGCGAGTGTAATTCTGTGCTAGTGTAACTTTTAACTAGTGTAACTCTGTGCTAGTGTAACTCTGTGCTAGTGTAACTCTGTGGTAGTGTAACTCTGTGCTAGTGTAAATCTGTGCTAGTGTAATTCTGCGCCAGTGTAAATCTGCGCGAGTGTAACTCTGTGCTAGTGTAACTCTGTGCTAGTGTAACTCTGTGCTAGTGTAACTCTGTGCTAGTGTAATTCTGCACCAGTGTAACTCTGGGCGAGTGTAAATCTGTGCTAGTGTAATACTGCGCCAGTGTAACTGTGCGCGACTGTATCTCTGTGCTAGTGTAACTCTGTGCTAGTGTAACTCTGTGCTAGTTTAACACTGTGCTAGAGTAATTCTGCTCCAGTGTAACTCTGTGCTGGTGTAACTCTGTACTAGTGTAACTCTGTGCTAGTGTAACTCTGTGCTAGTGTAACTCTGTGCTAGTGTAATTCTGCGCCAGTGTAACTCTGTGCTATTGTAATTCTGTACTAGTGTAACTCTGTGCCAGTGTAATTCTGCGCCAAAGTAACTCAGCGCGAGTGTAACTCAGTGCTAGTGTAACTCTGTGCTAGTGTAACTCTATGCTAGTGTAACTCTGTGCTAGTGTAACTCTGTGGTAGTGTAATTCTGTGCCAGTGTAACTCTGCGCGAGTGTAACTCTGTGCTAGTGTAACTCTGTGCTAGTTTAACTCTGTGCTAGTGTAACTCTGTGCTAGTGTAATTCGGCGCCAGTGTAACTCTGTGTGAGTGTAACTCTGTGCTAGTGTAACTCTGTGCTAGTGTAACTCTGTGCTAGTGTAATTCTGCACCAGTGTAACTCTGTGCTAGTGTAAATCTGTGCTAGTGTAATTCTGCACCAGTGTAACTCTGTGCTAGTGTAACTCTGTGCTAGTGTAACACTGTGCTAGTGTAATTCTGCGCAAGTGTAACTATGCATGAGTGTAACTCTGTGCTAGTGTAAATCTGTGCTCGTTTAATTCTGTGCTAGTGTAACTCTGTGCTAGTGTAATTCTGCGCCAGTGTAACTCTGTGCTATAGTAATTCTGTACTAGTGTAACTCTGTGCCAGTGTAATTCTGCGCCAGAGTAACTCTGCGCGAGTGTAACTCATTGCTAGTGTAACTCTGTGCTAGTGTAACTCTATGCTAGTGTAACTCTGTGCTAGTGTAACTCTGTGGTAGTGTAATTCTGTGCCAGTGTAACTCTGCGCGAGTGTAACTCTGTGCTAGTGTAACTCTGTGCTAGTTTAACTCTGTGCTAGTGTAACTCTGTACTAGTGTAATTCTGCGCCAGTGTAACTCTGTGTGAGTGTAACTCTGTGCTAGTGTAACTCTGTGCTAGTGTAACTCTGTGCTAGTGTAATTCTGCACCAGTGTAACTCTGTGCTAGTGTAACTCTGTGCTAGTGTAATTCTGCACCAGTGTAACTCTGTGCTAGTGTAACTCTGTGCTAGTGTAACTCTGTGCTAGTGTAACTCAGTGCTAGTGTAACTCTGTGCTAGTGTAACTCTGTGCTAGTGTAATTCTGCGCCAGTGTAACTCTGTGCTAGTGTAACACTGTGCTAGTGTAACTCTGTGCTAGTGTAACTCTGTGCTAGTGTAACTCGGTGCTAGTGTAACTCTGTGCTAGTGTAATTCTGCGCCAGTGTAACTCTGTGCTAGTGTAACTCTGTGCTAGTGTAACTCTGTGCTAGTTTAACACTGTGCTAGAGTAATTCTGCTCCAGTGTAACTCTGTGCTGGTGTAACTCTGTACTAGTGTAACTCTGTGATAGTGTAACTCTGTGCTAGTGTAACTCTATGCTAGTGTAACTCTGTGCTAGTGTAATTCTGCGCCAGTGTAATTCTGCGCCAGTGTAACTCTGTGCTAGTGTAAATCTGTGCTAGTGTAACTCTGTGCTAGTGTAATTCTGCGCCAGTGTAACTCTGTGTGAGTGTAACTCTGTGCTAGTGTAAATCTGTGCTAGTGTAACTCTGTGCTAGTGTAACTCTGTGCCAGTGTAATTCTGCGCCAGTGTAACTCTGCGCGAGTGTAATTCAGTTCTAGTGTAACTCTGTGCTAGTGTAACTCTATGCTAGTGTAACTCTGTGCTAGTTTAACTCTGTGGTAGTGTAATTCTGTGCCAGTGTAACTCTGCGCGAGTGTAACTCTGTGCTAGTGTAACTCTGTGCTAGTGTAACTCTGTGCTAGTGTAATTCTGTGCTAGTGTAACTCTGTGCTAGTGTAATTCTGCGCCAGTGTAACTCTGTGTGAGTGTAACTCTGTGCTAGTGTAACTCTGTGCTAGTGTAACTCTGTGCTAGTGTAATTCTGCACCAGTGTAACTCTGTGCTAGTGTAACTCTGTGCTAGTGTAACTCTGTGCTAGTGTAACTCAGTGCTAGTGTAACTCTGTGCTAGTGTAACTCTGTGCTAGTGTAATTCTGCGCCAGTGTAACTCTGTGCTAGTGTAACACTGTGCTAGTGTAACTCTGTGCTAGTGTAACTCGGTGCTAGTGTAACTCTGTGCTAGTGTAATTCTGCGCCAGTGTAACTCTGTGCTAGTGTAACTCTGTGCTAGTGTAACTCTATGCTAGTGTAATTCTGTGCTAGAGTAATTCTGCGCCAGTGTAACTCTGTGCTAGTGTAACTCTGTGCAAGTGTAACGCTGTGCTAGTGTAACTCTGTGCTAGTGTAATTCTGCGCCAGTGTAACTCTGTGCTAGTGTAACTCTGTGCTAGTGTAACTCTGTGCTAGTGTAATTCTGCGCCAGTGTAACTCTGCGTGAGTGTAACTCTGTGCTAGTGTAACTCTGTGCTAGTGTAACTCTGTGCTAGTTTAACACTGTGCTAGAGTAATTCTGCTCCAGTGTAACTCTGTGCTGGTGTAACTCTGTACTAGTGTAACTCTGTGCTAGTGTAACTCTGTGCTAGTGTAACTCTGTGCTAGTGTAATTCTGCGCCAGTGTAACTCTGTGCTATTGTAATTCTGTACTAGTGTAACTCTGTGCCAGTGTAATTCTGCGCCAAAGTAACTCAGCGCGAGTGTAACTCAGTGCTAGTGTAACTCTGTGCTAGTGTAACTCTATGCTAGTGTAACTCTGTGCTAGTGTAACTCTGTGGTAGTGTAATTCTGTGCCAGTGTAAGTCTGCGCGAGTGTAACTCTGTGCTAGTGTAACTCTGTGCTAGTTTAACTCTGTGCTAGTGTAACTCTGTGCTAGTGTAATTCGGCGCTAGTGTAACTCTGTGTGAGTGTAACTCTGTGCTAGTGTAACTCTGTGCTAGTGTAACTCTGTGCTAGTGTAATTCTGCACCAGTGTAACTCTGTGCTAGTGTAAATCTGTGCTAGTGTAATTCTGCACCAGTGTAACTCTGTGCTAGTGTAACTCTGTGCTAGTGTAACACTGTGCTAGTGTAATTCTGCGCAATTGTAACTATGCATGAGTGTAACTCTGTGCTAGTGTAAATCTGTGCTCGTGTAATTCTGTGCTAGTGTAACTCTGTGCTAGTGTAATTCTGCGCCAGTGTAACTCTGTACTATTGTAATTCTGTACTAGTGTAACTCTGTGCCAGTGTAATTCTGCGCCAGAGTAACTCTGCGCGAGTGTAACTCATTGCTAGTGTAACTCTGTGCTAGTGTAACTCTATGCTAGTGTAACTCTGTGCTAGTGTAACTCTGTGGTAGTGTAATTCTGTGCCAGTGTAACTCTGCGCGAGTGTAACTCTGTGCTAGTGTAACTCTGTGCTAGTTTAACTCTGTGCTAGTGTAACTCTGTGCTAGTGTAATTCTGCGCCAGTGTAACTCTGTGTGAGTGTAACTCTGTGCTAGTGTAACTCTGTGCTAGTGTAACTCTGTGCTAGTGTAATTCTGCACCAGTGTAACTCTGTGCTAGTGTAACTCTGTGCTAGTGTAATTCTGCACCAGTGTAACTCTGTGCTAGTGTAACTCTGTGCTAGTGTAACTCTGTGCTAGTGTAACTCAGTGCTAGTGTAACTCTGTGCTAGTGTAACTCTGTGCTAGTGTAATTCTGCGCCAGTGTAACTCTGTGCTAGTGTAACACTGTGCTAGTGTAACTCTGTGCTAGTGTAACTCTGTGCTAGTGTAACTCGGTGCTAGTGTAACTCTGTGCTAGTGTAATTCTGCGCCAGTGTAACTCTGTGCTAGTGTAACTCTGTACTAGTGTAACTCTGTGCTAGTATAACTCTGTGCTAGTGTAACTCTATGCTAGTGTAATTCTGTGCTAGTGTAATTCTGCGCCAGTGTAACTCTGTGCTAGTGTAACTCTGGGCTAGTGTAACGCTGTGCTAGTGTAACTCTGTGCTAGTGTAATTCTGTGCCAGTGTAACTCTGTGCTAGTGTAACTCCGTGCTAGTGTAACTCTGTGCTAGTGTAATTCTGCACCAGTGTAACTCTGCGTGAGTGTAACTCTGTGCTAGTGTAACTCTGTGCTAGTGTAATTCTGCGCCAGTGTAACTCTGTGCTAGTGTATATCTGTACTAGTGTAACTCTGTGATAGTGTAACTCTGTGCTAGTGTAACTCTATGCTAGTGTAACTCTGTGCTAGTGTAATTCTGCGCCAGTGTAATTCTGCGCCAGTGTAACACTGTGCTAGTGTAAATCTGTGCTAGTGTAACTCTGTGCTAGTGTAATTCTGCGCCAGTGTAACTCTGTGTGAGTGTAACTCTGTGCTAGTGTAAATCTGTGCTAGTGTAACTCTGTGCTAGTGTAACTCTGTGCCCGTGTAATTCTGCGCCAGTGTAACTCTGCGCGAGTGTAATTCAGTTCTAGTGTAACTCTGTGCTAGTGTAACTCTATGCTAGTGTAACTCTGTGCTAGTTTAACTCTGTGGTAGTGTAATTCTGTGCCAGTGTAACTCTGCGCGAGTGTAACTCTGTGCTAGTGTAACTCTGTGCTAGTGTAACTCTGTGCTAGTGTAATTCTGTGCTAGTGTAACTCTGTGCTAGTGTAATTCTGCGCCAGTGTAACTCTGTGTGAGTGTAACTCTGTGCTAGTGTAACTCTGTGCTAGTGTAACTCTGTGCTTGTGTAATTCTGCACCAGTGTAACTCTGTGCTAGTGTAACTCTGTGCTAGTGTAACTCTGTGCTAGTGTAACTCTGTGCTAGTGTAACTCAGTGCTAGTGTAACTCTGTGCTAGTGTAACTCTGTGCTAGTGTAATTCTGCGCCAGTGTAACTCTGTGCTAGTGTAACACTGTGCTAGTGTAACTCTGTGCTAGTGTAACTCGGTGCTAGTGTAACTCTGTGCTAGTGTAATTCTGCGCCAGTGTAACTCTGTGCTAGTGTAACTCTGTGCTAGTGTAACTCTATGCTAGTGTAATTCTGTGCTAGAGTAATTCTGCGCCAGTGTAACTCTGTGCTAGTGTAACTCTGTGCTAGTGTAACGCTGTGCTAGTGTAACTCTGTGCTAGTGTAATTCTGCGCCAGTGTAACTCTGTGCTAGTGTAACTCTGTGCTAGTGTAACTCTGTGCTAGTGTAATTCTGCGCCAGTGTAACTCTGCGTGAGTGTAACTCTGTGCTAGTGTAACTCTGTGCTAGTGTAATTCTGCGCCAGTGTAACTCTGTGCGAGTGTAACTCTGTGCTAGTGTAATTCTGTGCTAGTGTAACTCTGTGCTAGTGTAACTCTGTGCTAGTGTAACTCTGTGCTAGAGTAACTCTGTGCTAGTGTAATTCTACGCCAGTGTAACTCTGCGCGAGTGTAATTCTGTGCTAGTGTAACTTTGTGCTAGTGTAACTCTGTGCTAGTGTAACTCTGTGCTAGTGTAACTCTGTGCTAGTGTAATTCTGCGCCAGTGTAACTGTGCTAGTGTAACTCTGTGCTAGTGTAAATCTGTACTAGTGTAACTCTGTGCTAGTGTAACTCTTTGCTAGTGTAATTCTTCGCCAGTGTAACTCTGTGCTACTGTAACTCTGTGCTAGTATAATTCTGCGCCATTGTAACTCTGTGCTAGTGTAACTCTGTGCTAGTGTAACTCTGTGCTAGTGTAACCCTGTGCTAGTGTAACTCTGTGCTAGTGTAATTCTGCGCCAGTGTAACTCTGTGCTAGTGTAACTCTGTGCTAGTGTAAATCTGTGCTAGTGTAATTCTGCGCCAGTGTAACTCTGCGTGAGTGTAACTCTGTGCTAGTGTAACTCTGTGCTAGTGTAACTCGGTGCTAGTGTAACTCTGTGCTAGTGTAAATCTGTGCTAGTGTAAATCTGTGCTAGTGTAATTATGCGCCAGTGTAACTCTGCGCGAGTGTATGTCTGTGCTAGTGTAATTCTGTGCTAGTGTAACTCTGTGCTAGTGTAACTCTGTGCTAGTGTAATTCTGCGCCAGTGTAACTCTGCGCCAGTGTAACTCTGTGCTAGTGTAATTTTGTGCTAGTGTAACTCTTTGCTAGTGTAATTCTGTGGTAGTGGAAATCTGTGCTAGTGTAACTCTGTGCTAGTGTAATTATCCGCCAGAGTAACTCTGTGCTAGTGTAACTCTGTGCTAGTGTAACTCTGTATTAGTGTAACTCTATGCTAGTGTAACTCTGTGCTAGTGTAACTCTGTGCTAGTGTAATTCTGTGCCAGTGTAACTCTGCGCGAGTGTAACTCTGTGCTAGTGTAACTCTGTGCTAGTGTAACTCTGTGCTAGTGTAACACTGTGCTAGTGTAATTCTGCGCAAGTGTAACTATGCATGAGTGTAACTCTGTGCTAGTGTAAATCTGTGCTAGTGTAATTCTGTGCTAGTGTAACTCTGTGCTAGTGTAATTCTGCGCCAGTGTAACTCTCTGCTATTGTAATTCTGTAATAGTGGAACTCTGTGCTAGTGTAAATCTGTGCTAGTGTAACTCTATGCTAGTGTAAATCTGTGCTAGTGTAATTCTGCGCCAGTGTAACTCTGTGCTAGTGTAACTCTGTGCTAGTGTAACTCTGTGCTAGTGTAACTCTGTGCTAGTGTAAATCTGTGCTAGTGTTATTCTGCGCCAGTGTAACTCTGCGCGATTGTAACTCTGTGCTAGTGTAACTCTGTGCTAGTGTAACTCTGTGCTAGTGTAATTCTGCGCCAGTGTAACTCTGCGCGAGTGTAACTATGCGTGAGTGTAACTCTGTGCTAGTGTAAATCTGTACTAGTGTAACTCTGTGCTAGTGTAACTCTTTGCTAGTATAATTCTGCGCCAGTGTAACTCTGTGCTACTGTAACTCTGTGCTAGTGTAATTCTGCGCCAGTGTAACTCTGTGCTAGTGTAACTCTGTGCTAGAGTAACTCTGTGCTAGTGTAACTATGTGCTAGTGTAAATCTGCGCCAGTGTAACTCTGTGTGAGTGTAACTCTGTGCTAGTGTAACTCTGTGCTAGTGTAACTCTGTGCTAGTGTAACTCTGTGCTAGTGTAACCCTGAGCTAGTGTAATTCTGCGCCAGTGTAATTCTGCGCGAGTGTAGCTCCGTGCTAGTGTAAATTTGTGCTAGTGTAACTCTGTGCTAGTGTAACTCTGTGCTAGTGTAATTCTGCGCCAATGTAACTCCGCGTGAGTGTAACTCTGTGCTAGTGTAACTCGGTGCTAGTGTAACTCTGTGCTAGTGTAACTCTGTGCTAGTGTAATTCTGCGCCAGTGTAACTCTGTGCTAGTGTAAATCTGTGCTAGTGTAACTCTGTGCTAGTGTAACTCTGTGTTAGTGTAACTTTGTGCTAGTGTAACTATGTGCTAGTGTAACTCTGTGCCAGTGTAATTCTGCGCCAGTGTAACTCTGCGCGAGTGTAACTCTGTGCTAGTGTAACTCTGTGCTAGTGTAACTCTGTGCTAGTGTAACTCGGTGCTAGTGTAACTCTGTGCTAGTGTAATTCTGCGCCAGTGTAACTCTGTGCTAGTGTAACTCTGTACTAGTGTAACTCTGTGCTAGTATAACTCTGTGCTAGTGTAACTCTATGCTAGTGTAATTCTGTGCTAGTGTAATTCTGCGCCAGTGTAACTCTGTGCTAGTGTAACTCTGGGCTAGTGTAACGCTGTGCTAGTGTAACTCTGTGCTAGTGTAATTCTGTGCCAGTGTAACTCTGTTCTAGTGTAACTCCGTGCTAGTGTAACTCTGTGCTAGTGTAATTCTGCACCAGTGTAACTCTGCGTGAGTGTAACTCTGTGCTAGTGTAACTCTGTGCTAGTGTAATTCTGCGCCAGTGTAACTCTGTGCTAGTGTATATCTGTACTAGTGTAACTCTGTGATAGTGTAACTCTGTGCTAGTGTAACTCTATGCTAGTGTAACTCTGTGCTAGTGTAATTCTGCGCCAGTGTAATTCTGCGCCAGTGTAACTCTGTGCTAGTGTAAATCTGTGCTAGTGTAACTCTGTGCTAGTGTAATTCTGCGCCAGTGTAACTCTGTGTGAGTGTAACTCTGTGCTAGTGTAACTCTGTGCTAGTGTAACTCTGTGCTAGTGTAACTCTGTGCCAGTGTAATTCTGCGCCAGTGTAACTCTGCGCGAGTGTAATTCAGTGCTAGTGTAACTCTGTGCTAGTGTAACTCTATGCTAGTGTAACTCTGTGCTAGTTTAACTCTGTGGTAGTGTAATTCTGTGCCAGTTTAACTCTGCACGAGTGTAACTCTGTGCTAGTGTAACTCTGTGCTAGTGTAATTCTGTGCTAGTGTAACTCTGTGCTAGTGTAAATCTGCGCCAGTGTAACTCTGTGTGAGTGTAACTCTGTGCTAGTGTAACTCTGTGCTAGTGTAACTCTGTGCTAGTGTAATTCTGCACCAGTGTAACTCTGTGCTAGTGTAACTCTGTGCTAGTGTAACTCTGTGCTAGTGTAACTCAGTGCTAGTGTAACTCTGTGCTAGTGTAACTCTGTGCTAGTGTAATTCTGCGCCAGTGTAACTCTGTGCTAGTGTAACACTGTGCTAGTGTAACTCTGTGCTAGTGTAACTCTGTGCTAGTGTAACTCGGTGCTAGTGTAACTCTGTGCTAGTGTAATTCTGCGCCAGTGTAACTCTGTGCTAGTGTAACTCTGTGCTAGTGTAACTCTATGCTAGTGTAATTCTGTGCTAGAGTAATTTGCGCCAGTGTAACTCTGTGCTAGTGTAACTCTGTGCTAGTGTAACGCTGTGCTAGTGTAACTCTGTGCTAGTGTAATTCTGCGCCAGTGTAACTCTGTGCTAGTGTAACTCTGTGCTAGTGTAACTCTGTGCTAGTGTAATTCTGCGCCAGTGTAACTCTGCGTGAGTGTAACTCTGTGCTAGTGTAACTCTGTGCTAGTGTAATTCTGCGCCAGTGTAACTCTGTGCGAGTGTAACTCTGTGCTAGTGTA
The DNA here is from genome assembly GCA_026315105.1 of Locusta migratoria. Classification (NCBI taxonomy): domain Eukaryota; kingdom Metazoa; phylum Arthropoda; class Insecta; order Orthoptera; family Acrididae; genus Locusta; species Locusta migratoria. The sequence goes on from CM048752.1 coordinate 81,404,394, forward strand.
ATTCTGTGCTAGTGTAACTCTGTGCTAGTGTAACTCTGTGCTAGTGTAACTCTGTGCTAGAGTAACTCTGTGCTAGTGTAATTCTGCGCCAGTGTAACTCTGCGCGAGTGTAATTCTGTGCTAGTGTAACTTTGTGCTAGTGTAACTCTGTGCTAGTGTAACTCTGTGCTAGTGTAACTCTGTGCTAGTGTAATTCTGCGCCAGTGTAACTGTGCTAGTGTAACTCTGTGCTAGTGTAAATCTGTACTAGTGTAACTCTGTGCTAGTGTAACTCTTTGCTAGTGTAATTCTGCGCCAGTGTAACTCTGTGCTACTGTAACTCTGTGCTAGTGTAATTCTGCGCCAGTGTAACTCTGTGCTAGTGTAACTCTGTGCTAGTGTAATTCTGTGCTAGTGTAACCCTGTGCTAGTGTAACTCTGTGCTAGTGTAATTCTGCGCCAGTGTAACTCTGTGCTAGTGTAACTCTGTGCTAGTGTAAATCTGTGCTAGTGTAATTCTGCGCCAGTGTAACTCTGCGCGAGTGTAACTCTGTGCTAGTGTAACTCTGTGCTAGTGTAATTCTGTGCTAGTGTAACTCTGTGCTAGTGTAACTCTGTGCTAGTGTAACTTTGTGCTAGTGTAATTCTGCGCCAGTGTAACTCTGCGTGAGTGTAACTCTGTGCTAATGTAACTCTGTGCTAGTGTAACTCGGTGCTAGTGTAACTCTGTGCTAGTGTAAATCTGTGCTAGTGTAAATCTGTGCTAGTGTAATTATGCGCCAGTGTCACTCTGCGCGAGTGTATCTCTGTGCTAGTGTAATTCTGTGCTAGTGTAAATCTGTGCAAGTGTAACTCTGTGCTAGTGTAATTCTCCGCCAGAGTAACTCTGTGCTAGTGTAACTCTGTGCTAGTGTAACTCTGTATTAGTGTAACTCTATGCTAGTGTAACTCTGTGCTAGTGTAACTCTGTGCTAGTGTAATTCTGTGCCAGTGTAACTCTGCGCGAGTGTAACTCTGTGCTAGTGTAACTCTGTGCTAGTGTAACTCTTTGCTAGTGTAACTCTGTGCTAGTGTAAATCTGTGCGTGTTATTCTGCGCCAGTGTAATTCTGCGCGAGTGTAACTCTGTGCTAGTGTAACTCTGTGCTAGTGTAACTCTGTGCTAGTGTAATTCTGCGCCAGTGTAACTCTGCGCGAGTGTAACTATGCGTGAGTGTAACTCTGTGCTAGTGTAACTCTGTGCTAGTGTAACTCTGTGCTAGTGTAACTCTGTGCTAGTGTAAATCTGTGCTAGTGTAATTCTGCACCAGTGTAACTCTGTGCTAGTGTAAGTCTGTGCTAGTGTAACTCTGTATTAGTGTAACTCTATGCTAGTGTAACTCTGTGCTAGTGTAACTCTGTGCTAGTGTAACTCTGTGCTAGTGTAACTCTGTGCTAGTGTAACACTGTGCTAGTGTAATTCTGCGCAAGTGTAACTATGCATGAGTGTAACTCTGTGCTAGTGTAAATCTGTGCTAGTGTAATTCTGTGCTAGTGTAACTCTGTGCTAGTGTAATTCTGCGCCAGTGTAACTCTCTGCTATTGTAATTCTGTAATAGTGTAACTCTGTGCTAGTGTAAATCTGTGCTAGTGTAACTCTATGCTAGTGTAAATCTGTGCTAGTGTAATTCTGCGCCAGTGTAACTCTGTGCTAGTGTAACTCTGTGCTAGTGTAACTCTTTGCTAGTGTAACTCTGTGCTAGTGTAAATCTGTGCGTGTTATTCTGCGCCAGTGTAATTCTGCGCGAGTGTAACTCTGTGCTAGTGTAACTCTGTGCTAGTGTAACTCTGTGCTAGTGTAATTCTGCGCCAGTGTAAATCTGCGCGAGTGTAACTATGCGTGAGTGTAACTCTGTGCTAGTGTAAATCTGTGCTAGTGTAACTCTGTGCTAGTGTAACTCTGTGCTAGTGTAAATCTGTGCTAGTGTAATTCTGCGCCAGTGTAACTCTGTGCTAGTGTAACTCTGTGCTAGTGTAACTCTGTATTAGTGTAACTCTATGCTAGTGTAACTCTGTGCTAGTGTAACTCTGTGCTAGTGTAATTCTGTGCCAGTGTAACTCTGCGCGAGTGTAACTCTGTGCTAGTGTAACTCTGTGCTAGTGTAACTCTGTGCTAGTGTAACACTGTGCTAGTGTAATTCTGCGCAAGTGTAACTATGCATGAGTGTAACTCTGTGCTAGTGTAAATCTGTGCTAGTGTAATTCTGTGCTAGTGTAACTCTGTGCTAGTGTAATTCTGCGCCAGTGTAACTCTCTGCTATTGTAATTCTGTAATAGTGTAACTCTGTGCTAGTGTAAATCTGTGCTAGTGTAACTCTATGCTAGTGTAAATCTGTGCTAGTGTAATTCTGCGCCAGTGTAACTCTGTGCTAGTGTAACTCTGTGCTAGTGTAACTCTGTGCTAGTGTAACTCTGTGCTAGTGTAAATCTGTGCTAGTGTTATTCTGCGCCAGTGTAATTCTGCGCGAGTGTAGCTCTGTGCTAGTGTAAATTTGTGCTAGTGTAACTCTGTGCTAGTGTAACTCTGTGCTAGTGTAATTCTGCGCCAATGTAACTCCGCGTGAGTGTAAATCTGTGCTAGTGTAACTCTGTGCTAGTGTAACTCTGTGCTAGTGTAACTCTGTGCTAGTGTAATTCTGCGCCAGTGTAACTCTGTGCTAGTGTAAATCTGTGCTAGTGTAACTCTCTGCTAGTGTAACTCTGTGTTAGTGTAACTTTGTGCTAGTGTAACTATGTGCTAGTGTAACTCTGTGCCACTGTAATTCTGCGCCAGTGTAACTCTGCGCGAGTGTAACTCTGTGCTAGTGTAACTCTGTGCTAGTGTAACTCTGTGCTAGTGTAATTCTGCGCCAGTGTAACTCTGCGCGAGTGTAACTCTGTGCTAGTGTAACTCTGTGCTAGTGTAACTCTGTGGTAGTGTAACTCTGTGCTTGTGTAACTCTGTGCTAGTGTAACTTTGCGCGAGTGTAACTCTGTGCTAGTGTAACACTGTGCTAGTGTAACTCTGTGCTAGTGTAATTCTGTGCCAGTGTAACTCTGTGCGAGTGTAACTCTGTGCTAGTGTAATTCTGTGCTAGTGTAACTCTGTGCTAGTGTAACTCTGTGCTAGTGTAATTCTGTGCTAGTGTAACTCTGTGCTAGTGTAATTCTGCGCCAGTGTAACTCTGCGCGAGTGTAATTCTGTGCTAGTGTAACTTTGTGCTAGTGTAACTCTGTGCTAGTGTAACTCTGTGCTAGTGTAACTCTGTGCTAGTGTAACTCTGTGCTAGTGTAACACTGTGCTAGTGTAATTCTGCGCCAGTGTAAATCTGCGCGAGTGTAACTCTGTGCTAGTGTAACTCTGTGCTAGTGTAACTCTGTGCTAGTGTAATTCTGCACCAGTGTAACTCTGCGCGAGTGTAAATCTGTGCTAGTGTAATTCTGCGCCAGTGTAACTGTGCGCGACTGTATCTCTGTGCTAGTGTAACTCTGTGCTACTGTAACTCTGTGCTAGTGTAACACTGTGCTAGAGTAATTCTGCTCCAGTGTAACTCTGTGCTGGTGTAACTCTGTACTAGTGTAACTCTGTGCTAGTGTAACTCTGTGCTAGTGTAACTCTGTGCTAGTGTAATTCTGCGCCAGTGTAACTCTGTGCTATTGTAATTCTGTACTAGTGTAACTCTGTGCCAGTGTAATTCTGTGCCAGAGTAACTCTGCGCGAGTGTAACTCAGTGCTAGTGTAACTCTGTGCTAGTGTAACTCTATGCTAGTGTAATTCTGTGCTAGTGTAACTCTGTGGTAGTGTAATTCTGTGCCAGTGTAACTCTGCGCGAGTGTAACTCTGTGCTAGTGTAACTCTGTGCTAGTTTAACTCTGTGCTAGTGTAACTCTGTGCTAGTGTAATTCGGCGCCAGTGTAACTCTGTGTGAGTGTAACTCTGTGCTAGTGTAACTCTGTGCTAGTGTAACTCTGTGGTAGTGTAACTCTGTGCTAGTGTAAATCTGTGCTAGTGTAATTCTGCACCAGTGTAACTCTGTGCTAGTGTAACTCTGTGCTAGTGTAACACTGTGCTAGTGTAATTCTGCGCAAGTGTAACTATGCATGAGTGTAACTCTGTGCTAGTGTAAATCTGTGCTAGTGTAATTCTCTGCTAGTGTAACTCTGTGCTAGAGTAATTCTGCGCCAGTGTAACTCTGTGCTATTGTAATTCTGTACTAGTGTAACTCTGTGCCAGTGTAATTCTGCGCCAGAGTAACTCTGCGCGAGTGTAACTCAGTGCTAGTGTAACTCTGTGCTAGTGTAACTCTATGCTAGTGTAACTCTGTGCTAGTGTAACTCTGTGGTAGTGTAATTCTGTGCCAGTGTAACTCTGCGCGAGTGTAACTCTGTGCTAGTGTAACTCTGTGCTAGTGTAACTCTGTGCTAGTGTAATTCTGCACCAGTGTAACTCTGTGCTAGTGTAACTCTGTGCTAGTGTAATTCTGCACCAGTGTAACTCTGTGCTAGTGTAACTCTGTGCTAGTGTAACTCTGTGCTAGTGTAACTCAGTGCTAGTGTAACTCTGTGCTAGTGTAACTCTGTGCTAGTGTAATTCTGCGCCAGTGTAACTCTGTGCTAGTGTAACACTGTGCTAGTGTAACTCTGTGCTAGTGTAACTCTGTGCTAGTGTAACTCGGTGCTAGTGTAACTCTGTGCTAGTGTAATTCTGCGCCAGTGTAACTCTGTGCTAGTGTAACTCTGTACTAGTGTAACTCTGTGCTAGTATAACTCTGTGCTAGTGTAACTCTATGCTAGTGTAATTCTGTGCTAGTGTAATTCTGCGCCAGTGTAACTGTGCTAGTGTAACTCTGGGCTAGTGTAACGCTGTGCTAGTGTAACTCTGTGCTAGTGTAATTCTGCGCCAGTGTAACTCTGTGCTAGTGTAACTCCGTGCTAGTGTAACTCTGTGCTAGTGTAATTCTGCACCAGTGTAACTCTGCGTGAGTGTAACTCTGTGCTAGTGTAACTCTGTGCTAGTGTAATTCTGCACCAGTGTAACTCTGTGCTAGTGTATATCTGTACTAGTGTAACTCTGTGATAGTGTAACTCTGTGCTAGTGTAACTCTATGCTAGTGTAACTCTGTGCTAGTGTAATTCTGCGCCAGTGTAATTCTGCGCCAGTGTAACTCTGTGCTAGTGTAAATCTGTGCTAGTGTAACTCTGTGCTAGTGTAATTCTGCGCCAGTGTAACTCTGTGTGAGTGTAACTCTGTGCTAGTGTAACTCTGTGCTAGTGTAACTCTGTGCTAGTGTAACTCTGTGCCAGTGTAATTCTGCGCCAGTGTAACTCTGCGCGAGTGTAATTCAGTGCTAGTGTAACTCTGTGCTAGTGTAACTCTATGCTAGTGTAACTCTGTGCTAGTTTAACTCTGTGGTAGTGTAATTCTGTGCCAGTGTAACTCTGCGCGAGTGTAACTCTGTGCTAGTGTAACTCTGTGCTAGTGTAATTCTGTGCTAGTGTAACTCTGTGCTAGTGTAATTCTGCGCCAGTGTAACTCTGTGTGAGTGTAACTCTGTGCTAGTGTAACTCTGTGCTAGTGTAACTCTGTGCTAGTGTAATTCTGCACCAGTTTAACTCTGTGCTAGTGTAACTCTGTGCTAGTGTAACTCTGTGCTAGTGTAACTCAGTGCTAGTGTAACTCTGTGCTAGTGTAACTCTGTGCTAGTGTAATTCTGCGCCAGTGTAAATCTGTGCTAGTGTAACACTGTGCTAGTGTAACTCTGTGCTAGTGTAACTCTGTGCTAGTGTAATTCGGTGCTAGTGTAACTCTGTGCTAGTGTAATTCTGCGCCAGTGTAACTCTGTGCTAGTGTAACTCTGTGCTAGTGTAACTCTATGCTAGTGTAATTCTGTGCTAGTGTAATTCTGCGCCAGAGTAACTCTGTGCTAGTGTAACTCTGTGCTAGTGTAACGCTGTGCTAGTGTAACTCTGTGCTAGTGTAATTCTGCGCCAGTGTAACTGTGCTAGTGTAACTCTGTGCTAGTGTAACTCTGTGCTAGTGTAATTCTGCGCCAGTGTAACTCTGTGCTAGTGTATCTCTGTACTAGTGTAACTCTGTGATAGTGTAACTCTGTGCTAGTGTAACTCTATGCTAGTGTAACTCTGTGCTAGTGTAATTCTGCACCAGTGTAACTCTGTGCTAGTGTAACTCTGTGCTTGTGTAACTCTGTGCTAGTGTAACTCTGTGCTAGTGTAATTCTGCGCCAGTGTAACTCTGTGCTAGTGTAACTCTGTGCTAGTGTAACTCTGTGCCAGTGTAACTCTGCGCGAGTGTAACTCTGTGCTAGTGTAACTCTGTGCTAGTGTAATTCTGTGCTAGTGTATCTCTGTGCTAGTGTAACTCTGTGCTAGTGTAACTTTGTGCTAGTGTAATTCTGCGCCAGTGTAACTCTGCGTGAGTGTAACTCTGTGCTAGTGTAACTCTGTGCTAGTGTAACACGGTGCTAGTGTAACTCTGTGCTAGTGTAACTCTGTGCTAGTGTAAATCTGTGCTAGTGTAATTATGCGCCAGTGTAACTCTGCGCGAGTGTATCTCTGTGCTAAAGTAACTCTGTGCTAGTGTAACTCTGTGCTAGTGTAACTCTGTGCTAGTTTAACTCTGTGGTAGTGTAACTCTGTGCTAGTGTAACACTGTGCTAGTGTAATTCTGCGCCAGTGTAACTCTGTGCTAGTGTAATTCTGCGCCAGTGTAACTCTACGCGAGTGTAACTCTGTGCTAGTGTAAATCTGTGCTAGTGTAATTATGCGCCAGTGTAACTCTGCGCGAGTGTATCTCTGTGCTAAAGTAACTCTGTGCTAGTGTAACTCTGTGCTAGTGTAACTCTATGCTAGTGTAATTCTGTGCTAGTGTAATTCTGCGCATGTTTAACTCTGCGCTAGTGTAACTCTGTGCTAGTGTAACTCTGTGCTAGTGTAACTCTGTGCTAGTGTAATTCTGCGCCAGTGTAACTCTGCGCGAGTGTAACTCTGTGCCAGTGTAACTCTGTGCTAGTGTAACTCTGTGCTAGTTTAACTCTGTGCTAGTGTAACTCTGTGCTAGAGTAACTCTGTGCTAGTGTAATTCTGCGCCAGTGTAACTCTGCGCGAGTGTAACTCTGTGCTAGTGTAACTCTGTGCTAGTGTAACTCTGTGCTAGTGTAATTCTGCGCCAGTGTAACTCTTTGCTAGTGTAAATCTGTGCTAGTGTAACGTTGTGCTAGAGTAAGTTTGTGCTAGTGTAAATCTGCGCCAGTGTAAATCTGTGCTAATGTAACTCTGTGCTAGTGTAACACTGTGCTAGTGTAACTCTGTGCTAGTGTAACTCTGTGCGAGTGTAACTCTCTGCTAGTGTAACTCTGTGCTAGTGTAATTCTGCGCCAGTGTAACTCTGCGCGAGTGTAACTCTGTGCTAGTGTAACTCTGTGCTAGTGTAACTCTGTGCTAGTGTAAATCTGTGCTAGTGTAATTCTGCGCCAGTGTAACACTGCGCGAGTGTAACTCTGTGCTAGTGTAACTCTGTGCTAGTGTAACTCTGTGCTAGTGTAATTCTGCACCAGCGTTACTCTGTGCTAGTGTAACTCTGTGCTAGTGTAACTCTGTGCTAGTGTAATTCTGCGCCAGTGTAACTCAGTGCTAGTGTAACTCTGTGCTAGTGTAACTCTGTGCTAGTGTAAGTCGGTGCTAGTGTAACTCTGTGCTAGTGTAATTCTGCGCCAGTGTAACTCTGTGCTAGTGTAACACTGTACTAGTGTAACTCTGTGCTAGTATAAATCTGTGCTAGTGTAACTCTATGCTAGTGTAATTCTGTGCTAGTGTAATTCTACGCCAGTGTAATTCTGTGCTAGTGTAACTCTGTGCTAGTGTAATTCTGTGCTAGTGTAATTCTGCGCCAGTGTAACTCTGTGCTAGTGTAACTCTGTGCTAGTGTAACACTGTGCTAGTGTAACTCTGCGCCAGTGTAACTCTGCGTGAGTGTAACTCTGTGCTAGTGTAACTCTGTGCTAGTGTAATTCTGCGCCAGTGTAACTCTGTGCTAGTGTAACTCTGTACTAGTGTAACTCTGTGCTAGTATAAATCTGTGCTAGTGTAACTCTATGCTAGTGTAATTCTGTGCTAGTGTAATTCTACGCCAGTGTAATTCTGTGCTAGTGTAACTCTGTGCTAGTGTAACTCTGTGCTAGTGTAATTCTGCGCCAGTGTAACTCTGTGCTAGTGTAACTCTGTGCTAGTGTAACACTGTGCTAGTGTAATTCTGCGCCAGTGTAACTCTGCGTGAGTGTAACTCTGTGCAAGTGTAACTCTGTGCTAGTGTAATTCTGCGCGAGTGTAACTCTGTGCTAGTGTAACTCTGTACTAGTGTAACTCTGTGATAGTGTAACTCTGTGCTAGTGTAACTCTATGCTAGTGTAACTCTGTGCTAGTGTAATTCTGCGCCAGTGTAACTCTGTGCTAGTGTAAATCTTTGCTAGTGTAACTCTGTGCTAGTGTAAATCTGTGCTAGTGTAATTATGCGCCAGTGTAACTCTGTGCAAGTGTAACTCTGTGCTAGTGTAACTTTGTGCTAGTGTAATTCTGTGCTAGTGTAACTCTGTGCTAGTGTAACTCTGTGCCAGTGTAACTTTGTGCTAGTGTAATTCTGCGCCAGTGTAACTCTGCGCGAGTGTAACTCTGTGCTAGTGTAACTCTGTGCTAGTGTAACTCGGTGCTAGTGTAACTCTGTGCTAGTGTAACTCTGTGCTAGTGTAAATCTGTGCTAGTGTAATTATGCGCCAGTGTAACTCTGTGCGAGTGTATCTCTGTGCTAGTGTAACTCTGTGCTAGTGTAACTCTGTACTAGTGTAACTCTGTGATAGTGTAACTCTGTGCTAGTGTAACTCTATGCTAGTGTAACTCTGTGCTAGTGTAATTCTGCGCCAGTGTAACTCTGTGCTAGTGTAAATCTTTGCTAGTGTAACTCTGTGCTAGTGTAAATCTGTGCTAGTGTAATTATGCGCCAGTGTAACTCTGTGCAAGTGTAACTCTGTGCTAGTGTAACTTTGTGCTAGTGTAATTCTGTGCTAGTGTAACTCTGTGCTAGTGTAACTCTGTGCCAGTGTAACTTTGTGCTAGTGTAATTCTGCGCCAGTGTAACTCTGCGCGAGTGTAACTCTGTGCTAGTGTAACTCTGTGCTAGTGTAACTCGGTGCTAGTGTAACTCTGTGCTAGTGTAACTCTGTGCTAGTGTAAATCTGTGCTAGTGTAATTATGCGCCAGTGTAACTCTGTGCGAGTGTATCTCTGTGCTAGTGTAATTCTGTGCTAGTGTAACTCTGTGCTAGTGTAACTCTGTGCTAGTGTAATTTTGTGCCAGTGTAACTCTGCGCGAGTGTAACTCTGTGCTAGTGTAATTCTGTGCTAGTGTAATTCTACGCCAGTGTAATTCTGTGCTAGTGTAACTCTGTGCTAGTGTAACTCTGTGCTAGTGTAATTCTGCGCCAGGGTAACTCTGTGCTAGTGTAACTCTGTGCTAGTGTAACTCTGTGCTAGTGTAATTCTGCGCCAGTGTAAATCTGTGCTAGTGTAACTCTGTGCTAGTGTAACTCTGTGCTAGTGTAATTCTGTGCCAGTGTAACTCTGTGCTAGTGTAAATCTGTGCTAGTGTAACGTTGTGCTAGAGTAAGTTTGTGCTAGTGTAAATCTGCGCCAGTGTAAATCTGTGCTAGTGTAACTCTGTGCTAGTGTAACACTGTGCTAGTGTAACTCTGTGCTAGTGTAACTCTGTGCGAGTGTAACTCTGTGCTAGTGTAACTCTGTGCTAGTGTAATTCTGCGCCAGTGTAACTCTGCACGAGTGTAACTCTGTGCTAGTGTAACTCTGTGCTAGTGTAACTCTGTGCTAGTGTAAATCTGTGCTAGTGTAATTCTGCGCCAGTGTAACACTGCGCGAGTGTAACTCTGTGCTAGTGTAACTCTGTGCTAGTGTAAATCTGTGCTAGTGTAATTCTGCACCAGTGTTACTCTGTGCTAGTGTAACTCTGTGCTAGTGTAATTCTGTGCTAGTGTAATTCTGCGCCAGTGTAACTCTGTGCTAGTGTAACTCTGTGCTAGTGTAACTCTGTGCTAGTGTAACTCGGTGCTAGTGTAACTCTGTGCTAGTGTAATTCTGCGCCAGTGTAACTCTGTGCTAGTGTAACTCTGTACTAGTGTAACTCTGTGCTAGTATAAATCTGTGCTAGTGTAACTCTATGCTAGTGTAATTCTGTGCTAGTGTAATTCTACGCCAGTGTAATTCTGTGCTGGTGTAACTCTGTGCTAGTGTAACTCTGTGCTAGTGTAATTCTGTGCCAGTGTAACTCTGTGCTAGTGTAACTCTGTGCTAGTGTAACACTGTGCTAGTGTAATTCTGCGCCAGTGTAACTCTGCGTGAGTGTAACTCTGTGCTAGTGTAACTCTGTGCTAGTGTAATTCTGCGCCAGTGTAACTCTGTGCTAGTGTAACTCTGTACTAGTGTAACTCTGTGCTAGTATAAATCTGTGCTAGTGTAACTCTATGCTAGTGTAATTCTGTGCTAGTGTAATTCTACGCCAGTGTAATTCTGTGCTAGTGTAACTCTGTGCTAGTGTAACTCTGTGCTAGTGTAATTCTGCGCCAGTGTAACTCTGTGCTAGTGTAACTCTGTGCTAGTGTAACACTGTGCTAGTGTAATTCTGCGCCAGTGTAACTCTGCGTGAGTGTAACTCTGTGCTAGTGTAACTCTGTGCTAGTGTAATTCTGCGCGAGTGTAACTCTGTGCTAGTGTAACTCTGTACTAGTGTAACTCTGTGATAGTGTAACTCTGTGCTAGTGTAACTCTATGCTAGTGTAACTCTGTGCTAGTGTAATTCTGCGCCAGTGTAACTCTGTGCTAGTGTAAATCTGTGCTAGTGTAACTCTGTGCTAGTGTAAATCTGTGCTAGTGTAATTATGCGCCAGTGTAACTCTGTGCGAGTGTAACTCTGTGCTAGTGTAACTCTGTGCTAGTGTAATTCTGTGCTAGTGTAACTCTGTGCTAGTGTAACTCTGTGCCAGTGTAACTTTGTGCTAGTGTAATTCTGCGCCAGTGTAACTCTGCGCGAGTGTAACTCTGTGCTAGTGTAACTCTGTGCTAGTGTAACTCGGTGCTAGTGTAACTCTGTGCTAGTGTAACTCTGTGCTAGTGTAAATCTGTGCTAGTGTAATTCTGCGCCAGTGTAACTCTGCGCGAGTGTAACTCTGTGCTAGTGTAACTCTGTGCTAGTGTAATTCTGTGCTAGTGTAACTCTGTGCTAGTGTAACCCTGTGCCAGTGTAACTTTGTGCTAGTGTAATTCTGCGCCAGTGAAACTCTGTGCGAGTGTAACTCTGTGCTAGTGTAACTCTGTGCTAGTGTAACTCGGTGCTAGTGTAACTCTGTGCTAGTGTAACTCTGTGCTAGTGTAAATCTGTGCTAGTGTAATTATGCGCCAGTGTAACTCTGTGCGAGTGTATCTCTGTGCTAGTGTAATTCTGTGCTAGTGTAAATCTGTGCTAGTGTAACTCTGTGCTAGTGTAATTCTGCGCCAGTGTAACTCTGCGCCAGTGTAACTCTGTGCTAGTGTAACTTTGTGCTAGTGTAACTCTGTGCTAGTGTAATTCTGTGGTAGTGTAAATCTGTGCTAGTGTAACTCTGTGCTAGTGTAATTCTCCGCCAGAGTAACTCTGTGCTAGTGTAACTCTGTGCTAGTGTAACTCTGTATTAGTGTAAATCTATGCTATTGTAACTCTGTGCTAGTGTAACTCTGTGCTAGTGTAATTCTGTGCCAGTGTAACTCTGCGCGAGTGTAACTCTGTGCTAGTGTAACTCTGTGCTAGTGTAACTCTGTGCTAGTGTAACACTGTGCTAGTGTAATTCTGCACAAGTGTAACTATGCATGAGTGTAACTCTGTGCTAGTGTAAATCTGTGCTAGTGTAATTCTGTGCTAGTGTAACTCTGTGCTAGTGTAATTGTGCGCCAGTGTAACTCTGTGCTATTGTAATTCTGTACTAGTGTAACTCTGTGCTAGTGTAAATCTGTGCTAGTGTAACTCTATGCTAGTGTAAATCTGTGCTAGTGTAATTCTGCGCCAGTGTAACTCTGTGCTAGTGTAACTCTGTGCTAGTGTAACTCTGTGCTAGTGTAACTCTGTGCTAGTGTAAATCTGTGCTAGTGTTATTCTGCGCCAGTGTAACTCTGCGCGAGTGTAACTCTGTGCTAGTGTAACTCTGTGCTAGTGTAACTCTGTGCTAGTGTAATTCTGCGCCAGTGTAACTCTGCGCGAGTGTAACTATGCGTGAGTGTAACTCTGTGCTAGTGTAATTCTGCACCAGCGTTACTCTGTGCTAGTGTAAATCTGTGCTAGTGTAACTCTGTGCTAGTGTAATTCTGCGCCAGTGTAACTCTGTGCTAGTGTAACTCTGTGCTAGTGTAACTCTGTGCTAGTGTAACTCGGTGCTAGTGTAACTCTGTGCTAGTGTAATTCTGCGCCAGTGTAACTCTGTGCTAGTGTAACTCTGTACTAGTGTAACTCTGTGCTAGTATAAATCTGTGCTAGTGTAACTCTATGCTAGTGTAATTCTGTGCTAGTGTAATTCTACGCCAGTGTAATTCTGTGCTAGTGTAACTCTGTGCTAGTGTAACTCTGTGCTAGTGTAATTCTGCGCCAGTGTAACTCTGTGCTAGTGTAACTCTGTGCTAGTGTAACACTGTGCTAGTGTAATTCTGCGCCAGTGTAACTCTGCGTGAGTGTAACTCTGTGCTAGTGTAACTCTGTGCTAGTGTAATTCTGCGCCAGTGTAACTCTGTGCTAGTGTAACTCTGTACTAGTGTAACTCTGTGCTAGTATAAATCTGTGCTAGTGTAACTCTATGCTAGTGTAATTCTGTGCTAGTGTAATTCTACGCCAGTGTAATTCTGTGCTAGTGTAACTCTGTGCTAGTGTAACTCTGTGCTAGTGTAATTCTGCGCCAGTGTAACTCTGTGCTAGTGTAACTCTGTGCTAGTGTAACACTGTGCTAGTGTAATTCTGCGCCAGTGTAACTCTGCGTGAGTGTAACTCTGTGCTAGTGTAACTCTGTGCTAGTGTAATTCTGCGCGAGTGTAACTCTGTGCTAGTGTAACTCTGTACTAGTGTAACTCTGTGATAGTGTAACTCTGTGCTAGTGTAACTCTATGCTAGTGTAACTCTGTGCTAGTGTAATTCTGCGCCAGTGTAACTCTGTGCTAGTGTAAATCTTTGCTAGTGTAACTCTGTGCTAGTGTAAATCTGTGCTAGTGTAATTATGCGCAAGTGTAACTCTGTGCAAGTGTAACTCTGTGCTAGTGTAACTTTGTGCTAGTGTAATTCTGTGCTAGTGTAACTCTGTGCTAGTGTAACTCTGTGCCAGTGTAACTTTGTGCTAGTGTAATTCTGCGCCAGTGTAACTCTGCGCGAGTGTAACTCTGTGCTAGTGTAACTCTGTGCTAGTGTAACTCGGTGCTAGTGTAACTCTGTGCTAGTGTAACTCTGTGCTAGTGTAAATCTGTGCTAGTGTAATTATGCGCCAGTGTAACTCTGTGCGAGTGTATCTCTGTGCTAGTGTAACTCTGTGCTAGTGTAACTCTGTACTAGTGTAACTCTGTGATAGTGTAACTCTGTGCTAGTGTAACTCTATGCTAGTGTAACTCTGTGCTAGTGTAATTCTGCGCCAGTGTAACTCTGTGCTAGTGTAAATCTTTGCTAGTGTAACTCTGTGCTAGTGTAAATCTGTGCTAGTGTAATTATGCGCCAGTGTAACTCTGTGCAAGTGTACCTCTGTGCTAGTGTAACTTTGTGCTAGTGTAATTCTGTGCTAGTGTAACTCTGTGCTAGTGTAACTCTGTGCCAGTGTAACTTTGTGCTAGTGTAATTCTGCGCCAGTGTAACTCTGCGCGAGTGTAACTCTGTGCTAGTGTAACTCTGTGCTAGTGTAACTCAGTGCTAGTGTAACTCTGTGCTAGTGTAACTCTGTGCTAGTGTTAATCTGTGCTAGTGTAATTATGCGCCAGTGTAACTCTGTGCGAGTGTATCTCTGTGCTAGTGTAATTCTGTGCTAGTGTAACTCTGTGCTAGTGTAACTCTGTGCTAGTGTAATTTTGTGCCAGTGTAACTCTGCGCGAGTGTAACTCTGTGCTAGTGTAATTCTGTGCTAGTGTAATTCTACGCCAGTGTAATTCTGTGCTAGTGTAACTCTGTGCTAGTGTAACTCTGTGCTAGTGTAATTCTGCGCCAGGGTAACTCTGTGCTAGTGTAACTCTGTGCTAGTGTAACTCTGTGCTAGTGTAATTCTGCGCCAGTGTAAATCTGTGCTAGTGTAACTCTGTGCTAGTGTAACTCTGTGCTAGTGTAATTCTGCGCCAGTGTAACTCTGTGCTAGTGTAAATCTGTGCTAGTGTAACGTTGTGCTAGAGTAAGTTTGTGCTAGTGTAAATCTGCGCCAGTGTAAATCTGTGCTAGTGTAACTCTGTGCTAGTGTAACACTGTGCTAGTGTAACTCTGTGCTAGTGTAACTCTGTGCGAGTGTAACTCTGTGCTAGTGTAACTCTGTGCTAGTGTAATTCTGCGCCAGTGTAACTCTGCACGAGTGTAACTCTGTGCTAGTGTAACTCTGTGCTAGTGTAACTCTGTGCTAGTGTAAATCTGTGCTAGTGTTATTCTGCGCCAGTGTAACACTGCGCGAGTGTAACTCTGTGCTAGTGTAACTCTGTGCTAGTGTAAATCTGTGCTAGTGTAATTCTGCACCAGTGTTACTCTGTGCTAGTGTAACTCTGTGCTAGTGTAATTCTGTGCTAGTGTAATTCTGCGCCAGTGTAACTCTGTGCTAGTGTAACTCTGTGCTAGTGTAACTCTGTGCTAGTGTAACTCGGTGCTAGTGTAACTCTGTGCTAGTGTAATTCTGCGCCAGTGTAACTCTGTGCTAGTGTAACTCTGTACTAGTGTAACTCTGTGCTAGTATAAATCTGTGCTAGTGTAACTCTATGCTAGTGTAATTCTGTGCTAGTGTAATTCTACGCCAGTGTAATTCTGTGCTAGTGTAACTCTGTGCTAGTGTAACTCTGTGCTAGTGTAATTCTGCGCCAGTGTAACCCTGTGCTAGTGTAACTCTGTGCTAGTGTAACACTGTGCTAGTGTAATTCTGCGCCAGTGTAACTCTGCGTGAGTGTAACTCTGTGCTAGTGTAACTCTGTGCTAGTGTAATTCTGCGCCAGTGTAACTCTGTGCTAGTGTAACTCTGTACTAGTGTAACTCTGTGCTAGTATAAATCTGTGCTAGTGTAACTCTATGCTAGTGTAATTCTGTGCTAGTGTAATTCTACGCCAGTGTAATTCTGTGCTAGTGTAACTCTTTGCTAGTGTAACTCTGTGCTAGTGTAATTCTGCGCCAGTGTAACTCTGTGCTAGTGTAACTCTGTGCTAGTGTAACACTGTGCTAGTGTAATTCTGCGCCAGTGTAACTCTGCGTGAGTGTAACTCTGTGCTAGTGTAACTCTGTGCTAGTGTAATTCTGCGCAAGTGTAACTCTGTGCTAGTGTAACTCTGTACTAGTGTAACTCTGTGATAGTGTAACTCTGTGCTAGTGTAACTCTATGCTAGTGTAACTCTGTGCTAGTGTAATTCTGCGCCAGTGTAACTCTGTGCTAGTGTAAATCTGTGCTAGTGTAACTCTGTGCTAGTGTAAATCTGTGCTAGTGTAATTATGCGCCAGTGTAACTCTGTGCGAGTGTAACTCTGTGCTAGTGTAACTCTGTGCTAGTGTAATTCTGTGCTAGTGTAACTCTGTGCTAGTGTAACTCTGTGCCAGTGTAACTTTGTGCTAGTGTAATTCTGCGCCAGTGTAACTCTGCGCGAGTGTAACTCTGTGCTAGTGTAACTCTGTGCTAGTGTAACTCGGTGCTAGTGTAACTCTGTGCTAGTGTAACTCTGTGCTAGTGTAAATCTGTGCTAGTGTAATTCTGCGCCAGTGTAACTCTGCGCGAGTGTAACTCTGTGCTAGTGTAACTCTGTGCTAGTGTAATTATGTGCTAGTGTAACTCTGTGCTAGTGTAACTCTGTGCCAGTGTAACTTTGTGCTAGAGTAATTCTGCGCCAGTGAAACTCTGCGCGAGTGTAACTCTGTGCTAGTGTAACTCTGTGCTAGTGTAACTCGGTGCTAGTGTAACTCTGTGCTAGTGTAACTCTGTGCTAGTGTAAATCTGTGCTAGTGTAATTATGCGCCAGTGTAACTCTGTGCGAGTGTATCTCTGTGCTAGTGTAATTCTGTGCTAGTGTAAATCTGTGCTAGTGTAACTCTGTGCTAGTGTAATTCTGCGCCAGTGTAACTCTGCGCCAGTGTAACTCTGTGCTAGTGTAACTTTGTGCTAGTGTAACTCTGTGCTAGTGTAATTCTGTGGTAGTGTAAATCTGTGCTAGTGTAACTCTGTGCTAGTGTAATTCTCCGCCAGAGTAACTCTGTGCTAGTGTAACTCTGTGCTAGTGTAACTCTGTATTAGTGTAAATCTATGCTATTGTAACTCTGTGCTAGTGTAACTCTGTGCTAGTGTAATTCTGTGCCGGTGTAACTCTGCGCGAGTGTAACTCTGTGCTAGTGTAACTCTGTGCTAGTGTAACTCTGTGCTAGTGTAACACTGTGCTAGTGTAATTCTGCACAAGTGTAACTATGCATGAGTGTAACTCTGTGCTAGTGTAAATCTGTGCTAGTGTAATTCTGTGCTAGTGTAACTCTGTGCTAGTGTAATTGTGCGCCAGTGTAACTCTGTGCTATTGTAATTCTGTACTAGTGTAACTCTGTGCTAGTGTAAATCTGTGCTAGTGTAACTCTATGCTAGTGTAAATCTGTGCTAGTGTAATTCTGCGCCAGTGTAACTCTGTGCTAGTGTAACTCTGTGCTAGTGTAACTCTGTGCTAGTGTAACTCTGTGCTAGTGTAAATCTGTGCTAGTGTTATTCTGCGCCAGTGTAACTCTGCGCGAGTGTAACTCTGTGCTAGTGTAACTCTGTGCTAGTGTAACTCTGTGCTAGTGTAATTCTGCGCCAGTGTAACTCTGCGCGAGTGTAACTATGCGTGAGTGTAACTCTGTGCTAGTGTAAATCTGTACTAGTGTAACTCTGTGCTAGTGTAACTCTGTGCTAGTGTAACTCTGTGCTAGTGTAACTCTGTGCTAGTGTAACTATGTGCTAGTGTAATTCTGCGCCAGTGTAACTCTGTGTGAGTGTAACTCTGTGCTAGTGTAACTCTGTGCTAGTGTAACTCTGTGCTAGTGTGACTCTGTGCTAGTGTAACCCTGAGCTAGTGTAATTCTGCGCCAGTGTAATTCTGCGCGAGTGTAACTCTGTGCTAGTGTAAATTTGTGCTAGTGTAACTCTGTGCTAGTGTAACTCTGTGCTAGAGTAATTCTGCGCCAGTGTAACTCCGCGTGAGTGTAACTCTGTGCTAGTGTAACTCTGTGCTAGTGTAACTCTGTGCTAGTGTAACTCTGTGCTAGTGTAATTCTGCGCCAGTGTAACTCTGTGCTAGTGTAAATCTGTGCTAGTGTAACTCTGTGCTAGTGTAACTCTGTGTTAGTGTAACTTTGTGCTAGTGTAACTATGTGCTAGTGTAACTCTGTGCCAGTGTAATTCTGCGCCAGTGTAACTCTGCGCGAGTGTAACTCTGTGCTAGTGTAACTCTGTGCTAGTGTAACTCTGTGCTAGTGTAATTCTGCGCCAGTGTAAATCTGCGTGAGTGTAACTCTGTGCTAGTGTAACTCTGTGCTAGTGTAACTCTGTGCTAGTTTAACTCTGTGGTAGTGTAACTCTGTGCTAGTGTAACTCTATGCTAGTGTAACTCTGTGCTAGTGTAATTCTGCGCCAGTGTAACTCTGTGCTAGTGTAAATCTTTGCTAGTGTAACTCTGTGCTAGTGTAAATCTGTGCTAGTGTAATTATGCGCCAGTGTAACTCTGTGCAAGTGTACCTCTGTGCTAGTGTAACTTTGTGCTAGTGTAATTCTGTGCTAGTGTAACTCTGTGCTAGTGTAACTCTGTGCCAGTGTAACTTTGTGCTAGTGTAATTCTGCGCCAGTGTAACTCTGCGCGAGTGTAACTCTGTGCTAGTGTAACTCTGTGCTAGTGTAACTCAGTGCTAGTGTAACTCTGTGCTAGTGTAACTCTGTGCTAGTGTTAATCTGTGCTAGTGTAATTATGCGCCAGTGTAACTCTGTGCGAGTGTATCTCTGTGCTAGTGTAATTCTGTGCTAGTGTAACTCTGTGCTAGTGTAACTCTGTGCTAGTGTAATTTTGTGCCAGTGTAACTCTGCGCGAGTGTAACTCTGTGCTAGTGTAATTCTGTGCTAGTGTAATTCTACGCCAGTGTAATTCTGTGCTAGTGTAACTCTGTGCTAGTGTAACTCTGTGCTAGTGTAATTCTGCGCCAGGGTAACTCTGTGCTAGTGTAACTCTGTGCTAGTGTAACTCTGTGCTAGTGTAATTCTGCGCCAGTGTAAATCTGTGCTAGTGTAACTCTGTGCTAGTGTAACTCTGTGCTAGTGTAATTCTGCGCCAGTGTAACTCTGTGCTAGTGTAAATCTGTGCTAGTGTAACGTTGTGCTAGAGTAAGTTTGTGCTAGTGTAAATCTGCGCCAGTGTAAATCTGTGCTAGTGTAACTCTGTGCTAGTGTAACACTGTGCTAGTGTAACTCTGTGCTAGTGTAACTCTGTGCGAGTGTAACTCTGTGCTAGTGTAACTCTGTGCTAGTGTAATTCTGCGCCAGTGTAACTCTGCACGAGTGTAACTCTGTGCTAGTGTAACTCTGTGCTAGTGTAACTCTGTGCTAGTGTAAATCTGTGCTAGTGTTATTCTGCGCCAGTGTAACACTGCGCGAGTGTAACTCTGTGCTAGTGTAACTCTGTGCTAGTGTAAATCTGTGCTAGTGTAATTCTGCACCAGTGTTACTCTGTGCTAGTGTAACTCTGTGCTAGTGTAATTCTGTGCTAGTGTAATTCTGCGCCAGTGTAACTCTGTGCTAGTGTAACTCTGTGCTAGTGTAACTCTGTGCTAGTGTAACTCGGTGCTAGTGTAACTCTGTGCTAGTGTAATTCTGCGCCAGTGTAACTCTGTGCTAGTGTAACTCTGTACTAGTGTAACTCTGTGCTAGTATAAATCTGTGCTAGTGTAACTCTATGCTAGTGTAATTCTGTGCTAGTGTAATTCTACGCCAGTGTAATTCTGTGCTAGTGTAACTCTGTGCTAGTGTAACTCTGTGCTAGTGTAATTCTGCGCCAGTGTAACCCTGTGCTAGTGTAACTCTGTGCTAGTGTAACACTGTGCTAGTGTAATTCTGCGCCAGTGTAACTCTGCGTGAGTGTAACTCTGTGCTAGTGTAACTCTGTGCTAGTGTAATTCTGCGCCAGTGTAACTCTGTGCTAGTGTAACTCTGTACTAGTGTAACTCTGTGCTAGTATAAATCTGTGCTAGTGTAACTCTATGCTAGTGTAATTCTGTGCTAGTGTAATTCTACGCCAGTGTAATTCTGTGCTAGTGTAACTCTTTGCTAGTGTAACTCTGTGCTAGTGTAATTCTGCGCCAGTGTAACTCTGTGCTAGTGTAACTCTGTGCTAGTGTAACACTGTGCTAGTGTAATTCTGCGCCAGTGTAACTCTGCGTGAGTGTAACTCTGTGCTAGTGTAACTCTGTGCTAGTGTAATTCTGCGCAAGTGTAACTCTGTGCTAGTGTAACTCTGTACTAGTGTAACTCTGTGATAGTGTAACTCTGTGCTAGTGTAACTCTATGCTAGTGTAACTCTGTGCTAGTGTAATTCTGCGCCAGTGTAACTCTGTGCTAGTGTAAATCTGTGCTAGTGTAACTCTGTGCTAGTGTAAATCTGTGCTAGTGTAATTATGCGCCAGTGTAACTCTGTGCGAGTGTAACTCTGTGCTAGTGTAACTCTGTGCTAGTGTAATTCTGTGCTAGTGTAACTCTGTGCTAGTGTAACTCTGTGCCAGTGTAACTTTGTGCTAGTGTAATTCTGCGCCAGTGTAACTCTGCGCGAGTGTAACTCTGTGCTAGTGTAACTCTGTGCTAGTGTAACTCGGTGCTAGTGTAACTCTGTGCTAGTGTAACTCTGTGCTAGTGTAAATCTGTGCTAGTGTAATTCTGCGCCAGTGTAACTCTGCGCGAGTGTAACTCTGTGCTAGTGTAACTCTGTGCTAGTGTAATTATGTGCTAGTGTAACTCTGTGCTAGTGTAACTCTGTGCCAGTGTAACTTTGTGCTAGAGTAATTCTGCGCCAGTGAAACTCTGCGCGAGTGTAACTCTGTGCTAGTGTAACTCTGTGCTAGTGTAACTCGGTGCTAGTGTAACTCTGTGCTAGTGTAACTCTGTGCTAGTGTAAATCTGTGCTAGTGTAATTATGCGCCAGTGTAACTCTGTGCGAGTGTATCTCTGTGCTAGTGTAATTCTGTGCTAGTGTAAATCTGTGCTAGTGTAACTCTGTGCTAGTGTAATTCTGCGCCAGTGTAACTCTGCGCCAGTGTAACTCTGTGCTAGTGTAACTTTGTGCTAGTGTAACTCTGTGCTAGTGTAATTCTGTGGTAGTGTAAATCTGTGCTAGTGTAACTCTGTGCTAGTGTAATTCTCCGCCAGAGTAACTCTGTGCTAGTGTAACTCTGTGCTAGTGTAACTCTGTATTAGTGTAAATCTATGCTATTGTAACTCTGTGCTAGTGTAACTCTGTGCTAGTGTAATTCTGTGCCGGTGTAACTCTGCGCGAGTGTAACTCTGTGCTAGTGTAACTCTGTGCTAGTGTAACTCTGTGCTAGTGTAACACTGTGCTAGTGTAATTCTGCACAAGTGTAACTATGCATGAGTGTAACTCTGTGCTAGTGTAAATCTGTGCTAGTGTAATTCTGTGCTAGTGTAACTCTGTGCTAGTGTAATTGTGCGCCAGTGTAACTCTGTGCTATTGTAATTCTGTACTAGTGTAACTCTGTGCTAGTGTAAATCTGTGCTAGTGTAACTCTATGCTAGTGTAAATCTGTGCTAGTGTAATTCTGCGCCAGTGTAACTCTGTGCTAGTGTAACTCTGTGCTAGTGTAACTCTGTGCTAGTGTAACTCTGTGCTAGTGTAAATCTGTGCTAGTGTTATTCTGCGCCAGTGTAACTCTGCGCGAGTGTAACTCTGTGCTAGTGTAACTCTGTGCTAGTGTAACTCTGTGCTAGTGTAATTCTGCGCCAGTGTAACTCTGCGCGAGTGTAACTATGCGTGAGTGTAACTCTGTGCTAGTGTAAATCTGTACTAGTGTAACTCTGTGCTAGTGTAACTCTGTGCTAGTGTAACTCTGTGCTAGTGTAACTCTGTGCTAGTGTAACTATGTGCTAGTGTAATTCTGCGCCAGTGTAACTCTGTGTGAGTGTAACTCTGTGCTAGTGTAACTCTGTGCTAGTGTAACTCTGTGCTAGTGTGACTCTGTGCTAGTGTAACCCTGAGCTAGTGTAATTCTGCGCCAGTGTAATTCTGCGCGAGTGTAACTCTGTGCTAGTGTAAATTTGTGCTAGTGTAACTCTGTGCTAGTGTAACTCTGTGCTAGAGTAATTCTGCGCCAGTGTAACTCCGCGTGAGTGTAACTCTGTGCTAGTGTAACTCTGTGCTAGTGTAACTCTGTGCTAGTGTAACTCTGTGCTAGTGTAATTCTGCGCCAGTGTAACTCTGTGCTAGTGTAAATCTGTGCTAGTGTAACTCTGTGCTAGTGTAACTCTGTGTTAGTGTAACTTTGTGCTAGTGTAACTATGTGCTAGTGTAACTCTGTGCCAGTGTAATTCTGCGCCAGTGTAACTCTGCGCGAGTGTAACTCTGTGCTAGTGTAACTCTGTGCTAGTGTAACTCTGTGCTAGTGTAATTCTGCGCCAGTGTAAATCTGCGTGAGTGTAACTCTGTGCTAGTGTAACTCTGTGCTAGTGTAACTCTGTGCTAGTTTAACTCTGTGGTAGTGTAACTCTGTGCTAGTGTAACACTGTGCTAGTGTAATTCTGCGCCAGTGTAACTCTGTGCTAGTGTAATTCTGCGCCAGTGTAACTCTACGCGAGTGTAACTCTGTGCTAGTGTAAATCTGTGCTAGTGTAATTATGCGCCAGTGTAACTTTGCGCGAGTGTATCTCTGTGCTAAAGTAACTCTGTGCTAGTGTAACTCTGTGCTAGTGTAACTCTATGCTAGTGTAATTCTGTGCTAGTGTAATTCTGCGCATGTTTAACTCTGCGCGAGTGTAACTCTGTGCTAGTGTAACTCTGTGCTAGTGTAACTCTGTGCTAGTGTAATTCTGCGCCATTTTAACTCTGCGCGAGTGTAACTCTGTGCCAGTGTAACTCTGTGCTAGTGTAACTCTTTGCTAGTTTAACTCTGTGCTAGTGTAACTCTGTGCTAGAGTAACTCTGTGCTAGTGTAATTCTGTGCCAGTGTAACTCTGCGCGAGTGTAACTCTGTGCTAGTGTAATTCTGCGCCAGTGTAACTCTGCGCGAGTGTAACTCTGTGCTAGTGTAACTCTGCGCGAGTGTAACTCTGTGCTAGTGTAACTCTGTGCTAGTGTAACTCTGTGCTAGTGTAACTCTGTGCTAGTGTAAATCTGTGCTAGTGTAATTATGCGCCAGTGTAATTCTGCGCGAGTGTAACTCTGTGCTAGTGTAACTCTGTGCTAGTGTAATTCTGTGCTAGTGTAACTCTGTGCTAGTGTAATTCTGCGCCAGTGTAACTCTGCACGAGTGTAACTCTGTGGTAGTATAACTCTGCGCGAGTGTAACTCTGTGCTAGTGTAACTCTGTGCTAGTGTAACTCTGTGCTAGTGTAACTCTGTGCTAGTGTAACTCTGCGCGAGTGTAAATCTGTGCTAGTGTAACTCTGTGCTAGTGTAACTCTGTGCTAGTGTAACTCTGTGCTAGTGTAATTCTGCGCCACTGTAAATCTGCGCGAGTGTAACTCTGTGCTAGTGTAACTCTGTGCTAGTGTAACTCTGTGCTAGTTTAAATCTGTGGTAGTGTAACTCTGTGCTAGTGTAACACTGTGCTAGTGTAATTCTGCGCCAGTGTAACTCTGTGCTAGTGTAATTCTGCGCCAGTGTAACTCTACGCGAGTGTAACTCTGTGCTAGTGTAAATCTGTGCTAGTGTAATTATGCGCCAGTGTAACTTTGCGCGAGTGTATCTCTGTGCTAAAGTAACTCTGTGCTAGTGTAACTCTGTGCTAGTGTAACTCTATGCTAGTGTAATTCTGTGCTAGTGTAATTCTGCGCATGTTTAACTCTGCGCGAGTGTAACTCTGTGCTAGTGTAACTCTGTGCTAGTGTAACTCTGTGCTAGTGTAATTCTGCGCCAGTGTAACTCTGCGCGAGTGTAACTCTGTGCCAGTGTAACTCTGTGCTAGTGTAACTCTGTGCTAGTTTAACTCTGTGCTAGTGTAACTCTGTGCTAGAGTAACTCTGTGCTAGTGTAATTCTGCGCTAGTGTAACTCTGCACGAGTGTAACTCTGTGCTAGTGTAATTCTGCGCCAGTGTAACTCTGCGCGAGTGTAACTCTGTGCTAGTGTAACTCTGCGCGAGTGTAACTCTGTGCTAGTGTAACTCTGTGCTAGTGTAACTCTGTGCTAGTGTAACTCTGTGCTAGTGTAAATCTGTGCTAGTGTAATTATGCGCCAGTGTAATTCTGCGCGAGTGTAACTCTGTGCTAGTGTAACTCTGTGCTAGTGTAACTCTGTGCTAGTGTAACTCTGTGCTAG
The DNA here is from genome assembly GCA_026315105.1 of Locusta migratoria. Taxonomy (NCBI): domain Eukaryota; kingdom Metazoa; phylum Arthropoda; class Insecta; order Orthoptera; family Acrididae; genus Locusta; species Locusta migratoria. The sequence goes on from CM048752.1 coordinate 81,428,172, forward strand.
TGTAATTCTGCGCCAGTGTAACTCTGCACGAGTGTAACTCTGTGGTAGTATAACTCTGCGCGAGTGTAACTCTGTGCTAGTGTAACTCTGTGCTAGTGTAACTCTGTGCTAGTGTAACTCTGTGCTAGTGTAACTCTGCGCGAGTGTAAATCTGTGCTAGTGTAACTCTGTGCTAGTGTAACTCTGTGCTAGTGTAACTCTGTGCTAGTGTAATTCTGCGCCACTGTAAATCTGCGCGAGTGTAACTCTGTGCTAAAGTAACTCTGTGCTAGTGTAACTCTGTGGTAGTGTAACTCTGTGCTATTGTAACTCTGTGCTAGTGTAATTCTGCGCCAGTGTAACTCTGCGCGAGTGTAACTCTGTGCTAGTGTAATTCTGCGCCAGTGTAACTCTGCGCGAGTGTAACTCTGTGCTAGTGTAACTCTGTGCTAGTGTAACTCTGTGCTAGTGTAATTCTGCGCCAGTGTAACTCTGTGCTAGTGTAAATCTGTGCTAATGTAACGTTGTGCTAGAGTAAGTTTGTGCTAGTGTAAATCTGCGCCAGTGTAAATCTGTGCTAGTGTAATTCTGTGCTAGTGTAACACTGTGCTAGTGTAACTCTGTGCTAGTGTAACTCTGTGCGAGTGTAACTCTGTGCTAGTGTAACTCTGTGCTAGTGTAATTCTGCGCCAGTGTAACTATGCGCGAGTGTAACTCTGTGCTAGTGTAACTCTGTGCTAGTGTAACTCTGTGCTAGTGTAAATCTGTGCTAGTGTAATTCTGCGCCAGTGTAACACTGCGCGAGTGTAACTCTGTGCTAGTGTAACTCTGTGCTAGTGTAACTCTGTGCTAGTGTAATTCTGCACCAGTGTTACTCTGTGCTAGTGTAACTCTGTGCTAGTGTAACTCTGTGCTAGTGTAATTCTGCGCCAGTGTAACTCTGTGCTAGTGTAACTCTGTACTAGTGTAACTCTGTGCTAGTATAACTCGGTGCTAGTGTAACTCTGTGCTAGTGTAATTCTGCGCCAGTGTAACTCTGTGCTAGTGTAACTCTGTACAAGTGTAACTCTGTGCTAGTATAAATCTGTGCTAGTGTAACTCTATGCTAGTGTAATTCTGTGCTAGTGTAATTCTACGCCAGTGTAATTCTGTGCTAGTGTAATTCTGTGCTAGTGTAACTCTGTCCTAGTGTAATTCTGCGCCAGTGTAACTCTGTGCTAGTGTAACTCTGTGCTAGTGTAACACTGTGCTAGTGTAATTCTGCGCCAGTGTAACTCTGCGTGAGTGTAACTCTGTGCTAGTGTAACTCTGTGCTAGTGTAATTCTGCGCGAGTGTAACTCTGTGCTAGTGTAACTCTGTACTAGTGTAACTCTGTGATAGTGTAACTCTGTGCTAGTGTAACTCTATGCTAGTGTAACTCTGTGCTAGTGTAATTCTGCGCCAGTGTAACTCTGTGCTAGTGTAAATCTGTGCTAGTGTAACTCTGTGCTAGTGTAAATCTGTGCTAGTGTAATTCTGCGCCAGTGTAACTCTGCGCGAGTGTAACTCTGTGCTAGTGTAACTCTGTGCTAGTGTAATTCTGTGCTAGTGTAACTCTGTGCTAGTGTAACTCTGTGCCAGTGTAACTTTGTGCTAGTGTAATTCTGCGCCAGTGTAACTCTGCGCGAGTGTAACTCTGTGCTAGTGTAACTCTGTGCTAGTGTAACTCGGTGCTAGTGTAACTCTGTGCTAGTGTAACTCTGTGCTAGTGTAAATCTGTGCTAGTGTAATTATGCGCCAGTGTAACTCTGCGCGAGTGTATCTCTGTGCTAGGGTAATTCTGTGCTAGTGTAACTCTGTGCTAGTGTAACTTTGTGCTAGTGTAATTCTGCGCCAGTGTAACACTGCGCCAGTGTAACTCTGTGCTAGTGTAACTTTGTGCTAGTGTAACTCTGTGCTAGTGTAATTCTGTGGTAGTGTAAATCTGTGCTAATGTAACTCTGTGCTAGTGTAATTCTCCGCCAGAGTAACTCTGTGCTAGTGTAACTCTGTGCTAGTGTAACTCTGTATTAGTGTAACTCTATGCTATTGTAACTCTGTGCTAGTGTAACTCTGTGCTAGTGTAATTCTGTGCCAGTGTAACTCTGCGCGAGTGTAACTCTGTGCTAGTGTAACTCTGTGCTAGTGTAACTCTGTGCTAGTGTAACACTGTGCTAGTGTAATTCTGCACAAGTGTAACTATGCATGAGTGTAACTCTGTGCTAGTGTAAATCTGTGCTAGTGTAATTCTGTGCTAGTGTAACTCTGTGCTAGTGTAATTGTGCGCCAGTGTAACTCTGTGCTATTGTAATTCTGTACTAGTGTAATTCTGTGCTAGTGTAAATCTGTGCTAGTGTAACTCTGTGCTAGTGTTACTCTGTGCTAGTGTAACTCTGTGCTAGTATAACTCTGTGCTAGTGTAAATCTGTGCTAGTGTTATTCTGCGCCAGTGTAACTCTGCGCGAGTGTAACTCTGTGCTAGTGTAACTCTGTGCTAGTGTAACTCTGTGCTAGTGTAATTCTGCGCCAGTGTAACTCTGCGCGAGTGTAACTATGCGTGAGTGTAACTCTGTGCTAGTGTAAATCTGTACTAGTGTAACTCTGTGCTAGTGTAACTCTGTGCTAGTGTAATTCTGCGCCAGTGTAACTCCGCGTGAGTGTAACTCTGTGCTAGTGTAACTCTGTGCTAGTGTAACTCTGTGCTAGTGTAACTCTGTGCTAGTGTAATTCTGCGCCAGTGTAACTCTGTGCTAGTGTAAATCTGTGCTAGTGTAACTCTGTGCTAGTGTAACTCTGTGTTAGTGTAACTTTGTGCTAGTGTAACTATGTGCTAGTGTAACTCTGTGCCAGTGTAATTCTGCGCCAGTGTAACTCTGCGCGAGTGTAACTCAGTGCTAGTGTAACTCTGTGCTAGTGTAACTCTGTGCTAGTGTAATTCTGCGCCAGTGTAACTCTGCGCGAGTGTAACTCTGTGCTAGTGTAACTCTGTGCTAGTGTAACTCTGTGGTAGTGTAACTCTGTGTTAGTGTAACTCTGTGCTAGTGTAACTTCGCGCGAGTGTAACTCTGTGCTAGTGTAACTCTGTGCTAGTGTAACTCTGTGCTAGTGTAATTCTGCGCCAGTGTAATTCTGTGCGAGTGTAACTCTGTGCTAGTGTAATTCTGTGCTAGTGTAACTCTGTGCTAGTGTAACTCTGTGCTAGTGTAACTCTGTGCTAGTGTAACTCTGTGCTAGTGTAGTTCTGCGCCAGTGTAACTCTGCGCGAGTGTAATTCTGTGCTAGTGTAACTTTGTGCTAGTGTAACTCTGTGCTAGTGTAATTCTGTGCTAGTGTAACACTGTGCTAGTGTAATTCTGCGCAAGTGTAACTATGCATGAGTGTAACTCTGTGCTAGTGTAAATCTGTGCTAGTGTAATTCTGTGCTAGTGTAACTCTGTGCTAGTGTAATTGTGCGCCAGTGTAACTCTGTGCTATTGTAATTCTGTACTAGTGTAACTCTGTGCTAGTGTAAATCTGTGCTAGTGTAACTCTGTGCTAGTGTAACTCTGTGCTAGTGTAACTCTGTGCTAGTGTAACTCTGTGCTAGTGTAAATCTGTGCTAGTGTTAATCTGCGCCAGTGTAACTCTGCGCGAGTGTAACTCTGTGCTAGTGTAACTCTGTGCTAGTGTAACTCTGTGCTAGTGTAATTCTGCGCCAGTGTAACTCTGCGCGAGTGTAACTATGCGTGAGTGTAACTCTGTGCTAGTGTAAATCTGTACTAGTGTAACTCTGTGCTAGTGTAACTCTTTGCTAGTGTAATTCTGCGCCAGTGTAACTCTGTGCTAGTGTAACTCTGTGCTAGTGTAATTCTGCGCCAGTGTAACTCTGTGCTAGTGTAACTCTGTGCTAGTGTAACTCTGTGCTAGTGTAACTATGTGCTAGTGTAATTCTGCGCCAGTGTAACTCTGTGTGAGTGTAACTCTGTGCTAGTGTAACTCTGTGCTAGTGTAACTCTGTGCTAGTGTAACTCTGTGCTAGTGTAACCCTGAGCTAGTGTAATTCTGCGCCAGTGTAATTCTGCGCGAGTGTAACTCTGTGCTAGTGTAAATTTGTGCTAGTGTAACTCTGTGCTAGTGTAACTCTGTGCTAGTGTAATTCTGCGCCAGTGTAACTCCGCGTGAGTGTAACTCTGTGCTAGTGTAACTCTGTGCTAGTGTAACTCTGTGCTAGTGTAACTCTGTGCTAGTGTAATTCTGCGCCAGTGTAACTCTGTGCTAGTGTAAATCTGTGCTAGTGTAACTCTGTGCTAGTGTAACTCTGTGTTAGTGTAACTTTGTGCTAGTGTAACTATGTGCTAGTGTAACTCTGTGCCAGTGTAATTCTGCGCCAGTGTAACTCTGCGCGAGTGTAACTCTGTGCTAGTGTAACTCTGTGCTAGTGTAACTCTGTGCTAGTGTAATTCTGCGCCAGTGTAACTCTGCGCGAGTGTAACTCTGTGCTAGTGTAACTCTGTGCTAGTGTAACTCTGTGGTAGTGTAACTCTGTGCTAGTGTAACTCTGTGCTAGTGTAACTTTGCGCGAGTGTAACTCTGTGCTAGTGTAACTCTGTGCTAATGTAACTCTGTGCTAGTGTAATTCTGCGCCAGTGTAACTCTGTGCGAGTGTAACTCTGTGCTAGTGTAATTCTGTGCTAGTGTAACTCTGTGCTAGTGTAACTCTGTGCTAGTGTAACTCTGTGCTAGTGTAACTCTGTGCTAGTGTAATTCTGCGCCAGTGTAACTCTGCGCGAGTGTAATTCTGTGCTAGTGTAACTTTGTGCTAGTGTAACTCTGTGCTAGTGTAACTCTGTGCTTGTGTAACACTGTGCTAGTGTAATTCTGCGCAAGTGTAACTATGCATGAGTGTAACTCTGTGCTAGAGTAAATCTGTGCTAGTGTAATTCTGTGCTAGTGTAACTCTGTGCTAGTGTAATTGTGCGCCAGTGTAACTCTGTGCTATTGTAATTCTGTACTAGTGTAACTCTGTGCTAGTGTAAATCTGTGCTAGTGTAACTCTATGGTAGTGTAAATCTGTGCTAGTGTAATTCTGCGCCAGTGTAACTCTGTGCTAGTGTAACTCTGTGCTAGTGTAACTCTGTGCTAGTGTAACTCTGTGCTAGTTTAACTCTGTGCTAGTGTAATTCTGCGCCAGTGTAACTCTGCGCGAGTGTAACTATGCGTGACTGTAACTCTGTGCTAGTGGAAATCTGTACTAGTGTAACTCTGTGCTAGTGTAACTCTTTGCTAGTGTAATTCTGCGCCAGTGTAACTCTGTGCTAGTGTAACTCTGTGCTAGTGTAATTCTGCGCCAGTGTAACTCTGTGCTAATGTAACTCTGTGCTAGTGTAACTCTGTGCTAGTGTAACTATGTGCTAGTGTAATTCTGCGCCAGTGTAACTCTGTGTGAGTGTAACTCTGTGCTAGTGTAACTCTGTGCTAGTGTAACTCTGTGCTAGTGTAACTCTGTGCTAGTGTAACCCTGAGCTAGTGTAATTCTGCGCCAGTGTAATTCTGCGCGAGTGTAACTCTGTGCTAGTGTAAATTTGTGCTAGTGTAACTCTGTGCTAGTGTAACTCTGTGCTAGTGTAATTCTGCGCCAGTGTAACTCCGCGTGAGTGTAACTCTGTGCTAGTGTAACTCTGTGCTAGTGTAACTCTGTGCTAGTGTAACTTTGCGCGAGTGTAACTCTGTGCTAGTGTAACTCTGTGCTAGTGTAACTCTGTGCTAGTGTAATTCTGCGCCAGTGTAACTCTGTGCGAGTGTAACTCTGTGCTAGTGTAATTCTGTGCTAGTGTAACTCTGTGCTAGTGTAACTCTGTGCTAGTGTAACTCTGTGCTAGTGTAACTCTGTGCTAGTGTAATTCTGCGCCAGTGTAACTCTGCGCGAGTGTAATTCTGTGCTAGTGTAACTTTGTGCTAGTGTAACTCTGTGCTAGTGTAACTCTGTGCTAGTGTAACTCTGTGCTAGTGTAACTCTGTGCTAGTGTAACTCTGTGCTAGTGTAATTCTGCGCCAGTTTAAATCTGCGCGAGTGTAACTCTGTGCTAGTGTAACTCTGTGCTAGTGTAACTCTGTGCTAGTGTAACTCTGTGCTAGTGTAACTCTGTGCTAGTGTAATTCTGCACCAGTGTAACTCTGCGCGAGTGTAAATCTGTGCTAGTGTAATTCTGCGCCAGTGTAACTGTGCGCGAGTGTATCTCTGTGCTAGTGTAACTCTGTGCTAGTGTAACTCTGTGCTAGTGTAACACTGTGCTAGAGTAATTCTGCTCCAGTGTAACTCTGTGCTGGTGTAACTCTGTACTAGTGTAACTCTGTGCTAGTGTAACTCTGTGCTAGTGTAACTCTGTGCTAGTGTAATTCTGCGCCAGTGTAACTCTGTGCTAGTGTAACTCTGTGCTATTGTAACTCTGTGCTAGTGTAAATCTGTGCTAGTGTAAATCTGTGCTAGAGTAATTCTGCGCCAGTGTAACTCTGCGCGAGTGTAACTCTGTGCTAGTGTAACTATGTGCTAGTGTAACTCTGTGCTAGTGTAATTCTGCGCCAGTGTAACTCTGCGCGAGTGTAATTCTGTGCTAGTGTAACTCTGTGCTAGTGTAACTCTGTGCTAGTGTAACTCTATGCTAGTGTAACTCTCTGCTAGTGTAATTCTGCGCCAGTGTAACTCTGCGCGAGTGTAACTCTGTGCTAGTGTAACTCTGTGCTAGTGTAACTCTGTGCTATTGTAACTCTGTGCTAGTGTAACTCTGTGCTAGTAGAACCCTGTGCTAGTGTAATTCTGCGCAAGTGTAACTCTGCGCGAGTGTAACTCTGTGCTAGTGTAACTCTGTGTTAGTGTAACTCTCTGCTAGTGTAACTCTGTGCTAGTGTAATTCTGCGCCAGTGTAACTCTGCGCGAGTGTAACTCTGTGCTAGTGTAACTCTGCACGAGTGTAACTCTGAGCTAGTTTAACTCTGTGCTAGTGTAACTCTGTGCTAGTGTAACTCTGTGCTAGTGTAATTCTGCGCCAGTGTAACTCTGTGCTAGTGTAATTCTGTGCTAGTGTAACTCTGTGCTAGTGTAACTCTGTGCTAGTGTAATTCTGTGCTAGTGTAATTCTGTGCCAGTGTAACTCTGCACGAGTGTAACTCTGTGCTAAAGTAACTCTGTGCTAGAGTAACTCTGTGCTAGTGTAACTCTGTGCTATTGTAACTCTGTGCTAGTGTAATTCTGCGCCAGTGTAACTCTGCGCGAGTGTAACTCTGTGCTAGTGTAATTCTGCGCCAGTGTAACTCTGCGTGAGTGTAACTCTGTGCTAGTGTAACTTTGTGCTAGTGTACTCTGTGCTAGTGTAACTCTGTGCTAGTGTAACTCTGTGCTAGTGTAATTCTGCGCCAGTGTAAATCTGTGCTAGTGTAAATCTGTGCTACTGTAACTCTGTGCTAGTGTAAATTTGTGCTAGTGTAACTCTGCGCCAGTGTAACTCTGTGCTAGTGTAACTCTGTGCTAGTGTATCTCTGTGCTAGTGTAATTCTGCGCCAGTGTAAATCTGCGCGAGTGTTACTCTGTGCTAGTGTAATTCTGTGCTAGTGTAACTCTTTGCTAGTGTAACTCTGTGCTAGTGTAATTCTGCGCCAGTGTAACACTGCGTGAGTGTAACTCTGTGCTAGTGTAACTCTGTGCTAGTGTAACTCTGTGCTAGTGTAATTATGCACCAGTGTAACTCTGTGCTAGTGTAAATCTGTGCTAGTGTAACTCTGTGCTAGTGTATCTCTGTGCTAGTGTAACTCTGTGCCAGTGTAATTCTGCGCCAGGGTAACTCTGCGCGAGTGTAACTCAGTGCTAGTGTAACTCTGTGCTAGTGTAACTCTGCGCTAGTGTAACTCTGTGCTAATGTAATTCTGTGCCAGTGTAACTCTGCGCGAGTGTAACTCTGTGCTAGCGTAACTCTGTGCTAGTGTAACTCTGTGCTAGTGTAATTCTGTGCCAGTGTAACTCTGCGCGAGTGTAATTCTGTGCTAGTGTAACTCTGTGCTAGTGTAACTCTGTGCTAGTGTAACTCTGTGCTAGTGTTATTCTGCGCCAGTGTAATTCTGTGCGAGTGAAACTCTGTGCTAGTGTAACTCTGTGCTAGTGTAACTCTGTGCTAGTGTAATTCTGCGCCAGTGTAACTCTGCGCGAGTGTAACTATGCGTGAGTGTAACTCTGTGCTAGTGTAAATCTGTACTAGTGTAACTCTGTGCTAGTGTAACTCTGTGCTAGTGTAATTCTGCGCCAGTGTAACTCTGTGCTAGTGTAACTCTGTGCTAGTGTAATTCTGCGCCAGTGTAACTCTGTGCTAGTGTAACTCTGTGCTAGTGTAACTCTGTGCTAGTGTAACTATGTGCTAGTGTAATTCTGCGCCAGTGTAACTCTGTGTGAGTGTAACTCTGTGCTATTGTAACTCTGTGCTAGTGTAACTCTGTGCTAGTGTAATTCTGTGCCAGTGTAACTCTGCGCGAGTGTAACTCTGTGCTAGTGTAACTCTGTGCTAGTGTAACTCTGTGCTAGTGTAACACTGTGCTAGTGTATTTCTGCACAAGTGTAACTATGCATGAGTGTAACTCTGTGCTAGTGTAAATCTGTGCTAGTGTAATTCTGTGCTAGTGTAACTCTGTGCTAGTGTAATTGTGCGCCAGTGTAACTCTGTGCTATTGTAATTCTGTACTAGTGTAATTCTGTGCTAGTGTAAATCTGTGCTAGTGTAACTCTGTGCTAGTGTTACTCTGTGCTAGTGTAACTCTGTGCTAGTATAACTCTGTGCTAGTGTAAATCTGTGCTAGTGTTATTCTGCGCCAGTGTAACTCTGCGCGAGTGTAACTCTGTGCTAGTGTAACTCTGTGCTAGTGTAACTCTGTGCTAGTGTAATTCTGCGCCAGTGTAACTCTGCGCGAGTGTAACTATGCGTGAGTGTAACTCTGTGCTAGTGTAAATCTGTACTAGTGTAACTCTGTGCTAGTGTAACTCTGTGCTAGTGTAATTCTGCGCCAGTGTAACTCCGCGTGAGTGTAACTCTGTGCTAGTGTAACTCTGTGCTAGTGTAACTCTGTGCTAGTGTAACTCTGTGCTAGTGTAATTCTGCGCCAGTGTAACTCTGTGCTAGTGTAAATCTGTGCTAGTGTAACTCTGTGCTAGTGTAACTCTGTGTTAGTGTAACTTTGTGCTAGTGTAACTATGTGCTAGTGTAACTCTGTGCCAGTGTAATTCTGCGCCAGTGTAACTCTGCGCGAGTGTAACTCAGTGCTAGTGTAACTCTGTGCTAGTGTAACTCTGTGCTAGTGTAATTCTGCGCCAGTGTAACTCTGCGCGAGTGTAACTCTGTGCTAGTGTAACTCTGTGCTAGTGTAACTCTGTGGTAGTGTAACTCTGTGTTAGTGTAACTCTGTGCTAGTGTAACTTTGCGCGAGTGTAACTCTGTGCTAGTGTAACTCTGTGCTAGTGTAACTCTGTGCTAGTGTAATTCTGCGCCAGTGTAATTCTGTGCGAGTGTAACTCTGTGCTAGTGTAATTCTGTGCTAGTGTAACTCTGTGCTAGTGTAACTCTGTGCTAGTGTAACTCTGTGCTAGTGTAACTCTGTGCTAGTGTAGTTCTGCGCCAGTGTAACTCTGCGCGAGTGTAATTCTGTGCTAGTGTAACTTTGTGCTAGTGTAACTCTGTGCTAGTGTAACTCTGTGCTAGTGTAACACTGTGCTAGTGTAATTCTGCGCAAGTGTAACTATGCATGAGTGTAACTCTGTGCTAGTGTAAATCTGTGCTAGTGTAACTCTGTGCTAGTGTAACACTGTGCTAGAGTAATTCTGCTCCAGTGTAACTCTGTGCTGGTGTAACTCTGTACTAGTGTAACTCTGTGCTAGTGTAACTCTGTGCTAGTGTAACTCTGTGCTAGTGTAATTCTGCGCCAGTGTAACTCTGTGCTAGTGTAACTCTGTGCTATTGTAACTCTGTGCTAGTGTAAATCTGTGCTAGTGTAAATCTGTGCTAGAGTAATTCTGCGCCAGTGTAACTCTGCGCGAGTGTAACTCTGTGCTAGTGTAACTATGTGCTAGTGTAACTCTGTGCTAGTGTAATTCTGCGCCAGTGTAACTCTGCGCGAGTGTAATTCTGTGCTAGTGTAACTCTGTGCTAGTGTAACTCTGTGCTAGTGTAACTCTATGCTAGTGTAACTCTCTGCTAGTGTAATTCTGCGCCAGTGTAACTCTGCGCGAGTGTAACTCTGTGCTAGTGTAACTCTGTGCTAGTGTAACTCTGTGCTATTGTAACTCTGTGCTAGTGTAACTCTGTGCTAGTAGAACCCTGTGCTAGTGTAATTCTGCGCAAGTGTAACTCTGCGCGAGTGTAACTCTGTGCTAGTGTAACTCTGTGTTAGTGTAACTCTCTGCTAGTGTAACTCTGTGCTAGTGTAATTCTGCGCCAGTGTAACTCTGCGCGAGTGTAACTCTGTGCTAGTGTAACTCTGCACGAGTGTAACTCTGAGCTAGTTTAACTCTGTGCTAGTGTAACTCTGTGCTAGTGTAACTCTGTGCTAGTGTAATTCTGCGCCAGTGTAACTCTGTGCTAGTGTAATTCTGTGCTAGTGTAACTCTGTGCTAGTGTAACTCTGTGCTAGTGTAATTCTGTGCTAGTGTAATTCTGTGCCAGTGTAACTCTGCACGAGTGTAACTCTGTGCTAAAGTAACTCTGTGCTAGAGTAACTCTGTGCTAGTGTAACTCTGTGCTATTGTAACTCTGTGCTAGTGTAATTCTGCGCCAGTGTAACTCTGCGCGAGTGTAACTCTGTGCTAGTGTAATTCTGCGCCAGTGTAACTCTGCGTGAGTGTAACTCTGTGCTAGTGTAACTTTGTGCTAGTGTACTCTGTGCTAGTGTAACTCTGTGCTAGTGTAACTCTGTGCTAGTGTAATTCTGCGCCAGTGTAAATCTGTGCTAGTGTAAATCTGTGCTACTGTAACTCTGTGCTAGTGTAAATTTGTGCTAGTGTAACTCTGCGCCAGTGTAACTCTGTGCTAGTGTAACTCTGTGCTAGTGTATCTCTGTGCTAGTGTAATTCTGCGCCAGTGTAAATCTGCGCGAGTGTTACTCTGTGCTAGTGTAATTCTGTGCTAGTGTAACTCTTTGCTAGTGTAACTCTGTGCTAGTGTAATTCTGCGCCAGTGTAACACTGCGTGAGTGTAACTCTGTGCTAGTGTAACTCTGTGCTAGTGTAACTCTGTGCTAGTGTAATTATGCACCAGTGTAACTCTGTGCTAGTGTAAATCTGTGCTAGTGTAACTCTGTGCTAGTGTATCTCTGTGCTAGTGTAACTCTGTGCCAGTGTAATTCTGCGCCAGGGTAACTCTGCGCGAGTGTAACTCAGTGCTAGTGTAACTCTGTGCTAGTGTAACTCTGCGCTAGTGTAACTCTGTGCTAATGTAATTCTGTGCCAGTGTAACTCTGCGCGAGTGTAACTCTGTGCTAGCGTAACTCTGTGCTAGTGTAACTCTGTGCTAGTGTAATTCTGTGCCAGTGTAACTCTGCGCGAGTGTAATTCTGTGCTAGTGTAACTCTGTGCTAGTGTAACTCTGTGCTAGTGTAACTCTGTGCTAGTGTTATTCTGCGCCAGTGTAATTCTGTGCGAGTGAAACTCTGTGCTAGTGTAACTCTGTGCTAGTGTAACTCTGTGCTAGTGTAATTCTGCGCCAGTGTAACTCTGCGCGAGTGTAACTATGCGTGAGTGTAACTCTGTGCTAGTGTAAATCTGTACTAGTGTAACTCTGTGCTAGTGTAACTCTGTGCTAGTGTAATTCTGCGCCAGTGTAACTCTGTGCTAGTGTAACTCTGTGCTAGTGTAATTCTGCGCCAGTGTAACTCTGTGCTAGTGTAACTCTGTGCTAGTGTAACTCTGTGCTAGTGTAACTATGTGCTAGTGTAATTCTGCGCCAGTGTAACTCTGTGTGAGTGTAACTCTGTGCTATTGTAACTCTGTGCTAGTGTAACTCTGTGCTAGTGTAATTCTGTGCCAGTGTAACTCTGCGCGAGTGTAACTCTGTGCTAGTGTAACTCTGTGCTAGTGTAACTCTGTGCTAGTGTAACACTGTGCTAGTGTATTTCTGCACAAGTGTAACTATGCATGAGTGTAACTCTGTGCTAGTGTAAATCTGTGCTAGTGTAATTCTGTGCTAGTGTAACTCTGTGCTAGTGTAATTGTGCGCCAGTGTAACTCTGTGCTATTGTAATTCTGTACTAGTGTAATTCTGTGCTAGTGTAAATCTGTGCTAGTGTAACTCTGTGCTAGTGTTACTCTGTGCTAGTGTAACTCTGTGCTAGTATAACTCTGTGCTAGTGTAAATCTGTGCTAGTGTTATTCTGCGCCAGTGTAACTCTGCGCGAGTGTAACTCTGTGCTAGTGTAACTCTGTGCTAGTGTAACTCTGTGCTAGTGTAATTCTGCGCCAGTGTAACTCTGCGCGAGTGTAACTATGCGTGAGTGTAACTCTGTGCTAGTGTAAATCTGTACTAGTGTAACTCTGTGCTAGTGTAACTCTGTGCTAGTGTAATTCTGCGCCAGTGTAACTCCGCGTGAGTGTAACTCTGTGCTAGTGTAACTCTGTGCTAGTGTAACTCTGTGCTAGTGTAACTCTGTGCTAGTGTAATTCTGCGCCAGTGTAACTCTGTGCTAGTGTAAATCTGTGCTAGTGTAACTCTGTGCTAGTGTAACTCTGTGTTAGTGTAACTTTGTGCTAGTGTAACTATGTGCTAGTGTAACTCTGTGCCAGTGTAATTCTGCGCCAGTGTAACTCTGCGCGAGTGTAACTCAGTGCTAGTGTAACTCTGTGCTAGTGTAACTCTGTGCTAGTGTAATTCTGCGCCAGTGTAACTCTGCGCGAGTGTAACTCTGTGCTAGTGTAACTCTGTGCTAGTGTAACTCTGTGGTAGTGTAACTCTGTGTTAGTGTAACTCTGTGCTAGTGTAACTTTGCGCGAGTGTAACTCTGTGCTAGTGTAACTCTGTGCTAGTGTAACTCTGTGCTAGTGTAATTCTGCGCCAGTGTAATTCTGTGCGAGTGTAACTCTGTGCTAGTGTAATTCTGTGCTAGTGTAACTCTGTGCTAGTGTAACTCTGTGCTAGTGTAACTCTGTGCTAGTGTAACTCTGTGCTAGTGTAGTTCTGCGCCAGTGTAACTCTGCGCGAGTGTAATTCTGTGCTAGTGTAACTTTGTGCTAGTGTAACTCTGTGCTAGTGTAACTCTGTGCTAGTGTAACACTGTGCTAGTGTAATTCTGCGCAAGTGTAACTATGCATGAGTGTAACTCTGTGCTAGTGTAAATCTGTGCTAGTGTAATTCTGTGCTAGTGTAACTCTGTGCTAGTGTAATTGTGCGCCAGTGTAACTCTGTGCTATTGTAATTCTGTACTAGTGTAACTCTGTGCTAGTGTAAATCTGTGCTAGTGTAACTCTGTGCTAGTGTAACTCTGTGCTAGTGTAACTCTGTGCTAGTGTAACTCTGTGCTAGTGTAAATCTGTGCTAGTGTTATTCTGCGCCAGTGTAACTCTGCGCGAGTGTAACTCTGTGCTAGTGTAACTCTGTGCTAGTGTAACTCTGTGCTAGTGTAATTCTGCGCCAGTGTAACTCTGCGCGAGTGTAACTATGCGTGAGTGTAACTCTGTGCTAGTGTAAATCTGTACTAGTGTAACTCTGTGCTAGTGTAACTCTTTGCTAGTGTAATTCTGCGCCAGTGTAACTCTGTGCTAGTGTAACTCTGTGCTAGTGTAATTCTGCGCCAGTGTAACTCTGTGCTAGTGTAACTCTGTGCTAGTGTAACTCTGTGCTAGTGTAACTATGTGCTAGTGTAATTCTGCGCCAGTGTAACTCTGTGTGAGTGTAACTCTGTGCTAGTGTAACTCTGTGCTAGTGTAACTCTGTGCTAGTGTAACTCTGTGCTAGTGTAACCCTGAGCTAGTGTAATTCTGCGCCAGTGTAATTCTGCGCGAGTGTAACTCTGTGCTAGTGTAAATTTGTGCTAGTGTAACTCTGTGCTAGTGTAACTCTGTGCTAGTGTAATTCTGCGCCAGTGTAACTCCGCGTGAGTGTAACTCTGTGCTAGTGTAACTCTGTGCTAGTGTAACTCTGTGCTAGTGTAACTCTGTGCTAGTGTAATTCTGCGCCAGTGTAACTCTGTGCTAGTGTAAATCTGTGCTAGTGTAACTCTGTGCTAGTGTAACTCTGTGTTAGTGTAACTTTGTGCTAGTGTAACTATGTGCTAGTGTAACTCTGTGCCAGTGTAATTCTGCGCCAGTGTAACTCTGCGCGAGTGTAACTCTGTGCTAGTGTAACTCTGTGCTAGTGTAACTCTGTGCTAGTGTAATTCTGCGCCAGTGTAACTCTGCGCGAGTGTAACTCTGTGCTAGTGTAACTCTGTGCTAGTGTAACTCTGTGGTAGTGTAACTCTGTGCTAGTGTAACTCTGTGCTAGTGTAACTTTGCGCGAGTGTAACTCTGTGCTAGTGTAACTCTGTGCTAGTGTAACTCTGTGCTAGTGTAATTCTGCGCCAGTGTAACTCTGTGCGAGTGTAACTCTGTGCTAGTGTAATTCTGTGCTAGTGTAACTCTGTGCTAGTGTAACTCTGTGCTAGTGTACTCTGTGCTAGTGTAACTCTGTGCTAGTGTAATTCTGCGCCAGTGTAACTCTGCGCGAGTGTAATTCTGTGCTAGTGTAACTTTGTGCTAGTGTAACTCTGTGCTAGTGTAACTCTGTGCTTGTGTAACACTGTGCTAGTGTAATTCTGCGCAAGTGTAACTATGCATGAGTGTAACTCTGTGCTAGAGTAAATCTGTGCTAGTGTAATTCTGTGCTAGTGTAACTCTGTGCTAGTGTAATTGTGCGCCAGTGTAACTCTGTGCTATTGTAATTCTGTACTAGTGTAACTCTGTGCTAGTGTAAATCTGTGCTAGTGTAACTCTATGGTAGTGTAAATCTGTGCTAGTGTAATTCTGCGCCAGTGTAACTCTGTGCTAGTGTAACTCTGTGCTAGTGTAACTCTGTGCTAGTGTAACTCTGTGCTAGTTTAACTCTGTGCTAGTGTAATTCTGCGCCAGTGTAACTCTGCGCGAGTGTAACTATGCGTGACTGTAACTCTGTGCTAGTGGAAATCTGTACTAGTGTAACTCTGTGCTAGTGTAACTCTTTGCTAGTGTAATTCTGCGCCAGTGTAACTCTGTGCTAGTGTAACTCTGTGCTAGTGTAATTCTGCGCCAGTGTAACTCTGTGCTAATGTAACTCTGTGCTAGTGTAACTCTGTGCTAGTGTAACTATGTGCTAGTGTAATTCTGCGCCAGTGTAACTCTGTGTGAGTGTAACTCTGTGCTAGTGTAACTCTGTGCTAGTGTAACTCTGTGCTAGTGTAACTCTGTGCTAGTGTAACCCTGAGCTAGTGTAATTCTGCGCCAGTGTAATTCTGCGCGAGTGTAACTCTGTGCTAGTGTAAATTTGTGCTAGTGTAACTCTGTGCTAGTGTAACTCTGTGCTAGTGTAATTCTGCGCCAGTGTAACTCCGCGTGAGTGTAACTCTGTGCTAGTGTAACTCTGTGCTAGTGTAACTCTGTGCTAGTGTAACTTTGCGCGAGTGTTACTCTGTGCTAGTGTAACTCTGTGCTAGTGTAACTCTGTGCTAGTGTAATTCTGCGCCAGTGTAACTCTGTGCGAGTGTAACTCTGTGCTAGTGTAATTCTGTGCTAGTGTAACTCTGTGCTAGTGTAACTCTGTGCTAGTGTAACTCTGTGCTAGTGTAATTCTGCGCCAGTGTAACTCTGCGCGAGTGTAATTCTGTGCTAGTGTAACTTTGTGCTAGTGTAACTCTGTGCTAGTGTAACTCTGTGCTAGTGTAACTCTGTGCTAGTGTAACTCTGTGCTAGTGTAACTCTGTGCTAGTGTAATTCTGCGCCAGTTTAAATCTGCGCGAGTGTAACTCTGTGCTAGTGTAACTCTGTGCTAGTGTAACTCTGTGCTAGTGTAACTCTGTGCTAGTGTAACTCTGTGCTAGTGTAATTCTGCACCAGTGTAACTCTGCGCGAGTGTAAATCTGTGCTAGTGTAATTCTGCGCCAGTGTAACTGTGCGCGAGTGTATCTCTGTGCTAGTGTAACTCTGTGCTAGTGTAACTCTGTGCTAGTGTAACACTGTGCTAGAGTAATTCTGCTCCAGTGTAACTCTGTGCTGGTGTAACTCTGTACTAGTGTAACTCTGTGCTAGTGTAACTCTGTGCTAGTGTAACTCTGTGCTAGTGTAATTCTGCGCCAGTGTAACTCTGTGCTAGTGTAACTCTGTGCTATTGTAACTCTGTGCTAGTGTAAATCTGTGCTAGTGTAAATCTGTGCTAGAGTAATTCTGCGCCAGTGTAACTCTGCGCGAGTGTAACTCTGTGCTAGTGTAACTATGTGCTAGTGTAACTCTGTGCTAGTGTAATTCTGCGCCAGTGTAACTCTGCGCGAGTGTAATTCTGTGCTAGTGTAACTCTGTGCTAGTGTAACTCTGTGCTAGTGTAACTCTATGCTAGTGTAACTCTGTGCTAGTGTAATTCTGCGCCAGTGTAACTCTGCGCGAGTGTAACTCTGTGCTAGTGTAACTCTGTGCTAGTGTAACTCTGTGCTATTGTAACTCTGTGCTAGTGTAACTCTGTGCTAGTAGAACCCTGTGCTAGTGTAATTCTGCGCAAGTGTAACTCTGCGCGAGTGTAACTCTGTGCTAGTGTAACTCTGTGTTAGTGTAACTCTCTGCTAGTGTAACTCTGTGCTAGTGTAATTCTGCGCCAGTGTAACTCTGCGCGAGTGTAACTCTGTGCTAGTGTAACTCTGCACGAGTGTAACTCTGAGCTAGTTTAACTCTGTGCTAGTGTAACTCTGTGCTAGTGTAACTCTGTGCTAGTGTAATTCTGCGCCAGTGTAACTCTGTGCTAGTGTAATTCTGTGCTAGTGTAACTCTGTGCTAGTGTAACTCTGTGCTAGTGTAATTCTGTGCTAGTGTAATTCTGTGCCAGTGTAACTCTGCACGAGTGTAACTCTGTGCTAAAGTAACTCTGTGCTAGAGTAACTCTGTGCTAGTGTAACTCTGTGCTATTGTAACTCTGTGCTAGTGTAATTCTGCGCCAGTGTAACTCTGCGCGAGTGTAACTCTGTGCTAGTGTAATTCTGCGCCAGTGTAACTCTGCGTGAGTGTAAATCTGTGCTAGTGTAACTTTGTGCTAGTGTACTCTGTGCTAGTGTAACTCTGTGCTAGTGTAACTCTGTGCTAGTGTAATTCTGCGCCAGTGTAAATCTGTGCTAGTGTAAATCTGTGCTACTGTAACTCTGTGCTAGTGTAACTTTGTGCTAGTGTAACTCTGCGCCAGTGTAATTCTGTGCTAGTGTAACTCTGTGCTAGTGTATCTCTGTGCTAGTGTAATTCTGCGCCAGTGTAAATCTGCGCGAGTGTTACTCTGTGCTAGTGTAATTCTTTGCTAGTGTAACTCTGTGCTAGTGTAACTCTGTGCTAGTGTAATTCTGCGCCAGTGTAACACTGCGTGAGTGTAACTCTGTGCTAGTGTAAATCTGTGCTAGTGTAACTCTGTGCTAGTGTAATTATGCACCAGTGTAACTCTGTGCTAGTGTAAATCTGTGCTAGTGTAACTCTGTGCTAGTGTAATTCTGCGCCAGTGTAACTCTGTGCTAGTGTAACTCTGTGCTAGTGTAACTCTGTGCTAGTGTATCTCTGTGCTAGTGTAACTCTGTGCCAGTGTAATTCTGCGCCAGGGTAACTCTGCGCGAGTGTAACTCAGTGCTAGTGTAACTCTGTGCTAGTGTAACTCTGCGCTAGTGTAACTCTGTGCTAATGTAATTCTGTGCCAGTGTAACTCTGCGCGAGTGTAACTCTGTGCTAGCGTAACTCTGTGCTAGTGTAACTCTGTGCTAGTGTAATTCTGTGCCAGTGTAACTCTGCGCGAGTGTAATTCTGTGCTAGTGTAACTCTGTGCTAGTGTAACTCTGTGCTAGTGTAACTCTGTGCTAGTGTTATTCTGCGCCAGTGTAATTCTGTGCGAGTGAAACTCTGTGCTAGTGTAACTCTGTGCTAGTGTAACTCTGTGCTAGTGTAATTCTGCGCCAGTGTAACTCTGCGCGAGTGTAACTATGCGTGAGTGTAACTCTGTGCTAGTGTAAATCTGTACTAGTGTAACTCTGTGCTAGTGTAACTCTGTGCTAGTGTAATTCTGCGCCAGTGTAACTCTGTGCTAGTGTAACTCTGTGCTAGTGTAATTCTGCGCCAGTGTAACTCTGTGCTAGTGTAACTCTGTGCTAGTGTAACTCTGTGCTAGTGTAACTATGTGCTAGTGTAATTCTGCGCCAGTGTAACTCTGTGTGAGTGTAACTCTGTGCTAGTGTAATTCTGTGCTAGTGTAACTCTGTGCTAGTGTAAATCTGTGCTAGTGTAACTCTGTGCTAGTGTAACTCTGTGCTAGTGTAACGATGTGCTAGTGTAATTCTGCGCCAGTGTAACTCTGCGCGAGTGTAACTCTGTGCTAGTGTAACTTTGTGCTAGTGTAACTCTGTGCTAGTGTAACTTAGTGCTAGTGTAACTCTGTGCTAGAGTAATTATGCGCCAGTGTAACTCAGCACGAGTGTAACTCTGTGCTAGTGTAACTCTGTGCTAGTATAATTGTGCGCCGGTGTAACTCTGCGCGAGTGTAACTCTGTGCTAGTGTAACTCTGTGCTAGTGTAACTCTGTGCTAGTGTAATTCTGCGCCAGTGTAACACTTGCGCAAGTGTAACTCTGTGCTAGTGTAACTCTGTGCTAGTGTAATTCGGTGCTAGTGTAACCCTGTGCTAGTGTAATTCTGCGCCAGTGTAACTCTGCGCGGGTGTAAATCTGTGCTAGTGTAACTCTGTGCTAGTGTAACTCTGTGCTAGTGTAACTCTGTGCTAGTGTAACTCTGTGCTAGGGTAATTCTGCGCCAGTGTAACTCTGCGCGAGTGTAACTGTGTGCTAGTGTAACTCTGTGCTAGTGTAACTCTGTGCTAGTGTAATTCTAAGCCAGTGTAACTCTGCGCGAGTGTAATTCTGTGCTAGTGTAACTCTGTGCTAGTGTAACTCTGTGCTAGTGTAACTCTATGCTAGTGTAACTCTGTGCTAGTGTAATTCTGTGCCAGTTTAACTCTGCGCGAGTGTAACTCTGTGCTAGTGTAACTCTGTGCTAGTGTAACTCTGTGCTAGTGTAACTCTGTGCTAGTGTAACTCTGTGCTAGTGTAACCCTGTGCTAGTGTAATTCTGCGCAAGTGTAACTCTGCGCGAGTGTAACTCTGTGCTAGTGTAACTCTGTGTTAGTGTAACTCTCTGCTAGTGTAACTCTGTGCTAGTGTAATTCTGCGCCAGTGTAACTCTGCGCGAGTGTAACTCTGTGCTAGTGTAACTCTGCACGAGTGTAACTCTGAGCTAGTTTAACTCTGTGCTAGTGTAACTCTGTGCTAGTGTAACTCTGTGCTAGTGTAATTCTGCGCCAGTGTAAGTCTGTGCTAGTGTAACTCTGTGCTAGTGTAACTCTGTGCTAGTGTAACTCTGTGCTAGTGTAATTCTGTGCTAGTGTAATTCTGCGCCAGTGTAACTCTGCACGAGTGTAACACTGTGCTAAAGTAACTCTGTGCTAGAGTAACTCTGTGCTAGTGTAAATCTGTGCTATTGTAACTCTGTGCTAGTGTAATTCTGCGCCAGTGTAACTCTTCGCGAGTGTAACTCTGTGCTAGTGTAATTCTGCGCCAGTGTAACTCTGCGTGAGTGTAACTCTGTGCTAGTGTAACTTTGTGCTAGTGTACTCTGTGCTAGTGTAACTCTGTGCTAGTGTAACTCTGTGCTAGTGTAATTCTGCGCCAGTGTAACTCTGTGCTAGTGTAAATCTGTGCTACTGTAACTCTGTGCTAGTGTAACTTTGTGCTAGTGTAACTCTGCGCCAGTGTAACTCTGTGCTAGTGTAACTCTGTGCTAGTGTAACTCTGTGCTAGTGTAATTCTGTGCTAGTGTAACTCTGTGCTAGTGTAACTCTGTGCTAGTGTAATTCTGCGCCAGTGTAACACTGCGTGAGTGTAACTCTGTGCTAGTGTAACTCTGTGCTAGTGTAACTCTGTGCTAGTGTAATTCTGCACCAGTGTAACTCTGTGCTAGTGTAACTCTGTGCTAGTGTAACTCTGTGCTAGTGTAATTCTGCGCCAGTGTAACTCTGTGCTAGTGTAACTCTGTGCTAGTGTAACTCTGTGCTAGTGTAACTCTGTGCTAGTGTAACCCTGTGCTAGTGTAATTCTGCGCAAGTGTAACTCTGCGCGAGTGTAACTCTGTGCTAGTGTAACTCTGTGTTAGTGTAACTCTCTGCTAGTGTAACTCTGTGCTAGTGTAATTCTGCGCCAGTGTAACTCTGCGCGAGTGTAACTCTGTGCTAGTGTAACTCTGCACGAGTGTAACTCTGAGCTAGTTTAACTCTGTGCTAGTGTAACTCTGTGCTAGTGTAACTCTGTGCTAGTGTAATTCTGCGCCAGTGTAACTCTGTGCTAGTGTAATTCTGTGCTAGTGTAACTCTGTGCTAGTGTAACTCTGTGCTAGTGTAATTCTGTGCTAGTGTAATTCTGTGCCAGTGTAACTCTGCACGAGTGTAACTCTGTGCTAAAGTAACTCTGTGCTAGAGTAACTCTGTGCTAGTGTAACTCTGTGCTATTGTAACTCTGTGCTAGTGTAATTCTGCGCCAGTGTAACTCTGCGCGAGTGTAACTCTGTGCTAGTGTAATTCTGCGCCAGTGTAACTCTGCGTGAGTGTAACTCTGTGCTAGTGTAACTTTGTGCTAGTGTACTCTGTGCTAGTGTAACTCTGTGCTAGTGTAACTCTGTGCTAGTGTAATTCTGCGCCAGTGTAAATCTGTGCTAGTGTAAATCTGTGCTACTGTAACTCTGTGCTAGTGTAACTTTGTGCTAGTGTAACTCTGCGCCAGTGTAACTCTGTGCTAGTGTAACTCTGTGCTAGTGTAACTCTGTGCTAGTGTAATTCTGCGCCAGTGTAAATCTGCGCGAGTGTAACTCTGTGCTAGTGTAATTCTGTGCTAGTGTAACTCTGTGCTAGTGTAACTCTGTGCTAGTGTAATTCTGCGCCAGTGTAACACTGCGTGAGTGTAACTCTGTGCTAGTGTAACTCTGTGCTAGTGTAACTCTGTGCTAGTGTAATTCTGCGCCAGTGTAACTCTGTGCTAGTGTAACTCTGTGCTAGTGTAACTCTGTGCTAGTGTATCTCTGTGCTAGTGTAACTCT
Source organism: Locusta migratoria (assembly GCA_026315105.1). Classification (NCBI taxonomy): domain Eukaryota; kingdom Metazoa; phylum Arthropoda; class Insecta; order Orthoptera; family Acrididae; genus Locusta; species Locusta migratoria. The sequence continues at coordinate 81,449,488 of CM048752.1, forward strand.
GTGCCAGTGTAATTCTGCGCCAGGGTAACTCTGCGCGAGTGTAACTCAGTGCTAGTGTAACTCTGTGCTAGTGTAACTCTATGCTAGTGTAACTCTGCGCTAGTGTAACTCTGTGCTAGTGTAATTCTGTGCCAGTGTAACTCTGCGCGAGTGTAACTCTGTGCTAGCGTAACTCTGTGCTAGTGTAACTCTGTGCTAGTGTAATTCTGTGCCAGTGTAACTCTGCGCGAGTGTAACTCTGTGCTAGTGTAACTCTGTGCTAGTGTAACTCTGTGCTAGTGTAACTCTGTGCTAGTGTAATTCTGCGCCAGTGTAACTCTGCGCGAGTGTAACTCCGTGCTAGTGTAACTATGTGCTAGTGTAACTCTGTGCTAGTGTAATTCTGCGCCAGTGTAACTCTGCGCGAGTGTAATTCTGTGCTAGTGTAACTCTGTGCTAGTGTAACTCTGTGCTAGTGTAACTCTATGCTAGTGTAACTCTGTGCTAGTGTAATTCTGCGCCAGTGTAACTCTGCGCGAGTGTAACTCTGTGCTAGTGTAACTCTGTGCTAGTGTAACTCTGTGCTAGTGTAACTCTGTGCTAGTGTAACTCATTGCTAGTGTAACCCTGTGCTAGTGTAATTCTGCGCAAGTGTAACTCTGCGCGAGTGTAACTCTGTGCTAGTGTAACTCTGTGTTAGTGTAACTCTCTGCTAGTGTAACTCTGTGCTAGTGTAATTCTGCGCCAGTGTAACTCTGTGCGAGTGTAACTCTGTGCTAGTGTAACTCTGCACGAGTGTAACTCTGAGCTAGTTTAACTCTGTGCTAGTGTAACTCTGTGCTAGTGTAACTCTGTGCTAGTGTAATTCTGCGCCAGTGTAACTCTGTGCTAGTGTAATTCTGTGCTAGTGTAACTCTGTGCTAGTGTAACTCTGTGCTAGTGTAATTCTGTGCTAGTGTAATTCTGTGCCAGTGTAACTCTGCACGAGTGTAACTCTGTGCTAAAGTAACTCTGTGCTAGAGTAACTCTGTGCTAGTGTAACTCTGTGCTATTGTAACTCTGTGCTAGTGTAATTCTGCGCCAGTGTAACTCTGCGCGAGTGTAACTCTGTGCTAGTGTAATTCTGCGCCAGTGTAACTCTGCGTGAGTGTAACTCTGTGCTAGTGTAACTTTGTGCTAGTGTACTCTGTGCTAGTGTAACTCTGTGCTAGTGTAACTCTGTGCTAGTGTAATTCTGCGCCAGTGTAAATCTGTGCTAGCGTAAATCTGTGCTACTGTAACTCTGTGCTAGTGTAACTTTGTGCTAGTGTAACTCTGCGCCAGTGTAACTCTGTGCTAGTGTAACTCTGTGCTAGTGTAACTCTGTGCTAGTGTAATTCTGCGCCAATGTAAATCTGCGCGAGTGTTACTCTGTGCTAGTGTAATTCTGTGCTAGTGTAACTCTGTGCTAGTGTAACTCTGTGCTAGTGTAATTCTGCGCCAGTGTAACACTGCGTGAGTGTAACTCTGTGCTAGTGTAACTCTGTGCTAGTGTAACTCTGTGCTAGTGTAATTCTGCACCAGTGTAACTCTGTGCTAGTGTAACTCTGTGCTAGTGTAACTCTGTGCTAGTGTAATTCTGCGCCAGTGTAACTCTGTGCTAGTGTAACTCTGTGCTAGTGTAACTCTGTGCTAGTGTATCTCTGTGCTAGTGTAACTCTGTGCCAGTGTAATTCTGCGCCAGGGTAACTCTGCGCGAGTGTAACTCAGTGCTAGTGTAACTCTGTGCTAGTGTAACTCTATGCTAGTGTAACTCTGCGCTAGTGTAACTCTGTGCTAGTGTAATTCTGTGCCAGTGTAACTCTGCGCGAGTGTAACTCTGTGCTAGCGTAACTCTGTGCTAGTGTAACTCTGTGCTAGTGTAATTCTGTGCCAGTGTAACTCTGCGCGAGTGTAATTCTGTGCTAGTGTAACTCTGTGCTAGTGTAACTCTGTGCTAGTGTAACTCTGTGCTAGTGTAATTCTGCGCCAGTGTAACTCTGCGCGAGTGTAACTCCGTGCTAGTGCAACTCTGTGCTAGTGTAACTGATTGCTAATGTAACTCTGTGGTAGTGTAATTCTGAGCCAGTGTAACACTGCGTGAGTGTAACTATGTGCTAGTGTAATTCTGTGCTAGTGTAACTCTGTGCTAGTGTAACTCTGTGCTAGTGTAACTCTGTGCTAGTGTAAATCTGTGCTAGTGTTATTCTGCGCCAGTGTAATTCTGCGCGAGTGTAACTCTGTGCTAGTGTAACTCTGTGCTAGTGTAACTCTGTGCTAGTGTAATTCTGCGCCAGTGTAACTCTGCGCGAGTGTAACTATGCGTGAGTGTAACTCTGTGCTAGTGTAAATCTGTACTAGTGTAACTCTGTGCTAGTGTAACTCTGTGCTAGTGTAATTCTGCGCCAGTGTAACTCTGTGCTAGTGTAACTCTGTGCTAGTGTAATTCTGCGCCAGTGTAACTCTGTGCTAGTGTAACTCTGTGCTAGTGTAACTCTGTGCTAGTGTAACTATGTGCTAGTGTAATTCTGCGCCAGTGTAACTCTGTGTGAGTGTAACTCTGTGCTAGTGTAATTCTGTGCTAGTGTAACTCTGTGCTAGTGTAAATCTGTGCTAGTGTAACTCTGTGCTAGTGTAACTCTGTGCTAGTGTAACGATGTGCTAGTGTAATTCTGCGCCAGTGTAACTCTGCGCGAGTGTAACTCTGTGCTAGTGTAACTTTGTGCTAGTGTAACTCTGTGCTAGTGTAACTTAGTGCTAGTGTAACTCTGTGCTAGAGTAATTATGCGCCAGTGTAACTCAGCACGAGTGTAACTCTGTGCTAGTGTAACTCTGTGCTAGTATAATTGTGCGCCGGTGTAACTCTGCGCGAGTGTAACTCTGTGCTAGTGTAACTCTGTGCTAGTGTAACTCTGTGCTAGTGTAACTCTGTGCTAGTGTAATTCTGCGCCAGTGTAACACTTGCGCAAGTGTAACTCTGTGCTAGTGTAACTCTGTGCTAGTGTAATTCTGTGCTAGTGTAACCCTGTGCTAGTGTAATTCTGCGCCAGTGTAACTCTGCGCGGGTGTAAATCTGTGCTAGTGTAACTCTGTGCTAGTGTAACTCTGTGCTAGTGTAACTCTGTGCTTGTGTAACTCTGTGCTAGAGTAATTCTGCGCCAGTGTAACTCTGCGCGAGTGTAACTGTGTGCTAGTGTAACTCTGTGCTAGTGTAACTCTGTGCTAGTGTAATTCTGCACCAGTGTAACTCTGCGCGAGTGTAATTCTGTGCTAGTGTGACTCTGTGCTAGTGTAACTCTGTGCTAGTGTAACTCTATGCTAGTGTAACTCTGTGCTAGTGTAATTCTGCGCCAGTTTAACTCTGCGCGAGTGTAACTCTGTGCTAGTGTAACTCTGTGCTAGTGTAAATCTGTGCTAGTGTAACTCTGTGCTAGTGTAACTCTGTGCTAGTGTAACCCTGTGCTAGTGTAATTCTGCGCAAGTGTAACTCTGCGCGAGTGTAACTCTGTGCTAGTGTAACTCTGTGTTAGTGTAACTCTCTGCTAGTGTAACTCTGTGCTAGTGTAATTCTGCGCCAGTGTAACTCTGCGCGAGTGTAACTCTGTGCTAGTGTAACTCTGCACGAGTGTAACTCTGAGCTAGTTTAACTCTGTGCTAGTGTAACTCTGTGCTAGTGTAACTCTGTGCTAGTGTAATTCTGCGCCAGTGTAAGTCTGTGCTAGTGTAACTCTGTGCTAGTGTAACTCTGTGCTAGTGTAACTCTGTGCTAGTGTAATTCTGTGCTAGTGTAATTCTGCGCCAGTCTAATTCTGCACGAGTGTAACACTGTGCTAAAGTAACTCTGTGCTAGAGTAACTCTGTGCTAGTGTAAATCTGTGCTATTGTAACTCTGTGCTAGTGTAATTCTGCGCCAGTGTAACTCTTCGCGAGTGTAACTCTGTGCTAGTGTAATTCTGCGCCAGTGTAACTCTGCGTGAGTGTAACTCTGTGCTAGTGTAACTTTGTGCTAGTGTACTCTGTGCTAGTGTAACTCTGTGCTAGTGTAACTCTGTGCTAGTGTAATTCTGCGCCAGTGTAACTCTGTGCTAGTGTAAATCTGTGCTACTGTAACTCTGTGCTAGTGTAACTTTGTGCTAGTGTAACTCTGTGCTAGTGTAATTCTGCACCAGTGTAACTCTGTGCTAGTGTAACTCTGTGCTAGTGTAACTCTGTGCTAGTGTAACTCTGCGCGAGTGTAATTCTGTGCTAGTGTAACTCTGTGCTAGTGTAACTCTGTGCTAGTGTAACTCTGTGCTAGTGTAATTCTGCGCCAGTGTAACTCTGCGCGAGTGTAACTCCGTGCTAGTGCAACTCTGTGCTAGTGTAACTGATTGCTAATGTAACTCTGTGGTAGTGTAATTCTGAGCCAGTGTAACACTGCGTGAGTGTAACTATGTGCTAGTGTAATTCTGTGCTAGTGTAACTCTGTGCTAGTGTAACTCTGTGCTAGTGTAACTCTGTGCTAGTGTAAATCTGTGCTAGTGTTATTCTGCGCCAGTGTAATTCTGCGCGAGTGTAACTCTGTGCTAGTGTAACTCTGTGCTAGTGTAACTCTGTGCTAGTGTAATTCTGCGCCAGTGTAACTCTGCGCGAGTGTAAGTATGCGTGAGTGTAACTCTGTGCTAGTGTAAATCTGTACTAGTGTAACTCTGTGCTAGTGTAACTCTGTGCTAGTGTAATTCTGCGCCAGTGTAACTCTGTGCTAGTGTAACTCTGTGCTAGTGTAATTCTGCGCCAGTGTAACTCTGTGCTAGTGTAACTCTGTGCTAGTGTAACTCTGTGCTAGTGTAACTATGTGCTAGTGTAGTTCTGCGCCAGTGTAACTCTGTGTGAGTGTAACTCTGTGCTAGTGTAATTCTGTGCTAGTGTAACTCTGTGCTAGTGTAAATCTGTGCTAGTGTAACTCTGTGCTAGTGTAACTCTGTGCTAGTGTAACGATGTGCTAGTGTAATTCTGCGCCAGTGTAACTCTGCGCGAGTGTAAATCTGTGCTAGTGTAACTTTGTGCTAGTGTAACTCTGTGCTAGTGTAACTTAGTGCTAGTGTAACTCTGTGCTAGAGTAATTATGCGCCAGTGTAACTCAGCACGAGTGTAACTCTGTGCTAGTGTAACTCTGTGCTAGTATAATTGTGCGCCGGTGTAACTCTGCGCGAGTGTAACTCTGTGCTAGTGTAACTCTGTGCTAGTGTAACTCTGTGCTAGTGTAACTCTGTGCTAGTGTAATTCTGCGCCAGTGTAACACTTGCGCAAGTGTAACTCTGTGCTAGTGTAACTCTGTGCTAGTGTAATTCTGTGCTAGTGTAACCCTGTGCTAGTGTAATTCTGCGCCAGTGTAACTCTGCGCGGGTGTAAATCTGTGCTAGTGTAACTCTGTGCTAGTGTAACTCTGTGCTAGTGTAACTCTGTGCTTGTGTAACTCTGTGCTAGGGTAATTCTGCGCCAGTGTAACTCTGCGCGAGTGTAACTGTGTGCTAGTGTAACTCTGTGCTAGTGTAACTCTGTGCTAGTGTAATTCTGCACCAGTGTAACTCTGCGCGAGTGTAATTCTGTGCTAGTGTGACTCTGTGCTAGTGTAACTCTGTGCTAGTGTAACTCTATGCTAGTGTAACTCTGTGCTAGTGTAATTCTGCGCCAGTTTAACTCTGCGCGAGTGTAACTCTGTGCTAGTGTAACTCTGTGCTAGTGTAAATCTGTGCTAGTGTAACTCTGTGCTAGTGTAACTCTGTGCTAGTGTAACCCTGTGCTAGTGTAATTCTGCGCAAGTGTAACTCTGCGCGAGTGTAACTCTGTGCTAGTGTAACTCTGTGTTAGTGTAACTCTCTGCTAGTGTAACTCTGTGCTAGTGTAATTCTGCGCCAGTGTAACTCTGCGCGAGTGTAACTCTGTGCTAGTGTAACTCTGCACGAGTGTAACTCTGAGCTAGTTTAACTTTGTGCTAGTGTAACTCTGTGCTAGTGTAACTCTGTGCTAGTGTAATTCTGCGCCAGTGTAAGTCTGTGCTAGTGTAACTCTGTGCTAGTGTAACTCTGTGCTAGTGTAACTCTGTGCTAGTGTAATTCTGTGCTAGTGTAATTCTGCGCCAGTCTAATTCTGCACGAGTGTAACACTGTGCTAAAGTAACTCTGTGCTAGAGTAACTCTGTGCTAGTGTAAATCTGTGCTATTGTAACTCTGTGCTAGTGTAATTCTGCGCCAGTGTAACTCTTCGCGAGTGTAACTCTGTGCTAGTGTAATTCTGCGCCAGTGTAACTCTGCGTGAGTGTAACTCTGTGCTAGTGTAACTTTGTGCTAGTGTACTCTGTGCTAGTGTAACTCTGTGCTAGTGTAACTCTGTGCTAGTGTAATTCTGCGCCAGTGTAACTCTGTGCTAGTGTAAATCTGTGCTACTGTAACTCTGTGCTAGTGTAACTTTGTGCTAGTGTAACTCTGTGCTAGTGTAATTCTGCACCAGTGTAACTCTGTGCTAGTGTAACTCTGTGCTAGTGTAACTCTGTGCTAGTGTAATTCTGCGCCAGTGTAACTCTGTGCTAGTGTAACTCTGTGCTAGTGTAACTCTGTGCTAGTGTATCTCTGTGCTAGTGTAACTCTGTGCCAGTGTAATTCTGCGCCAGGGTAACTCTGCGCGAGTGTAACTCAGTGCTAGTGTAACTCTGTGCTAGTGTAACTCTATGCTAGTGTAACTCTGCGCTAGTGTAACTCTGTGCTAGTGTAATTCTGTGCCAGTGTAACTCTGCGCGAGTGTAACTCTGAGCTAGTGTAACTCTGTGCTAGTGTAACTCTGTGCTAGTGTAATTCTGTGCCAGTGTAACTCTGCGCGAGTGTAATTCTGTGCTAGTGTATCTCTGTGCTAGTGTAACTCTGTGCTAGTGTAACTCTGTGCTAGTGTAATTCTGCGCCAGTGTAACTCTGCGCGAGTGTAACTCCGTGCTAGTGCAACTCTGTGCTAGTGTAACTGATTGCTAATGTAACTCTGTGGTAGTGTAATTCTGAGCCAGTGTAACACTGCGTGAGTGTAACTCTGTGCTAGTGTAATTCTGTGCTAGTGTAACTCTGTGCTAGTGTAACTCTGTGCTAGTGTAACTCTGTGCTAGTGTAAATCTGTGCTAGTGTTATTCTGCGCCAGTGTAATTCTGCGCGAGTGTAACTCTGTGCTAGTGTAACTCTGTGCTAGTGTAACTCTGTGCTAGTGTAATTCTGCGCCAGTGTAACTCTGCGCGAGTGTAACTATGCGTGAGTGTAACTCTGTGCTAGTGTAAATCTGTACTAGTGTAACTCTGTGCTAGTGTAACTCTGTGCTAGTGTAATTCTGCGCCAGTGTAACTCTGTGCTAGTGTAACTCTGTGCTAGTGTAATTCTGCGCCAGTGTAACTCTGTGCTAGTGTAACTCTGTGCTAGTGTAACTCTGTGCTAGTGTAACTATGTGCTAGTGTAATTCTGCGCCAGTGTAACTCTGTGTGAGTGTAACTCTGTGCTAGTGTAACTTTGTGCTAGTGTAATTCTGCGCCAGTGTAACTCTGTGCTAGTGTAACTCTGTGCTAGTGTAACTCTGTGCTAGTGTAACTCTGTGCTAGTGTAACTCTGTGCTAGTGTAACTCTGTGCTAGTGTAATTCTGCGCCAGTGTAACTCTGTGCTAGTGTAATTCTGTGCTAGTGTAACTCTGTGCTAGTGTAACTCTGTGCTAGTGTAACTCTGTGCTAGTGTAACTCTGTGCTAGTGTAACGATGTGCTAGTGTAATTCTGCGCCAGTGTAACTCTGTGCGAGTGTAACTCTGTGCTAGTGTAACTTTGTGCTAGTGTAACTCTGTGCTAGTGTTACTCAGTGCTAGTGTAACTCTGTCCTAGAGTAATTATGCGCCAGTGTAACTCAGCACGAGTGTAACTCTGTGCTAGTGTAACTCTGTGCTAGTATAATTGTGCGCCGGTGTAACTCTGCACGAGTGTAACTCTGTGCTAGTGTAACTCTGTGCTAGTGTAACTCTGTGCTAGTGTAACTCTGTGCTAGTGTAATTCTGCGCCAGTGTAACACTTGCGCAAGTGTAACTCTGTGCTAGTGTAACTCTGTGCTAGTGTAATTCTGTGCTAGTGTAACCCTGTGCTAGTGTAATTCTGCGCCAGTGTAACTCTGCGCGGGTGTAAATCTGTGCTAGTGTAACTTTGTGCTAGTGTAACTCTGTGCTAGTGTAACTCTGTGCTAGTGTAACTCTGTGCTAGAGTAATTATGCGCCAGTGTAAATCAGCACGAGTGTAACTCTTTGCTAGTGTAACTCTGTGCTAGTGTAATTCTGTGCCAGTGTAACTCTGCGCGACTGTAACTCTGTGCTAGTGTAACTCTGTGCTAGTGTAACTCTGTGCTAGTGTAACTCTGTGGTAGTGTAACTCTGTGCTAGTGTAAATCTGTGCTAGTGTAATTCTGCGCCAGTGTAACTCTGTGCTAGTGTAACTCTGTGCTTGTGTAACTCTGTGCTAGTGTAACTATGTACTAGTGTTATTCTGCGCCAGTGTAACTCTGCGTGAGTGTAACTCTGTGCTAGTGTAACTCTGTGCTAGTGTAACACTGTGCTAGTGTAACTCTGTGCTAGTGTACCCCTGTGCTAGTGTAATTCTGCGCCAGTGTAAATCTGCGCGAGTCTAACTCTGTGCTAGTGTAACTCTGTGCTAATGTAACTATGTGCTAGTGTAATTCTGTGCTAGTGTAATTCTGCGCCAGTGTAACTCTGCGCGAGTGTAACTTGCGTGCTAGTGTAACTCTGTGCTAGTGTAACTCTGTGCTAGTGTAATTCTGCGCCAGTGTAACTCTGTGCGAGTGTAACTCTGTGCTAGTGTAACTCTGTGCTAGTGTAACTCTGTGGTAGTGTACTTCTGTGCTAGTGTAACTCTGTGCTAGTGTAACTTTGCGCGAGTGTAACTCTGTGCTAGTGTAACTCTGTGCTAGTGTAATTCTGCGCCAGTGTAAATCTGTGTGATTGTAACTCTGTGCTAGTGTAATTCTGTGCTAGTGTAACTCTGTGCTAGTGTAACTCTGTGCTAGTGTAACTCTGTGCTAGTGTAACGATGTGCTAGTGTAATTCTGCGCCAGTGTAACTCTGCGCGAGTGTAACTCTGTGCTAGTGTAACTTTGTGCTAGTGTAACTCTGTGCTAGTGTAACTCAGTGCTAGTGTAACTCTGTGCTAGTGTTATTCTGCGCCTGTGTATCTCTGTGCTAGTGTAACTCTGTGCTAGTGTAACTCTGTGTTAGTGTAAATCTGTGCTAGTGTAATTCTGTGCTAGTGTAATTCTGCGCCAGTGTAAATCTGCGCGAGTGTAACTCTGTGCTAGTGTAACTCTGTGCTAGTGTAACTCTGTGCTAGTGTAACTCTGTGGTAGTGTAACTCTGTGCTAGTGTAACTCTGTGCTAGTGTAATTCTGCGCCAGTGTAACTCTGTGCTAGTGTAATTCTGCGCCAGTGTAACTCTACGCGAGTGTAACTCTGTGCTAGTGTAACTCTGTGCTAGTGTAACTCTGTGCTAGAGTAATTCTGCTCCAGTGTAACTCTGTGCTGGTGTAACTCTGTACTAGTGTAACTCTGTGCTAGTGTAACTCTATGCTTGTGTTACTCTGTGCTAGTGTAATTCTGCGCCAGTGTAACTCTGTGCTAGTGTAACTCTGTGCTAGTGTAACTCTGTGCTAGTGTAACTCTGTGCTAGTGTAATTCTGCGCCAGTGTAACTCTGCGCAAGTGTAACTCTGTGCTAGTGTAACTCTGTGCTAGTGTAAGTCTGTGCTAGTGTAACTCTGTGCTAGTGTAACTCTGTGCTAGTGTAACTCTGTGCTAGTGTAATTCTGCGCCAGTGTAACTCTGCGCGAGTGTAACTCTGTGCTAGTGTAATTCTGCGCCAGTGTAACTCTGCGCGAGTGTAACTCTGTGCTAGTGTAACTCTGTGCGAGTGTAACTCTCTGCTAGTGTAACTCTGTGCTAGTGTAACTCTGTGCTAGTGTAACTCTGTGCTAGTGTAAATCTGTGCTAGTGTATTTATGCGCCAGTGTAACTCTGCGCGAGTGTAACTCTGTGCTAGTGTAACTCTGTGCTAGTGTAACTCTGAGCTAGTGTAACTCTGTGCTAGTGTAACTCTGTGCTAGTGTAATTCTGCGCCAGTGTAACTCTGCGCGAGTGTAACTCTGTGGTAGTGTAACTCTGCGCGAGTGTAACTCTGTCCTAGTGTAACTCTGTGCTAGTGTAACTCTGTGCTAGTGTAACACTGCGCGAGTGTAAATCTTTGCTAGTGTAACTCTTTGCTAGTGTAACTCTGTGCTAGTGTAACTCTGTGCTAGTGTAACTCTGTGCTAGTGTAATTCTGCACCAGTGTAAATCTGCGCGAGTGTAACTCTGTGCTAAAGTAACTCTGTGCTAGTGTAACTCTGTGCTAGTGTAACTCTGTGCTATTGTAAATCTGTGCTAGTGTAATTCTGCGCCAGTGTAACTCTGCGCGAGTGTAACTCTGTGCTAGTGTAACTCTGTGCTAGTGAAACTCTGTGCTAGTGTAACTCTGCGCGAGTGTAACTCTGTGCTAGTGTAACTCTGTGCTAGTGTAATTCTACGCCAGTGTAACTCTGCACGAGTGTAACTCTGTGCTAGTGTAACTCTGTGCTAGTGTAACTCTGTGCTAGTGTAACTCTGTGCTTGTGTAATTCTGCGCCAGTGTAACACTGCGTGAGTGTAACTTTGTGCTAGTGTAACTCTGTGCTAGTGTAAATCTGTGCTAGTGTTATTCTGCACCAGTGTAAATCTGTGCTAGTGTAACTCTGTGCTAGTGTAACTCTGTGCTAGTGTAATTCTGTGCCAGTGTAACTCTGTGCTAGTGTAAATCTGTGCTAGTGTAACTCTGTGCTAGTGTAACTCTGTGCTAGTGTAACTCTGTGCCAGTGTAATTCTGCGCCAGCGTAACTCTGCGCAAGTGTAACTCAGTGCTAGTGTAACTCTGTGCTAGTGTAACTCTATGCTAGTGTAACTCTGTGCTAGTGTAACTCTGTGCTAGTGTAATTCTGTGCCAGTGTAACTCTGCGCGAGTGTAATTCTGTGCTAGTGTAACTTTGTGCTAGTGTAACTCTGTGCTAGTGTAACTCTGTGCTAGTGTAATTCTGCGCCAGTGTAACTCTGTGTGAGAGTAACTCTATGCTAGTGTAATTCTGTGCTAGTGTAACTCTGTGCTAGTGTAATTCTGCACCAGTGTAACTTTGTGCTAGTGTAACTCTGTGCTAGTGTAACTCTGTGCTAGTGTAACTCAGTGCTAGTGTAACTCTGTGCTAGTGTAACTCTGTGCTAGTGTAATTCTGCGCCAGTGTAACTTTGTGCTAGTGTAACTCTGTGCTAGTGTAACTCTGTGCTAGTGTAACTCTGTGCTAGTGTAACTCGGTGCTAGTGTAACTCTGTGCTAGTGTAATTCTGCGCCAGTGTAACTCTGTGCTAGTGTAACTCTGTACTAGTGTAACTCTGTGCTAGTATAACTCTGTGCTAGTGTAACTCTATGCTAGTGTAATTCTGTGCTAGTGTAATTCTGCGCCAGTGTAACTCTGTGCTAGTGTAACTCTGTGCTAGTGTAACTCTGTGCTAGTGTAACTCTGTGCTAGTGTAATTCTGCGCCAGTGTAACTCTGTGCTAGTGTAACTCTGTGCTAGTGTAACTCTGTGCTAGTGTAATTCTGCGCCAGTGTATCTCTGCGTGAGTGTAACTCTGTGCTAGTGTAAATCTGTGCTAGTGTAATTCTGCGCCAGTGTAACTCTGTGCTAGTGTAACTCTGTACTAGTGTAACTCTGTGATAGTGTAACTCTGTGCTAGTGTAACTCTATGCTAGTGTAACTCTGTGTTAGTGTAATTCTGCGCTAGTGTAACTCTGTGCTAGTGTAACTCTGTGCTAGTGTAACTCTGTGCTAGTGTAATTCTGCGCCAGTGTAACTCTGTGCTAGTGTAACTCTGTGCTAGTGTAACTCTGTGCTAGTGTAATTCTGCGCCAGTGTAACTCTGCGCGAGTGTAACTCTGTGCTAGTGTAATTCTTTGCTAGTGTAATTCTGTGCTAGTGTAACTCTGTGCTAGTGTAACTCTGTGCTGGTGTAACTTTGTGCTAGTGTAATTCTGTGCCAGTGTAACTCTGCGCGAGTGTAACTCTGTGCTAGTGTAACTCTGTGCTAGTGTAACTCGGTGCTAGTGTAACTCTGTGCTAGTGTAAATCTGTGCTGGTGTAAATCTGTGCTAGTGTAATTATGCGCCAGTGTAACTCTGCGCGAGTGTATCTCTGTGCTAGTGTAACTCTGTGCTAGTGTAACTCTGTGCTAGTGTAACTCTGTGCTAGTGTAACTCTGTGCTAGTGTAATTCTGCGCCAGTGTAAATCTGCGCGAGTGTAACTCTGTGCTAGTGTAACTCTGTGCTAGTGTAAATCTGTGCTAGTGTAACTCTGTGGTAGTGTAACTCTGTGCTAGTGTAACTCTGTGCTAGTGTAATTCTGTGCCAGTGTAACTCTGTGCTAGTGTAATTCTGCGCCAGTGTAACTCTACGCGAGTGTAACTCTGTGCTAGTGTAACTCTGTGCTAGTGTAACTCTGTGCTAGAGTAATTCTGCTCCAGTGTAACTCTGTGCTGGTGTAACTCTGTACTAGTGTAACTCTGTGCTAGTGTAACTCTATGCTTGTGTTACTCTGTGCTAGTGTAATTCTGCGCCAGTGTAACTCTGTGCTAGTGTAACTCTGTGCTAGTGTAACTCTGTGCTAGTGTAACTCTGTGCTAGTGTAATTCTGCGCCAATGTAACTCTGCGCAAATGTAACTCTGTGCTAGTGTAACTCTGTGCTAGTGTAATTCTGCGCCAGTGTAACTCTGCACGAGTGTAACTCTGTGCTAGTGTAACTCTGCACGAGTGTAACTCTTTGCTAGTGTAACTCTGTGCTAGTGTAACTCTGTGCTAGTGTAACTCTGTGCTAGTGTAAATCTGTGCTAGTGTAATTATGCGCCAGTGTAAATCTGCGTGAGTGTAACTCTGTGCTAGTGTAACTCTGTGCTAGTGTAACTCTGTGCTAGTGTAACTCTGTGCTAGTGTAATTCTCCGCCAGTGTAACTCTGTGCGAGTGTAACTCTGTGGTAGTGTAACTCTGCGCGAGTGTAACTCTGTGCTAGTGTAACTCTGTGCTAGTGTAACTCTGTGCTAGTGTTACTCTGCGCGAGAGTAAATCTGTGCTAGTGTAACTCTGTGCTAGTGTAACTCTGTGCTAGTGTAACTCTGTGCTAGTGTAACTCTGTGCTAGTGTAATTCTGCGACAGTGTAAATCTGCGCGAGTGTAACTCTGTGCTGAAGTAACTCTGTGCTAGTGTAACTCTGTGCTAGTGTAACTATGTGCTATTGTAACTCTGTGCTAGTGTAATTCTGCGCCAGTGTAAATCTGCGCGAGTGTAACTCTGTGCTAGTGTAATTCTGCTCCAGTGTAACTCTGCGCGAGTGTAACTCTGTGCTAGTGTAACTCTGTGCTAGTGTAACTATGCGCGAATGTAACTCTGTGCTAGTGTAATTCTGTGGTAGTGTAATTCTGCGCCAGTGTAACTCTGCGTGAGTGTAACTCTGTGCTAGTGTAACTCTGTGCTAGTGTAACCCTGTGCTAGTGTAACTCTGTGCTAGTGTAATTCTGCGCCAGTGTAACACTGCGTGAGAGTAACTTTGTGCTAGTGTAACTCTGTGCTAGTGTAAATCTGTGCTAGTGTTATTCTGCACCAGTGTAACTCTGTGCTAGTGTAACTCTGTGCTAGTGTAACTCTGTGCTAGTGTAATTCTGCGCCAGTGTAACTCTGTGCTAGTGTAACTCTGTGGAAGTGTAACTCTGTGCTAGTGTAACTCTGTGCTAGTGTAACTCTGTGCCAGTGTAATTCTGCGCCAGCGTAACTCTGCGCGAGTGTAACTCAGTGCTAGTGTAACTCTGTGCTAGTGTAACTCTATGCTAGTGTAACTCTGTGCTAGTGTAACTCTGTGCTAGTGTAATTCTGTGCCAGTGTAACTCTGCGCGAGTGTAACTCTGTGCTAGTGTAACTCTGTGCTAGTGTAACTCTGTGCTAGTGTAACTCTGTGCTAGTGTAATTCTGCGCCAGTGTAACTCTGTGTGAGTGTAACTATGTGCTAGTGTAACTCTGTGCTAGTGTAACTCTGTGCTAGTGTAATTCTGCACCAGTGTAACTTTGTGCTAGTGTAACTCTGTGCTAGTGTAACTCTGTGCTAGTGTAACTCAGTGCTAGTGTAACTCTGTGCTAGTGTAACTCTGTGCTAGTGTAATTCTGCGCCAGTGTAACTTTGTGCTAGTGTAACTCTGTGCTAGTGTAACTCTGTGCTAGTGTAACTCGGTGCTAGTGTAACTCTGTGCTAGTGTAATTCTGCGCCAGTGTAACTCTGTGCTAGTGTAACTCTGTACTAGTGTAACTCTGTGCTAGTATAACTCTGTGCTAGTGTAACTCTATGCTAGTGTAATTCTGTACTAGTGTAATTCTGCGCCAGTGTAACTCTGTGCTAGTGTAACTCTGTGCTAGTGTAACTCTGTGCTAGTGTAATTCTGCGCCAGTGTAATTCTGTGCTAGTGTAACTCTGTGCTAGTGTAACTCTGTGCTAGTGTAATTCTGCGCCAGTGTAACTCTGCGTGAGTGTAACTCTTTGCTAGTGTAACTCTGTGCTAGTGTAATTCTGCGCCAGTGTAAATCTGTGCTAGTGTAACTCTGTACTAGTGTAACTCTGTGATAGTGTAACTCTGTGCTAGTGTAACTCTATGCTAGTGTAACTCTGTGCTAGTGTAATTCTGCGCCAGTGTAACTCTGTGCTAGTGTAACTCTGCGCGAGTGTAATTCTGTGCTAGTGTATCTCTGCGCCAGTGTAACTCTGTGCTAGTGTAACTCTGTGCTAGTGTAATTCTGCGCCAGTGTAACTCTGCGCAAGTGTAACTCTGTGCTAGTGTAACTCTTTGCTTGTGTAATTCTGTGCTAGTGTAACTCTGTGCTAGTGTAACTCTGTGCTAGTGTAACTTTGTGCTAGTGTAATTCTGCGCCAGTGTAACTCTGCGCGAGTGTAACTCTGTGCTAGTGTAACTCTGTGCTAGTGTAACTCGGTGCTAGTGTAACTCTGTGCTAGTGTAAATCTGTGCTAGTGTAAATCTGTGCTAGTTTAATTATGCGCCAGTGTAACTCTGCGCGCGTGTATCTCTGTGCTAGTGTAACTCTGTGCTAGTGTAACTCTGTGCTAGTGTAACTCTGTGCTAGTGTAACTCTGTGCTAGTGTAATTCTGTGCCAGTGTAAATCTGCGCGAGTGTAACTCTGTGCTAGTGTAACTCTGTGCTAGTGTAACTCTGTGCTAGTGTAAATCTGTGGTAGTGTAACTCTGTGCTAGTGTAACTCTGTGCTAGTGTAATTCTGCGCAAGTGTAACTCTGTGCTAGTGTAATTCTGCGCCAGTGTAACTCTACGCGAGTGTAACTCTGTGCTAGTGTAACTCTGTGCTAGTGTAACTCTGTGCTAGAGTAATTCTGCTCCAGTGTAACTCTGTGCTGGTGTAACTCTGTACTAGTGTAACTCTGTGCTAGTGTAACTCTGTGATAGTGTAACTCTAAGCTTGTGT
The DNA here is from genome assembly GCA_026315105.1 of Locusta migratoria. Taxonomy (NCBI): domain Eukaryota; kingdom Metazoa; phylum Arthropoda; class Insecta; order Orthoptera; family Acrididae; genus Locusta; species Locusta migratoria. Next base: position 81,465,131 of record CM048752.1, read on the forward strand.
TACTCTGTGCTAGTGTAATTCTGCGCCAGTGTAACTCTGTGCTAGTGTAACTCTGTGCTAGTGTAACTCTGTGCTAGTGTAACTCTGTGCTAGTGTAATTCTGCGCCAGTGTAACTCTGCGCGAGTGTAACTCTGTGCTTGTGTAACTCTGTGCTAGTGTAACTCTGTGCTAGTGTAACTCTGTGCTAGTGTAACTCTGTGCTAGTGTAAATCTGTGCTAGTGTAATTATGCGCCAGTGTAAATCTGCGCGAGTGTAACTCTATGCTAGTGTAACTCTGTGCTAGTGTAACTCTGTGCTAGTGTAACTCTGTGCTAGTGTAACTCTGTGCTAGTGTAATTCTGCACCAGTGTAACTCTGCGCGAGTGTAACTCTTTGGTAGTCTAACTCTGCGCGAGTGTAACTCTGTGCTAGTGTAATTCTGTGCTAGTGTAACTCTGTGCTAGTGTAACTCTGCGCGAGTGTAAATCTGTGCTAGTGTAACTCTGTGCTAGTGTAATTCTGTGCTAGTGTAACTCTGTGCTAGTGTAACTCTGTGCTAGTGTAATTCTGCGCCAGTGTGAATCTGCGCGAGTGTAACTCTGTGCTAAAGTAACTCTGTGCTAGTGTAACTCTGTGCCAGTGTAACTCTGTGCTATTGTAACTCTGTGCTAGTGTAATTCTGCGCCAGTGTAAATCTGCGCGAGTGTAAATCTGTGCTAGTGTAATTCTGCGCCAGTGTAACTCTGCGCGAGTGTAACTCTGTGCGAGTGTAACTCTGTGCTAGTGTAACTCTGTGCTAGTGTAATTCTGCGCCAGTGTAACTCTGTGCTAGTGTAAATCTGTGCTAGTGTAACTTTGTGCTAGTGTAACTTTGTGCTAGTGTAACTCTGCGCCAGTGTAAATCTGTGCTAGTGTAACTCTGTGCTAGTGTAACTCTGTGCTAGTGTAACTCTGTGCTAGTGTAACTCTGCGCGAGTGTAACTCTGTGCTAGTGTAACTCTGTGCTAGTGTAATTCTGCGCCAGTGTAACTCTGCGCGAGTGTAACTCTGTGCTAGTGTAACTCTGTGCTAGTGTAACTCTGTGCTAGTGTAAATCTGTGCTAATGTAACTATGTGATAGTGTAATTCTGTGCTAGTGTAATTCTGCGCCAGTGTAACTCTGCGCGAGTGTAACTCGCGTGCTAGTGTAACTCTGTGCTAGTGTAACTCTGTGCTAGTGTAATTCTGCGCCAGTGTAACTCTGTGCGAGTGTAACTCTGTGCTAGTGTAACTCTGTGCTAGTGTAACTCTGTGGTAGTGTACTTCTGTGCTAGTGTAACTCTGTGCTAGTGTAACTTTGCGCGAGTGTAACTCTGTGCTAGTGTAAATCTGTGCTAGTGTAATTCTGCGCCAGTGTAAATCTGTGTGAGTGTAACTCTGTGCTAGTGTAATTCTGTGCTAGTGTAACTCTGTGCTAGTGTAACTCTGTGCTAGTGTAACTCTGTGCTAGTGTAACTCTGTGCTAGTGTAACTCTGTGCGATAGTAAATCTGTGCTAGTGTAACTCTGTGCCAGTGTAACTCTGTGCTAGTGTAACTCTGTGCTAGTGTAACTCTGTGCTAGTGTAATTCTGCGCCAGTGTAAATCTGCGCGAGTATAAGTCTGTGCTAAAGTAACTCTGTGCTAGTGTAACTCTGTGCTAGTGTAAATCTGTGCTATTGTAACACTGTGCTAGTGTAATTCTGCGCCAGTGTAAATCTGCGCGAGTGTAACTCTGTGCTAGTGTAATTCTGCTCCAGTGTAACTCTGCGCGAGTGTAACTCTGTGCTAGTGTAACTCTGTGCTAGTGTAACTCTGCGCGAATGTACCTCTGTGCTAGTGTAACTCTGTGCTAGTGTAATTCTGCGCCAGTGTAACTCTGCGCGAGTGTAACTCTGTGCTAGTGTAACTCTGTGCTAGTGTAACCCTGTGATAGTGTAACTCTGTGCTAGTGTAATTCTGCGCCAGTGTAACACTGCGTGAGAGTAACTTTGTGCTAGTGTAACTCTGTGCTAGTGTAAATCTGTGCTAGTGTTATTCTGCACCAGTGTAACTCTGTGCTAGTGTAACTCTGTGCTAGTGTAACTCTGTGCTAGTGTAATTCTGCGCCAGTGTAACTCTGTGCTAGTGTAACTCTGTGCTAGTGTAACTCTGTGCTAGTGTAACTCTGTGCCAGTGTAATTCTGCGCCAGCGTAACTCTGCGCGAGTGTAACTCAGTGCTAGTGTAACTCTGTGCTAGTGTAACTCTATGCTAGTGTAACTCTGTGCTAGTGTAACTCTGTGCTAGTGTAATTCTGTGCCAGTGTAACTCTGCGCGAGTGTAACTCTGTGCTAGTGTAACTCTGTGCTAGTGTAACTCTGTGCTAGTGTAACTCTGTGCTAGTGTAATTTTGCGCCAGTGTAACTCTGTGTGAGTGTAACTCTGTGCTAGTGTAACTCTGTGCAAGTGTAACTCTGTGCTAGTGTAATTCTGCACCAGTGTAACTTTGTGCTAGTGTAACTCTGTGCTAGTGTAACTCTGTGCTAGTGTAACTCAGTGCTAGTGTAACTCTGTGCTAGTGTAACTCTGTGCTAGTGTAATTCTGCGCCAGTGTAACTTTGTGCTAGTGTAACTCTGTGCTAGTGTAACTCTGTGCTAGTGTAACTCTGTGCTAGTGTAACTCGGTGCTAGTTTAACTCTGTGGTAGTGTAATTCTGCGCCAGTGTAACTCTGTGCTAGTGTAACTCTGTACTAGTGTAACTCTGTGCTAGTATAACTCTGTGCTAGTGTAACTCTATGCTGGCTTAATTCTGTACTAGGGTAATTCTGCGCCAGTGTAACTCTGTGCTAGTGTAACTCTGTGCTAGTGTAACTCTGTGCTAGTGTAATTCTGCGCCAGTGTAATTCTGTGCTAGTGTAACTCTGTGCTAGTGTAATTCTGCGCCAGTGTAACTCTGTGCTAGTGTAACTCTGTGCTAGTGTAACTCTGTGCTAGTGTAACTCTGTGCTAGTGTAATTCTGCGCCAGTGTAACTCTGTGCTAGTGTAACTCTGTGCTAGTGTAACTCTGTGCTAGTGTAATTCTGCGCCAGTGTAACTCTGCGCAAGTGTAACTCTGTGCTAGTGTAACTCTTTGCTAGTGTAATTCTGTGCTAGTGTAACTCTGTGCTAGTGTAACTCTGTGCTAGTGTAACTTTGTGCTAGTGTAATTCTGCGCCAGTGTAACTCTGCGCGAGTGTAACTCTGTGCTAGTGTAACTCTGTGCTAGTGTAACTCGGTGCTAGTGTAACTCTGTGCTAGTGTAACTCTGTGCTAGTGTAAATCTGTGCTAGTGTTATTATGCGCCAGTGTAATTCTGCGCGAGTGTATCTCTGTGCTAGTGTAACTCTGTGCTAGTGTAACTCTGTGCTAGTGTAACTCTGTGCTAGTGTAACTCTGTGCTAGTGTAAATCTGTGGTAGTGTAACTCTGTGCTAGTGTAACTCTGTGCTAGTGTAATTCTGCGCCAGTGTAACTCTGTGCTAGTGTAATTCTGCGCCAGTGTAACTCGACGCGAGTGTAACTCTGTGCTAGTGTAACTCCGTGCTAGTGTAACACTGTGCTAGAGTAATTCTGCTCCAATGTAACTCTGTGCTGGTGTAACTCGACGCGAGTGTAACTCTGTGCTAGTGTAACTCTGTGCTAGTGTAACACTGTGCTAGAGTAATTCTGCTCCAATGTAACTCTGTGCTGGTGTAACTCTGTACTAGTGTAACTCTGTGCTTGTGTAACTCTGTGATAGTGTAACTCTAAGCTTGTGTTACTCTGTGCTAGTGTAATTCTGCGCCAGTGTAACTCTGTGCTAGTGTAACTCTGTGCTAGTGTAACTCTGTGCTAGTGTAACTCTGTGCTAGTGTAATTCTGCGCCAGTGTAACTCTGCGCGAGTGTAACTCTGTGCTAGTGTAACTCTGTGCTAGTGTAACTCTGTGCTAGTGTCACTCTGTGCTAGTGTAACTCTGTGCTAGTGTAAATCTGTGCTAGTGTAATTATGCGCCAGTGTAACTCTGCGCGAGTGTAACTCTGTGCTAGTGTAACTCTGTGCTAGTGTAACTCTGTGCTAGTGTAACTCTGTGCTAGTGTAACTCTGTGCTAGTGTAATTCTGCGCCAGTGTAAATCTGCGCGAGTGTAACTCTGTGGTAGTGTAACTCTGCGCGAGTGTAACTCTGTGCTAGTGTAACTCTGTGCTAGTGTAACTCTGTGCTAGTGTAACTCTGCGCGAGTGTAGATCTGTGCTAGTGTAACTCTGTGCTAGTGTAATTCTGTGCTAGTGTAACTCTGTGCTAGTGTAACTCTGTGCTAGTGTAATTCTGCGCCAGTGTGAATCTGCGCGAGTGTAACTCTGTGCTAAAGTAACTCTGTGCTAGTGTAACTCTGTGCTAGTGTAACTCTGTGCTATTGTAACTCTGTGCTAGTGTAATTCTGCGCCAGTGTAAATCTGCGCGAGTGTAAATCTGTGCTAGTGTAATTCTGCACCAGTGTAACTCTGCGCGAGTGTAACTCTGTGCGAGTGTAACTCTGTGCTAGTGTAACTCTGTGCTAGTGTAATTCTGCGCCAGTGTAACTCTGTGCTAGTGTAAATCTGTGCTAGTGTAACTTTGTGCTAGTGTAACTTTGTGCTAGTGTAACTCTGCGCCAGTGTAAATCTGTGCTAGTGTAACTCTGTGCTAGTGTAACTCTGTGCTAGTGTAACTCTGTGCTAGTGTAACTCTGCGCGAGTGTAACTCTGTGCTAGTGTAACTCTGTGCTAGTGTAATTCTGCGCCAGTGTAAATCTGCGCGAGTGTAACTCTGTGCTAGTGTAACTCTGTGCTAGTGTAACTCTGTGCTAGTGTAAATCTGTGCTAATGTAACTATGTGCTAGTGTAATTCTGTGCTAGTGTAATTCTGCGCCAGTGTAACTCTGCGCGAGTGTAACTCGCGTGCTAGTGTAACTCTGTGCTAGTGTAACTCTGTGCTAGTGTAATTCTGCGCCAGTGTAACACTGTGCGAGTGTAACTCTGTGCTAGTGTAACTCTGTGCTAGTGTAACTCTGTGGTAGTGTACTTCTGTGCTAGTGTAACTCTGTGCTAGTGTAACTTTGCGCGAGTGTAACTCTGTGCAAGTGTAACTCTGTGCTAGTGTAATTCTGCGCCAGTGTAAATCTGTGTGAGTGTAACTCTGTGCTAGTGTAATTCTGTGCTAGTGTAACTCTGTGCTAGTGTAACTCTGTGCTAGTGTAACTCTGTGCTAGTGTAACGATGTGCTAGTGTAATTCTGCGCCAGTGTAACTCTGCGCGAGTGTAACTCTGTGCTAGTGTAACTTTGTGCTAGTGTAACTCTGTGCTAGTGTAACTCAGTGCTAGTGTAACTCTGTGCTAGTGTAATTCTGCGGCAGTGTAAATCTGCGCGAGTGTAACTCTGTGCTAGTGTAACTCTGTGCTAGTGTAACTCTGTGCTAGTGTAACTCTTTGCTAGTGTAACTCTGTGCTAGTGTAACTCTGTGCTAGTGTAACTCTGTGCTAGTGTAATTCTGCGCCAGTGTAACTCTGCGCGAGTGTAACTCTGTGGTAGTGTAACTCTGCGCGAGTGTAACTCTGTGCTAGTGTAACTCTGTGCTAGTGTAAATCTGTGCTAGTGTAACTCTGCGCGAGTGTAAATCTGTGCTAGTGTAACTCTGTGCTAGTGTAATTCTGTGCTAGTGTAACTCTGTGCTAGTGTAACTCTGTGCTAGTGTAATTCTGCGCCAGTGTGAATCTGCGCGAGTGTAACTCTGTGCTAAAGTAACTCTGTGCTAGTGTAACTCTGTGCTAGTGTAACTCTGTGCTATTGTAACTCTGTGCTAGTGTAATTCTGCGCCAGTGTAAATCTGCGCGAGTGTATATCTGTGCTAGTGTAATTCTGCACCAGTGTAACTCTGCGCGAGTGTAACTCTGTGCGAGTGTAACTCTGTGCTAGTGTAACTCTGTGCTAGTGTAATTCTGCGCCAGTGTAACTCTGTGCTAGTGTAAATCTGTGCTAGTGTAACTTTGTGCTAGTGTAACTTTGTGCTAGTGTAACTCTGCGCCAGTGTAAATCTGTGCTAGTGTAACTCTGTGCTAGTGTAACTCTGTGCTAGTGTAAATCTGTGCTAGTGTAACTCTGCGCGAGTGTAACTCTGTGCTAGTGTAACTCTGTGCTAGTGTAATTCTGCGCCAGTGTAACTCTGCGTGAGTGTAACTCTGTGCTAGTGTAACTCTGTGCTAGTGTAACACTGTGCTAGTGTAAATCTGTGCTAATGTAACTATGTGCTAGTGTAATTCTGTGCTAGTGTAATTCTGCGCCAGTGTAACTCTGCGCGAGTGTAACTCGCGTGCTAGTGTAACTCTGTGCTAGCGTAACTCTGTGCTAGTGTAATTCTGCGCCAGTGTAACACTGTGCGAGTGTAACTCTGTGCTAGTGTAACTCTGTGCTAGTGTAACTCTGTGGTAGTGTACTTCTGTGCTAGTGTAACTCTGTGCTAGTGTAACTTTGCGCGAGTGTAACCCTGTGCTAGTGTAACTCTGTGCTAGTGTAATTCTGCGCCAGTGTAAATCTGTGTGAGTGTAACTCTGTGCTAGTGTAATTCTGTGCTAGTGTAACTCTGTGCTAGTGTAACTCTGTGCTAGTGTAACTCTGTGCTAGTGTAACGATGTGCTAGTGTAATTCTGCGCCAGTGTAACTTTGCGCGAGTGTAACTCTGTGCTAGTGTAACTTTGTGCTAGTGTAACTCTGTGCTAGTGTAACTCAGTGCTAGTGTAACTCTGTGCTAGTGTAATTCTGCGCCAGTGTAACTCTGTGCTAGTGTAACTCTGTGCTAGTGTAACTCTGTGCTAGTGTAAATCTGTGCTAGTGTAACTCTGTGCTAGTGTAATTCTGCGGCAGTGTAAATCTGTGCGAGTGTAACTCTGTGCTAGTGTAACTCTGTGCTAGTGTAACTCTGTGCTAGTGTAACTCTGTGGTAGTGTAACTCTGTGCTAGTGTAACTCTGTGCTAGTGTAATTCTGCGCCAGTGTAACTCTGTACTAGTGTAATTCTGCGCCAGTGTAACTCTACGCGAGTGTAACTCTGTGCTAGTGTAACTCTGTGCTAGTGTAACTCTGTGCTAGAGTAATTCTGCTCCAGTGTAACTCTGTGCTGGTGTAACTCTGTACTAGTGTAACTCTGTGCTAGTGTAACTCTATGCTTGTGTTACTCTGTGCTAGTGTAATTCTGCGCCAGTGTAACTCTGTGCTAGTGTAACACTGTGCTAGTGTAACTCTGTGCTAGTGTAACTATGTGCTAGTGTAATTCTGCGCCAGTGTAACTCTGCACAAGTGTAACTCTGTGCTAGTGTAACTCTGTGCTAGTGTAACTCTGTGCTAGTGTAACTCTGTGCTAGTGTAACTCTGTGCTAGTGTAACTCTGTGCTAGTGTAATTCTGCGCCAGTGTAACTCTGCGCGAGTGTAACTCTGTGCTAGTGTAATTCTGCGCCAGTGTAACTCTGCGCGAGTGTAACTCTGTGCTAGTGTAACTCTGCGCGAGTGTAACTCTGTGCTAGTGTAACTCTGTGCTAGTGTAACTCTGTGCTAGTGTAACTCTGTGCTAGTGTAAATCTGTGCTAGTGTATTTATGCGCCAGTGTAACTTTGCGCGAGTGTAACTCTGTGCTAGTGTAACTCTGTGCTAGTGTAACTCTGTGCTAGTGTAACTCTGTGCTAGTGTAATTCTGCGCCAGTGTAACACTGCGCGAGTGTAACTCTGTGGTAGTGTAATTCTGCGCGAGTGTAACTCTGTGCTGGTGTAACTGTGTGCTAGTGTAACTCTGTGCTAGTGTAACACTGCGCGAGTGTAAATCTTTGCTAGTGTAACTCTGTGCTAGTGTAACTCTGTGCTAGTGTAACTCTGTGCCAGTGTAATTCTGCGCCAGCGTAACTCTGCGCGAGTGTAACTCAGTGCTAGTGTAACTCTGTGCTAGTGTAACTCTATGCTAGTGTAACTCTGTGCTAGTGTAACTCTGTGCTAGTGTAATTCTGTGCCAGTGTAACTCTGCGCGAGTGTAATTCTGTGCTAGTGTAACTCTGTGCTAGTGTAACTCTGTGCTAGTGTAACTCTGTGCTAGTGTAATTCTGCGCCAGTGTAACTCTGTGTGAGTGTAATTCTGTGCTAGTGTAACTCTGTGCTAGTGTAAATCTGTGCTAGTGTAATTCTGCACCAGTGAACTTTGTGCTAGTGTAACTCTGTGCTAGTGTAACTCTGTGCTAGTGTAACTCAGTGCTAGTGTAACTCTGTGCTAGTGTAACTCTGTGCTAGTGTAATTCTGCGCCAGTGTAACTTTGTGCTAGTGTAACTCTGTGCTAGTGTAACTCTGTGCTAGTGTAACTCTGTGCTAGTGTAACTCGGTGCTAGTGTAACTCTGTGCTAGTGTAATTCTGCGCCAGTGTAACTCTGTGCTAGTGTAACTCTGTACTAGTGTAACTCTGTGCTAGTATAACTCTGTGCTAGTGTAACTCTATGCTAGTGTAATTCTGTGCTAGTTTAATTCTGCGCCAGTGTAACTCTGTGCTAGTGTAACTCTGTGCTAGTGTAACTCTGTGCTAGTGTAACTCTGTGCTAGTGTAATTCTGCGCCAGTGTAACTCTGTGCTAGTGTAAATCTGTGCTAGTGTAAATCTGTGCTAGTGTAATTCTGCGCCAGTGTATCTCTGCGTGAGTGTAATTCTGTGCTAGTGTAACTCTGTGCTAGTGTAATTCTGCGCCAGTGTAACTCTGTGCTAGTGTAACTCTGTACAAGTGTAACTCTGTGATAGTGTAACTCTGTGCTAGTGTAACTCTATGCTAGTGTAACTCTGGGCTAGTGTAATTCTGCGCCAGTGTAACTCTGTGCTAGTGTAACTCTGTGCTAGTGTAACTCTGTGCTAGTGTAATTCTGCGCCAGTGTAACTCTGTGCTAGTGTAACTCTGTGCTAGTGTAACTCTGTGCTAGTGTAACTCTGCGCCAGTGTAAATCTGCGCGAGTGTAACTCTGTGATAGTGTAACTCTTTGCTAGTGTAATTCTGTGCTAGTGTAACTCTGTGCTAGTGTAACTCTGTGCTAGTGTAACTTTGTGCTAGTGTAATTCTGTGCCAGTGTAACTCTGCGCGAGTGTAACTCTGTGCTAGTGTAACTCTGTGCTAGTGTAACTCGGTGCTAGATTAACTCTGTGCTAGTGTAAATCTGTGCTAGTGTAAATCTGTGCTAGTGTAATTATGCGCCAGTGTAACTCTGCGCGAGTGTATCTCTGTGCTAGTGTAACTCTGTGCTACTGTAACTCTGTGCTAGTGTAACTCTGTGCTAATGTAACTCTGTGCTAGTGTAATTCTGCGCCAGTGTAAATCTGCGCGAGTGTAACTCTGTGCCAGTGTAACTCTGTGTTAGTGTAATTCTGCGCCAGTGTAACTCTACGCGAGTGTAACTCTGTGCTAGTGTAACTCTGTGCTAGTGTAACTCTGTGCTAGAGTAATTCTGCTCCAGTGTAACTCTGTGCTGGTGTAACTCTGTACTAGTGTAACTCTGTGCTAGTGTTACTCTATGCTTGTGTTACTCTGTGCTAGTGTAATTCTGCGCCAGTGTAACTCTGTGCTAGTGTAACTCTGTGCTAGTGTAACTCTGTGCTAGTGTAACTCTGTGCTAGTGTAACTCTGTGCTAGTGTAATTCTGCGCCAGTGTAAATCTGCGCGAGTGTAACCCTGTGCTAGTGTAACTCTGTGCTAGTGTAACTCTGCGCGAGTGTAACCCTGTGCTAGTGTAACTCTGTGCTAGTGTAACTCTGCGCGAATGTAACTCTGTGCTAGTGTAACTCTGTGCTAGTGTAATTCTGCGCCAGTGTAACTCTGTTCGAGTGTAACTCTGTGCTAGTGTAACTCTGTGCTAGTGTAACCCTGTGCTAGTGTAACTCTGTGCTAGTGTAATTCTGCGCCAGTGTAACACTGCGTGAAAGTAACTTTGTGCTAGTGTAACTCTGTGCTAGTGTAAATCTGTGCTAGTGTTATTCTGCACCAGTGTAACTCTGTGCTAGTGTAACTCTGTGCTAGTGTAATTCTGTGCTAGTGTAATTCTGCGCCAGTGTAACTCTGTGCTAGTGTAACTCTGTGCTAGTGTAACTCTGTGCTAGTGTAACTCTGTGCTAGTGTAACTCTGTGCCAGTGTAATTCTGCGCCAGCGTAACTCTGCGCGAGTGTAACTCAGTGCTAGTGTAACTCTGTGCTAGTGTAACTCTATGCTAGTGTAACTCTGTGCTAGTGTAACTCTGTGCTAGTGTAATTCTGTGCCAGTGTAACTCTGCGCGAGTGTAATTCTGTGCTAGTGTAACTCTGTGCTAGTGTAAATCTGTGCTAGTGTAACTGTGTGCTAGTGTAATTCTGCGCCAGTGTAACTCTGTGTGAGTGTAACTCTGTGCTAGTGTAACTCTGTGCTAGTGTAACTCTGTGCTAGTGTAATTCTGCACCAGTGTAACTTTGTGCTAGTGTAACTCTGTGCTAGTGTAACTCTGTGCTAGTGTAACTCAGTGCTAGTGTAACTCTGTGCGAGTGCAACTCTGTGCTAGTGTAATTCTGCGGCAGTGTAACTTTGTGCTAGTGTAACTCTGTGCTAGTGTAACTCTGTGCTAGTGTAACTCTGTGCTAGTGTAACTCGGTGCTAGTGTAACTCTGTGCTAGTGTAATTCTGCGCCAGTGTAACTCTGTGCTAGTGTAACTCTGTACTAGTGTAACTCTGTGCTAGTATAACTCTGTGCTAGTGTAACTCTATGCTAGTGTAATTCTGTGCTAGTGTAATTCTGCGCCAGTGTAACTCTGTGCTAGTGTAACTCTGTGCTAGTGTAACTCTGTGCTAGTGTAACTCTGTGCTAGTGTAATTCTGCGCCAGTGTAACTCTGTGCTAGTGTAACTCTGTGCTAGTGTAACTCTGAGCTAGTGTAATTCTGCGCCAGTGTATCTCTGCGTGAGTGTAACTCTGTGCTAGTGTAACTCTGTGCTAGTGTAATTCTGCGCCAGTGTAACTCTGTGCTAGTGTAACTCTGTACTAGTGTAACTCTGTGATAGTGTAACTCTGTGCTAGTGTAACTCTATGCTAGTGTAACTCTGTGCTAGTGTAATTCTGCGCCAGTGTAACTCTGTGCTAGTGTAACTCTGTGCTAGTGTAACTCTGTGCTAGTGTAATTCTGCGCCAGTGTAACTCTGTGCTAGTGTAACTCTGTGCTAGTGTAACTCTGTGCTAGTGTAATTCTGCGCCAGTGTAACTCTGCGCGAGTGTAACTCTGTGCTAGTGTAACTCTTTGCTAGTGTAAATCTGTGCTAGTGTAATTATGCGCCAGTGTAACTCTGCGCGAGTGTATCTCTGTGCTAGTGTAACTCTGTGCTAGTGTAACTCTGTGCTAGTGTAACTCTGTGCTAGTGTAACTCTGTGCTAGTGTAATTCTGCGCCAGTGTAAATCTGCGCGAGTGTAACTCTGTGCTAGTGTAACTCTGTGCTAGTGTAACTCTGTGGTAGTGTAACTCTGTGCAAGTGTAACTCTGTGCTAGAGTAATTCTGCTCCAGTGTAACTCTGTGCTGGTGTAACTCTGTACTAGTGTAACTCTGTGCTAGTGTAACTCTATGCTTGTGTTACTCTGTGCTAGTGTAATTCTGCGCCAGTGTAACTCTGTGCTAGTGTAACTCTGTGCTAGTGTAACTCTGTGCTAGTGTAACTCTGTGCTAGTGTAATTCTGCGCCAGTGTAACTCTGCGCAAGTGTAACTCTGTGCTAGTGTAAGTCTGTGCTAGTGTAACTCTGTGTCAGTGTAACTCTGTGCTAGTGTAACTCAGTGCTAGTGTAACTCTGTGCTAGTGTAATTCTGCGCCAGTGTAACTCTGCGCGAGTGTAACACTGTGCTAGTGTAATTCTGCGCCAGTGTAACTCTGCGCGAGTGTAATTCTGTGCTAGTGTAACTCGGCGCGAGTGTAACTCTGTGCTAGTGTAACTCTGTGCTAGTGTAATTCTGTGCTAGTGTAAATCTGTGCTAGTGTAATTATGCGCCAGTGTAACTCTGCGCGAGTGTAACTCTGTGCTAGTGTAACTCTGTGCTAGTGTAACTCTGTGCTAGTGTAACTCTGTGCTAGTGTAACTCTGTGCTAGTGTAATTCTGCGCCAGTGTAACTCTGCGCGAGTGTAACTCTGTGGTAGTGTAACTCTGCGCGAGTGTAACTCTGTGTTAGTGTAACTCTGTGCTAGTGTAACTCTGTGCTAGTGTTACTCTGCGCGAGAGTAAATCTGTGCTAGTGTAACTCTGTGCTAGTGTAACTCTGTGCTAGTGTAACTCTGTGCTAGTGTAACTCTGTGCTAGTGTAATTCTGCGCCAGTGTAAATCTGCGCGAGTGTAACTCTGTGCTAAAGTAACTCTGTGCTAGTGTAACTCTGTGCTAGTGTAAATCTGTGCTATTGTAACTCTGTGCTAGTGTAATTCTGCGCCAGTGTAAATCTGCGCGAGTGTAACTCTGTGCTAGTGTAATTCTGCTCCAGTGTAACTCTGCGCGAGCGTAACTCTGTGCTAGTGTAACTCTGTGCTAGTGTAACTCTGCGCGAATGTAACTCTGTGCTAGTGTAACTCTGTGCTAGTGTAATTCTGCGCCAGTGTAACTCTGCGCGAGTGTAACTCTGTGCTAGTGTAACTCTGTGCTAGTGTAACCCTGTGCTAGTGTAAATTTGTGCTAGTGTAATTCTGCGCCAGTGTAACACTGCGTGAGAGTAACTTTGTGCTAGTGTAACTCTGTGCTAGTGTAACTCTGTGCTAGTGCAAATCTGTGCTAGTGTAACTCTGTGCTAGTGTAATTCTGCGCCAGTGTAACTCTGTGTGAGTGTAACTCTGTGCTAGTGTAACTCTGTGCTAGTGTAACTCTGTGCTAGTGTAATTCTGCACCAGTGTAACTTTGTGCTAGTGTAACTCTGTGCTAGTGTAACTCTGTGCTAGTGTAACTCAGTGCTAGTGTAATTCTGTGCTAGTGTAACTCTGTGCTAGTGTAATTCTGCGCCAGTGTAACTTTATGCTAGTGTAACTCTGTGCTAGTGTAACTCTGTGCTAGTGTAACTCTGTGCTAGTGTAATTCGGTGCTAGTGTAACTCTGTGCTAGTGTAATTCTGCGCCAGTGTAACTCTGTGCTAGTGTAACTCTGTTCTAGTGTAACTCTGTGCTAGTATAACTCTGTGCTAGTGTAACTCTATGCTAGTGTAATTCTGTACTAGTGTAATTCTGCGCCAGTGTAACTCTGTGCTAGTGTAACTCTGTGCTAGTGTAAATCTGTGCTAGTGTAATTCTGTGCCAGTGTAATTCTATGCTAGTATAACTCTGTGCTAGTGTAACTCTGTGCTAGTGTAATTCTGCGCCAGTGTAACTCTGTGTGAGTGTAACTCTTTGCTAGTGTAACTCTGTGCTAGTGTATTTCTGCGCCAGTGTAACTCTGTGCTAGTGTAACTCTGTACTAGTGTAACTCTGTGATAGTGTAACTCTGTGCTAGTGTAACTCTATGCTAGTGTAACTCTGTGCTAGTGTAATTCTGCGCCAGTGTAACTGTGCTAGTGTAACTCTGTGCTAGTGTAACTCTGTGCTAGTGTAATTCTGCGCCAGTGTAACTCTGTGCTAGTGTAACTCTGTGCTAGTGTAACTCTGTGCTAGTGTAATTCTGCCCAGTGTAACTCTGCGCAAGTGTAACTCTGTGCTAGTGTAACTCTTTGCTAGTGTAATTCTGTGCTAGTGTAACTCTGTGCTAGTGTAACTCTGTGCTAGTGTAACTTTGTGCTAGTGTAATTCTGCGCCAGTGTAACTCTGCGCGAGTGTAACTCTGTGCTAGTGTAACTCTGTGCTAGTGTAACTCGGTGCTAGTGTAACTCTGTGCTAGTGTAACTCTGTGCTAGTGTAAATCTGTGCTAGTGTAATTATGCGCCAGTGTAACTCTGCGCGAGTGTATCTCTGTGCTAGTGTAACTCTGTGCTAGTGTAACTCTGTGCTAGTGTAACTCTGTGCTAGTGTAACTCTGTGCTAGTGTAATTCTGCGCCAGTGTAAATCTGCGCGAGTGTAACTCTGTGCTAGTGTAACTCTGTGCTAGTGTAACTCTGTGCTAAAGTAATTCTGTTCCAGTGTAACTCTGTGCTGGTGTAACTCTGTACTAGTGTAACTCTGTGCTAGTGTAACTCTGTGATAGTGTAACTCTAAGCTTGTGTTACTTTGTGCTAGTGTAATTCTGCGCCAGTGTAACTCTGTGCTAGTGTAACTCTGTGCTAGTGTAACACTGTGCTAGTGTAACTCTGTGCTAGTGTAATTCTGCGCCAGTGTAACTCTGCACGAGTGTAACTCTGTGCTAGTGTAACTCTGTGCTAGTGTAACTCTGTGCTAGTGTAACTCTGTGCTAGTGTAACTCTGTGCTAGTGTAAATCTGTGCTAGTGTAATTATGCGCCAGTGTAACTCTGCGCGAGTGTAACTCTGTGCTAGTGTAACTCTGTGCTAGTCTAACTCTGTGCTAGTGTAACTCTGTGCTAGTGTAATTCTGCGCCAGTGTAACTCTGCGCGAGTGTAACTCTGTGGTAGTGTAACTCTGCGCGAGTGTAACTCTGTGCTAGTGTAACTCTGTGCTAGTGTAACTCTGTGCTAGTGTAACTCTGCGCGAGTGTAAATCTGTGCTAGTGTAACTCTGTGCTAGTGTAAGTCTGTGCTAGTGTAACTCTGTGCTATTGTAACTCTGTGCTAGTGTAATTCTGCGCCAGTGTAATTCTGCGCGAGTGTAATACTGTGCTAGTGTAATTCTGCGCCAGTGTAACTCTGCGCGAGTGTAAATCTGTGCGAGTGTAACACTGTGCTAGTGTAACTCTGTGCTAGTGTAATTCTGTGCCAGTGTAACTCTGTGCTAGTGTAAATCTGTGCTAGTGTAACTTTGTGCTAGTGTAACTTTGTGCTAGTGTAACTCTGCGCCAGTGTAAATCTGTGCTAGTGTAACTCTGTGCTAGTGTAACTCTGTGCTAGTGTAACTCTGTGCTAGTGTAACTCCGCGCGAGTGTAACTCTGTGCTAGTGTAACTCTGTGCTAGTGTAATTCTGCGCCAGTGTAACTCTGCGCGAGTGTAACTCTGTGCTAGTGTAACATTCTGTGCTAGTGTAACTCTGTGCTAGTGTAAATCTGTGCTAGTGTAATTCTGCGCCAGTGTAACACTGCGTGAGTGTAACTCTGTGCTAGTGTAACTCTGTGCTAGTGTAACTCTGTGCTAGTGTAATTCTGCACCAGTGTAACTCTGTGCTAGTGTAACTCTGTGCTAGTGTAACTCTGTGCTAGTGTAATTCTGCGCCAGTGTAACTCTGTGCTAGTGTAACTCTGTGCTAGTGTAACTCTGTGCTAGTGTAACTCTGTGCCAGTATAATTCTGCGCCAGCGTAACTCTGCGCGAATGTAACTCAGTGCTAGTGTAACTCTGTGCTAGTGTAACTCTATGCTAGTGTAACTCTGTGCTAGTGTAATTCTGTGCTAGTGTAATTCTGTGCCAGTGTAAATCTGCGCGAGTGTAACTCTGTGCTAGTGTAACTATGTGCTAGTGTAACTCTGTGCTAGTGTAACTCTGTGCTAGTGTAATTCTGCGCCAGTGTAACTCTGTGTGAGTGTAACTCTGTGCTAGTGTAATTCTGTGCTAGTGTAACTCTGTGCTAGTGTAACTCTGCACCAGTTTAACTCTGTGCTAGTGTAACTCTGTGCTAGTGTAACTCTGTGCTAGTGTAACTCAGTGCTAGTGTAACTTTGTGCTAGTGTAACTCTGTGCTAGTGTAATTCTGCGCCAGTGTAACTCTGTGCTAGTGTAACTCTGTGCTAGTGTAACTCTATGCTAGTGTAACACTGTGCTAGTGTTTTTCCGTGCTAGTGTAACTCTGTGCTAGTGTAACTCTGTGCTAGTGTAATTCTGCGCCAGTGTAACTCTGTGCTAGTTTAACTCTGTACTAGTGTAACTCTGTGCTAGTATAACTCTGTGCTAGTGTAACTCTATGCTAGTGTAATTCTGTGCAAGTGTAATTATGCGCCAGTGTAACTCTGTGCTAGTGTAACTCTGTGCTAGTGTAACTCTGTGCTAGTGTAACTCTGTGCTAGTGTAATTCTGCGCCAGTGTAATTCTGTGCTAGTGTAACTCTGTGCTAGTGTAACTCTGTGCTAGTGTAATTCTGCGCCAGTGTAACTCTGCGTGAGTGTAACTCTGTGCTAGTGTAACTCTGTGCTAGTGTAATTCTGCGCCAGTGTAACTCTGTGCTAGTGTAACTCTGTACTAGTGTAACTCTGTGATAGTGTAACTCTGTGCTAGTGTAACTCTATGCTAGTGTAACTCTGTGCTAGTGTAATTCTGGGCCAGTGTAACTCTGTGCTTGTGTAACTCTGTGCTAGTGTAACTCTGAGCTTGTGTAATTCTGCGCCAGTGTAACTCTGCGCGAGTGTAACTCTGTGCTAGTGTAACTCTGTGCTAGTGTAATTCTGTGCTAGTGTAACTCTGTGCTAGTGTAACTCTGTGCTAGTGTAACTTTGTGCTAGTGTAATTCTGCGCCAGTGTAACTCTGCGCGAGTGTAACTCTGTGCTAGTGTAATTCTGTGCTAGTGTAACTCGGTGCTAGTGTAACTCTGTGCTAGTGTAAATCTGTGCTAGTGTAAATCTGTGCTAGTGTAATTCTGCGCCAGTGTAACTCTACGCGAGTGTAACTCTGTGCTAGTGTAACTCTGTGCTAGTGTAACTCTGTGCTAGAGTAATTCTGCTCCAGTGTAACTCTGTGCTGGTGTAATTCTGTACTAGTGTAACTCAGTGCTAGTGTAACTCTGTGATAGTGTAACTCTATGCTTGTGTTACTCTGTGCTAGTGTAATTCTGCGCCAGTGTAACTCTGTGCTAGTGTAACTCTGTGCTAGTGTAACTCTGTGCTAGTGTAACTCTGTGCTAGTGTAATTCTGCGCCAGTTTAACTCTGCGCGAGTGTAAATCTGTGCAAGTGTAACTCTGTGCTAGTGTAACTCTGTGCTAGTGTAATTCTGCGCCAGTGTAAATCTGCGCGAGTGTAACTCTGTGCTAGTGTAACTCTGTGCTAGTGTAACTCTGTGTTAGTGTAACTCTGTGCTAGTGTAACTCTGTGCTAGTGTAAATCTGTGCTAGTGTAATTATGCGCCAGTGTAATTCTGCGCGAGTGTAACTCTGTGCTAGTGAAACTCTGTGCTAGTGTAAATCTGTGCTCTTGTAACTCTGTGCTAGTGTAACTCTGTGCTAGTGTAATTCTGCGCCAGTGTAACTCTGCGTGAGTGTAACTCTGTGGTAGTGCAACTCTGCGCGAGTGTAAATCTGTGCTAGTGTAACTCTGTGCTAGTGTAACTCTGTGCTAGTGTAACTCTGCGCGAGTGTAAATCTGTGCTAGTGTAACTCTGTGCTAGTGTAATTCTGTGCTAGTGTAACTCTGTGCTAGTGTAACTCTGTGCTAGTGTAATTCTGCACCAGTGTGAATCTGCACGAGTGTAACTCTGTGCTAAAGTAACTCTGTGCTAGTGTAACTCTGTGCTAGTGTAACTCTGTGCTATTGTAACTCTGTGCTAGTGTAATTCTGCGCCAGTGTAAATCTGCGCGAGTGTAAATCTGTGCTAGTGTAATTCTGCGCCAGTGTAAATCTGCGCGAGTGTAACTCTGTGCGAGTGTAACTCTGTGCTAGTGTAACTCTGTGCTAGTGTAATTCTGCGCCAGTGTAACTCTGTGCTAGTGTAAATCTGTGCTAGTGTAACTTTGTGCTAGTGTAACTTTGTGCTAGTGTAACTCTGCGCAAGTGTAAATCTGTGCTAGTGTAACTCTGTGCTAGTGTAATTCTGTGCTAGTGTAACTCTGTGCTAGTGTAACTCTGCGCGAGTGTAACTCTGTGCTAGTGTAACTCTCTGCTAGTGTAATTCTGCGCCAGTGTAACTCTGCGCGAGTGTAACTCTGTGCTAGTGTAACTCTGTGCTAGTGTAACTCCGTGCTAGTGTAAATCTGTGCTAGTGTAATTCTGCGCCAGTGTAACACTGCGTGAGTGTAACTCTGTGCTAGTGTAACTCTGTGCTAGTGTAACTCTGTGCTAGTGTAATTCTACACCAGTGTAACTCTGTGCTAGTGTAACTCTGTGCTAGTGTAACTCTGTGCTAGTGTAATTCTGTGCCAGTGTAACTCTGTGCTAGTGAAACTCTGTGCTAGTGTAACTCTGTGCTAGTGTAACTCTGTGCTAGTGTAACTCTGTGCCAGTGTAATTCTGCGCCAGCGTAACTGCGCGAGTGTAACTCAGAGCTAGTGTAACTCTGTGCTAGTGTAACTCTATGCTAGTGTAACTCTGTGCTAGTGTAACTCTGTGCTAGTGTAATTCTGTGCCAGTGTAACTCTGCGTGAGTGTAACTCTGTGCTAGTGTAACTCTGTGCTAGTGTAACTCTGTGCTAGTGTAATTTTGCGCCAGTGTAACTCTGTGTGAGTGTAACTCTGTGCTAGTGTAACTCTGTGCTAGTGTATCTCTGTGCTAGTGTAACTCAGTGCTAGTGTAACTTTGTGCTAGTGTAACACTGTGCTAGTGTTATTCTGCGCCAGTGTAACTCTGTGCTAGTGTAACTCTGTGCTAGTGTAATTCTGTGCTAGTGTAACTCTGTGCTAGTGTATTTCTGTGCTAGTGTAACTCGGTGCTAGTGTAACTCTGTGCTGGTGTAATTCTGCGCCAGTGTAACTCTGTGCTAGTGTAACTCTGTACTAGTGTAACTCTGTGCTAGTATAACTCTGTGATAGTGTAACTCTATGCTAGTGTAATTCTGTGCTAGTATAATTCTGCGCCAGTGTAACTCTGTGCTAGTGTAACTCTGTGCTAGTGTAACTCTGTGCTAGTGTAACTCTGTGCTAGTGTAATTCTGCGCCAGTGTAACTCTGTGCTAGTGTAACTCTGTGCTAGTGTAACTCTGTGCTAGTGTAACTCAGTGCTAGTGTAAATTTGTGCTAGTGTAACTCTGTGCTAGTGTAATTCTGCGCCAGTGTAAATCTGTGCTAGTGTAACTCTGTGCTAGTGTAACTCAGTGCTAGTGTACCTTTGTGCTAGTGTAACTCTGTGCTAGTGTAACTCTGTGCTAGTGTAACTCTGTGCTTGTGTAATTCTGCGCCAGTGTAACTCTGTGCTAGTGTAACTCTGTACTAGTGTAACTCTGTGATAATGTAACTCTGTGCTAGTGTATCTCTATGCTAGTGTAACTCTGTGCTAGTGTAACTCTGTGCTAGTGTAATGCTGTGCCAGTGTAACTCTGTGCGAGTGTAACTCTGTGCTAGTGTAACGTTGTGTTAGTGTAACTCTGTGCTAGTGTAACTCTGTGCTAGTGTAATTCTGCGCCAGTGTAACTCAGTGTGAGTGAAACTCTGTGCTAGTGTAAATCTGTGCTAGTGTAACTCTGTGCTAGTGTAATTCTGCTTCAGTTTAACTCTGTGCTAGTGCAACTCTGTGCTAGTGTAACTCTGTGCTAGTGTAACTCTGTGCTAGTGTAACTCTGTGCTAGTGTAACTCTGTGCTAGTGTAACTCTGTGCTAGTGTAACTCTGCGCGAGTGTAAATCTGTGCTAGTGTAACTCTGTGCTAGTGTAATTCTGTGCTAGTGTAACTCTGTGCTAGTGTAACTCTGTGCTAGTGTAATTCTGTGCCAGTGTGAATCTGCGCGAGTGTAACTCTGTGCTAAAGTAAATCTGTGCTAGTGTAACTCTGTGCTAGTGTAACTCTGTGCTATTGTAACTCTGTGCTAGTGTAATTCTGCGCCAGTGTAAATCTGCGCGAGTGTAATCTGTGCTAGTGTAATTCTGCGCCAGTGTAACTCTGCGCGAGTGTAACTCTGTGCGAGTGTAACTCTGTGCTAGTGTAACTCTGTGCTAGTGTAATTCTGCGCCAGTGTAACACTGTGCTAGTGTAAATCTGTGCTAGTGTAACTTTGTGCTAGTGTAACTTTGTGCTAGTGTAACTCTGCGCCAGTGTAAATCTGTGCTAGTGTAACTCTGTGCTAGTGTAATTCTGTGCTAGTGTAACTCTGTGCTAGTGTAATTCTGCGCCAGTGTAACTCTGTGCTAGTGTAACTCTGTACTAGTGTAACTCTGTGCTAGTATAACTCTGTGATAGTGTAACTCTATGCTAGTGTAATTCTGTGCTAGTATAATTCTGCGCCAGTGTAACTCTGTGCTAGTGTAACTCTGTGCTAGTGTAACTCTGTGCTAGTGTAACTCTGTGCTAGTGTAATTCTGCGCCAGTGTAACTCTGTGCTAGTGTAACTCTGTGCTAGTGTAACTCTGTGCTAGTGTAACTCAGTGCTAGTGTAAATTTGTGCTAGTGTAACTCTGTGCTAGTGTAATTCTGCGCCAGTGTAAATCTGTGCTAGTGTAACTCTGTGCTAGTGTAACTCAGTGCTAGTGTACCTTTGTGCTAGTGTAACTCTGTGCTAGTGTAACTCTGTGCTAGTGTAACTCTGTGCTTGTGTAATTCTGCGCCAGTGTAACTCTGTGCTAGTGTAACTCTGTACTAGTGTAACTCTGTGATAATGTAACTCTGTGCTAGTGTATCTCTATGCTAGTGTAACTCTGTGCTAGTGTAACTCTGTGCTAGTGTAATGCTGTGCCAGTGTAACTCTGTGCGAGTGTAACTCTGTGCTAGTGTAACGTTGTGTTAGTGTAACTCTGTGCTAGTGTAACTCTGTGCTAGTGTAATTCTGCGCCAGTGTAACTCAGTGTGAGTGAAACTCTGTGCTAGTGTAAATCTGTGCTAGTGTAACTCTGTGCTAGTGTAATTCTGCTTCAGTTTAACTCTGTGCTAGTGCAACTCTGTGCTAGTGTAACTCTGTGCTAGTGTAACTCTGTGCTAGTGTAACTCTGTGCTAGTGTAACTCTGTGCTAGTGTAACTCTGTGCTAGTGTAACTCTGCGCGAGTGTAAATCTGTGCTAGTGTAACTCTGTGCTAGTGTAATTCTGTGCTAGTGTAACTCTGTGCTAGTGTAACTCTGTGCTAGTGTAATTCTGTGCCAGTGTGAATCTGCGCGAGTGTAACTCTGTGCTAAAGTAAATCTGTGCTAGTGTAACTCTGTGCTAGTGTAACTCTGTGCTATTGTAACTCTGTGCTAGTGTAATTCTGCGCCAGTGTAAATCTGCGCGAGTGTAATCTGTGCTAGTGTAATTCTGCGCCAGTGTAACTCTGCGCGAGTGTAACTCTGTGCGAGTGTAACTCTGTGCTAGTGTAACTCTGTGCTAGTGTAATTCTGCGCCAGTGTAACACTGTGCTAGTGTAAATCTGTGCTAGTGTAACTTTGTGCTAGTGTAACTTTGTGCTAGTGTAACTCTGCGCCAGTGTAAATCTGTGCTAGTGTAACTCTGTGCTAGTGTAATTCTGTGCTAGTGTAACTCTGTGCTAGTGTAATTCTGCGCCAGTGTAACTCTGTGGTATTGTAATTCTGTACTAGTGTAATTCTGTGCTAGTGTAAATCTGTGCTAGTGTAACTCTATGCTAGTGTAAATCTGTGCTAGTGTAATTCTGCGCCAGTGTAATTCTGTGCTAGTGTAACTCTGTGCTAGTGTAACTCTGTGCTAGTGTAAATCTGTGCTAGTGTTATTCTGCGCCAGTGTAACTCTGCGTGAGTGTAACTCTGTGCTAGTGTAACTCTGTGCTAGTGTAACTCTGTGCTAGTGTAATTCTGCGCCAGTGTAACTCTGCGCGAGTGTAACTATGCGTGAGTGTAACTCTGTGCTAGTGTAAATCTGTACTAGTGTAACTCTGTGCTAGTGTAACTCTTTGCTAGTGTAATTCTGCGCCAGTGTAACTCTGTGCTAGGGTAACTCTGTGCTAGTGTAATTCTTCGCCAGTGTAACTCTGTGCTAGTGTAACTCTGTGCTAGTGTAACTCTGTGCTAGTGTAACTATGTGCTAGTGTAATTCTGCGCCAGTGTAACTCTGCGTGAGTGTAACTCTGTGCTAGTGTAACTCTGTGCTAGTGTAACTCTGTGCTAGTGTAACTCTGTGCTAGTGTAATTCTGCGCCAGTGTAACTCTGCGCGAGTGTAACTATGCGTGAGTGTAACTCTGTGCTAGTGTAAATCTGTACTAGTGTAACTCTGTGCTAGTGTAACTCCTTGCTAGTGTTATTCTGCGCCAGTGTAACTCTGTGCGAGTGTAACTCTGTGCTAGTGTAATTCTGCGCCAGTGTAACTCTGTGCTAGTGTAATTCTGCGCCAGTGTAACTCTGGGCTAGTGTAAATCTGTGCTAGTGTAAATCTGTGCTAGTGTAACTCTGTGTTAGTGTAACTTTGTGCTAGTGTAACTATGTGCTAGTGTAATTCTGTGCCAGTGTAATTCTGCGCCAGTGTAACTCTGCACGAGTGTAACTCTGTGCTAGTGTAAATCTGTGCTAGTGTAAATCTGTGCTAGTGTAATTCTGCGCCAGTGTAACTCTGCGCGAGTGTAACTCTGTGCTAGTGTAACTCTGTGGTAGTGTAACTCTGTGGTAGTGTAACTCTGTGCTAGTGTAACTCTGTGCTAGTGTAACTTTGCGCGAGTGTAACTCTGTGCTAGTGTAACTCTGTGCTAGTGTAACTCTGTGCTAGTGTAATTCTGCGCCAGTGTAACTCTGCGCGAGTGTAATTCTGTGCTAGTGTAACTTTGTGCTAGTGTAACTCTGTGCTAGTGTAACTCTGTGCTAGTGTAACTCTGTGCTTGTGTAATTCTGCGCCAGTGTAACTCTGTGCTAGTGTAACTCTGTACTAGTGTAACTCTGTGATAGTGTAACTCTGTGCTAGTGTAACTCTATGCTAGTGTAACTCTGTGCTAGTGTAACTCTGTGCTAGTGTAATTCTGTGCCAGTGTAACTCTGTGCGAGTGTAACTCTGTGCTAGTGTAACGCTGTGCTAGTGTAACTCTGTGCTAGTGTAACTCTGTGCTAGTGTAATTCTGCGCCAGTGTAACTCTGTGTGAGTGTAACTCTGTGCTAGTGTAACTCTGTGCTAGTGTAACTCTGTGCTAGTGTAATTCTGCTCCAGTTTAACTCTGTGCTAGTGTAACTCTGTGCTAGTGTAACTCTGTGCTAGTGTAACTCTGTGCTACTGTAACTTTGTGCTAGTGTAACTCTGTGCTAGTGTAACTCTGTGCTAGTGTAACTCTGCGCGAGTGTAAATCTGTGCTAGTGTAACTCTGTGCTAGTGTAATTCTGTGCTAGTGTAACTCTGTGCTAGTGTAACTCTGTGCTAGTGTAATTCTGTGCCAGTGTGAATCTGCGCGAGTGTAGCTCTGTGCTAAAGTAAATCTGTGCTAGTGTAAATCTGTGCTGGTGTAACTCTGTGCTATTGTAACTCTGTGCTAGTGTAATTCTGCGCCAGTGTAAATCTGCGCGAGTGTAATTCTGTGCTAGTGTAATTCTGCGCCAGTGTAACTCTGCGCGAGTGTAACTCTGTGCGAGTGTAACTCTGTGCTAGTGTAACTCTGTGCTAGTGTAATTCTGCGCCAGTGTAACACTGTGCTAGTGTAAATCTGTGCTAGTGTAACTTTGTGCTAGTGTAACTTTGTGCTAGTGTAACTCTGCGCCAGTGTAAAACTGTGCTAGTGTAACTCTGTGCTAGTGTAATTCTGTGCTAGTGTAACTCTGTGGTAGTGTAACTCTGCGCGAGTGTAACTCTGTGCTAGTGTAACTCTGTGCTAGTGTAATTCTGCGCCAGTGTAACTCTGCGCGAGTGTAACTCTGTGCTAGTGTAACTCTGTGCTAGTGTAACTCTGTGCTAGTGTAAATCTGTGCTAGTGTAATTCTGCGCCAGTGTAACACTGCGTGAGTGTAACTCTGTGCTAGTGTAACTCTCTGCTAGTGTAACTCTGTGCTAGTGTAATTCTGCACCAGTGTAACTCTGTGCTAGTGTAACTCTGTGCTAGTGTAACTCTGTGCTAGTGTAATTCTGCGAAAGTGTAACACTGTGCTAGTGTAACTCTGTGCTAGTGTAACTCTGTGCTAGTGTAACTCTGTGCTAGTGTAACTCTGTGCCAGTGTAATTCTGCGCCAGCGTAACTCTGCGCGAGTGTAACTCAGAGCTAGTGTAACTCTGTGCTAGTTTAACTCTATGCTAGTGTAACTCTGTGCTAGTGTAACTCTGTGCTAGTGTAATTCTGTGCCAGTGTAACTCTGCGCGAGTGTAACTCTGTGCTAGTGTAACTCTGTGCTAGTGTAACTCTGTGCTAGTGTAATTCTGCGCCAGTGTAACTCTGTGTGAGTGTAACTCTGTGCTAGTGTAACTCTGTGCCAGTGTAACTCTGTGCTAGTGTAATTCTGCACCAGTTTAAATCTGTGCTAGTGTAACTCTGTGCTAGTGTAACTCTGTGCTAGTGTAACTCAGTGCTAGTGTAACTTTGTGCTAGTGTAACTCTGTGCTAGTGTAATTCTGCCCCAGTGTAACTCTGTGCTAGTGTAACTCTGTGCTAGTGTAACTCTGTGCTAGTGTAACTCTGTGCTAGTGTATTTCTGTGCTAGTGTAACTCGGTGCTAGTGTAACTCTGTGCTTGTGTAATTCTGCGCCAGTGTAACTCTGTGCTAGTGTAACTCTGTACTAGTGTAACTCTGTGCTAGTATAACTCTGTGCTAGTGTAACTCTGTGCTAGTGTAATTCTGTGCCAGTGTAACTCTGTGCGAGTGTAACTCTGTGCTAGTGTAATTCTGCGCCAGTGTAACTCTGTGCTAGTGTAACTCTGTGCTAGTGTAAATCAGTGATAGTGTAACTTTGTGCTAGTGTAACTCTGTGCTAGTGTAACTCTGTGCTAGTGTAACTCTGTGCTTGTGTAATTCTGCGCCAGTGTAACTCTGTGCTAGTGTAACTCTGTACTAGTGTAACTCTGTGATAGTGTAACTCTGTGCTAGTGTAACTCTGTGCTAGTGTAACTCTGTGCTAGTGTAAGTCTGTGCTAGTGTAATTCTGCGCCAGTGTAACTCTGTGCTAGTGTAACTCTGTGCTAGTGTAACTCTGTGCTGGTGTAACTCAGTGCTAGTGTAAATTTGTGCTAGTGTAACTCTGTGCTAGTGTAATTCTGCGCCATTGTAACTCTGTGCTAGTGTAACTCTGTGCTAGTGTAACTCAGTGCTAGTGTAACTTTGTGCTAGTGTAACTCTGTGCTAGTGTAACTCTGTGCTAGTGTAACTCTGTGCTTGTGTAATTCTGCGCCAGTGTAACTCTGTGCTAGTGTAACTCTGTACTAGTGTAACTCTGTGATAGTGTAACTCTGTGCTAGTGTAACTCTATGCTAGTGTAACTCTGTGCTAGTGTAACTCTGTGCTAGTGTAATTCTGTGCCAGTGTAACTCTGTGCGAGTGTAACTCTGTGCTAGTGTAACGCTGTGTTAGTGTAACTCTGTGCTAGTGTAACTCTGTGCTAGTGTAATTCTGCGCCAGTGTAACTCTGTGTGAGTGTAACTCTGTGCTAGTGTAACTCTGTGCTAGTGTAACTCTGTGCTAGTGTAATTCTGCTCCAGTTTAACTCTGTGCTGGTGTAACTCTGTGCTAGTGTAACTCTGTGCTAGTGTAACTCTGTGCTAGTGTAACTCTGTGCTAGTGTAACTCTGTGCTAGTGTAACTCTGTGCTAGTGTAAATCTGTGCTAGTGTAACTCTGTGCTAGTGTAATTCTGTGCTAGTGTAACTCTGTGCTAGTGTAACTCTGTGCTAGTGTAATTCTGTGCCAGTGTGAATCTGCGCGAGTGTAAATCTGTGCTAAAGTAAATCTGTGCTAGTGTAACTCTGTGCTAGTGTAACTCTGTGCTATTGTAACTCTGTGCTAGTGTAATTCTGCGCCAGTGTAAATCTGCGCGAGTGTAAATCTGTGCTAGTGTAATTCTGCGCCAGTGTAACTCTGCGCGAGTGTAACTCTGTGCGAGTGTAACTCTGTGCTAGTGTAACTCTGTGCTAGTGTAATTCTGCGCCAGTGTAACACTGTGCTAGTGTAAATCTGTGCTAGTGTAACTTTGTGCTAGTGTAACTTTGTGCTAGTGTAACTCTGCGCCAGTGTAAATCTGTGCTAGTGTAACTCTGTGCTAGTGTAATTCTGTGCTAGTGTAACTCTGTGCTAGTGTAATTCTGCGCCAGTGTAACTCTGTGGTATTGTAATTCTGTACTAGTGTAATTCTGTGCTAGTGTAAATCTGTGCTAGTGTAACTCTATGCTAGTGTAAATCTGTGCTAGTGTAATTCTGCGCCAGTGTAATTCTGTGCTAGTGTAACTCTGTGCTAGTGTAACTCTGTGCTAGTGTAAATCTGTGCTAGTGTTATTCTGCGTCAGTGTAACTCTGCGTGAGTGTAACTCTGTGCTAGTGTAACTCTGTGCTAGTGTAACTCTGTGCTAGTGTAATTCTGCGCCAGTGTAACTCTGCGCGAGTGTAACTATGCGTGAGTGTAACTCTGTGCTAGTGTAAATCTGTACTAGTGTAACTCTGTGCTAGTGTAACTCTTTGCTAGTGTAATTCTGCGCCAGTGTAACTCTGTGCTAGGGTAACTCTGTGCTAGTGTAATTCTTCGCCAGTGTAACTCTGTGCTAGTGTAACTCTGTGCTAGTGTAACTCTGTGCTAGTGTAACTATGTGCTAGTGTAATTCTGCGCCAGTGTAACTCTGCGTGAGTGTAACTCTGTGCTAGTGTAACTCTGTGCTAGTGTAACTCTGTGCTAGTGTAACTCTGTGCTAGTGTAATTCTGCGCCAGTGTAACTCTGCGCGAGTGTAACTATGCGTGAGTGTAACTCTGTGCTAGTGTAAATCTGTACTAGTGTAACTCTGTGCTAGTGTAACTCCTTGCTAGTGTAATTCTGCGCCAGTGTAACTCTGTGCGAGTGTAACTCTGTGCTAGTGTAATTCTGCGCCAGTGTAACTCTGTGTTAGTGTAATTCTGCGCCAGTGTAACTCTGGGCTAGTGTAAATCTGTGCTAGTGTAAATCTGTGCTAGTGTAACTCTGTGTTAGTGTAACTTTGTGCTAGTGTAACTATGTGCTAGTGTAATTCTGTGCCAGTGTAATTCTGCGCCAGTGTAACTCTGCACGAGTGTAACTCTGTGCTAGTGTAAATCTGTGCTAGTGTAAATCTGTGCTAGTGTAATTCTGCGCCAGTGTAACTCTGCGCGAGTGTAACTCTGTGCTAGTGTAACTCTGTGGTAGTGTAACTCTGTGGTAGTGTAACTCTGTGCTAGTGTAACTCTGTGCTAGTGTAACTTTGCGCGAGTGTAACTCTGTGCTAGTGTAACTCTGTGCTAGTGTAACTCTGTGCTAGTGTAATTCTGCGCCAGTGTAACTCTGCGCGAGTGTAATTCTGTGCTAGTGTAACTTTGTGCTAGTGTAACTCTGTGCTAGTGTAACTCTGTGCTAGTGTAACTCTGTGCTTGTGTAATTCTGCGCCAGTGTAACTCTGTGCTAGTGTAACTCTGTACTAGTGTAACTCTGTGATAGTGTAACTCTGTGCTAGTGTAACTCTATGCTAGTGTAACTCTGTGCTAGTGTAACTCTGTGCTAGTGTAATTCTGTGCCAGTGTACCTCTGTGCGAGTGTAACTCTGTGCTAGTGTAACGCTGTGCTAGTGTAACTCTGTGCTAGTGTAACTCTGTGCTAGTGTAATTCTGCGCCAGTGTAACTCTGTGTGAGTGTAACTCTGTGCTAGTGTAACTCTGTGCTAGTGTAACTCTGTGCTAGTGTAATTCTGCTCCAGTTTAACTCTGTGCTAGTGTAACTCTGTGCTAGTGTAACTCTGTGCTAGTGTAACTCTGTGCTACTGTAACTTTGTGCTAGTGTAACTCTGTGCTAGTGTAACTCTGTGCTAGTGTAACTCTGCGCGAGTGTAAATCTGTGCTAGTGTAACTCTGTGCTAGTGTAATTCTGTGCTAGTGTAACTCTGTGCTAGTGTAACTCTGTGCTAGTGTAATTCTGTGCCAGTGTGAATCTGCGCGAGTGTAGCTCTGTGCTAAAGTAAATCTGTGCTAGTGTAACTCTGTGCTGGTGTAACTCTGTGCTATTGTAACTCTGTGCTAGTGTAATTCTGCGCCAGTGTAAATCTGCGCGAGTGTAATTCTGTGCTAGTGTAATTCTGCGCCAGTGTAACTCTGCGCGAGTGTAACTCTGTGCGAGTGTAACTCTGTGCTAGTGTAACTCTGTGCTAGTGTAATTCTGCGCCAGTGTAACACTGTGCTAGTGTAAATCTGTGCTAGTGTAACTTTGTGCTAGTGTAACTTTGTGCTAGTGTAACTCTGCGCCAGTGTAAAACTGTGCTAGTGTAACTCTGTGCTAGTGTAATTCTGTGCTAGTGTAACTCTGTGGTAGTGTAACTCTGCGCGAGTGTAACTCTGTGCTAGTGTAACTCTGTGCTAGTGTAATTCTGCGCCAGTGTAACTCTGCGCGAGTGTAACTCTGTGCTAGTGTAACTCTGTGCTAGTGTAACTCTGTGCTAGTGTAAATCTGTGCTAGTGTAATTCTGCGCCAGTGTAACACTGCGTGAGTGTAACTCTGTGCTAGTGTAACTCTCTGCTAGTGTAACTCTGTGCTAGTGTAATTCTGCACCAGTGTAACTCTGTGCTAGTGTAACTCTGTGCTAGTGTAACTCTGTGCTAGTGTAATTCTGCGAAAGTGTAACACTGTGCTAGTGTAACTCTGTGCTAGTGTAACTCTGTGCTAGTGTAACTCTGTGCTAGTGTAACTCTGTGCCAGTGTAATTCTGCGCCAGCGTAACTCTGCGCGAGTGTAACTCAGAGCTAGTGTAACTCTGTGCTAGTTTAACTCTATGCTAGTGTAACTCTGTGCTAGTGTAACTCTGTGCTAGTGTAATTCTGTGCCAGTGTAACTCTGCGCGAGTGTAACTCTGTGCTAGTGTAACTCTGTGCTAGTGTAACTCTGTGCTAGTGTAATTCTGCGCCAGTGTAACTCTGTGTGAGTGTAACTCTGTGCTAGTGTAACTCTGTGCCAGTGTAACTCTGTGCTAGTGTAATTCTGCACCAGTTTAAATCTGTGCTAGTGTAACTCTGTGCTAGTGTAACTCTGTGCTAGTGTAACTCAGTCCTAGTGTAACTTTGTGCTAGTGTAACTCTGTGCTAGTGTAATTCTGCCCCAGTGTAACTCTGTGCTAGTGTAACTCTGTGCTAGTGTAACTCTGTGCTAGTGTAACTCTGTGCTAGTGTATTTCTGTGCTAGTGTAACTCGGTGCTAGTGTAACTCTGTGCTTGTGTAATTCTGCGCCAGTGTAACTCTGTGCTAGTGTAACTCTGTACTAGTGTAACTCTGTGCTAGTATAACTCTGTGCTAGTGTAACTCTGTGCTAGTGTAATTCTGTGCCAGTGTAACTCTGTGCGAGTGTAACTCTGTGCTAGTGTAATTCTGCGCCAGTGTAACTCTGTGCTAGTGTAACTCTGTGCTAGTGTAAATCAGTGCTAGTGTAACTTTGTGCTAGTGTAACTCTGTGCTAGTGTAACTCTGTGCTAGTGTAACTCTGTGCTTGTGTAATTCTGCGCCAGTGTAACTCTGTGCTAGTGTAACTCTGTACTAGTGTAACTCTGTGATAGTGTAACTCTGTGCTAGTGTAACTCTGTGCTAGTGTAACTCTGTGCTAGTGTAAGTCTGTGCTAGTGTAATTCTGCGCCAGTGTAACTCTGTGCTAGTGTAACTCTGTGCTAGTGTAACTCTGTGCTGGTGTAACTCAGTGCTAGTGTAAATTTGTGCTAGTGTAACTCTGTGCTAGTGTAATTCTGCGCCATTGTAACTCTGTGCTAGTGTAACTCTGTGCTAGTGTAACTCAGTGCTAGTGTAACTTTGTGCTAGTGTAACTCTGTGCTAGTGTAACTCTGTGCTAGTGTAACTCTGTGCTTGTGTAATTCTGCGCCAGTGTAACTCTGTGCTAGTGTAACTCTGTACTAGTGTAACTCTGTGATAGTGTAACTCTGTGCTAGTGTAACTCTATGCTAGTGTAACTCTGTGCTAGTGTAACTCTGTGCTAGTGTAATTCTGTGCCAGTGTAACTCTGTGCGAGTGTAACTCTGTGCTAGTGTAACGCTGTGTTAGTGTAACTCTGTGCTAGTGTAACTCTGTGCTAGTGTAATTCTGCGCCAGTGTAACTCTGTGTGAGTGTAACTCTGTGCTAGTGTAACTCTGTGCTAGTGTAACTCTGTGCTAGTGTAATTCTGCTCCAGTTTAACTCTGTGCTAGTGTAACTCTGTGCTAGTGTAACTCTGTGCTAGTGTAACTCTGTGCTAGTGTAACTCTGTGCTAGTGTAACTCTGTGCTAGTGTAAATCTGTGCTAGTGTAACTCTGTGCTAGTGTAATTCTGTGCTAGTGTAACTCTGTGCTAGTGTAACTCTGTGCTAGTGTAATTCTGTGCCAGTGTGAATCTGCGCGAGTGTAAATCTGTGCTAAAGTAAATCTGTGCTAGTGTAACTCTGTGCTAGTGTAACTCTGTGCTATTGTAACTCTGTGCTAGTGTAATTCTGCGCCAGTGTAAATCTGCGCGAGTGTAAATCTGTGCTAGTGTAATTCTGCGCCAGTGTAACTCTGCGCGAGTGTAACTCTGTGCGAGTGTAACTCTGTGCTAGTGTAACTCTGTGCTAGTGTAATTCTGCGCCAGTGTAACACTGTGCTAGTGTAAATCTGTGCTAGTGTAACTTTGTGCTAGTGTAACTTTGTGCTAGTGTAACTCTGCGCCAGTGTAAATCTGTGCTAGTGTAACTCTGTGCTAGTGTAATTCTGTGCTAGTGTAACTCTGTGCTAGTGTAATTCTGCGCCAGTGTAACTCTGTGGTATTGTAATTCTGTACTAGTGTAATTCTGTGCTAGTGTAAATCTGTGCTAGTGTAACTCTATGCTAGTGTAAATCTGTGCTAGTGTAATTCTGCGCCAGTGTAACTCTGTGCTAGTGTAACTCTGTGCTAGTGTAACTCTGTGCTAGTGTAAATCTGTGCTAGTGTTATTCTGCGCCAGTGTAACTCAGCGTGAGTGTAACTCTGTGCTAGTGTAACTCTGTGCTAGTGTAACTCTGTGCTACTGTAATTCTGCGCCAGTGTAACTCTGCGCGAGTGTAACTATGCGTGAGTGTAACTCTGTGCTAGTGTAAATCTGTACTAGTGTAACTCTGTGCTAGTGTAACTCTTTGCTAGTGTAATTCTGCGCCAGTGTAACTCTGTGCTAGGGTAACTCAGTGCTAGTGTAATTCTTCGCCAGTGTAACTCTGTGCTAGTGTAACTCTGTGCTAGTGTAACTCTGTGCTAGTGTAACTATGTGCTAGTGTAATTCTGCGCCAGTGTAACTCTGCGTGAGTGTAACTCTGTGCTAGTGTAACTCTGTGCTAGTGTAACTCTGTGCTAGTGTAACTCTGTGCTAGTGTAATTCTGCGCCAGTGTAACTCTGCGCGAGTGTAACTATGCGTGAGTGTAACTCTGTGCTAGTGTAAATCTGTACTAGTGTAACTCTGTGCTAGTGTAACTCCTTGCTAGTGTAATTCTGCGCCAGTGTAACTCTGTGCTAGTGTAACTCTGTGCTAGTGTAATTCTGCGCCAGTGTAACTCTGTGCTAGTGTAATTCTGCGCCAGTGTAACTCTGGGCTAGTGTAAATCTGTGCTAGTGTAAATCTGTGCTAGTGTAACTCTGTGTTAGTGTAACTTTGTGCTAGTGTAACTATGTGCTAGTGTAATTCTGTGCCAGTGTAATTCTGCGCCAGTGTAACTCTGCACGAGTGTAACTCTGTGCTAGTGTAAATCTGTGCTAGTGTAAATCTGTGCTAGTGTAATTCTGCGCCAGTGTAACTCTGCGCGAGTGTAACTCTGTGCTAGTGTAACTCTGTGGTAGTGTAACTCTGTGGTAGTGTAACTCTGTGCTAGTGTAACTCTGTGCTAGTGTAACTTTGCGCGAGTGTAACTCTGTGCTAGTGTAACTCTGTGCTAGTGTAACTCTGTGCTAGTGTAATTCTGCGCCAGTGTAACTCTGCGCGAGTGTAATTCTGTGCTAGTGTAACTTTGTGCTAGTGTAACTCTGTGCTAGTGTAATTCTGTGCTAGTGTAATTCTGTGCCAGTGTAACTCTGTGCGAGTGTAACTTTGTGCTAGTGTAACGCTGTGCTAGTGTAACTCTGTGCTAGTGTAACTCTGTGCTAGTGTAATTCTGCGCCAGTGTAACTCTGTGTGAGTGTAACTCTGTGCTAGTGTAACTCTGTGCTAGTGTAACTCTGTGCTAGTGTAACTCTGTGGTAGTGTAACTCTGTGCTAGTGTAACTCTGTGCTAGTGTAACTTTGCGCGAGTGTAACTCTGTGCTAGTGTAACTCTGTGCTAGTGTAACTCTGTGCTAGTGTAATTCTGCGCCAGTGTAACTCTGCGCGACTGTAATTCTGTGCTAGTGTAACTTTGTGCTAGTGTAACTCTGTGCTTGTGTAATTCTGCGCCAGTGTAACTCTGTGCTAGTGTAACTCTGTACTAGTGTAACTCTGTGATAGTGTAACTCTGTGCTAGTGTAACTCTATGCTAGTGTAACTCTGTGCTAGTGAAATTCTGTGCTAGTGTAATTCTGTGCCAGTGTAACTCTGTGCGAGTGTAACTTTGTGCTAGTGTAACGCTGTGCTAGTGTAACTCTGTGCTAGTGTAACTCTGTGCTAGTGTAATTCTGCGCCAGTGTAACTCTGTGTGAGTGTAACTCTGTGCTAGTGTAACTCTGTGCTAGTGTAACTCTGTGCTAGTGTAACTCTGTGCTAGTGTAACTCTGTGCTAGTGTAACTTTGTGCTAGTGTAACTTTGTGCTAGTGTAACTCTGTGCTAGTGTAATTCTGCGCGAGTGTAAATCTGTGCTAGTGTAACTCTGTGCTAGTGTAATTCTGTGCTAGTGTAACTCTGTGCTAGTGTAACTCTGTGCTAGTGTAATTCTGTGCCAGTGTGAATCTGCGCGAGTGTAACCCTGTGCTAAAGTAAATCTGTGCTAGTGTAACTCTGTGCTAGTGTAACTCTGTGCTATTGTAACTCTGTGCTAGTGTAATTCTGCGCCAGTGTAAATCTGCGCGAGTGTAATTCTGTGCTAGTGTAATTCTGCGCCAGTATAACTCTGCGCGAGTGTAACTCTGTGCGAGTGTAACTCTGTGCTAGTGTAACTCTGTGCTAGTGTAATTCTGCGCCAGTGTAACACTGTGCTAGTGTAAATCTGTGCTAGTGTAACTTTGTGCTAGTGTTACTTTGTGCTAGTGTAACTCTGCGCCAGTGTAAATCTGTGCTAGTGTAACTCTGTGCTAGTGTAACTCTGTGCTAGTGTAACTCTGTGCTAGTGTAACTCTGCGCGAGTGTAACTCTGTGCTAGTGTAACTCTGTGCTAGTGTAATTCTGCGCCAGTGTAACTCTGCGCGAGTGTAACTCTGTGCTAGTGTAACTCTGTGCTAGTGTAACTCTGTGCTAGTGTAAATCTGTGCTAGTGTAATTCTGCGCCAGTGTAACACTGCGTGAGTGTAACTCTGTGCTAGTGTAACTCTCTGCTAGTGTAACTCTGTGCTAGTGTAATTCTGCACCAGTGTAACTCTGTGCTAGTGTAACTCTGTGCTAGTGTAACTCTGTGCTAGTGTAATTCTGCGAAAGTGTAACTCTGTGCTAGTGTAACTCTGTGCTAGTGTAACTCTGTGCTAGTGTAACTCTGTGCTAGTGTAACTCTGTGCCAGTGTAATTCTGCGCCAGCGTAACTCTGCGCGAGTGTAACTCAGAGCTAGTGTAACTCTGTGCTAGTGTAACTATGCTAGTGTAACTCTGTGCTAGTGTAACTCTGTGCTAGTGTAATTCTGTGCCAGCGTAACTCTGCGCGAGTGTAACTCTGTGCTAGTGTAACTCTGTGCTAGTGTAACTCTGTGCATGTGTAATTCTGCGCCAGTGTAACTCTGTGCTAGTGTAACTCTGTACTAGTGTAACTCTGTGCTAGTATAACTCTGTCCTAGTGTAACTCTATGCTAGTGTAATTCTGTGCTAGTGTAATTCTGCGCCAGTGTAACTCTGTGCTAGTGTAACTCTGTGCTAGTGTAACTCTGTGCTAGTGTAACTCTGTGCTAGTGTAACTCTGTGCTAGTGTATTTCTGTGCTAGTGTAACTCGGTGCTAGTGTAACTCTGTGCTAGTGTAATTCTGCGCCAGTGTAACTCTGTGCTAGTGTAACTCTGTACTAGTGTAACTCTGTGCTAGTATAACTCTGTGCTAGTGTAACTCTATGCTAGTGTAATTCTGTGCTAGTGTAATTCTGCGCCAGTGTAACTCTGTGCTAGTGTAACTCTGTGCTAGTGTAACTCTGTGCTAGTGTAATTCTGCGCCAGTGTAACTCTGTGCTAGTGTAACTCTGTACTAGTGTAACTCTGTGATAGTGTAACTCTGTGCTAGTGTAACCCTGTGCTAGTGTAACTCTGTGCTAGTGTAATTCTGCGCCAGTGTAACACTGCGTGAGAGTAACTTTGTGCTAGTGTAACTCTGTGCTAGTGTAAATCTGTGCTAGTGTAACTCTGTGCTAGTGTAATTCTGCGCCAGTGTAAATCTGTGCTCGTGTAACTCTGTGCTAGTGTAACTCTGTGCTAGTGTAACTCTGTGCTAGTGTAATTCTGCGCCAGTGTAACTCTGTGCTAGTGTAACTCTGTGCTAGTGTAACTCTGTGCTAGTGTAATTCTGCGCCAGTGTAACTCTGCGTGAGTGTAACTCTGGGCTAGTGTAACTCTGTGCTAGTGTAATTCTGTGCTAGTGTAACTCTGTGCTAGTGTAACTCAGTGCTAGTGTAACTTTGTGCTAGTGTAATTCTGCGCCAGTGTAAATCTGCGCGAGTGTAACTCTGTGCTAGTGTAATTCTGTGCTAGTGTAACTCGGTGCTAGTGTAAATCTGTGCTAGTGTAACTCTGTGCTAGTGTAAATCTGTGCTAGTGTAATTATGCGCCAGTGTAACTCTGCGCGAGTGTATCTCTGTGCTAGTGTAACTCTGTGCTAGTGTAACTCTATGCTACTGTAACTCTGTGCAAGTGTAATTCTGCGCCAGTGTAACTCTGCGCGAGTGTAACTCTGTGCTAGTGTAAATCTGTGCTAGTGTAATTCTGGGCTAGTGTAATTCTGTGGTAGTGTAAATCTATGCTAGTGTAACTCTGTGCTAGTGTAATTCTCCGCCAGTGTAACTCTGTGCTAGTGTAACTCTGTGCTAGTGTAACTCTGTATTAGTGTAACTCTATGCAAGTGTAACTCTGTGCTAGTGTAACTCTGTGCCAGTGTAATTCTGTGCCAGTGTAACTCTGCGCAAGTGTAACTCTGTGCTAGTGTAAATCTGTGCTAGTGTAACTCTGTGCTAGTGTAACTCTGTGCTAGTGTAATTCTGCGCCAGTGTAACTCTGTGGTATTGTAATTCTGTACTAGTGTATTTCTGTGCTAGTGTAAATCTGTGCTAGTGTAACTCTATGCTAGTGTATATCTGTGCTAGTGTAATTCTGCACCAGTGTAACTCTGAGCTAGTGTAACTCTGTGCTAGTGTAACTCTTTGCTAGTGTAAATCTGTGCTAGTGTTACTCTGCGCCAGTGTAACTCTGCGTGAGTGTAACTCTGTGCTAGTGTAACTCTGTGCTTGTGTAACTCTGTGCTAGTGTAATTCTGCGCCAGTGTAACTCTGTGCTAGTGTAACTCTGTACTAGTGTAACTCTGTGCTAGTATAACTCTGTGCTAGTGTAACTCTATGCTAGTGTAATTCTGTGCTAGTGTAATTCTGCGCCAGTGTAACTCTGTGCTAGTGTAACTCTGTGCTAGTGTAACTCTGTGCTAGTGTAATTCTGCGCCAGTGTAACTCTGTGCTAGTGTAACTCTGTGCTAGTGTAACTCTGTGCTAGTGTAACTCTGTGCTAGTGTAACTCTGTGCTAGTGTATTTCTGTGCTAGTGTAACTCGGTGCTAGTGTAACTCTGTGCTAGTGTAATTCTGCGCCAGTGTAACTCTGTGCTAGTGTAACTCTGTACTAGTGTAACTCTGTGCTAGTGTAACTCTGTGCTAGTGTAACTCTGCGCGAGTGTAACTCTGTGCTAGTGTAACTCTGTGCTAGTGTAATTCTGCGCCAGTGTAACTCTGCGCGAGTGTAACT
Source organism: Locusta migratoria (assembly GCA_026315105.1). NCBI lineage: Eukaryota > Metazoa > Arthropoda > Insecta > Orthoptera > Acrididae > Locusta > Locusta migratoria. The sequence continues at coordinate 81,501,226 of CM048752.1, forward strand.
CTGTGCTAGTGTAACTCTGTGCTAGTGTAACTCTGTGCTAGTGTAAATCTGTGCTAGTGTAATTCTGCGCCAGTGTAACACTGCGTGAGTGTAACTCTGTGCTAGTGTAACTCTCTGCTAGTGTAACTCTGTGCTAGTGTAATTCTGCACCAGTGTAACTCTGTGCTAGTGTAACTCTGTGCTAGTGTAACTCTGTGCTAGTGTAATTCTGCGAAAGTGTAACTCTGTGCTAGTGTAACTCTGTGCTAGTGTAACTCTGTGCTAGTGTAACTCTGTGCTAGTGTAACTCTGTGCCAGTGTAATTCTGCGCCAGCGTAACTCTGCGCGAGTGTAACTCAGAGCTAGTGTAACTCTGTGCTAGTGTAACTATGCTAGTGTAACTCTGTGCTAGTGTAACTCTGTGCTAGTGTAATTTTGTGCCAGCGTAACTCTGCGCGAGTGTAACTCTGTGCTAGTGTAACTCTGTGCTAGTGTAACTCTGTGCATGTGTAATTCTGCGCCAGTGTAACTCTGTGCTAGTGTAACTCTGTACTAGTGTAACTCTGTGCTAGTATAACTCTGTCCTAGTGTAACTCTATGCTAGTGTAATTCTGTGCTAGTGTAATTCTGCGCCAGTGTAACTCTGTGCTAGTGTAATTCTGTGCTAGTGTAACTCTGTGCTAGTGTAACTCTGTGCTAGTGTAACTCTGTGCTAGTGTATTTCTGTGCTAGTGTAACTCGGTGCTAGTGTAACTCTGTGCTAGTGTAATTCTGCGCCAGTGTAACTCTGTGCTAGTGTAACTCTGTACTAGTGTAACTCTGTGCTAGTATAACTCTGTGCTAGTGTAACTCTATGCTAGTGTAATTCTGTGCTAGTGTAATTCTGCGCCAGTGTAACTCTGTGCTAGTGTAACTCTGTGCTAGTGTAACTCTGTGCTAGTGTAATTCTGCGCCAGTGTAACTCTGTGCTAGTGTAACTCTGTACTAGTGTAACTCTGTGATAGTGTAACTCTGTGCTAGTGTAACCCTGTGCTAGTGTAACTCTGTGCTAGTGTAATTCTGCGCCAGTGTAACACTGCGTGAGAGTAACTTTGTGCTAGTGTAACTCTGTGCTAGTGTAAATCTGTGCTAGTGTAACTCTGTGCTAGTGTAATTCTGCGCCAGTGTAAATCTGTGCTCGTGTAACTCTGTGCTAGTGTAACTCTGTGCTAGTGTAACTCTGTGCTAGTGTAATTCTGCGCCAGTGTAACTCTGTGCTAGTGTAACTCTGTGCTAGTGTAACTCTGTGCTAGTGTAATTCTGCGCCAGTGTAACTCTGCGTGAGTGTAACTCTGGGCTAGTGTAACTCTGTGCTAGTGTAATTCTGTGCTAGTGTAACTCTGTGCTAGTGTAACTCAGTGCTAGTGTAACTTTGTGCTAGTGTAATTCTGCGCCAGTGTAAATCTGCGCGAGTGTAACTCTGTGCTAGTGTAATTCTGTGCTAGTGTAACTCGGTGCTAGTGTAAATCTGTGCTAGTGTAACTCTGTGCTAGTGTAAATCTGTGCTAGTGTAATTATGCGCCAGTGTAACTCTGCGCGAGTGTATCTCTGTGCTAGTGTAACTCTGTGCTAGTGTAACTCTATGCTACTGTAACTCTGTGCAAGTGTAATTCTGCGCCAGTGTAACTCTGCGCGAGTGTAACTCTGTGCTAGTGTAAATCTGTGCTAGTGTAATTCTGGGCTAGTGTAATTCTGTGGTAGTGTAAATCTATGCTAGTGTAACTCTGTGCTAGTGTAATTCTCCGCCAGTGTAACTCTGTGCTAGTGTAACTCTGTGCTAGTGTAACTCTGTATTAGTGTAACTCTATGCAAGTGTAACTCTGTGCTAGTGTAACTCTGTGCCAGTGTAATTCTGTGCCAGTGTAACTCTGCGCAAGTGTAACTCTGTGCTAGTGTAAATCTGTGCTAGTGTAACTCTGTGCTAGTGTAACTCTGTGCTAGTGTAATTCTGCGCCAGTGTAACTCTGTGGTATTGTAATTCTGTACTAGTGTATTTCTGTGCTAGTGTAAATCTGTGCTAGTGTAACTCTATGCTAGTGTAAATCTGTGCTAGTGTAATTCTGCACCAGTGTAACTCTGAGCTAGTGTAACTCTGTGCTAGTGTAACTCTTTGCTAGTGTAAATCTGTGCTAGTGTTACTCTGCGCCAGTGTAACTCTGCGTGAGTGTAACTCTGTGCTAGTGTAACTCTGTGCTTGTGTAACTCTGTGCTAGTGTAATTCTGCGCCAGTGTAACTCTGCGCGAGTGTAACTATGCGTGAGTGTAACTCTGTGCTAGTGTAAATCTGTACTAGTGTAACTGTGCTAGTGTAACTCTTTGCTAGTGTAATTCTGCGCCAGTGTAACTCTGTGCTAGGGTAACTCTGTGCTAGTGTAATTCTTCGCCAGTGTAAATCTGTGCTAGTGTAACTCTGTGCTAGTGTAACTCTGTGCTAGTGTAACTAAGTGCTAGTGTAATTCTGCGCCAGTGTAACTCTGCGTGAGTGCAACTCTGTGCTAGTGTAACTCGGTGCTAGTGTAACTCTGTTCTAGTGTAACTCTGTGCTAGTGTAATTCTGCGCCAGTGTAACTCTGCGCGAGTGTAACTATGCGTGAGTGTAACTCTGTGCTAGTGTAAATCTGTACTAGTGTAACTCTGTGCTAGTGTAACTCTGTGCTAATGTAACTCTGTGCTAGTGTAACTATGTGCTAGTGTAATTCTGCGCCAGTGTAACTCTGCGTGAGTGTAACTCTGTGCTAGTGTAACTCTGTGTTAGTGTAAATTTGTGCTAGTGTAACTATGTGCTAGTGTAATTCTGTGCCAGTGTAATTCTGCGCCAGTGTAACTCTGCACGAGTGTAACTCTGTGCTAGTGTAACTCTGTGCTAGTGTAAATCTGTGCTAGTGTAATTCTGCGCCAGTGTAAATCTGCGCGAGTGTAACTCTGTGCTAGTGTAACTCTGTGGTAGTGTAACTCTGTGGTAGTGTAACTCTGTGCTAGTGTAACTCTGTGCTAGTGTAACTTTGCGCGAGTGTAACTCTGTGCTAGTGTAACTCTGTGCTAGTGTAACTCTGTGCTAGTGTAATTCTGCGCCAGTGTAACTCTGTGCGAGTGTAAATCTGTGCTAGTGTAATTCTGTGCTAGTGTAACTCTGTGCTAGTGTAACTCTGTGCTAGTGTAACTCTGTGCTAGTGTAACTCTGTGCTAGTGTAATTGTGCGCCAGTGTAACTCTGCGCGAGTGTAATTCTGTGCTAGTGTAACTTTGTGCTAGTGTAACTCTGTGCTAGTGTAACTCTGTGCTAGTGTAACTCTGTGCTTGTGTAATTCTGCGCCAGTGTAACTCTGTGCTAGTGTAACTCTGTACTAGTGTAACTCTGTGATAGTGTAACTCTGTGCTAGTGTAACTCTATGCTAGTGTAACTCTGTGCTAGTGTAACTCTGTGCTAGTGTAATTCTGTGCCAGTGTAACTCTGTGCGAGTGTAACTCTGTGCTAGTGTAACGCTGTGCTAGTGTAACTCTGTGCTAGTGTAACTCTGTGCTAGTGTAATTCTGCGCCAGTGTAACTCTGTGTGAGTGTAATTCTGTGCTAGTGTAACTCTGTGCTAGTGTAACTCTGTGCTAGTGTAATTCTGCTCCAGTTTAACTCTGTGCTAGTGTAACTCTGTGCTAGTGTAACTCTGTGCTAGTGTAACTCTGTGCTAGTGTAACTCTGTGCTAGTGTAACTCTGTGCTAGTGTAACTCTGTGCTAGTGTAACTCTGCGCGAGTGTAAATCTGTGCTAGTGTAAATCTGTGCTAGTGTAATTCTGTGCTAGTGTAACTCTGTGCTAGTGTAACTCTGTGCTAGTGTAAATCTGCGCCAGTGTGAATCTGTGCGAGTGTAACTCTGTGCTAAAGTAACTCTGTGCTAGTGTAACTCTGTGCTAGTGTAACTCTGTGCTATTGTAACTCTGTGCTAGTGTAATTCTGCGCCAGTGTAAATCTGCGCGAGTGTAAATCTGTGCTAGTGTAATTCTGCGCCTGTGTAACTCTGCGCGAGTGTAACTCTGTGCGAGTGTAACTCTGTGCTAGTGTAACTCTGTGCTAGTGTAATTCTGCGCCAGTGTAACACTGTGCTAGTGTAAATCTGTGCTAGTGTAATTTTGTGCTAGTGTAACTTTGTGCTAGTGTAACTCTGCGCCAGTGTAAATCTGTGCTAGTGTAACTCTGTGCTAGTGTAACTCTGTGCTAGTGTAACTCTGTGCTAGTGTAACTCTGCGCAAGTGTAACTCTGTGCTAGTGTAACTCTGTGCTAGTGTAATTCTGCGCCAGTGTAACTCTGCGCGAGTGTAACTCTGTGCTAGTGTAACTCTGTGCTAGTGTAACTCTGTGCTAGTGTAAATCTGTGCTAGTGTAATTCTGCGCCAGTGTAACACTGCGTGAGTGTAACTCTGTGCTAGTGTAACTCTCTGCTAGTGTAAATCTGTGCTAGTGTAATTCTGCACCAGTGTAACTCTGTGCTAGTGTAACTCTGTGCTAGTGTAACTCTGTGCTAGTGTAATTCTGCGCCAGTGTAACTCTGTGCTAGTGTAACTCTGTGCTAGTGTAACTCTGTGCTAGTGTAACTCTGTGCCAGTGTAATTCTGCGCCAGCGTAACTCTGTGTGAGTGTAACTCTGTGCTAGTGTAACTCTGTGCTAGTGTAACTCTGTGCTAGTGTAATTCTGCACCAGTTTAAATCTGTGCTAGTGTAACTCTGTGCTAGTGTAACTCTGTGCTAGTGTAACTCAGTGCTAGTGTAACTTTGTGCTAGTGTAACTCTGTGCTAGTGTAATTCTGCGCCAGTGTAACTCTGTGCTAGTGTAACTCTGTGCTAGTGTAACTCTGTGCTAGTGTAACTCTGTGCTAGTGTATTTCTGTGCTAGTGTAACTCGGTGCTAGTGTAACTCTGTGCTTATGTAATTCTGCGCCAGTGTAACTCTGTGCTAGTGTAACTCTGTACTAGTGTAACTCTGTGCTAGTATAAATCTGTGCTAGTGTAACTCTATGCTAGTGTAACTCTGTGCTAGTGTAATTCTGCGCCAGTGTAACTCTGTGCTAGTGTAACTCTGTGCTAGTGTAACTCTGTGCTAGTGTAACTCTGTGCTAGTGTAATTCTGCGCCAGTGTAACTCTGTGCTAGTGTAACTCTGTGCTAGTGTAACTCTGTGCTAGTGTAATTCTGCGCCAGTGTAACTCTGTGCGAGTGTAAATCTGTGCTAGTGTAATTCTGTGCTAGTGTAACTCTGTGCTAGTGTAACTCTGTGCTAGTGTAACTCTGTGCTAGTGTAACTCTGTGCTAGTGTAATTGTGCGCCAGTGTAACTCTGCGCGAGTGTAATTCTGTGCTAGTGTAACTTTGTGCTAGTGTAACTCTGTGCTAGTGTAACTCTGTGCTAGTGTAACTCTGTGCTTGTGTAATTCTGCGCCAGTGTAACTCTGTGCTAGTGTAACTCTGTACTAGTGTAACTCTGTGATAGTGTAACTCTGTGCTAGTGTAACTCTATGCTAGTGTAACTCTGTGCTAGTGTAACTCTGTGCTAGTGTAATTCTGTGCCAGTGTAACTCTGTGCGAGTGTAACTCTGTGCTAGTGTAACGCTGTGCTAGTGTAACTCTGTGCTAGTGTAACTCTGTGCTAGTGTAATTCTGCGCCAGTGTAACTCTGTGTGAGTGTAATTCTGTGCTAGTGTAACTCTGTGCTAGTGTAACTCTGTGCTAGTGTAATTCTGCTCCAGTTTAACTCTGTGCTAGTGTAACTCTGTGCTAGTGTAACTCTGTGCTAGTGTAACTCTGTGCTAGTGTAACTCTGTGCTAGTGTAACTCTGTGCTAGTGTAACTCTGTGCTAGTGTAACTCTGCGCGAGTGTAAATCTGTGCTAGTGTAAATCTGTGCTAGTGTAATTCTGTGCTAGTGTAACTCTGTGCTAGTGTAACTCTGTGCTAGTGTAAATCTGCGCCAGTGTGAATCTGTGCGAGTGTAACTCTGTGCTAAAGTAACTCTGTGCTAGTGTAACTCTGTGCTAGTGTAACTCTGTGCTATTGTAACTCTGTGCTAGTGTAATTCTGCGCCAGTGTAAATCTGCGCGAGTGTAAATCTGTGCTAGTGTAATTCTGCGCCTGTGTAACTCTGCGCGAGTGTAACTCTGTGCGAGTGTAACTCTGTGCTAGTGTAACTCTGTGCTAGTGTAATTCTGCGCCAGTGTAACACTGTGCTAGTGTAAATCTGTGCTAGAGTAATTTTGTGCTAGTGTAACTTTGTGCTAGTGTAACTCTGCGCCAGTGTAAATCTGTGCTAGTGTAACTCTGTGCTAGTGTAACTCTGTGCTAGTGTAACTCTGTGCTAGTGTAACTCTGCGCGAGTGTAACTCTGTGCTAGTGTAACTCTGTGCTAGTGTAATTCTGCGCCAGTGTAACTCTGCGCGAGTGTAACTCTGTGCTAGTGTAACTCTGTGCTAGTGTAACTCTGTGCTAGTGTAAATCTGTGCTAGTGTAATTCTGCGCCAGTGTAACACTGCGTGAGTGTAACTCTGTGCTAGTGTAACTCTCTGCTAGTGTAAATCTGTGCTAGTGTAATTCTGCACCAGTGTAACTCTGTGCTAGTGTAACTCTGTGCTAGTGTAACTCTGTGCTAGTGTAATTCTGCGCCAGTGTAACTCTGTGCTAGTGTAACTCTGTGCTAGTGTAACTCTGTGCTAGTGTAACTCTGTGCTAGTGTAACTCTGTGCCAGTGTAATTCTGCGCCAGCGTAACTCTGTGTGAGTGTAACTCTGTGCTAGTGTAACTCTGTGCTAGTGTAACTCTGTGCTAGTGTAATTCTGCACCAGTTTAAATCTGTGCTAGTGTAACTCTGTGCTAGTGTAACTCTGTGCTAGTGTAACTCAGTGCTAGTGTAACTTTGTGCTAGTGTAACTCTGTGCTAGTGTAATTCTGCGCCAGTGTAACTCTGTGCTAGTGTAACTCTGTGCTAGTGTAACTCTGTGCTAGTGTAACTCTGTGCTAGTGTATTTCTGTGCTAGTGTAACTCGGTGCTAGTGTAACTCTGTGCTTATGTAATTCTGCGCCAGTGTAACTCTGTGCTAGTGTAACTCTGTACTAGTGTAACTCTGTGCTAGTATAACTCTGTGCTAGTGTAACTCTATGCTAGTGTAACTCTGTGCTAGTGTAATTCTGCGCCAGTGTAACTCTGTGCTAGTGTAACTCTGTGCTAGTGTAACTCTGTGCTAGTGTAACTCTGTGCTAGTGTAATTCTGCGCCAGTGTAACTCTGTGCTAGTGTAACTCTGTGCTAGTGTAACTCTGTGCTAGTGTAATTCTGCGCCAGTGTAACTCTGCGTGAGTGTAACTCTGTGCTACTGTAACTCTGTGCTAGTGTAATTCTGCGCCAGTGTAACTCTGTGCTAGTGTAACTCTATGCTAGTGTAACTCTGTGCTAGTGTAATTCTGCGCCAGTGTAACTCTGTGCTAGTGTAACTCTATGCTAGTGTAACTCTGTGCTAGTGTAATTCTGCGCCAGTGTAAATCTGTGCTTGTGTAACTCTGTGCTAGTGTAACTCTGTGCTAGTGTAACTCTGTGCTAGTGTAATTATGCGCCAGTGTAACTCTGCGCGAGTGTATCTCTGTGCTAGTGTAACTCTGTGCTAGTGTAACTCTGTGCTACTGTAACTCTGTGCTAGTGTAATTCTGCGCCAGTGTAACTCTGCGCGAGTGTAACTCTGTGCTAGTGTAACTCTGTGCTAGCGTAACTTTGTGCTAGTGTAATTCTGTGGTAGTGTAAATCTGTGCTAGTGTAACTCTGTGCTAGTGTAATTCTCCGCCAGTGTAACTCTGTGCTAGTGTAACTCTGTGCTAGTGTAACTCTGTATTAGTGTAACTCTATGCTAGTGTAACTCTGTGCTAGTGTAACTCTGTGCTAGTGTAATTCTGTGCCAGTGTAACTCTGCGCAAGTGTAACTCTGTGCTAGTGTAAACCTGTGCTAGTGTAACTCTGTGCTAGTGTAACTCTGTGCTAGTGTCATTCTGCGCCAGTTTAACTCTGTGGTATTGTAATTTTGTACTAGTGTAACTCTGTGCTAGTGTAAATCTGTGCTAGTGTAACTCTATGCTAGTGTAAATCTGTGCTAGTGTAATTCTGCGCCAGTGTAACTCTGTGCTAGTGTAACTCTGTGCTAGTGTAACTCTGTGCTAGTGTAACTCTGTGCTAGTGTAAATCTGTGCTAGTGTTATTCTGCGCCAGTGTAATTCTGTGCGAGTGTAACTCTGTGCTAGTGTAACTCTGTGCTAGTGTAACTCTGTGCTAGTGTAATTCTGCGCCAGTGTAAATCTGCGCGAGTGTAACTATGCGAGAGTGTAACTCTGTGCTATTGTAAATCTGTACTAGTGTAACTCTGTGCTAGTGTAACTCTTTGCTAGTGTAATTCTGCGCCAGTGTAACTCTGTGCTAGTGTAACTCTGTGCTAGTGTAATTCTGCGCCAGTGTAACTCTGTGCTAGTGTAACTCTGTGCTAGTGTAACTCTGTGCTAGTGTAACTATGTGCTAGTGTAATTCTGCGCCAGTGTAACTCTGCGTGAGTGTAACTCTGTGCTAGTGTAACTCTGTGCTAGTGTAACTCTGTGCTAGTGTAATTCTGCGCCAGTGTAACTCTGCGCGAGTACAACTATGCGTGAGTGTAACTCTGTGCTAGTGTAAATCTGTACTAGTGTAACTCTGTGCTAGTGTAACTCTTTGCTAGTGTAATTATGCGCCAGTGTAACTCTGTGCTAGTGTAACTCTGTGCTAGTGTAATTCTGCGCCAGTGTAACTCTGTGCTAGTGTAATTCTGCGCCAGTGTAACTCTGGGCTAGTGTAAATCTGTGCTAGTGTAACTCTGTGTTAGTGTAACTTTGTGCTAGTGTAACTATGTGCTAGTGTAATTCTGTGCCAGTGTTATTCTGCGCCAGTGTAACTATGCACGAGTGTAACTCTGTGCTAGTGTAACTCTGTGCTAGTGTAAATCTGTGCTAGTGTAATTCTGCGCCAGTGTAACTCTGCGCGAGTGTAACTCTGTGCTAGTGTAACTCTGTGCTAGTGTAACTCTGTGGTAGTGTAACTCTGTGCTAGTGTAACTCTGTGCTAGTGTAACTTTGCGCGAGTGTAACTCTGTGCTAGTGTAACTCTGTGCTAGTGTAACTCTGTGCTAGTGTAATTCTGCGCCAGTGTAACTCTGTGCGAGTGTAAATCTGTGCTAGTGTAATTCTGTGCTAGTGTAACTCTGTGCTAGTGTAACTCTGTGCTAGTGTAACTCTGTGCTAGTGTAACTCTGTGCTAGTGTAATTCTGCGCCAGTGTAACTCTGCGCGAGTGTAATTCTGTGCTAGTGTAACTCTGTGGTAGTGTAACTCTGTGCTAGTGTAACTCTGTGCTAGTGTAACTTTGCGCGAGTGTAACTCTGTGCTAGTGTAACTCTGTGCTAGTGTAACTCTGTGCTAGTGTAATTCTGCGCCAGTGTAACTCTGTGCGAGTGTAAATCTGTGCTAGTGTAATTCTGTGCTAGTGTAACTCTGTGCTAGTGTAACTCTGTGCTAGTGTAAATCTGTGCTAGTGTAATTCTGTGCCAGTGTAACTCTGTGCTAGTGTAACTTTGTGCTAGTGTAACTCTGTGCTAGTGTGATTCTGCGCCAGTGTAATTCTGTGTGAGTGTAACTCTGTGCTAGTGTAAATCTGTGCTAGTGTAACTCTGTGCTAGTGTAATTCTGCTCCAGTTTAACTCTGTGCTAGTGTAACTCTGTGCTAGTGTAACTCTGTGCTAGTGTAACTCAGTGCTAGTGTAACTTTGTGCTAGTTTAACTCTGTGCTAGTGTAATTCTGCGCCAGTGTAACTCTGTGCTAGTGTAACTCTGTGCTAGTCTAACTCTGTGCTAGTGTAACTCTGTGCTAGTGTATTTTTGTGCTAGTGTAACTCGGTGCTAGTGTAACTCTGTGCTAGTGTAATTCTGCGCCAGTGTAACTCTGTGCTAGTGTAACTCTGTACTAGTGTAACTCTGTGCTAGTATAACTCTGTGCTAGTGTAACTCTATGCTTGTGTAATTCTGTGCTAGTGTAATTCTGTGCCAGTGTACCTCTGTGCTAGTGTAACTCTGTGCTAGTGTAACTCTTTGCTAGTGTAACTCTGTGCTAGTGTAATTCTGCGCCAGTGTAACACTGTGCTAGTGTAAATCTGTGCTAGTGTAATTCTGTGCCAGTGTAACTCTGGGTGAGTGTAAATCTGTGCTAGTGTAATTCTGTGCTAGTGTAATTCTGCGCCAGTGTAACTCTGTGCTAGTGTAACTCTGTACTAGTGTAACTTTGTGATAGTGTAACTCTGTGCTAGTGTAACTCTATGCTAGTGTAACTCTGTGCTAGTGTAATTCTGCGCTAGTGTAAATCTGTGCTAGTGTAACTCTGTGCTAGTGTAACTCTGTGCTAGTGTAACTCTGTGCTAGTGTAATTCTGCGCCAGTGTAACTCTGTGCTAGTGTAACTCTGTGCTAGTGTAACTCTGTGCTAGTGTAATTCTGCGCCAGTGTAATTCTGCGCGAGTGTAACTCTGTGCTAGTGTAACTCTGTGCTAGTGTAATTCTGTGCTAGTGTAACTCTGTGATAGTGTAACTCTGTGCTAGTGTAACTCTATGCTAGTGTAACTCTGTGCTAGTGTAAATCTGTGCTAGTGTAATTCTGTGCCAGTGTAACTCTGTGCTAGTGTAACTTTGTGCTAGTGTAACTCTGTGCTAGAGTAATTCTGCGCCAGTGTAACTCTGTGTGAGTGTAACTCTGTGCTAGTGTAACTCTGTGCTAGTGTAACTCTGTGCTAGTGTAATTCTGCTCCAGTTTAACTCTGTGCTAGTGTAACCATGTGCTAGTGTAACTCTGTGCTAGTGTAACTCAGTGCTAGTGTAACTTTGTGCTAGTTTAACTCTGTGCTAGTGTAATTCTGCGCCAGTGTAACTCTGTGCTAGTGTAACTCTGTGCTAGTGTAACTCTGTGCTGGTGTAACTCTGTGCTAGTGTATTTTTGTGCTAGTGTAACTCGGTGCTAGTGTAACTCTGTGCTAGTGTAATTCTGCGCCAGTGTAACTCTGTGCTAGTGTAACTCTGTACTAGTGTAACTCTGTGCTAGTATAACTCTGTGCTAGTGTAACTCTATGCTAGTGTAATTCTGTGCTAGTGTAATTCTGTGCCAGTGTACCTCTGTGCTAATGTAACTCGGTGCTAGTGTAATTCTGTGCTAGTGTAACTCTGTGCTAGTCTAAACCTGTGCTGGTGTAATTATGCGCCAGTGTAACTCTGCGCGAGTGTATCTCTGTGCTAGTGTAACTCTGTGCTAGTGTAATTCTGTGCTAGTGTAACTCGGTGCTAGTGTAACTCTGTGCTAGTGTAACTCTGTGCTAGTCTAAATCTGTGCTGGTGTAATTATGCGCCAGTGTAACTCTGCACGAGTGTATCTCTGTGCTAGTGTAACTCTGTGCTAGTGTAACTCTGTGCTAGTGTAACTCTGTGCTAGTGTAATTCTGCGCCAGAGTAACTCTGCGCGAGTGTAACTCTGTGCTAGTGTAACTCTGTGCTAGTGTAACTCTGTGCTAGTGTAATTCTGTGGTAGTGTAAATCTGTGCTAGTGTAACTCTGTGCTAGTGTAATTCTCCGCCAGTGTAACTCTGTGCTAGTGTAACTCAGTGCTAGTGTAACTCTGTATTAGTGTAACTCTATGCTAGTGTAACTCTGTGCTAGTGTAATTCTGTGCTAGTGTAATTCTGTGCCAGTGTAACTCTGCGCAAGTGTAACTCTGTGCTAGTGTAAATCTGTGCTAGTGTAACTCTGTGCTAGTGTAGCTCTGTGCTAGTGTAATTCTGCGCCAGTGTAGCTCTGTGGTATTGTAATTCTGTACTAGTGTAACTCTGTGCTAGTGTAAATCTGTGCTAGTGTAACTCTATGCTAGTGTAAATCTGTGCTAGTGTAATTCTGCACCAGTGTAACTCTGTGCTAGTGTAACTCTGTGCTAGTGTAACTCTGTGCTAGTGTAACTCTGTTCTAGTGTAAATCTGTGCTAGTGTTATTCTGCGCCAGTGTGATTCTGCGCGAGTGTAACTCTGTGCTAGTGTAACTCTGTGCTAGTGTAACTCTGTGCTAGTGTAATTCTGCGCCAGTGTAACTCTGTGCTAGTGTAATTCTGTGCCAGTGTAACTCTGCGTGAGTGTAACTCTGTGCTAGTGTAACTCTGTGCTAGTGTAACCCTGTGCTAGTGTAACTCTGTGCTAGTGTAACCCTGAGCTAGTGTAATTCTGCGCCAGTGTAATTCTGCGCGAGTGTAACTCTGTGCTAGTGTAATTTGTGCTAGTGTAACTCTGTGCTAGTGTAACTCTGTGCTAGTGTAACTCTGTGCTAGTGTAATTCTGCGCCAGTGTAACTCTGTGCTAGTGTAAATCTGTGCTAGTGTAAGTCTGTGCTAGTGTACTCTGTGTTAGTGTAACTTTGTGCTAGTGTAACTATGTGCTAGTGTAACTCTGTGCCAGTGTAATTCTGCGCCAGTGTAACTCTGCGCGAGTGTAACTCTGTGCTAGTGTAACTCTGTGCTAGAGTAACTCTGTGGTAGTGTAACTCTGTGCTAGTGTAACTCTGTGCTAGTGTAACTTTGCGCGAGTGTAACAATGTGCTAGTGTAACTCTGTGCTAGTGTAACTCTGTGCTAGTGTAATTCTGCGCCAGTGTAACTCTGTGCGGGTGTAACTCTGTGCTAGTGTAATTCTCTGCTAGTGTAACTCTGTACTACTGTAATTCTGTGCTAGTGTAACTCTGTGCTAGTGTAACTCTGTGCTAGTGTAACTCTGTACTAGTGTAAATCTGTGATAGTGTAACTCTGTGCTAGTGTAAATCTATGCTAGTGTAACTCTGTGCTAGTGTAATTCTGCGCCAGTGTAACTCTGTGCTAGTGTAACTCTGTGCTAGTGTAACTCTGTGCTAGTGTAACTCTGTGTTAGTGTAATTCTGCGCCAGTGTAACTCTGTGCTAGTGTAACTCTGTGCTAGTGTAACTCTGTGCAAGTGTGATTCTGCGCCAGTGTAACTCTGCGCGAGTGTAACTCTGTGCTAGTGTAACTCTGTGCTAGTGTAATTCTGTGCTAGTGTAACTCTGTGCTAGTGTAACTCTGTGCTAGTGTAAGTTTGTGCTAGTGTAATTCTGCGCCAGTGTAACTCTGCGCGAGTGTAACTCTGTGCTAGTGTAACTCTGTGCTAGTGTAATTCTGCGCCAGTGTAACTCTGCGCGAGTGTACCTCTGTGCTAGTGTAACTCTGTGCTAGTGTAACTCTGTGCTAGTGTAACTCTGTGCTAGTGTAACCCTGTGCTAGTGTAATTCTGCACACGTGTAACTCTGCGCGATTGTAACTCTGTGCTAGTGTAACTCTGTGCTAGTGTAACTCTGTGCTAGTGTAAATCTGTGCTAGTGTAATTCTGCGCCAGTGTAAATCTGCGCGACTGTAACTCTGTGCTAGTGTAACTCTGCATGAGTGTAACTCTGAGCTAGTTTAACTCTGTGCTAGTGTAATTCTGTGCTAGTGTAATTCTGCGCCAGTGTAACTCTGTGCTACTGTAACTCTGTGCTAGTGTAACTCTGTGCCAGTGTAACTCTGTGCTAGTGTAATTCTGTGCTAGTGTAATTCTGCGCCAGTGTAACTCTGCACGAGTGTAACTCTGTGCTAGTGTAACTCTGTGCTAGTGTAACTCTGTGCTAGTGTAACTCTGTGCTATTGTAACTCTGTGCTAGTGTAATTCTGCGCCAGTGTAACACTGCGTGAGTGTAACTCTGTGCTAGTGTAACTTTGTGCTAGTGTAACTCTGTGCTAGTGTAACTCTGTGCTAGTGTAACTCTGTGCTAGTGTAATTCTGCGCCAGTGTAACTCTGTGCTAGTGTAAATCTGTGCTACTGTAACTCTGTGGTAGTGTAACTTTGTGCTAGTGTAACTCTGCGCCAGTGTAACTCTGTGCTAGTGTAACTCTGTGCTAGTGTAACTCTGTGCTAGTGTAATTCTGCGCCAGTGTAACTCTGCACGAGTGTAATTCTGTGCTAGTGTAATTCTGTGCTAGTGTAACTCTGTGCTAGTGTAACTCTGTGCTAGTGTAATTCTGCGCCAGTGTAACACTGCGTGAGTGTAACTCTGTGCTAGTGTATCTCTGTGCTAGTGTAACTGTGTGCTAGTCTAATTCTGCACCAGTGTAACTCTGTGCTAGTGTAACTCTGTGCTAGTGTAACTCTGTGCTAGTGTAATTCTGCGCCAGTGTAACTCTGTGCTAGTGTAACTCTGTGCTAGTGTAACTCTGTGCTAGTGTAACTCTGTGCCAGTGTAACTCTGTGCTAGTGTAACTCTGTGCAAGTGTAACTTTGCGAGAGTGTAACTCTGTGCTAGTGTAACTCTGTGCTAGTGTAACTCTGTGCTAGTGTAATTCTGCGCCAGTGTAACTCTGTGCGAGTGTAACTCTGTGTGCTAGTGTAATTCTGTGCTAGTGTAACTCTGTGCTAGTGTAACTCTGTGCTAGTGTAACTCTGTGCTAGTGTAACTCTGTGCTAGTGTAATTCTGCGCCCGTGTAACTCTGCGCGAGTGTAACTCTGTGCTAGTGTAACTTTGTTCTAGTGTAACTCTGTGCTAGTTTAACTCTGTGCTAGTGTAACTCTGTGCTAGTGTAACGCTGTGCTAGTGTAACTCTGTGCTAGTGTAACTCTGTGCTAGTGTAATTCTCCGCCAGTGTAAATCTGCGCGAGTGTAAATCTGTGCTAGTGTAACTCTGTGCTAGTGTAACTCTGTGCTAGTGTAATTCTGCACCAGTGTAACTCTGCGCGAGTGTAACTCTGTGCTAGTGTAATTCTGCGCCAGTGTAACTCTGCGCGAGTGTAACTCTGTGCTAGTGTAACTCTGTGCTAGTGTAACTCTGTGCTAGTGTAATTCTGCCCCAGTGTAACTCTGTGCTAGTGTAACTCTGTGCTAGTGTAACTCTGTGCTAGTGTAACTCTGTGCTAGTGTAATTCTGCGCCAGTGTAACTCTGCGCGAGTGTAACTCTGTGCTACTGTAACTCTGTGCTAGTGTAAATCTGTGCTAGTGTAATTCTGCGCCAGTGTAACTCTGCGCGACTGTAACTCTGTGCTAGTGTAACACTGTGCTAGTGTATCTCTGTGCTAGTGTAACTCTGTGCTAGTGTAAATCTGCGCCAGTGTAACACTGCGTGAGTGTAACTCTCTGCTAGTGTAACTCTGTGCTAGTGTAACTCTGTGCTAGAGTAATTCTGCACCAGTGTAACTCTGTGCTAGTGTAACTCTGTGCTAGTGTAACCCTGAGCTAGTGTAATTCTGCGGCCAGTGTAACTCTGCGCGAGTGTAACTCTGTGCTAGTGTAAATTTGTGCTAGTGTAACTCTGTGCTAGTGTAACTCTGTGCTAGTGTAATTCTGCGCCAGTGTAAATCTGCGCGAGTGTAACTCTGTGCTAGTGTAACTCTGTGCTAGTGTAACTCTGTGGTAGTGTAACTCTGTGCTAGTGTAACTCTGTGCTATTGTAACTTTGCGCGAGTGTAACTCTGAGCTAGTGTAAATCTGTGATAGTGTAACTCTGTGCTAGTGTAATACTGCGCCAGTGTAACTCTGTGCGAGTGAAACTCTGTGCTAGTGTAATTCTGTGCTAGTGTAAATCTGTGCTAGTGTAACTCTGTGCTAGTGTAACTCTGTGCTAGTGTAACTCTGTGCTAGTGTAATTCTGCGCCAGTGTAACTCTGCGCGAGTGTAACTCTGTGCTAGTGTAACTTTGTGCTAGTGTAACTCTGTGCTAGTGTAACTCTGTGCTAGTGTAACTCTGTGCTAGTGTAACTCTGTGCTAGTGTAATTCTGCGCCAGTGTAAATCTGCGCGTGTGTAACTCTGTGCTAGTGTAACTCTGTGCTAGTGTAACTCTGCGCGAGTGTAACTCTGTGCTAGTGTAATTCTGGGCCAGTGTAACTCTGCGCGAGTGTAACTCTGTGCTAGTGTAACTCTGTGCTAGTGTAACTCTGTGCTAGTGTAACTCTGTGCTAGAGTAATTCTGCTCCAGTGTAACTCTGTGCTGGTGTAACTCTGTACTAGTGTAACTCTGTGCTAGTGTAACTCTGTGCTAGTGTAAATCTGTGCTAGTGTAATTCTGCGCCAGTGTAACTCTGTGCTAGTGTAACTCTGATCTAGTGTAACTCTGTGCTAGTGTAACTCTGTGCTAGTGTAACTCTGTGCTAGTGTAATTCTGCGCCAGTGTAACTTTGCGCGAGTGTAACTTTGTGCTAGTGTAACTCTGTGCTAGTGTAACTCTGTGATAGTGTAATTCTGCGCCAGTGTAAATCTGCGCGAGTGTAACTCTGTGCTAGTGTAACTCTGTGCTGGTGTAACTCTGTGCTAGTGTAACTCTATGCTAGTGTAACTCTGTGCTAGTGTAATTCTGCGCCAGTGTAACTCTGCGCGAGTGTAATTCAGTGCTAGTGTAACACTGTGCTAGTGTAATTCTGCGCAAGTGTAACTCTGTGCGAGTGTAACTCTGTGCTAGTGTAAATCTGTGCTAGTGTAACTCTGTGCTAGTGTAACTCTGTGCTAGTGTAATTCTGCGCCAGTGTAACTCTGCGCGAGTGTAACTCTGAGCTAGTGTAACTCTGCACGAGTGTAACTCTGAGCTAGTTAACTCTGTGCTAGTGTAACTCTGCGCGAGTGTATCTCTGTGCTAGTGTAACTCTGTGCTAGTGTAAATCTGTGCTAGTGTAACTCTGTGCTAGTGTAATTCTGCGCCAGTGTAACTCTGCGCGAGTGTAAGTCTGTGCTAGTGTAACTCTGCACGAGTGTAACTCTGAGCTAGTTAACTCTGTGCTAGTGTAACTCTGTGCTAGTGTAACTCTGTGCTAGTGTAATTCTGCGCCAGTGTAACTCTGTGCTAGTGTAACTCTGTGCTAATGTAACTCTGTGCTAGTGTAACTCTGTGCTAGTGTAATTCTGTGCTAGTGTAATTCTGCGCCAGTGTAACTCTGCACGAGTGTAACTCTGTGCTAAAGTAACTCTGTGCTAGTGTAACTCTGTGCTAGTGTAACTCTGTGCTATTGTAACTCTGTGCTAGTGTAATTCTGCACCAGTGTAACTCTGCGCGAGTGTAACTCTGTGCTAGTGTAATTCTGCGCCAGTTTAACTCTGCGTGAGTGTAAATCTGTGCAATTGTAACTCTGTGCTAGTGTAACTCAGTGCTAGTGTAACTCTGTGCTAGTGTAAATCTGTGCTAGTGTAATTCTGCGCCAGTGTAACTCTGTGCTAGTGTAAATCTGTGCTAGTGTAACTTTGTGCTAGTGTAACTTTGTGCTAGTGTAACTCTGTGCTAGTGTAACTCTGTGCTAGTGTAATTCTGCGCCAGTGTAAATCTGCACGAGTGTAACTCTGTGCTAGTGTAACTCTGTGGTAGTGTAATTCTGGCCAGTGTAAGTCTGCACGAGTGTAACTCTGTGCTAGTGTAACTCTGTGCTAGTGTAACTCTGTGCTAGTGTAACTCTGTGCTAGTGTAATTCTGCGCCAGTGTAAATCTGCGCGAGTGTAACTCTGTGCTAGTGTAACTCTGTGGTAGTGTAAGTCTGCGCTAGTGTAAGTCTGCACGAGTGTAACTCTGTGCTAGTGTAACTCTGTGCTAGTGTAACTCTGTGCTAGTGTAATTCTGCGCCAGTGTAACACTGTGTGAGTGTAACTCTGTGCTAGTGTAACTCTGTGCTAGTGTAACTTTGTGCTAGTGTAATTCTGCACCAGTGTAACTCTGTGCTAGTGTAACTCTGTGCTAGTGTAACTCTGTGCTAGTGTAATTCTGCGCCAGTTTAACTCTGTGCTAGTGTAACTCTGTGCTAGTGTAACTCTGTGCTAGTGTAACTCTATGCTAGTGTAACTCTGTGCTAGTGTAACACTGTGACAGTGTGATTCTGTGCCAGTGTAACTCTGTGCGAGTCTAACTCTGTGCTAGTGTAATTCTGTGCAAGTGTAACTCTGTGCTAGTGTAATTCTGCGCCAGTGTAACTCTGTGTTAGTGTAACTCTGTGCTAGTGTAAATCTGTGCTAGTGCAACTCTGTGCTAGTGTAATTCTGCACCAGTGTAACTCTGTGCTAGTGTAACTCTGTGCTAGTGTAACTTTGTGCAAGGGTAACTCTGTGCTAGTGTAACTCTGTGCTAGTGTAACTCTGTGCTAGTGTAATTCTGCGCCAGTGTAACTCTGTGCTAGTGTAACACTGTGCTAGTGTAACTCTGTGCTAGTGTAACTCTGTGCTAGTGTAACTCTGCGCGAGTGTACTTCTGTGCTAAAGTAACTCTGTGCTAGTGTAACTCTGTGCTAGTGTAACTCTGTGCTAGTGTAACTCTGTGCTAGTGTAACTCGGTGCTAGTGTAACTCTGTGCTAGTGTAATTCTGCGCCAGTGTAACTCTGTGCTAGTGTAAATCTGTACGAGTATAACTCTGTGCTAGTGTAACTCTGTGCTAGTGTAATTCTGCGCCAGTGTAACTCTGTGCTAGTGTAACTCTGTGCTAGTGTAACTCTGTGCTAGTGTAATTCTGCGCCAGTGTAAATCTGCGCGAGTGTATCTCGGTGCTAGTGTAACTCTGTGCTAGTGTAATTCTGTGCTAGTGTAACTCTGTGCTAGTGTAACTCTGTGCTAGTGTAATTCTGCGCCAGTGTAAATCTGTGCGAGTGTAACTCTGTGCTAGTGTAACTCTGTGCTAGTGTAACTCTGTGCTAGTGTAACTCTGTGCTAGTGTAACTTTGCGCGAGTGTAACTCTGTGCTAGTGTAACGCTGTGGTAGTGTAACTCTGTGCTAGTGTAACTCTGTGCTAGTTGTACTCTGTGCTAGTGTAATACTGCGCCAGTGTAACGCTGCGTGAGTGTAACTCTGTGCTAATGTAAATCTGTGGTAGTGTAACTCTGTGCTAGTGTAACTCTGTGCTAGTGTATTTCTGCGCCAGTGTTAATCTGTGCTATTGTAACTCTGTACTAGTGTAACTCTGTGCAAGTGTAACTCTGTGCTATTGTAAATCTGCGCCAGTGTCACTCTGCGCGAGTGTAACTCTGTGCTAGTGTAACTCTGTGCTAGTGTAATTCTGTGCCAGTGTAACTCTGCGCGAGTGTAACTCTGTGCTAGTGTAAATCTGTGCTAGTGTAATTCTGCGCCAGTTTAACTCTGAGCTAGTGTAACTCTGTGGTAGTGTAACTCTGTGCTAGTGTAACTCTATGCTAGTGTAACTCTGTGCTAGTGTAACTCTGTGCTAGTGTAATTCTGTGCCAGTGTAACTCTGCGCGAGTGTAACTCTGTGCTAGTGTAACTCTGTGCTAGTGTAACTCTGTGCTAGTGTAAATCTGTGCTAGTGTAATACTGCACCAGTGTAATGCTGCGTGAGTGTATCTCTGTGCTAGTGTAAATCTGTGGTAGTGTAATTCTGTGCTTGTGTAACTCTGTGCTAGTGTAATTCTGCGCCAGTGTAACTCTGTGCTATTGTAACTCTGTACTAGTGTTACTCTGTGCTAGTGTAAATCTGTGCTAGTGTAATTCTGCGCCAGTGTAACTCTGTGCTAGTGTAACTCTGTGCTAGTGTAACTCTGTGCTAGTGTAACTCTGTGCTAGTGTAATTCTGTGCTAGTGTAACTCTGTGATAGTGTAATTCTGTGCTAGTGTAACCCTGTGCTAGTGTAATTCTGCGCCAGTGTAATTCTGCGCGAGTGTCAAACTGTGCTAGTTTAACTCTGTGGTAGTGTAACTCTGTGCTAGTGTAACTCTGTGCTACTGTAACTCTGTGCTAGTGTAATTATGCGCCTGTGTAAGTCTGCACGAGTGTAACTCTGTGCTAGTGTAACTCTGTGCCAGTGTAACTCTGTGCTAGTGTAACTCTGTGCTAGTGTAATTCTGCGGCAGTGTAACTCTGCGCGAGTGTAACTCTGTGCTAGTGTAATTCTGTGCTAGTGTAAATCTGTGGTAGTGTAACTCTGTGGTAGTGTAACTCTGTGCTAGTGTAACTCTGCGCCAGTGTAACTCTGTGCTAGTGTAACGCTGTGCTAGTGTAACTCTGTGCTAGTGTAATTCTGCGCCAGTGTAACTCTGCGTGAGTGTAACTCTGTGCTAGTGTAACTCTGTGCTAGTGTAACTCTGTGCTAGTGTAATTCTGCGCCAGTGTAAATCTGCGCGAGTGTAACGCTGTGCTAGTGTAACTCTGTGCTAGTGTAACTCTGCGCGAGTGTACTTCTGTGCTAATGTAACTCTGTGCTAGTGTAACTCTGTGCTAGTGTAACTCTGTGCTAGTGTAACTCTGTGCTAGTGTAACTCGGTGCTAGTGTAACTCTGTGCTAGTGTAATTCTGCGCCAGTGTAACTTTGTGCTAGTGTAACTCTGCGCCAGTTTAATTCTGCGCCAGTGTAACTCTGTGTGAGTGTAACTCTGTGCTAGTGTAACTCTGTGCTAGTGTAATTCTGCGGCAGTGTAACTCTGCGCTAGTGTAACTCTGTGCTAGTGTAACTTTGTTCTAGTGTAACACTGCACCAGTGTAACTCTGTGCTAGTGTAACTTTGTGCTAGTGTAACTCTGTGCTAGTGTAACTCTGTGCTAGTGTAATTCTGTGCTAGTGTAAATCTGCGCCAGTGTAACTCTGCGTGAGTGTAACCCTGTGCTAGTGTAATTCTGCGCCAGTGTAACTCTGTGCTAGTGTAACTCTGTGCTTGTGTAACTCTGCGCGAGTGTACTTCTGTGCTAATGTAACTCTGTGCTAGTGTAACTCTGTGCTAGTGTAACTCTGTGCTAGTGTAACTCTGTGCTAGTGTAACTCGGTGCTAGTGTAACTCTGTGCTTGTGTAATTCTGCACCAGTGTAACTTTGTGCTAGTGTAAACCTGTACTAGTGTAAATCTGTGCTAGTGTAACTCTGTGCTAGTGTAACTCTGTGCTAGTGTAATTCTGCACCAGTGTAACTCTGTGCTAGTGTAACTCTGTGCTAGTGTAACTCTGTGCTAGTGTAATTCTGCGCCAGTGTAACTCTGCGCAAGTGTAACTCGGTGCTAGTGTAACTCTGTGCTAGTGTAATTCTGTGCTAGTGTAACTCTGTGCTAGTGTAACTCTGTGCTAGTGTAATTCTGCGCCAGTGTAACTCTGTGCTAGTGTAACTTTGCACGAGTGTAACTCTGCGCTAGTGTAACTCTGTGCTAGTGTAACTCTGTGGTAGTGTATCTCTGTGCTAGTGTAACTCTGTGCTAGTGTAATTCTGCGCCAGTGTAACTCTGTGCTGGTGTAAATCTTTGCTAGTGTAACTCTGTGCTAGTGTAACTCTGTGCTAGTGTAGTTCTGCGCCAGTGTAACTCTGTGCTATTGTAACTCTGTACTAGTGTAACTCTGTGCTAGTGTAACTCTGTGCTAGTGTAAATCTGTGCTAGTGTAATTCTGCACCAGTGTAACTCTGTTCTAGTGTAACTCTGTGCTAGTGTAACTCTGTGCTAGTGTAAATCTGTGCAAGTGTAACTCTGTGCTATTGTAAATCTGCGCCAGTGTAACTCTGCGCGAGTGTAACTCTGTGCTAGTGTAACTCTGTGCTAGTGTAACTCTGTGCTAGTGTAATTCTGTGCCAGTGTAACTCTGCGCGAGTGTAACTCTGTGCTAGCGTAACTCTGTGCTAGTGTAATTCTGCGCCAGTGTAACTCTGAGCTAGTGTAATTCTGTGGTAGTGTAACTCTGTGCTAGTGTAACTCTATGCTAGTGTAACTCTGTGCTAGTGTAACTCTGTGCTAGTGTAATTCTGTGCCAGTGTAACTCTGCGCGAGTGTAACTCTGTGCTAGTGTAACTCTGTGCTAGTGTAACTCTGTGCTAGTGTAACTCTGTGCTAGTGTAATTCTGTGCCAGTGTAACTCTGCGCGAGTGTAACTCTGTGCTAGCGTAATTCTGTGCTAGTGTAATTCTGCGCCAGTGTAACTCTGAGCTAGTGTAACTCTGTGGTAGTGTAACTCTGTGCTAGTGTAACTCTATGCTAGTGTAACTCTGTGCTAGTGTAACTCTGTGCTAGTGTAATTCTGTGCCAGTGTAACTCTGCGTGAGTGTAACTCTGTGCTAGTGTAACTCTGTGCTAGTGTAAATCTGTGGTAGTGTAACACTGTGCCAGTGTAACTCTGTGCTAGTGTAACTTTGTGCTAGTGTAACTCTGTGCTAGAGTAATTCTGCGCCAGTGTAACTCTGTGTGAGTGTAACTCTGTGCTAGTGTAACTCTGTGCTAGTGTAACTCTGTGCTAGTGTAATTCTGCTCCAGTTTAACTCTGTGCTAGTGTAACCATGTGCTAGTGTAACTCTGTGCTAGTGTAACTCAGTGCTAGTGTAACTTTGTGCTAGTTTAACTCTGTGCTAGTGTAATTCTGCGCCAGTGTAACTCTGTGCTAGTGTAACTCTGTGCTAGTGTAACTCTGTGCTGGTGTAACTCTGTGCTAGTGTATTTTTGTGCTAGTGTAACTCGGTGCTAGTGTAACTCTGTGCTAGTGTAATTCTGCGCCAGTGTAACTCTGTGCTAGTGTAACTCTGTATAAGTGTAACTCTGTGCTAGTATAACTCTGTGCTAGTGTAACTCTATGCTAGTGTAATTCTGTGCTAGTGTAATTCTGTGCCAGTGTACCTCTGTGCTAATGTAACTCGGTGCTAGTGTAATTCTGTGCTAGTGTAACTCTGTGCTAGTCTAAACCTGTGCTGGTGTAATTATGCGCCAGTGTAACTCTGCGCGAGTGTATCTCTGTGCTAGTGTAACTCTGTGCTAGTGTAATTCTGTGCTAGTGTAACTCGGTGCTAGTGTAACTCTGTGCTAGTGTAACTCTGTGCTAGTCTAAATCTGTGCTGGTGTAATTATGCGCCAGTGTAACTCTGCACGAGTGTATCTCTGTGCTAGTGTAACTCTGTGCTAGTGTAACTCTGTGCTAGTGTAACTCTGTGCTAGTGTAATTCTGCGCCAGAGTAACTCTGCGCGAGTGTAACTCTGTGCTAGTGTAACTCTGTGCTAGTGTAACTCTGTGCTAGTGTAATTCTGTGGTAGTGTAAATCTGTGCTAGTGTAACTCTGTGCTAGTGTAATTCTCCGCCAGTGTAACTCTGTGCTAGTGTAACTCAGTGCTAGTGTAACTCTGTATTAGTGTAACTCTATGCTAGTGTAACTCTGTGCTAGTGTAATTCTGTGCTAGTGTAATTCTGTGCCAGTGTAACTCTGCGCAAGTGTAACTCTGTGCTAGTGTAAATCTGTGCTAGTGTAACTCTGTGCTAGTGTAGCTCTGTGCTAGTGTAATTCTGCGCCAGTGTAGCTCTGTGGTATTGTAATTCTGTACTAGTGTAACTCTGTGCTAGTGTAAATCTGTGCTAGTGTAACTCTATGCTAGTGTAAATCTGTGCTAGTGTAATTCTGCACCAGTGTAACTCTGTGCTAGTGTAACTCTGTGCTAGTGTAACTCTGTGCTAGTGTAACTCTGTTCTAGTGTAAATCTGTGCTAGTGTTATTCTGCGCCAGTGTGATTCTGCGCGAGTGTAACTCTGTGCTAGTGTAACTCTGTGCTAGTGTAACTCTGTGCTAGTGTAATTCTGCGCCAGTGTAACTCTGTGCTAGTGTAATTCTGTGCCAGTGTAACTCTGCGTGAGTGTAACTCTGTGCTAGTGTAACTCTGTGCTAGTGTAACCCTGTGCTAGTGTAACTCTGTGCTAGTGTAACCCTGAGCTAGTGTAATTCTGCGCCAGTGTAATTCTGCGCGAGTGTAACTCTGTGCTAGTGTAATTTGTGCTAGTGTAACTCTGTGCTAGTGTAACTCTGTGCTAGTGTAACTCTGTGCTAGTGTAATTCTGCGCCAGTGTAACTCTGTGCTAGTGTAAATCTGTGCTAGTGTAAGTCTGTGCTAGTGTACTCTGTGTTAGTGTAACTTTGTGCTAGTGTAACTATGTGCTAGTGTAACTCTGTGCCAGTGTAATTCTGCGCCAGTGTAACTCTGCGCGAGTGTAACTCTGTGCTAGTGTAACTCTGTGCTAGAGTAACTCTGTGGTAGTGTAACTCTGTGCTAGTGTAACTCTGTGCTAGTGTAACTTTGCGCGAGTGTAACAATGTGCTAGTGTAACTCTGTGCTAGTGTAACTCTGTGCTAGTGTAATTCTGCGCCAGTGTAACTCTGTGCGGGTGTAACTCTGTGCTAGTGTAATTCTCTGCTAGTGTAACTCTGTACTACTGTAATTCTGTGCTAGTGTAACTCTGTGCTAGTGTAACTCTGTGCTAGTGTAACTCTGTACTAGTGTAAATCTGTGATAGTGTAACTCTGTGCTAGTGTAAATCTATGCTAGTGTAACTCTGTGCTAGTGTAATTCTGCGCCAGTGTAACTCTGTGCTAGTGTAACTCTGTGCTAGTGTAACTCTGTGCTAGTGTAACTCTGTGTTAGTGTAATTCTGCGCCAGTGTAACTCTGTGCTAGTGTAACTCTGTGCTAGTGTAACTCTGTGCAAGTGTGATTCTGCGCCAGTGTAACTCTGCGCGAGTGTAACTCTGTGCTAGTGTAACTCTGTGCTAGTGTAATTCTGTGCTAGTGTAACTCTGTGCTAGTGTAACTCTGTGCTAGTGTAAGTTTGTGCTAGTGTAATTCTGCGCCAGTGTAACTCTGCGCGAGTGTAACTCTGTGCTAGTGTAACTCTGTGCTAGTGTAATTCTGCGCCAGTGTAACTCTGCGCGAGTGTACCTCTGTGCTAGTGTAACTCTGTGCTAGTGTAACTCTGTGCTAGTGTAACTCTGTGCTAGTGTAACCCTGTGCTAGTGTAATTCTGCACACGTGTAACTCTGCGCGATTGTAACTCTGTGCTAGTGTAACTCTGTGCTAGTGTAACTCTGTGCTAGTGTAAATCTGTGCTAGTGTAATTCTGCGCCAGTGTAAATCTGCGCGACTGTAACTCTGTGCTAGTGTAACTCTGCATGAGTGTAACTCTGAGCTAGTTTAACTCTGTGCTAGTGTAATTCTGTGCTAGTGTAATTCTGCGCCAGTGTAACTCTGTGCTACTGTAACTCTGTGCTAGTGTAACTCTGTGCCAGTGTAACTCTGTGCTAGTGTAATTCTGTGCTAGTGTAATTCTGCGCCAGTGTAACTCTGCACGAGTGTAACTCTGTGCTAGTGTAACTCTGTGCTAGTGTAACTCTGTGCTAGTGTAACTCTGTGCTATTGTAACTCTGTGCTAGTGTAATTCTGCGCCAGTGTAACACTGCGTGAGTGTAACTCTGTGCTAGTGTAACTTTGTGCTAGTGTAACTCTGTGCTAGTGTAACTCTGTGCTAGTGTAACTCTGTGCTAGTGTAATTCTGCGCCAGTGTAACTCTGTGCTAGTGTAAATCTGTGCTACTGTAACTCTGTGGTAGTGTAACTTTGTGCTAGTGTAACTCTGCGCCAGTGTAACTCTGTGCTAGTGTAACTCTGTGCTAGTGTAACTCTGTGCTAGTGTAATTCTGCGCCAGTGTAACTCTGCACGAGTGTAATTCTGTGCTAGTGTAATTCTGTGCTAGTGTAACTCTGTGCTAGTGTAACTCTGTGCTAGTGTAATTCTGCGCCAGTGTAACACTGCGTGAGTGTAACTCTGTGCTAGTGTATCTCTGTGCTAGTGTAACTGTGTGCTAGTCTAATTCTGCACCAGTGTAACTCTGTGCTAGTGTAACTCTGTGCTAGTGTAACTCTGTGCTAGTGTAATTCTGCGCCAGTGTAACTCTGTGCTAGTGTAACTCTGTGCTAGTGTAACTCTGTGCTAGTGTAACTCTGTGCCAGTGTAACTCTGTGCTAGTGTAACTCTGTGCAAGTGTAACTTTGCGAGAGTGTAACTCTGTGCTAGTGTAACTCTGTGCTAGTGTAACTCTGTGCTAGTGTAATTCTGCGCCAGTGTAACTCTGTGCGAGTGTAACTCTGTGTGCTAGTGTAATTCTGTGCTAGTGTAACTCTGTGCTAGTGTAACTCTGTGCTAGTGTAACTCTGTGCTAGTGTAACTCTGTGCTAGTGTAATTCTGCGCCCGTGTAACTCTGCGCGAGTGTAACTCTGTGCTAGTGTAACTTTGTTCTAGTGTAACTCTGTGCTAGTTTAACTCTGTGCTAGTGTAACTCTGTGCTAGTGTAACGCTGTGCTAGTGTAACTCTGTGCTAGTGTAACTCTGTGCTAGTGTAATTCTCCGCCAGTGTAAATCTGCGCGAGTGTAAATCTGTGCTAGTGTAACTATGTGCTAGTGTAACTCTGTGCTAGTGTAATTCTGCACCAGTGTAACTCTGCGCGAGTGTAACTCTGTGCTAGTGTAATTCTGCGCCAGTGTAACTCTGCGCGAGTGTAACTCTGTGCTAGTGTAACTCTGTGCTAGTGTAACTCTATGCTAGTGTAACTCTGTGCTAGAGTAATTCTGCTCCAGTGTAATGCTGTGCTGGTGTAACTCTGTACTAGTTTAACTCTGTGCTAGTGTAACTCTGTGCTAGTGTAACTCTGTGCTAGTGTAATTCTGCCCCAGTGTAACTCTGTGCTAGTGTAACTCTGTGCTAGTGTAACTCTGTGCTAGTGTAACTCTGTGCTAGTGTAATTCTGCGCCAGTGTAACTCTGCGCGAGTGTAACTCTGTGCTACTGTAACTCTGTGCTAGTGTAAATCTGTGCTAGTGTAATTCTGCGCCAGTGTAACTCTGCGCGACTGTAACTCTGTGCTAGTGTAACACTGTGCTAGTGTATCTCTGTGCTAGTGTAACTCTGTGCTAGTGTAAATCTGCGCCAGTGTAACACTGCGTGAGTGTAACTCTCTGCTAGTGTAACTCTGTGCTAGTGTAACTCTGTGCTAGAGTAATTCTGCACCAGTGTAACTCTGTGCTAGTGTAACTCTGTGCTAGTGTAACCCTGAGCTAGTGTAATTCTGCGGCCAGTGTAACTCTGCGCGAGTGTAACTCTGTGCTAGTGTAAATTTGTGCTAGTGTAACTCTGTGCTAGTGTAACTCTGTGCTAGTGTAATTCTGCGCCAGTGTAAATCTGCGCGAGTGTAACTCTGTGCTAGTGTAACTCTGTGCTAGTGTAACTCTGTGGTAGTGTAACTCTGTGCTAGTGTAACTCTGTGCTATTGTAACTTTGCGCGAGTGTAACTCTGAGCTAGTGTAAATCTGTGATAGTGTAACTCTGTGCTAGTGTAATACTGCGCCAGTGTAACTCTGTGCGAGTGAAACTCTGTGCTAGTGTAATTCTGTGCTAGTGTAAATCTGTGCTAGTGTAACTCTGTGCTAGTGTAACTCTGTGCTAGTGTAACTCTGTGCTAGTGTAATTCTGCGCCAGTGTAACTCTGCGCGAGTGTAACTCTGTGCTAGTGTAACTTTGTGCTAGTGTAACTCTGTGCTAGTGTAACTCTGTGCTAGTGTAACTCTGTGCTAGTGTAACTCTGTGCTAGTGTAATTCTGCGCCAGTGTAAATCTGCGCGTGTGTAACTCTGTGCTAGTGTAACTCTGTGCTAGTGTAACTCTGCGCGAGTGTAACTCTGTGCTAGTGTAATTCTGCGCCAGTGTAACTCTGCGCGAGTGTAACTCTGTGCTAGTGTAACTCTGTGCTAGTGTAACTCTGTGCTAGTGTAAATCTGTGCTAGAGTAATTCTGCTCCAGTGTAACTCTGTGCTGGTGTAACTCTGTACTAGTGTAACTCTGTGCTAGTGTAACTCTGTGCTAGTGTAAATCTGTGCTAGTGTAATTCTGCGCCAGTGTAACTCTGTGCTAGTGTAACTCTGATCTAGTGTAACTCTGTGCTAGTGTAACTCTGTGCTAGTGTAACTCTGTGCTAGTGTAATTCTGCGCCAGTGTAACTTTGCGCGAGTGTAACTTTGTGCAAGTGTAACTCTGTGCTAGTGTAACTCTGTGATAGTGTAATTCTGCGCCAGTGTAAATCTGCGCGAGTGTAACTCTGTGCTAGTGTAACTCTGTGCTGGTGTAACTCTGTGCTAGTGTAACTCTATGCTAGTGTAACTCTGTGCTAGTGTAATTCTGCGCCAGTGTAACTCTGCGCGAGTGTAATTCAGTGCTAGTGTAACACTGTGCTAGTGTAATTCTGCGCAAGTGTAACTCTGTGCGAGTGTAACTCTGTGCTAGTGTAAATCTGTGCTAGTGTAACTCTGTGCTAGTGTAACTCTGTGCTAGTGTAATTCTGCGCCAGTGTAACTCTGCGCGAGTGTAACTCTGAGCTAGTGTAACTCTGCACGAGTGTAACTCTGAGCTAGTTAACTCTGTGCTAGTGTAACTCTGCGCGAGTGTATCTCTGTGCTAGTGTAACTCTGTGCTAGTGTAAATCTGTGCTAGTGTAACTCTGTGCTAGTGTAATTCTGCGCCAGTGTAACTCTGCGCGAGTGTAAGTCTGTGCTAGTGTAACTCTGCACGAGTGTAACTCTGAGCTAGTTAACTCTGTGCTAGTGTAACTCTGTGCTAGTGTAACTCTGTGCTAGTGTAATTCTGCGCCAGTGTAACTCTGTGCTAGTGTAACTCTGTGCTAATGTAACTCTGTGCTAGTGTAACTCTGTGCTAGTGTAATTCTGTGCTAGTGTAATTCTGCGCCAGTGTAACTCTGCACGAGTGTAACTCTGTGCTAAAGTAACTCTGTGCTAGTGTAACTCTGTGCTAGTGTAACTCTGTGCTATTGTAACTCTGTGCTAGTGTAATTCTGCACCAGTGTAACTCTGCGCGAGTGTAACTCTGTGCTAGTGTAATTCTGCGCCAGTTTAACTCTGCGTGAGTGTAAATCTGTGCAATTGTAACTCTGTGCTAGTGTAACTCAGTGCTAGTGTAACTCTGTGCTAGTGTAAATCTGTGCTAGTGTAATTCTGCGCCAGTGTAACTCTGTGCTAGTGTAAATCTGTGCTAGTGTAACTTTGTGCTAGTGTAACTTTGTGCTAGTGTAACTCTGTGCTAGTGTAACTCTGTGCTAGTGTAATTCTGCGCCAGTGTAAATCTGCACGAGTGTAACTCTGTGCTAGTGTAACTCTGTGGTAGTGTAATTCTGGCCAGTGTAAGTCTGCACGAGTGTAACTCTGTGCTAGTGTAACTCTGTGCTAGTGTAACTCTGTGCTAGTGTAACTCTGTGCTAGTGTAATTCTGCGCCAGTGTAAATCTGCGCGAGTGTAACTCTGTGCTAGTGTAACTCTGTGGTAGTGTAAGTCTGCGCTAGTGTAAGTCTGCACGAGTGTAACTCTGTGCTAGTGTAACTCTGTGCTAGTGTAACTCTGTGCTAGTGTAATTCTGCGCCAGTGTAACACTGTGTGAGTGTAACTCTGTGCTAGTGTAACTCTGTGCTAGTGTAACTTTGTGCTAGTGTAATTCTGCACCAGTGTAACTCTGTGCTAGTGTAACTCTGTGCTAGTGTAACTCTGTGCTAGTGTAATTCTGCGCCAGTGTAACTCTGTGCTAGTGTAACTCTGTGCTAGTGTAACTCTGTGCTAGTGTAACTCTATGCTAGTGTAACTCTGTGCTAGTGTAACACTGTGACAGTGTGATTCTGTGCCAGTGTAACTCTGTGCGAGTCTAACTCTGTGCTAGTGTAATTCTGTGCAAGTGTAACTCTGTGCTAGTGTAATTCTGCGCCAGTGTAACTCTGTGTTAGTGTAACTCTGTGCTAGTGTAAATCTGTGCTAGTGCAACTCTGTGCTAGTGTAATTCTGCACCAGTGTAACTCTGTGCTAGTGTAACTCTGTGCTAGTGTAACTTTGTGCAAGGGTAACTCTGTGCTAGTGTAACTCTGTGCTAGTGTAACTCTGTGCTAGTGTAATTCTGCGCCAGTGTAACTCTGTGCTAGTGTAACACTGTGCTAGTGTAACTCTGTGCTAGTGTAACTCTGTGCTAGTGTAACTCTGCGCGAGTGTACTTCTGTGCTAAAGTAACTCTGTGCTAGTGTAACTCTGTGCTAGTGTAACTCTGTGCTAGTGTAACTCTGTGCTAGTGTAACTCGGTGCTAGTGTAACTCTGTGCTAGTGTAATTCTGCGCCAGTGTAACTCTGTGCTAGTGTAAATCTGTACGAGTATAACTCTGTGCTAGTGTAACTCTGTGCTAGTGTAATTCTGCGCCAGTGTAACTCTGTGCTAGTGTAACTCTGTGCTAGTGTAACTCTGTGCTAGTGTAATTCTGCGCCAGTGTAAATCTGCGCGAGTGTATCTCGGTGCTAGTGTAACTCTGTGCTAGTGTAATTCTGTGCTAGTGTAACTCTGTGCTAGTGTAACTCTGTGCTAGTGTAATTCTGCGCCAGTGTAAATCTGTGCGAGTGTAACTCTGTGCTAGTGTAACTCTGTGCTAGTGTAACTCTGTGCTAGTGTAACTCTGTGCTAGTGTAACTTTGCGCGAGTGTAACTCTGTGCTAGTGTAACGCTGTGGTAGTGTAACTCTGTGCTAGTGTAACTCTGTGCTAGTTGTACTCTGTGCTAGTGTAATACTGCGCCAGTGTAACGCTGCGTGAGTGTAACTCTGTGCTAATGTAAATCTGTGGTAGTGTAACTCTGTGCTAGT
Organism: Locusta migratoria; assembly: GCA_026315105.1. Classification (NCBI taxonomy): domain Eukaryota; kingdom Metazoa; phylum Arthropoda; class Insecta; order Orthoptera; family Acrididae; genus Locusta; species Locusta migratoria. The sequence goes on from CM048752.1 coordinate 81,531,756, forward strand.
GTAACTCTGTGCTAGTGTATTTCTGCGCCAGTGTTAATCTGTGCTATTGTAACTCTGTACTAGTGTAACTCTGTGCAAGTGTAACTCTGTGCTATTGTAAATCTGCGCCAGTGTCACTCTGCGCGAGTGTAACTCTGTGCTAGTGTAACTCTGTGCTAGTGTAATTCTGTGCCAGTGTAACTCTGCGCGAGTGTAACTCTGTGCTAGTGTAAATCTGTGCTAGTGTAATTCTGCGCCAGTGTAACTCTGAGCTAGTGTAACTCTGTGGTAGTGTAACTCTGTGCTAGTGTAACTCTATGCTAGTGTAACTCTGTGCTAGTGTAACTCTGTGCTAGTGTAATTCTGTGCCAGTGTAACTCTGCGCGAGTGTAACTCTGTGCTAGTGTAACTCTGTGCTAGTGTAACTCTGTGCTAGTGTAAATCTGTGCTAGTGTAATACTGCACCAGTGTAATGCTGCGTGAGTGTATCTCTGTGCTAGTGTAAATCTGTGGTAGTGTAATTCTGTGCTTGTGTAACTCTGTGCTAGTGTAATTCTGCGCCAGTGTAACTCTGTGCTATTGTAACTCTGTACTAGTGTTACTCTGTGCTAGTGTAAATCTGTGCTAGTGTAATTCTGCGCCAGTGTAACTCTGTGCTAGTGTAACTCTGTGCTAGTGTAACTCTGTGCTAGTGTAACTCTGTGCTAGTGTAATTCTGTGCTAGTGTAACTCTGTGATAGTGTAATTCTGTGCTAGTGTAACCCTGTGCTAGTGTAATTCTGCGCCAGTGTAATTCTGCGCGAGTGTCAAACTGTGCTAGTTTAACTCTGTGGTAGTGTAACTCTGTGCTAGTGTAACTCTGTGCTACTGTAACTCTGTGCTAGTGTAATTATGCGCCTGTGTAAGTCTGCACGAGTGTAACTCTGTGCTAGTGTAACTCTGTGCCAGTGTAACTCTGTGCTAGTGTAACTCTGTGCTAGTGTAATTCTGCGGCAGTGTAACTCTGCGCGAGTGTAACTCTGTGCTAGTGTAATTCTGTGCTAGTGTAAATCTGTGGTAGTGTAACTCTGTGGTAGTGTAACTCTGTGCTAGTGTAACTCTGCGCCAGTGTAACTCTGTGCTAGTGTAACGCTGTGCTAGTGTAACTCTGTGCTAGTGTAATTCTGCGCCAGTGTAACTCTGCGTGAGTGTAACTCTGTGCTAGTGTAACTCTGTGCTAGTGTAACTCTGTGCTAGTGTAATTCTGCGCCAGTGTAAATCTGCGCGAGTGTAACGCTGTGCTAGTGTAACTCTGTGCTAGTGTAACTCTGCGCGAGTGTACTTCTGTGCTAATGTAACTCTGTGCTAGTGTAACTCTGTGCTAGTGTAACTCTGTGCTAGTGTAACTCTGTGCTAGTGTAACTCGGTGCTAGTGTAACTCTGTGCTAGTGTAATTCTGCGCCAGTGTAACTTTGTGCTAGTGTAACTCTGCGCCAGTTTAATTCTGCGCCAGTGTAACTCTGTGTGAGTGTAACTCTGTGCTAGTGTAACTCTGTGCTAGTGTAATTCTGCGGCAGTGTAACTCTGTGCTAGTGTAACTCTGTGCTAGTGTAACTTTGTTCTAGTGTAACACTGCACCAGTGTAACTCTGTGCTAGTGTAACTTTGTGCTAGTGTAACTCTGTGCTAGTGTAACTCTGTGCTAGTGTAATTCTGTGCTAGTGTAAATCTGCGCCAGTGTAACTCTGCGTGAGTGTAACCCTGTGCTAGTGTAATTCTGCGCCAGTGTAACTCTGTGCTAGTGTAACTCTGTGCTTGTGTAACTCTGCGCGAGTGTACTTCTGTGCTAATGTAACTCTGTGCTAGTGTAACTCTGTGCTAGTGTAACTCTGTGCTAGTGTAACTCTGTGCTAGTGTAACTCGGTGCTAGTGTAACTCTGTGCTTGTGTAATTCTGCACCAGTGTAACTTTGTGCTAGTGTAAACCTGTACTAGTGTAAATCTGTGCTAGTGTAACTCTGTGCTAGTGTAACTCTGTGCTAGTGTAATTCTGCACCAGTGTAACTCTGTGCTAGTGTAACTCTGTGCTAGTGTAACTCTGTGCTAGTGTAATTCTGCGCCAGTGTAACTCTGCGCAAGTGTAACTCGGTGCTAGTGTAACTCTGTGCTAGTGTAATTCTGTGCTAGTGTAACTCTGTGCTAGTGTAACTCTGTGCTAGTGTAATTCTGCGCCAGTGTAACTCTGTGCTAGTGTAACTTTGCACGAGTGTAACTCTGCGCTAGTGTAACTCTGTGCTAGTGTAACTCTGTGGTAGTGTATCTCTGTGCTAGTGTAACTCTGTGCTAGTGTAATTCTGCGCCAGTGTAACTCTGTGCTGGTGTAAATCTTTGCTAGTGTAACTCTGTGCTAGTGTAACTCTGTGCTAGTGTAGTTCTGCGCCAGTGTAACTCTGTGCTATTGTAACTCTGTACTAGTGTAACTCTGTGCTAGTGTAACTCTGTGCTAGTGTAAATCTGTGCTAGTGTAATTCTGCACCAGTGTAACTCTGTTCTAGTGTAACTCTGTGCTAGTGTAACTCTGTGCTAGTGTAAATCTGTGCAAGTGTAACTCTGTGCTATTGTAAATCTGCGCCAGTGTAACTCTGCGCGAGTGTAACTCTGTGCTAGTGTAACTCTGTGCTAGTGTAACTCTGTGCTAGTGTAATTCTGTGCCAGTGTAACTCTGCGCGAGTGTAACTCTGTGCTAGCGTAACTCTGTGCTAGTGTAATTCTGCGCCAGTGTAACTCTGAGCTAGTGTAATTCTGTGGTAGTGTAACTCTGTGCTAGTGTAACTCTATGCTAGTGTAACTCTGTGCTAGTGTAACTCTGTGCTAGTGTAATTCTGTGCCAGTGTAACTCTGCGCGAGTGTAACTCTGTGCTAGTGTAACTCTGTGCTAGTGTAACTCTGTGCTAGTGTAACTCTGTGCTAGTGTAATTCTGTGCCAGTGTAACTCTGCGCGAGTGTAACTCTGTGCTAGCGTAATTCTGTGCTAGTGTAATTCTGCGCCAGTGTAACTCTGAGCTAGTGTAACTCTGTGGTAGTGTAACTCTGTGCTAGTGTAACTCTATGCTAGTGTAACTCTGTGCTAGTGTAACTCTGTGCTAGTGTAATTCTGTGCCAGTGTAACTCTGCGTGAGTGTAACTCTGTGCTAGTGTAACTCTGTGCTAGTGTAAATCTGTGGTAGTGTAACACTGTGCTAGTGTAACTCTGTGCTAGTGTAATTCTGGCCAGTGTAACTCTGTGCTATTGTAAATCTGTACTAGAGTAACTCTGTGCTAGTGTAAATCTGTGCTAGTGTAATTCTGCGCCAGTGTAACTCTGTGCTAGTGTAACTCTGTGCTAGTGTATCTCTGTGCTAGTGTAACTCTGTGCTAGTGTAATTCTGTGCTAGTGTAACTCTGTGCTAGTGTAACTCTGTGCTAGTGTAACCCTGTGCTAGTGTAAATCTGCGCCAGTGTAATTCTGCGCGAGTGTCAAACTGTGCTAGTTTAACTCTGTGCTAGTGTAACTCTGTGATAGTGTAACTCTGTGCTAGTGTAATTATGCGCCAGTGTAAGTCTGCACGAGTGTAACTCTGTGCTAGTGTAACTCTGAGCCATTGTAACTCTGTGCTAGTGTAATTCTGTGCTAGTGTAATTCTGTGCTAGTGTAACTCTGTGCTAGTGTAACTCTGTGCTAGTGTAATTATGCGCCAGTGTAAGTCTGCACGAGTGTAACTCTGTGCTAGTGTAACTCTGTGCTAGTGTAATTCTGTGCTAGTGTAACTCTGTGCTAGTGTAACTCTGTGCTAGTGTAATTTTGTGCTAGTTTAACTCTGTGCTAGTGTAACTCTGTGCTAGTGTAACTCTGTGCTAGTGTAATTATGCGCCAGTGTAAGTCTGCACGAGTGTAACTCTTTGCCAGTGTAACTGTGTGCCAGTGTAACTCTGTGCTAGTGTAACTCTGTGCTAGTGTAATTCTGCGCCAGTGTAACTCTGCGCGAGGTTAAATCTGTGCTAGTGTAACTCTGTGCTAGTGTAACTCTGTGCTAGTGTAACTCTGTGCTAGTGTAAATCTGTGCTAGTGTAATTCTGCACCAGTGTAACTCTGTGCGAGTGTAACTCTGTGCTAGTGTAAATCTGTGCTAGTGTAATTCTGCGCCAGTGTAACTCTGCGCGAGTGTAACTCTGTGCTAGTGTAACTCTGTGCTAGTGTAACTCTGTGCTAGTGTAATTCTGTGCCAGTGTAATTCTGCGCCAGTGTAACTCTGTGTGAGTGTAACTCTGTGCTAGTGTAACTCTGTGCTAGTGTAATTCTGCGCCAGTGTAACTCTGTGCTAGTGTAACTCTGTGCTAGTGTAACTTTGTTCTAGTGTAACACTGCGCCAGTGTAACTCTGTGCTAGTGTAACTTTGTGCTAGTGTAACTCTGTGCTAGTGTAAATCTGTGCTAGTGTAATTCTGTGCTAGTGTAATTCTGCGCCAGTGTAACTCTGCGTGAGTGTAACCCTGTGCTAGTGTAATTCTGCGCCAGTGTAACTCTGCGCGAGTGTAACTCTGTGCTAGTGTAACTCTGTGCTAGTGTAACTCTGTTCTAGTGTAATTCTGTGCTAGTGTAAATCTGCGCCAGTGTAACTCTGCGCCAGTGTAACTCTGTGCTAGTGTAACTCTGTGCTAGTGTAACTCTGTGCTAGTGTAACTCTGTGCTTGTGTAACTCTGCGCGAGTGTACTTCTGTGCTAATGTAACTCTGTGCTAGTGTAAATCTGTGCTAGTGTAACTCTGTGCTAGTGTAACTCTGTGCTAGTGTAACTCGGTGCTAGTGTAACTCTGTGCTAGTGTAATTCTGCGCCAGTGTAACTTTGTGCTAGTGTAAACCTGTACTAGTGTAAATCTGTGCTAGTGTAACTCTGTGCTAGTGTAAATCTATGCTAGTGTAACTCTGTGCAAGTGTAATTCTGCGCCAGTGCAACTCTGTGCTAGTGTAACTCTGTGCTAGTGTAACTCTGTGCTAGTGTAATTCTGCGCCAGTGTAACTCTGTGCTAGTGTAACTCTGTGCTAGTGTAACTCTGTGCTAGTGTAATTCTGCGCCAGTGTAACTCTGCGCAAGTGTAACTCGGTGCTAGTGTAACTCTGTGCTAGTGTAATTCTGTGCTAGTGTAACTCTGTGCTAGTGTAACTCTGTGCTAGTGTAATTCTGCGCCAGTGTAACTCTGCGCGAGTGTAACTCTGTGCAAGTGTAATTCTGTGCTAGTGTAACTCTGTGCTAGTGTAACTCTGTGCTAGTGTAGTTCTGCGCCAGTGTAACTCTGTGCTGGTGTAAATCTTTGCTAGTGTAACTCTGGGCTAGTGTAACTCTGTGCTAGTGTAGTTCTGCGCCAGTGTAACTCTGTGCTATTGTAACTCTGTACTAGTGTAACTTTGCGCGAGTGTAACTCTGTGCTAGTGTAATTCTGTGCTAGTGTAACTCTGTGGTAGTGTATCTCTGTGCTAGTGTAACTCTGTGCTAGTGTAATTCTGCGCCAGTGTAACTCTGTGCTGGTGTAAATCTTTGCTAGTGTAACTCTGTGCTAGTGTAACTCTGTGCTAGTGTAGTTCTGTGCCAGTGTAACTCTGTGCTATTGTAACTCTGTACTAGTGTAACTCTGTGCTAGTGTAACTCTGTGCTAGTGTAAATCTGTGCTAGTGTAATTCTGCACCAGTGTAACTCTGTGCTAGTGTAACTCTGTGCTAGTGTAACTCTGTGCTAGTGTAAATCTGTGCAAGTGTAACTCTGTGCTATTGTAAATCTGCGCCAGTGTAACTCTGCGCGAGTGTAACTCTGTGCTAGTGTAACTCTGTGCTAGTGTAACTCTGTGCTAGTGTAATTCTGTGCCAGTGTAACTCTGCGCGAGTGTAACTCTGTGCTAGCGTTACTCTGTGCTAGTGTAATTCTGCGCCAGTGTAACTCTGAGCTAGTGTAATTCTGTGGTAGTGTAACTCTGTGCTAGTGTAACTCTATGCTAGTGTAACTCTGTGCTAGTGTAACTCTGTGCTAGTGTAATTCTGTGCCAGTGTAACTTTGCGCGAGTGTAACTCTGTGCTAGTGTAACTCTGTGCTAGTGTAACTCTGTGCTAGTGTAATTCTGTGCTAGTGTAATTCTGTGCCAGTGTAACTCTGCGCGAGTGTAACTCTGTGCTAGCGTAACTCTGTGCTAGTGTAATTCTGCGCCAGTGTAACTCTGAGCTAGTGTAACTCTGTGGTAGTGTAACTCTGTGCTAGTGTAACTCTATGCTAGTGTAACTCTGTGCTAGTGTAACTCTGTGCTAATGTAATTCTGTGCCAGTGTAACTCTGCGCGAGTGTAACTCTGTGCTAGTGTAAATCTGTGCTAGTGTAAATCTGTGATAGTGTAACACTGTGCTAGTGTAACTCTGTGCTAGTGTAATTCTGCGCCAGTGTAACTCTGTGCTATTGTAAATCTGTACTAGAGTAACTCTGTGCTAGTGTAAATCTGTGCTAGTGTAATTCTGCGCCAGTGTAACTCTGTGCTAGTGTAACTCTGTGCTAGTGTATCTCTGTGCTAGTGTAACTCTGTGCTAGTGTAATTCTGTGCTAGTGTAACTCTGTGCTAGTGTAACTCTGTGCTAGTGTAACCCTGTGCTAGTGTAAATCTGCGCCAGTGTAATTCTGCGCGAGTGTCAAACTGTGCTAGTTTAACTCTGTGCTAGTGTACCTCTGTGATAGTGTAACTCTGTGCTAGTGTAATTATGCGCCAGTGTAAGTCTGCACGAGTGTAACTCTGTGCTAGTGTAACTCTGAGCCATTGTAACTCTGTGCTAGTGTAATTCTGTGCTAGTGTAACTCTGTGCTAGTGTAACTCTGTGCTAGTGTAACTCTGTGCTAGTGTAATTATGCGCCAGTGTAAGTCTGCACGAGTGTAACTCTGTGCTAGTGTAACTCTGTGCTAGTGTAATTCTGTGCTAGTGTAACTCTGTGCTAGTGTAACTCTGTGCTAGTGTAATTTTGTGCTAGTTTAACTCTGTGCTAGTGTAACTCTGTGCTAGTGTAACTCTGTGCTAGTGTAATTATGCGCCAGTGTAAGTCTGCACGAGTGTAACTCTGTGCCAGTGTAACTGTGTGCCAGTGTAACTCTGTGCTAGTGTAACTCTGTGCTAGTGTAATTCTGCGCCAGTGTAACTCTGCGCGAGGTTAAATCTGTGCTAGTGTAACTCTGTGCTAGTGTAACTCTGTGCTAGTGTAATTCTGTGCGAGTGTAACTCTGTGCTAGTGTAACTCTGTGCTAGTGTAATTATGCGCCAGTGTAAGTCTGCACGAGTGTAACTCTTTGCTAGTGTAACTCTGTGCTAGTGTAACTCTGTGCTAGTGTAACTCTGTGCTAGTATAACTCTGTGCTAGTGTAATTCTGTGCTAGTGTAACTCTGTGCTAGTGTAACTCTGTGCTAGTGTAACTCTGTGCTAGTGTAATTATGCGCCAGTGTAAGTCTGCACGAGTGTAACTCTGTGCTAGTGTAACTCTGTGCCAGTGTAACTCTGTGCTAGTGTAACTCTGTGCTAGTGTAATTCTGCGCCAGTGTAACTCTGCGCGAGTGTAACTCTGTGCTAGTGTAACTCTGTGCTAGTGTAAATCTGTGGTAGTGTAACTCTGTGGTAGTGTAACTCTGTGCTAGTGTAAGTCTGTGCTAGTGTAATTCTGCGCCAGTGTAACTCTGTGCTAGTGTAACTCTGTGCTAGTGTAACTCTGTGCTAGTGTAATTCTGCGCCTGTGTAACTCTGCGTGAGTGTAACTCTGTGCTAGTGTAACTCTGTGCTAGTGTAACTCTGTTCTAGTGTAAATCTGTGCTAGTGTAATTCTGCATCAGTGTAACTCTGCGCGAGTGTAACTCTGTGCTAGTGTAACTCTGTGCTAGTATAACTCTGTGCTAGTGTAAATCTGTGCTAGTGTAATTCTGCGCCAGTGTAAATCAGCGCGAGTATAATTCTGTGCTAGTGTAACTCTGTGCTCGTGTAACTCTGTGCAAGTGTAATTCTGCGCCAGTGTAACTCTGCGCGAGTGTAACTCTGTGCTAGTGTAACTCTGTGCTAGTGTAAATCTGTGCTAGTGTAATTCTGCACCAGTGTAACTCTGCGCAAGTGTAACTCTGTGCTAGTGTAAATCTGTGCTAGTGTAATTCTGCGCCAGTGTAACTCTGCGCGAGTGTAACTCTGTGCTAGTGTAACTCTGTGCTAGTGTAACTCTGTGCTAGTGTAACTCTGTGCTAGTGTAATTATGCGCCAGTGTAAGTCTGCACGAGTGTAACTCTGTGCTAGTGTAACTCTGTGCTAGTGTAATTCTGTGCTAGTGTAACTCTGTGCTAGTGTAACTCTGTGCTAGTGTAATTTTGTGCTAGTTTAACTCTGTGCTAGTGTAACTCTGTGCTAGTGTAACTCTGTGCTAGTGTAATTATGCGCCAGTGTAAGTCTGCACGAGTGTAACTCTGTGCCAGTGTAACTGTGTGCCAGTGTAACTCTGTGCTAGTGTAACTCTGTGCTAGTGTAATTCTGCGCCAGTGTAACTCTGCGCGAGGTTAAATCTGTGCTAGTGTAACTCTGTGCTAGTGTAACTCTGTGCTAGTGTAATTCTGTGCGAGTGTAACTCTGTGCTAGTGTAACTCTGTGCTAGTGTAATTATGCGCCAGTGTAAGTCTGCACGAGTGTAACTCTTTGCTAGTGTAACTCTGTGCTAGTGTAACTCTGTGCTAGTGTAACTCTGTGCTAGTGTAACTCTGTGCTAGTGTAATTCTGTGCTAGTGTAACTCTGTGCTAGTGTAACTCTGTGCTAGTGTAACTCTGTGCTAGTGTAATTATGCGCCAGTGTAAGTCTGCACGAGTGTAACTCTGTGCTAGTGTAACTCTGTGCCAGTGTAACTCTGTGCTAGTGTAACTCTGTGCTAGTGTAATTCTGCGCCAGTGTAACTCTGCGCGAGTGTAACTCTGTGCTAGTGTAACTCTGTGCTAGTGTAAATCTGTGGTAGTGTAACTCTGTGGTAGTGTAACTCTGTGCTAGTGTAAGTCTGTGCTAGTGTAATTCTGCGCCAGTGTAACTCTGTGCTAGTGTAACGCTGTGCTAGTGTAACTCTGTGCTAGTGTAATTCTGCGCCTGTGTAACTCTGCGTGAGTGTAACTCTGTGCTAGTGTAACTCTGTGCTAGTGTAACTCTGTTCTAGTGTAAATCTGTGCTAGTGTAATTCTGCGCCAGTGTAACTCTGCGTGAGTGTAACTCTGTGCTAGTGTAACTCTGTGCTAGTATAACTCTGTGCTAGTGTAAATCTGTGCTAGTGTAATTCTGCGCCAGTGTAAATCAGCGCGAGTATAATTCTGTGCTAGTGTAACTCTGTGCTCGTGTAACTCTGTGCAAGTGTAATTCTGCGCCAGTGTAACTCTGCGTGAGTGTAACTCTGTGCTAGTGTAACTCTGTGCTAGTGTAAATCTGTGCTAGTGTAATTCTGCACCAGTGTAACTCTGCGCGAGTGTAACTCTGTGCTAGTGTAAATCTGTGCTAGTGTAATTCTGCGCCAGTGTAACTCTGCGCGAGTGTAACTCTGTGCTAGTGTAACTCTGTGCTAGTGTAACTCTGTGCTAGTGTAATTCTGCGCCAGTGTAATTCTGCGCGAGTGAAACTCTGTGCTAGTGTAACTCTGTGCTAATGTAACTCTGTGCTAGTGTAAATCTGTGCTAGTGTAAATCAGCGCCAGTTTAATTCTGCGCCAGTGTAACTCTACGTGAGTGTAACTCTGTGCTAGTGTAACTCTGTGCTAGTGTAATTCTGCGCCAGTGTAACTCTGTGCTAGTGTAACTCTGTGCTAGTGTAACTTTGTTCTAGTGTAACACTGCGCCAGTGTAACTCTGTGCTAATGTAACTCTGTGCTAGTGTAACTCTGTGCTAGTGTAACTCTGTGGTAGTGTAACTCTGTGGTAGTGTAACTCTGTGCTAGTGTAACTCTGTGCTAGTGTAACCCTGTGCTAGTGTAAATCTGCGCCAGTGTAATTCTGCGCGAGTGTCAAACTGTGCTAGTTTAACTCTGTGCTAGTGTACCTCTGTGATAGTGTAACTCTGTGCTAGTGTAATTATGCGCCAGTGTAAGTCTGCACGAGTGTAACTCTGTGCTAGTGTAACTCTGAGCCATTGTAACTCTGTGCTAGTGTAATTCTGTGCTAGTGTAACTCTGTGCTAGTGTAACTCTGTGCTAGTGTAACTCTGTGCTAGTGTAATTATGCGCCAGTGTAAGTCTGCACGAGTGTAACTCTGTGCTAGTGTAACTCTGTGCTAGTGTAATTCTGTGCTAGTGTAACTCTGTGCTAGTGTAACTCTGTGCTAGTGTAATTTTGTGCTAGTTTAACTCTGTGCTAGTGTAACTCTGTGCTAGTGTAACTCTGTGCTAGTGTAATTATGCGCCAGTGTAAGTCTGCACGAGTGTAACTCTGTGCCAGTGTAACTGTGTGCCAGTGTAACTCTGTGCTAGTGTAACTCTGTGCTAGTGTAATTCTGCGCCAGTGTAACTCTGCGCGAGGTTAAATCTGTGCTAGTGTAACTCTGTGCTAGTGTAACTCTGTGCTAGTGTAATTCTGTGCGAGTATAACTCTGTGCTAGTGTAACTCTGTGCTAGTGTAATTATGCGCCAGTGTAAGTCTGCACGAGTGTAACTCTTTGCTAGTGTATCTCTGTGCTAGTGTAACTCTGTGCTAGCGTAACTCTGTGCTAGTGTAACTCTGTGCTAGTGTAATTCTGTGCTAGTGTAACTCTGTGCTAGTGTAACTCTGTGCTAGTGTAACTCTGTGCTAGTGTAATTATGTGCCAGTGTAAGTCTGCACGAGTGTAACTCTGTGCTAGTGTAACTCTGTGCCAGTGTAACTCTGTGCTAGTGTAACTCTGTGCTAGTGTAATTCTGCGCCAGTGTAACTCTGCGTGAGTGTAACTCTGTGCTAGTGTAACTCTGTGCTAGTGTAACTCTGTGGTAGTGTAACTCTGTGGTAGTGTAACTCTGTGCTAGTGTAAGTCTGTGCTAGTGTAATTCTGCGCCAGTGTAACTCTGTGCTAGTGTAACGCTGTGCTAGTGTAACTCTGTGCTAGTGTAATTCTGCGCCTGTGTAACTCTGCGTGAGTGTAACTCTGTGCTAGTGTAACTCTATGCTAGTGTAACTCTGTTCTAGTGTAAATCTGTGCTAGTGTAATTCTGCGCCAGTGTAACTCTGCGCGAGTGTAACTCTGTGCTAGTGTAATTCTGTGCTAGTATAACTCTGTGCTAGTGTAAATCTGTGCTAGTGTAATTCTGCGCCAGTGTAAATCAGCGCGAGTATAATTCTGTGCTAGTGTAACTCTGTGCTCGTGTAACTCTGTGCAAGTGTAATTCTGCGCCAGTGTAACTCTGCGCGAGTGTAACTCTGTGCTAGTGTAACTCTGTGCTAGTGTAAATCTGTGCTAGTGTAATTCTGCACCAGTGTAACTCTGCGCGAGTGTAACTCTGTGCTAGTGTAAATCTGTGCTAGTGTAATTCTGCGCCAGTGTAACTCTGCGCGAGTGTAACTCTGTGCTAGTGTAACTCTGTGCTAGTGTAACTCTGTGCTAGTGTAATTCTGCGCCAGTGTAATTCTGCGCGAGTGAAACTCTGTGCTAGTGTAACTCTGTGCTAATGTAACTCTGTGCTACTGTAAATCTGTGCTAGTGTAAATCTGCGCCAGTTTAATTCTGCGCCAGTGTAACTCTACGTGAGTGTAACTCTGTGCTAGTGTAACTCTGTGCTAGTGTAATTCTGCGCCAGTGTAACTCTGTGCTAGTGTAACTCTGTGCTAGTGTAACTTTGTTCTAGTGTAACACTGTGCCAGTGTAACTCTGTGCTAATGTAACTCTGTGCTAGTTTAACTCTGTGCTAGTGTAACTCTGTGGTAGTGTAACTCTGTGGTAGTGTAACTCTGTGCTAGTGTAACTCTGTGCTAGTGTAATTATGCGCCAGTGTAAGTCTGCACGAGTGTAACTCTGTGCTAGTGTAACTCTGTGCGAGTGTAACTCTGTGCTAGTGTAACTCTGTGCCAGTGTAACTCTGTGCTAGTGTAATTCTGTGCTAGTGTAACTCTGTGCTAGTGTAACTCTGTGCTAGTGTAATTATGCGCCAGTGTAAGTCTGCACGAGTGTAACTCTTTGCTAGTGTAACTCTGTGCTAGTGTAACTCTGTGCTAGTGTAACTCTGTGCTGGTGTAACTCTGTGCTAGTGTAATTCTGTGCTAGTGTAACTCTGTGCTAGTGTAACTCTGTGCTAGTGTAACTCTGTGCTAGTGTAATTATGCGCCAGTGTAAGTCTGCACGAGTGTAACTCTGTGCTAGTGTAACTCTGTGCCAGTGTAACTCTGTGCTAGTGTAACTCTGTGCTAGTGTAATTCTGCGCCAGTGTAACTCTGCGCGAGTGTAACTCTGTGCTAGTGTAACTCTGTGCTAGTGTAACTCTGTGGTAGTGTAACTCTGTGGTAGTGTATCTCTGTGCTAGTGTAACTCTGTGCTAGTGTAATTCTGCGCCAGTGTAACTCTGTGCTAGTGTAACGCTGTGCTAGTGTAACTCTGTGCTAGTGTAATTCTGCGCCAGTGTAACTCTGCGTGAGTGTAACTCTGTGCTAGTGTAACTCTGTGCTAGTGTAACTCTGTGCTAGTGTAAATCTGTGCTAGTGTAATTCTGCGCCAGTGTAAATCTGCGCGAGTGTAACTCTGTGCTAGTGTAACTCTGTGCTAGTATAACTCTGTGCTAGTGTAAATCTGTGCTAGTGTAATTCTGCGACAGTGTAAATCTGCGCGAGTGTAACTCTGTGCTAGTGTAACTCTGTGCTCGTGTAACTCTGTGCCAGTGTAATTCTGCGCCAGTGTAACTCTGCGCGAGTGTAACTCTGTGCTGGTGTAACTCTGTGCTAGTGTAAATCTGTGCTAATGTAATTCTGCACCAGTGTAACTCTGCGCGAGTGTAACTCTGTGCAAGTGTAAATCTGTGCTAGTGTAATTTTGCGCCAGTGTAACTCTGCGCGAGTGTAACTCTGTGCTAGTGTAACTCTGTGCTAGTGTAACTCTGTGCTAGTGTAATTCTGCGCCAGTGTAATTCTGCGCGAGTGTAACTCTGTGCTAGTGTAACTTTGTGCTAGTGTAACTCTGTGCTAGTGTAAATCTGTGCTAGTGTAAATCTGCGCCAGTTTAATTCTGCGCCAGTGTAACTCTGCGCGAGTGTAACTCTGTGCTAGTGTAACTCTGTGCTAGTGTAATTCTGCGCCAGTGTAATTCTGTGCTAGTGTAACTCTGTGCTAGTGTAACTTTGTTCTAGTGTTACACTGCTCCAGTGTAAATCTGTGCTAGTGTAACTCTGTGCTAGTGTAACTCTGCGCTAGTGTAAATCTGTGCTAGTGTAATTCTGTGCTAGTGTAATTCTGCGCCAGTGTAACTCTACGCGAGTGTAACTCTGTGCTAGTGTAATTCTGCGCCAGTGTAACTCTGCGCGGGTGTAATTCTGTGCTAGTGTAACTCTGTGCTAGTGTAACTCTGTGCTAGTGTAATTCTGTGCTAGTGTAAATCTGCGCCAGTGTAAGTCTGCGCGAGTGTAACTCTGTGCTAGTGTAACTCTGTGCTAGTGTAACTCTGCGCCAGTTTAATTCTGCGCCAGTGTAACTCTGCGCGAGTGTAACTCTCTGCTAGTGTAATTTTGTGCTAGTGTAAATCTGTGCTAGTGTAATTCTTCACCAGTGTAACTCTGCGCGAGTGTAACACCGTGCTAGTGTAAATCTGTGCTAGTGTAATTCTGCGCCAGTGTAACTCTGCGTGAGTGTAACTCTGTGCTAGTGTAACTCAGTGCTAGTGTAACTCTGTGCTAGTGTAACTCTGTGATAGTGTAATTCTGCGCCAGTGTAACTCTGTGCTAGTGTAACTCTGTGCTAGTGTAACTCTGTGCTAGTGTCACTCTGTGCTAGTGTAACTCTGTGCCAGCGTAATTCTGCGCTAGTGTAACTCTGCGCGAGTTTAACTATGTGCTAGTGTAACTCTGTGATAGTGTAACTCTGTGTTAGTATAACTCTGCACTAGTGTATCTCTGTGCTAGTGTAACTCTGTGCTAGTGTAATTCTGCGCCAGTGTAACTCTGCGCGAGTGTAACTCTGTGCTAGTGTAACTCTGTGCTAGTGTAACTCTGTGCTAGTGTAACTCTGTGGTAGTGTAACTCTTTGCTAGTGTAAATCTGTGCTAGTGTAATTCTGCGCCAGTGTAACTCTGTGCTAGTGTAACTCTGTGCTAGTGTAACTCTGTGCTAGTGTAACTTTGTGCTAGTGTAATTCTGCGCCAGTGTAACTCTGTGTGAGTGTAACTCTGTGCTAGTGTAACTCTGTGCTAGTGTAACTCTGTGCTAGTGTAACTCTGTGCTAGTGTAATTCTGCGCCAGTGTAACTCTGCGTGAGTGTAACTCTGTGCTAGTGTAACTCTGTGCTAGTGTAACTCTGTGCTAGTGTAACACTGTGCTATTGTAACTCTATGCTAGTGTAACTCTGTGCCAGTGTAATTCTGCGCCAGTGTAACTCTGCGCCAGTGTAACTCTGCGCGAGTGTAACTCTGTGCTAGTGTAACTCTGTTCTAGTGTAAATCTGTGCTAGTGTAATTCTGCGCCTGTGTAATTCTGCGCGAGTGTATCTCTGTGCTAGTGTAACTCTGTGCTAGTGTAATTCTGCGCCAGTGTAACTCTGCGCGAGTGTAACTCTGTGCTAGTGTAACTCTGTGCTAGTGTAACTCTGTGCTAGTGTAACTCTGTGGTAGTGTAACTCTTTGCTAGTGTAAATCTGTGCTAGTGTAATTCTGCGCCAGTGTAACTCTGTGCTAGTGTAACTCTGTGCTAGTGTAACTCTGTGCTAGTGTAACTTTGTGCTAGTGTAATTCTGCGCCAGTGTAACTCTGTGTGAGTGTAACTCTGTGCTAGTGTAACTCTGTGCTAGTGTAACTCTGTGCTAGTGTAACTCTGTGCTAGTGTAATTCTGCGCCAGTGTAACTCTGCGTGAGTGTAACTCTGTGCTAGTGTAACTCTGTGCTAGTGTAACTCTGTGCTAGTGTAACACTGTGCTATTGTAACTCTATGCTAGTGTAACTCTGTGCCAGTGTAATTCTGCGCCAGTGTAACTCTGCGCCAGTGTAACTCTGTGCGAGTGTAACTCTGTGCTAGTGTAACTCTGTGCTAGTGTAATTCTGCGCCAGTGTAACTCTGTGGTAGTGTAACTCTGTGCTAGTGTAACTTTGTTCTAGTGTAACACTGCGCCAGTGTAACTCTGTGCTAGTGTAACTCTGTGCTAGTGTAACTCTGTGCTAGTGTAACTCTGTGCCAGTGTAACTCTGCACCAGTGTAATTCTGCGCCAGTGTTACTCTGCCCGAGTGTAACACTTTACTAGTGTAACTCTGTGCTAGTGTAATTCTGCACCAGTGTAAGTCTACGCGAGTGTAATTCTGTGCTAGTGTAACTCTGTGCAAGTGTAATTCTGTGCCAGTGTAACTCTGCGCGAGTGTAACTCTGTGCTAGTGTACATCTGTGCTAGTGTAACTCTGTGCTAGTGTAATTCTCCGCCAGTGTAACTCTGCGCGAGTGTAACTCTGCGCTAGTGTAACTCTGTGCTAGTGTAACTCTGTGCTAGTGTAACTCTTTTCTAGTGTAACTCTGTGCTAGTGTAAATCTGTGCTAGTGTAACTCTGTGCTAGTGTAACTCTGTTCTAGTGTAACTCTGTGCTAGTGTAACTCTGTGCTAGTGTAATTCTGCGCCAGTGTAACTCTGCGCGAGTGTAACTCTGTGCTAGTGTAACTCTGTGCTAGTGTAACTCTGTGCTAGTGTAACTCTGTGCTAGTGTAATTCTGCGCCAGTGTAACTCTGTGCTAGTGTAACTCTGTGCTAGTGTAACTCTGTGCTAGTGTAACTCTGCGCCAGTGTAATTCTGCACGAGTGTAACTCTGTGCTAGTGTAACTCTGTGCTAGTGTAACTCTGTGCTAGTGTGACTCTGTGCTAGTGTAACTCTGCGCCAGTGTAATTCTGCGCCAGTGTAACTCTGTGCTAGTGTAACTCTGTGCTAGTGTCACTCTGTGCTAGTGTAACTCTGTGATAGTGTAACTCTGTGCTAGTATAAATCTGCACTAGTGTAACTCTGTGCTAGTGTAACTCTGTGCTAGTGTAATTCTGCGCCAGTGTAACTCTGCGCGAGTGTAACTCTGTGCTAGTGTAAATCTGTGCTAGTGTAACTCTGTGCTAGTGTAACCCTGTGGTAGTGTAACTCTGTGCTAGTGTAACTCTGTGCTAGTGTAATTCTGCGCCAGTGTAACTCTGTGCTAGTGTAACTCTGTGCTAGTGTAACTCTGTGCTAGTGTAACTCTGTGCTAGTGTAACTCTGTGCTAGTGTAACTCTGTGCTAGTGTAATTCTGCACCAGTGTAACTCTATGCTAGTGTAATTCTGCGCCAGTGTAACTCTGTGCTAGTGTAACTCTGTGCTAGTGTAACTCTGTGCTAGTATAACTCTGTGCTAGTGTAATTCTTCGCCAGTGTAACTCTGTGCTAGTGTAACTCTGTGCTAGTGTAACTTTGTGCTAGTGTAACAGTGCGCCAGTGTTACTCTGTGCTAGTGTAACTCTGTGCTAGTGTAACTCTGTGCTAGTGTAAATCTGTGCTAGTGTAATTCTGTGCTAGTGTAATTCTGCGCCAGTGTAACTCTGCGCGAGTGTAACTGTGTGCTAGTGTAACTCTGTGCAAGTGTAATTCTGCGCCAGTGTAACTCTGCGCGAGTGTAACTCTGTGCTAGTGTAAGTCCGTGCTAGTGTAACTCTGTGCTAGTGTAACTCTGCGCCAGTGTAATTCTGCACCAGTGTAACTCTGCGCGAGTGTAACTCTGTGCTAGTGTAAATCTGTGCTAGTGTAACTCTGTGCTAGTTTAATTCTGCGCCAGTGTAACTCTGCGCAAGTGTAACTCTGTGCTAGTGTAACTCTATGCTAGTGTAACTCTGTGCTAGTGTAACTTTGTGCTAGTGTAATTCTGTGCCAGTGTAATTCTGCGCCAGTGTAACTCTATGCTAGTGTAATTCTTCGCCAGTGTAACTCTGTGCTAGTGTAACTCTGTGCTAGTGTAACTCTGTGCTAGTGTAATTCTGCGCCAGTGTAACGCTGCGCGAGTGGAACTCTGTGCTAAAGTAACTCTGTGCTAGTGTAAATCTGTGCTAGTGTAACTCTGTGCTAGTGTAACTCTGTGCTAGTGTAATTCTGCGCCAGTGTAACTCTGCATTAGTGTAACTCTGTGATAGTGTAAATCTGCGCCAGTGTAACTCTGCACGAGTGTAATTCTGTGCTAGTGTAACTCTGTGCTAGTGTAACTCTGAGCTAGTGTAACTCTGTGCTAGTGTAACTCTGTGATAGTGTAATTCTGCGCTAGTGTAACTCTGTGCTAGGGTAACTCTGTGCTTGAGTATCTCTGTGCTAGTGTAACTCTGTGCTAGTGTAACTCTGTGCTAGTGTAATTCTGGCCAGTGTAACTGTGCGCGAGTGTAACTCTGTGCTAGTGTAAATCTGTGCTAGTGTAATTCTGCGCCAGTGTAACTCTGTGCCAGTGTAACTCTGTGCTAGTGTAACGCTGCGCCAGTGTAATTCTGCGCCAGTGTTACTCTGCCCGAGTGTAACACTTTACTAGTGTAACTCTGTGCTAGTGTAAATCTGTGCTAGTGTAATTCTGCACCAGTGTAACTCTACGCGAGTGTAATTCTGTGCTAGTGTAACTCTGTGCTAGTGAAATTCTGCGCCAGTGTAACTCTGCGCGAGTGTAACTCTGTGCTAGTGTACATCTGTGCTAGTGTAACTCTGTGCTAGTGTAATTCTGCGCCAGTGTAACTCTGTGCTAGTGTAAGTCTGTGCTAGTGTAATTCTGTGCTAGTGTAACTCTGCGCCAGTGTAATTCTGCACGAGTGTAACTCTGTGCTAGTGTAACTCTGTGCTAGTTTAACTCTGTGCTAGTGTAACTCTGTGCTAGTGTAACTCTGCGCCAGTGTAATTCTGCGCCAGTGTAACTCTGTGCTAGTGTAACTCTGTGCTAGTGTCACTCTGTGCTAGTGGAACTCTGTGATAGTGTAACTCTGTGCTAGTATAAATCTGCACTAGTGTAACTCTGTGCTAGTGTAACTCTGTGCTAGTGTAATTCTGCGCCAGTGTAACTCTGCACGAGTGTAACTCTGTGCTAGTGTAACTCTGTGCTAGTGTAACTCTGTGCTAGTGTAACCCTGTGGTAGTGTAACTCTGTGCTAGTGTAACTCTGTGCTAGTGTAATTCTGTGCCAGTGTAACTCTGTGCTAGTGTTACTCTGTGCTAGTGTAACTCTGTGCTAGTGTAACTCTGTGCTAGAGTAACTCTGCGTGAGTGTAACTCTGTGCTAGTGTAACTCTGTGCTAGTGTAACTCTGTGCTAGTGTCACTCTGTGCTAGTTTAACTCTGTGCTAGTGTAATTCTGCGCCAGTGTAACTCTGCGTGAGTGTAACTCTGTACTAGTGTAACTCTGTGCTAGTGTAACTCTGTGCTAGTGTAAATCTTTGCTAGTGTAATTCTGCGCCAGTGTAACTCTGCGCGAGTGTAACTCTGTGCTAGTGTAACTCTGTGCTATTGTAATCTTGCGCCAGTGTAACTCTGTGCGAGTGTAACTCTGTGCTAGTGTAACTCTGTGCTAGTGTAACTCTGTGCTAGTGTAATTTTGTGCTAGTGTAACTCTGTGCTAGTGTAACTGTATGCTAGTGTAACTCTGTGCCAGTGTAATTCTGCGCCAGTGTAACTCTGCGCGAGTGTAACTCTGTGCTAGTGTAACTCTGTGCTAGTGTAACTCCGTACTAGTGTAAATCTGTGCTAGTGTAACTCTGTGCTAGTGTAATTCTGCGCCAGTTTAATTCTGCGGCAGTGTAACTCTACGCGAGTGTAACTCTGTGCTAGTGTAACTCTGTGCTAGTATAACTCTGTGCTAGTGTAACTCTGTGCTAGTGTAATTCTGCGCCAGTGTAACTCTGTGCTAGTGTAGGTCTGTGCTAGTGTAATTCTGTGCTAGTGTAACTCTGCGCCAGTGTAATTCTGCACGAGTGTAACTCTGTGCTAGTGTAACTCTGTGCTAGTTTAACTCTGTGCTAGTGTAACTCTGTGCTAGTGTAACTCTGCGCCAGTGTAATTCTGCGCCAGTGTAACTCTGTGCTAGTGTAACTCTGTGCTAGTGTCACTCTGTGCTAGTGTAACTCTGTGATAGTGTAACTCTGTGCTAGTATAAATCTGCACTAGTGTAACTCTGTGCTAGTGTAACTCTGTGCTAGTGTAATTCTGCGCCAGTGTAACTCTGCGCGAGTGTAACTCTGTCCTAGTGTAACTCTGTGCTAGTGTAACTCTGTGCTAGTGTAACCCTGTGGTAGTGTAACTCTGTGCTAGTGTAACTCTGTGCTAGTGTAATTCTGCGCCAGTGTAACTCTGTGCTAGTGTTACTCTGTGCTAGTGTAACTCTGTGCTAGTGTAACTCTGTGCTAGTGTAACTCTGCGTGAGTGCAACTCTGTGCTAGTGTAACTCTGTGCTAGTGTAACTCTGTGCTAGTGTAACTCTGTGCTAGTGTAACTCTGTGCTAGTGTAACTCTGTGCTAGTGTAACTGTATGCTAGTGTAACTCTGCGCCAGTGTAACTCTGCGCGAGTGTAACTCTGTGCTAGTGTAACTCTGTGCTAGTGTAACTCCGTACTAGTGTAACTCTGTGCTAGTGTAAATCTGTGTTAGTGTAATTCTGCGCCAGTGTAACTCTGTGCTAGTGTAACTCTGTGCTAGTGTAATTCGGCGCCAGTGTAACTCTACGCGAGTGTAACTCTGTGCTAGTGTAACTCTGTGCTAGTGTAACTCTGTGCTAGTGTAACTCTGTGCTAGTGTAAATCTGCGCCAGTGTAACTCTGCGCGAGTGTAACTCTGTGCTAGTGTAACTCTGTGCTAGTGTAACTCTGCGCCAGTTTAATTCTGCGGCAGTGTAACTCTGCGCGAGTGTAACTCTGTGCTAGTGTAACTCTGTGCTAGTGTAACTGTGTGCTAATGTAATTCTGCACCAGTGTAACTCTGCGCGAGTGTAACTCTGTGCTAGTGTAAATCTGTGCTAGTGTAATTCTGCGCCAGTGTAACTTTGCGCGAGTGTAACTCTGTGCTAGTGTAACTCTGTGCTAGTGTAACTCTGTGCTAGTGTAACTATGTGCTAGTGTAATTCTGCGCCAGTGTAAGTCTGTGCTTGTGTAATTCTGTGCTAGTGTAACTCTGTGCTAGTGTCACTCTGTGCTAGTGTAACTCTGTGCTAGTGTAACTCTGTGCTAGTGTAACTCTGCGCCAGTTTAATTCTGCGGCAGTGTAACTCTGCGCGAGTGTAACTCTGTGCTAGTGTAACTCTGTGCTAGTGTAACTCTGTGCTAGTGTAAATCTGTGCTAGTGTAAATCTGCGCCAGTTTAATTCTGCGCCAGTGTAACTCTGCGCGAGTGTAACTCTGTGCTAGTGTAACTCTGTGCTAGTGTAATTCTGCGCCAGTGTAACTCTGTGCTAGTGTAACTCTGTGCTAGTGTAACTTTGTTCTAGTGTAACACTGCGCCAGTGTAACTCTGTGCTAGTGTAACTCTGTGCTAGTGTAACTCTGTGCTAGTGTAAATCTGTGCTAGTGTAATTCTGTGCTAGTGTAATTCTGCGCCAGTGTAACTCTGCGCGAGTGTAACTCTGTGCTAGTGTAACTCTGTGCTAGTGTAATTCTGCGCCAGTGTAACTCTGTGCTAGTGTAACTCTGTGCCAGTGTAACTCTGCGCCAGTGTAATTCTGCGCCAGTGTTACTCTGCCCGAGTGTAACACTTTACTAGTGTAACTCTGTGCTAGTGTAATTCTGCACCAGTGTAACTCTACGCGAGTGTAATTCTGTGCTAGTGTAACTCTGTGCTAGTGTAATTCTGCGCCAGTGTAACTCTGCGCGAGTGTAACTCTGTGCTAGTGTACATCTGTGCTAGTGTAACTCTGTGCTAGTGTAATTCTGCGCCAGTGTAACTCTGCACGAGTGTAACTCTGTGCTAGTGTAACTCTGTGCTAGTGTAACTCTGTGCTAGTGTAACTCTGTTCTAGTGTAACTCTGTGCTAGTGTAACTCTGTGCTAGTGTAACTCTGTGCTAGTGTAACTCTGTTCTAGTGTAACTCTGTGCTATTGTAACTCTGTGCTAGTGTAATTCTGCGCCAGTGTAACTCTGCGCGAGTGTAACTCTGTGCTAGTGTAACTCTGTGCTAGTGTAACTCTGTGCTAGTGTAACTCTGTGCTAGTGTAATTCTGCGCCAGTGTAACTCTGTGCTAGTGTAACTCTGTGCTAGTGTAACTCTGTGCTAGTGTAACTCTGCGCCAGTGTAATTCTGCACGAGTGTAACTCTGTGCTAGTGTAACTCTGTGCCAGTGTAACTCTGTGCTAGTGTGACTCTGTGCTAGTGTAACTCTGCGCCAGTGTAATTCTGCCCCAGTGTAACTCTGTGCTAGTGTAACTCTGTGCTAGTGTCACTCTGTGCTAGTGTAACTCTGTGATAGTGTAACTCTGTGCTAGTATAAATCTGCACTAGTGTAACTCTGTGCTAGTGTAACTCTGTGCTAGTGTAATTCTGCGCCAGTGTAACTCTGCGCGAGTGTAACTCTGTGCTAGTGTAAATCTGTGCTAGTGTAACTCTGTGCTAGTGTAACCCTGTGGTAGTGTAACTCTGTGCTAGTGTAACTCTGTGCTAGTGTAATTCTGCGCCAGTGTAACTCTGTGCTAGTGTAACTCTGTGCTAGTGTAACTCTGTGCTAGTGTAATTCTGTGCTAGTGTAACTCTGTGCTAGTGTAACTCTGTGCTAGTGTAATTCTGCGCCAGTGTAACTCTATGCTAGTGTAATTCTTCGCCAGTGTAACTCTGTGCTAGTGTAACTCTGTGCTAGTGTAACTCTGTGCCAGTGTAACTCTGTGCTAGTGTAATTCTTCGCCAGTGTAACTCTGTGCTAGTGTAACTCTGTGCTAGTGTAACTTTGTGCTAGTGTAACACTGCGCCAGTGTAACTCTGTGCTAGTGTAACTCTGTGCTAGTGTAACTCTGTGCTAGTGTAAATCTGTGCTAGTGTAATTCTGTGCTAGTGTAATTCTGCGCCAGTGTAACTCCGCGCGAGTGTAACTGTGTGCTAGTGTAACTCTGTGCAAGTGTAATTCTGCGCCAGTGTAACTCTGCGCGAGTGTAACTCTGTGCTAGTGTAACTCTGTGCTAGTGTAACTCTGCGCCAGTGTAATTCTGCACGAGTGTAACTCTGTGCTAGTGTAACTCTGTGCTAGTGTAACTCTGTGCTAGTGTGACTCTGTGCTAGTGTAACTCTGCGCCAGTGTAAATCTGCCCCAGTGTAACTCTGTGCTAGTGTAACTCTGTGCTAGTGTCACTCTGTGCTAGTGTAACTCTGTGATAGTGTAACTCTGTGCTAGTATAAATCTGCACTAGTGTAACTCTGTGCTAGTGTAACTCTGTGCTGGTGTAATTCTGCGCCAGTGTAACTCTGCGCGAGTGTAACTCTGTGCTAGTGTAAATCTGTGCTAGTGTAACTCTGTGCTAGTGTAACCCTGTGGTAGTGTAACTCTGTGCTAGTGTAACTCTGTGCTAGTGTAATTCTGCGCCAGTGTAACTCTGTGCTAGTGTAACTCTGTGCTAGTGTAACTCTGTGCTAGTGTAACTCTGTGCTAGTGTAACTCTGTGCTAGTGTAACTCTGTGCTAGTGTAATTCTGCGCCAGTGTAACTCTATGCTAGTGTAATTCTGCGCCAGTGTAACTCTGTGCTAGTGTAACTCTGTGCTAGTGTAACTCTGTGCCAGTGTAACTCTGTGCTAGTGTAATTCTTCGCCAGTGTAACTCTGTGCTAGTGTAACTCTGTGCTAGTGTAACTTTGTGCTAGTGTAACACTGCGCCAGTGTAACTCTGTGCTAGTGTAACTCTGTGCTAGTGTAACTCTGTGCTAGTGTAAATCTGTGCTAGTGTAATTCTGTGCTAGTGTAATTCTGCGCCAGTGTAACTCCGCGCGAGTGTAACTGTGTGCTAGTGTAACTCTGTGCAAGTGTAATTCTGCGCCAGTGTAACTCTGCGCGAGTGTAACTCTGTGCTAGTGTAACTCCGTGCTAGTGTAACTCTGTGCTAGTGTAACTCTGCGCCAGTGTAATTCTGCACCAGTGTAACTCTGCGCGAGTGTAACTCTGTGCTAGTGTAACTCCGTGCTAGTGTAACTCTGTGCTAGTGTAACTCTGCGCCAGTGTAATTCTGCACCAGTGTAACTCTGCGCGAGTGTAACTCTGTGCTAGTGTAAATCTGTGCTAGTGTAACTCTGTGCTAGTTTAATTCTGTGCCAGTGTAACTCTGTGCGAGTGTAACTCTGTGCTAGTGTAACTCTATGCTAGTGTAACTCTGTGCTAGTGTAACTTTGTGCTAGTGTAATTCTGTGCCAGTGTAATTCTGCGCCAGTGTAACTCTATGCTAGTGTAATTCTGCGCCAGTGTAACTCTGTGCTAGTGTAACTCTGTGCTAGTGTAACTCTGTGCTAGTGTAATTCTGCGCCAGTGTAACTCTGCGCGAGTGTAAATCTGTGCTAAAGTAACTCTGTGCTAGTGTAAATCTGTGCTAGTGTAACTCTGTGCTAGTGTAACTCTGTGCTAGTGTAATTCTGCGCCAGTGTAACTCTGCATTAGTGTAACTCTGTGATAGTGTAATTCTGCGCCAGTGTAACTCTGCACGAGTGTAATTCTGTGCTAGTGTAACTCTGTGCTAGTGTAACTCTGAGCTAGTGTAACTCTGTGCTAGTGTAACTCTGTGATAGTGTAATTCTGCGCTAGTGTAACTCTGTGCTAGGGTAACTCTGTGCTAGAGTATCTCTGTGCTAGTGTAACTCTGTGCTAGTGTAACTCTGTGCTAGTGTAATTCTGGCCAGTGTAACTGTGCGCGAGTGTAACTCTGTGCTAGTGTAAATCTGTGCTAGTGTAATTCTGCGCCAGTGTAACTCTGTGCTAGTGTAACTCTGTGCTAGTGTAACGCTGCGCCAGTGTAATTCTGCGCCAGTGTTACTCTGCCCGAGTGTAACACTTTACTAGTGTAACTCTGTGCTAGTGTAAATCTGTGCTAGTGTAATTCTGCACCAGTGTAACTCTACGCGAGTGTAATTCTGTGCTAGTGTAACTCTGTGCTAGGGAAATTCTGCGCCAGTGTAACTCTGCGCGAGTGTAACTCTGTGCTAGTGTACATCTGTGCTAGTGTAACTCTGTGCTAGTGTAATTCTGCGCCAGTGTAACTCTGTGCTAGTGTAACTCTGCGCTAGTGTAACTCTGTGCTAGTGTAGTTCTGTGCTAGTGTAACTCTGTTTTAGTGTAACTCTGTGCTAGTGTAACTCTGTGCTAATGTAACTCTGTGCTAGTGTAACTCTGTGCTAGTGTAACTCTGTGCTAGTGTAATTCTGCGCCAGTGTAACTCTATGCTAGTGTAATTCTGCGCCAGTGTAACTCTGTGCTAGTGTAACTCTGTGCTAGTGTAACTCTGTGCTAGTGTAACTCTGTGCTAGTGTAACTTTGTGCTAGTGTAACACTGCGCCAGTGTAACTCTGTGCTAGTGTAACTCTGTGCTAGTGTAACTCTGTGCTAGTGTAAATCTGTGCTAGTGTAATTCTGTGCTAGTGTAATTCTGCGCCAGTGTAACTCTGCGCGAGTGTAACTGTGTGCTAGTGTAACTCTGTGCAAGTGTAATTCTGCGCCAGTGTAACTCTGCGCGAGTGTAACTCTGTGCTAGTGTAACTCCGTGCTAGTGTAACTCTGTGCTAGTGTAACTCTGCGCCAGTGTAATTCTGCACCAGTGTAACTCTGCGCGAGTGTAACTCTGTGCTAGTGTAAATCTGTGCTAGTGTAACTCTGTGCTAGTTTAATTCTGTGCCAGTGTAACTCTGTGCGAGTGTAACTCTGTGCTAGTGTAACTCTATGCTAGTGTAACTCTGTGCTAGTGTAACTTTGTGCTTGTGTAATTCTGTGCCAGTGTAATTCTGCGCCAGTGTAACTCAATGCTAGTGTAATTCTGCGCCAGTGTAACTCTGTGCTAGTGTAACTCTGTGCTAGTGTAACTCTGTGCTAGTGTAATTCTGCGCCAGTGTAACTCTGCGCGAGTGTAACTCTGTGCTAAAGTAACTCTGTGCTAGTGTAAATCTGTGCTAGTGTAACTCTGTGCTAGTGTAACTCTGTGCTAGTGTAATTCTGCGCCAGTGTAACTCTGCATTAGTGTAAATCTGTGATAGTCTAAATCTGCGCCAGTGTAACTCTGCACGAGTGTAATTCTGTGCTAGTGTAACTCTGTGCTAGTGTAACTCTGAGCTAGTGTAACTCTGTGCTAGTGTAACTCTGTGATAGTGTAATTCTGCGCTAGTGTAACTCTGTGCTAGGGTAACTCTGTGCTAGAGTATCTCTGTGCTAGTGTAACTCTGTGCTAGTGTAACTCTGTGCTAGTGTAATTCTGGCCAGTGTAACTGTGCGCGAGTGTAACTCTGTGCTAGAGTATCTCTGTGCTAGTGTAACTCTGTGCTAGTGTAACTATGTGCTAGTGTAATTCTGCGCCAGTGTAAGTCTGTGCTTGTGTAATTCTGTGCTAGTGTAACTCTGTGCTAGTGTAACTCTGTGCTAGTGTCACTCTGTGCTAGTGTAACTCTGTGCTAGTGTAACTCTGCGCCAGTTTAATTCTGCGGCAGTGTAACTCTGCGCGAGTGTAACTCTGTGCTAGTGTAACTCTGTGCTAGTGTAACTCTGTGCTAGTGTAAATCTGTGCTAGTGTAAATCTGCGCCAGTTTAATTCTGCGCCAGTGTAACTCTGTGCGAGTGTAACTCTGTGCTAGTGTAACTCTGTGCTAGTGTAATTCTGCGCCAGTGTAACTCTGAGGTAGTGTAACTCTGTGCTAGTGTAACTTTGTTCTAGTGTAACACTGCGCCAGTGTAACTCTGTGCTAGTGTAACTCTGTGCTAGTGTAACTCTGTGCTAGTGTAAATCTGTGCTAGTGTAATTCTGTGCTAGTGTAATTCTGCGCCAGTGTAACTCTGCGCGAGTGTAAATCTGTGCTAGTGTAACTCTGTGCTAGTGTAATTCTGCGCCAGTGTAACTCTGTGATAGTGTAACTCTGTGCCAGTGTAACTCTGCACCAGTGTAATTCTGCGCCAGTGTTACTCTGCCCGAGTGTAACACTTTACTAGTGTAACTCTGTGCTAGTGTAAATCTGCACCAGTGTAACTCTACGCGAGTGTAATTCTGTGCTAGTGTAACTCTGTGCTAGTGTAATTCTGCGCCAGTGTAACTCTGCGCGAGTGTAACTCTGTGCTAGTGTACATCTGTGCTAGTGTAACTCTGTGCTAGTGTAATTCTGCGCCAGTGTAACTCTGCACGAGTGTAACTCTGTGCTAGTGTAACTCTGTGCTAGTGTAACTCTGTGCTAGTGTAACTCTGTTCTAGTGTAACTCTGTGCTAGTGTAACTCTGTGCTAGTGTAACTCTGTGCTAGTGTAACTCTGTTCTAGTGTAACTCTGTGCTATTGTAACTCTGTGCTAGTGTAATTCTGCGCCAGTGTAACTCTGCGCGAGTGTAACTCTGTGCTAGTGTAACTCTGTGCTAGTGTAACTCTGTGCTAGTGTAACTCTGTGCTAGTGTAATTCTGCGCCAGTGTAACTCTGTGCTAGTGTAACTCTGTGCTAGTGTAACTCTGTGCTAGTGTAACTCTGCACCAGTGTAATTCTGCACGAGTGTAACTCTGTGCTAGTGTAACTCTGTGCTAGTGTAACTCTGTGCTAGTGTGACTCTGTGCTAGTGTAACTCTGCGCCAGTGTAATTCTGCCCCAGTGTAACTCTGTGCTAGTGTAACTCTGTGCTAGTGTCACTCTGTGCTAGTGTAACTCTGTGATAGTGTAACTCTGTGCTAGTATGAATCTGCACTAGTGTAACTCTGTGCTAGTGTAACTATGTGCTAGTGTAATTCTGCGCCAGTGTAACTCTGCGCGAGTGTAACTCTGTGCTAGTGTAAATCTGTGCTAGTGTAACTCTGTGCTAGTGTAACCCTGTGGTAGTGTAACTCTGTGCTAGTGTAACTCTGTGCTAGTGTAATTCTGCGCCAGTGTAACTCTGTGCTAGTGTATCTCTGTGCTAGTGTAACACTGTGCTAGTGTAACTCTGTGCTAGTGTAACTCTGTGCTAGTGTAATTCTGCGCCAGTGTAACTCTATGCTAGTGTAATTCTGCGCCAGTGTAACTCTGTGCTAGTGTAACTCTGTGCTAGTGTAACTCTGTGCTAGTGTAACTCTGTGCTAGTGTAATTCTTCGCCAGTGTAACTCTGTGCTAGTGTAACTCTGTGCTAGTGTAACTTTGTGCTAGTGTAACACTGCGCCAGTGTAACTCTGTGCTAGTGTAACTCTGTGCTAGTGTAACTCTGTGCTAGTGTAAATCTGTGCTAGTGTAATTCTGTGCTAGTGTAATTCTGCGCCAGTGTAACTCTGCGCGAGTGTAACTGTGTGCTAGTGTAACTCTGTGCAAGTGTAATTCTGCGCCAGTGTAACTCTGCGCGAGTGTAACTCTGTGCTAGTGTAACTCCGTGCTAGTGTAACTCTGTGCTAGTGTAACTCTGCGCCAGTGTAATTCTGCACCAGTGTAACTCTGCGCGAGTGTAACTCGGTGCTAGTGTAAATCTGTGCTAGTGTAACTCTGTGCTAGTTTAATTCTGTGCCAGTGTAACTCTGTGCGAGTGTAACTCTGTGCTAGTGTAACTCTATGCTAGTGTAACTCTGTGCTAGTGTAACTTTGTGCTAGTGTAATTCTGTGCCAGTGTAATTCTGCGCCAGTGTAACTCTATGCTAGTGTAATTCTGCGCCAGTGTAACTCTGTGCTAGTGTAACTCTGTGCTAGTGTAACTCTGTGCTAGTGTAATTCTGCGCCAGTGTAACTCTGCGCGAGTGTAACTCTGTGCTAAAGTAACTCTGTGCTAGTGTAAATCTGTGCTAGTGTAATTCTGTGCTAGTGTAACTCTGTGCTAGTGTAATTCTGCGCCAGTGTAACTCTGCATTAGTGTAACTGTGTGATAGTGTAATTCTGCGCCAGTGTAACTCTGCACGAGTGTAATTCTGTGCTAGTGTAACTCTGTGCTAGTGTAACTCTGAGCTAGTGTAACTCTGTGCTAGTGTAACTCTGTGATAGTGTAATTCTGCGCTAGTGTAACTCTGTGCTAGGGTAACTCTGTGCTAGAGTATCTCTGTGCTAGTGTAACTCTGTGCTAGTGTAACTATGTGCTAGTGTAATTCTGGCCAGTGTAACTGTGCGCGAGTGTAACTCTGTGCTAGTGTAAATCTGTGCTAGTGTAATTCTGCGCCAGTGTAACTCTGTGCTAGTGTAACTCTTTGCTAGTGTAACGCTGCGCCAGTGTAATTCTGCGACAGTGTT
The DNA here is from genome assembly GCA_026315105.1 of Locusta migratoria. Lineage (NCBI taxonomy): Eukaryota > Metazoa > Arthropoda > Insecta > Orthoptera > Acrididae > Locusta > Locusta migratoria. The sequence continues at coordinate 81,560,250 of CM048752.1, forward strand.
ACTCTGCCCGAGTGTAACACTTAACTAGTGTAATTCTGTGCTAGTGTAAATCTGTGCTAGTGTAATTCTGCACCAGTGTAACTCTACGCGAGTGTAATTCTGTGCTAGTGTAACTCTGTGCTAGGGAAATTCTGCGCCAGTGTAACTCTGCGCGAGTGTAACTCTGTGCTAGTGTACATCTGTGCTAGTGTAACTCTGTGCTAGTGTAATTCTGCGCCAGTGTAACTCTACGCGAGTGTAACTCTGCGCTAGTGTAACTCTGTGCTAGTGTAGTTCTGTGCTAGTGTAACTCTGTTTTAGTGTAACTCTGTGCTAGTGTAACTCTGTGCTAATGTAACTCTGTGCTAGTGTAACTCTGTTCTAGTGTAACTCTGTGCTAGTGTAACTCTGTGCTAGTGTAATTCTGCGCCAGTGTAAATCTGCGCGAGTGTAACTCTGTGCTAGTGTAACTCTGTGCTAGTATAACTCTGTGCTAGTGTAACTCTGTGCTAGTGTAATTCTGCGCCAGTGTAACTCTGTGCTAGTGTAACTCTGTGCTAGTGTAATTCTGTGCTAGTGTAACTCTGCGCCAGTGTAATTCTGCACGAGTGTAACTCTGTGCTAGTATAACTCTGTGCTAGTTTAACTCTGTGCTAGTGTAACTCTGTGCTAGTGTAACTCTGCGCCAGTGTAATTCTGCGCCAGTGTAACTCTGTGCTAGTGTAACTCTGTGCTAGTGTCACTCTGTGCTAGTGTAACTCTGTGATAGTGTAACTCTGTGCTAGTATAAATCTGCACTAGTGTAAATCTGTGATAGTGTAACTCTGTGCTAGTGTAATTCTGCGCCAGTGTAAATCTGCGCGAGTGTAACTCTGTGCTAGTGTAACTCTGTGCTAGTGTAACTCTGTGCTAGTGTAACCCTGTGGTAGTGTAACTCTGTGTTAGTGTAACTCTGTGCTAGTGTAATTCTGCGCCAGTGTAACTCTGTGCTAGTGTTACTCTGTGCTAGTGTAACTCTGTGCTAGTGTAACTCTGTGCTACTGTAACTCTGCGTGAGTGTAACTCTGTGCTAGTGTAACTCTGTGCTAGTGTAACTCTGTGCTAGTGTCACTCTGTGCTAGTTTAACTCTGTGCTAGTGTAATTCTGCGCCAGTGTAACTCTGCGTGAGTGTAACTCTGTACTAGTGTAACTCTGTGCTAGTGTAACTCTGTGCTAGTGTAAATCTTTGCTAGTGTAATTCTGCGCCAGTGTAACTCTGCGCGAGTGTAACTCTGTGCTAGTGTAACTCTGTGCTAGTGTAATCTTGCGCCAGTGTAACTCTGTGCGAGTGTAACTCTGTGCTAGTGTAACTCTGTGCTAGTGTAACTCTGTGCTACTGTAACTCTGTGCTAGTGTAAATCTGTGCTAGTGTAACTGTATGCTAGTGTAACTCTGTGCCAGTGTAATTCTGCGCCAGTGTAACTCTGCGCGAGTGTAACTCTGTGCTAGTGTAACTCTGTGCTAGAGTAACTCCGTACTAGTGTAAATCTGTGCTAGTGTAACTCTGTGATAGTGTAATTCTGCGCCAGTGTAACTCTGTGCTAGTGTAACTCTGTGTTAGTGTAATTCTGCACCAGTGTAACTCTGTGCTAGTGTAAATCTGTGCTAGTGTAACTCTGTGCTATTGTAACGCTGTGCTAGTGTAATTCTTCGCCAGTGTAACTCTGCGCGAGTGTAACTCTGTGCTAGTGTAATTCGGCGCCAGTGTAACTCTACGCGAGTGTAACTCTGTTCTAGTGTAACTCTGTGCTAGTGTAACTCTGTGCTAGTGTAACTCTGTGCTAGTGTAAATCTGCGCCAGTGTAACTCTGCGCGAGTGTAACTCTGTGCTAGTGTAACTCTGTGTTAGTGTAACTCTGCGCCAGTTTAATTCTGCGGCAGTGTAACTCTGCGCGAGTGTAACTCTGTGCTAGTGTAACTCTGTGCTAGTGTAACTCTGTGCTAGTGTAATTCTGCACCAGTGTAACTCTGCGCGAGTGTAACTCTGTGCTAGTGTAAATCTGTGCTAGTGTAATTCTGCGCCAGTGTAACTCTGCGCGAGTGTAACTCTGTGCTAGTGTAACTCTGTGCTAGTGTAACTCTGTGCTAGTGTAACTATGTGCTAGTGTAATTCTGCGCCAGTGTAAGTCTGTGCTAGTGTAATTCTGTGCTAGTGTAACTCTGTGCTAGTGTCACTCTGTGCTAGTGTCACTCTGTGCTAGTGTAACTCTGTGCTAGTGTAACTCTGTGCTAGTGTAACTCTGCGCCAGTTTAATTCTGCGGCAGTGTAACTCTGCGCGAGTGTAACTCTGTGCTAGTGTAACTCTGTGCTAGTGTAATTCTGCACCAGTGTAACTCTGCGCGAGTTTAACTCTGTGCTAGTGTAATTCTGTGATAGTGTAACTCTGTGCTAGTATAACTCTGCACTAGTGTAACTCTGTGCTAGTGTAACTCTGTGCTAGTGTAATTCTGAGCCAGTGTAATTCTGCGCGAGTGTAACTCTGTTGTAGTGTAACTCTGTGCTAGTGTAACTCTGTGCTAGTGTAACTCAGTGGTAGTGTAACTCCGTGCTAGTATAAATCTGCACTAGTGTAACTCTGTGCTAGTGTAACTCTGTGCTAGTGTAATTCTGCGCCAGTGTAACACTGTGCTAGTGTTACTCTGTGCTAGTGTAACTCTGTGCTAGTGTAACTCTGTGCTAGTGTAATTCTGCACCAGTGTAACTCTGCGCGAGTTTAACTCTGTGCTAGTGTAATTCTGTGATAGTGTAACTCTGTGCTAGTATAACTCTGCACTAGTGTAACTCTGTGCTAGTGTAACTCTGTGCTAGTGTAATTCTGAGCCAGTGTAATTCTGCGCGAGTGTAACTCTGTTGTAGTGTAACTCTGTGCTAGTGTAACTCTGTGCTAGTGTAACTTAGTGGTAGTGTAACTCCGTGCTAGAATAAATCTGCACTAGTGTAACTCTGTGCTAGTGTAACTCTGTGCTAGTGTAATTCTGCGCCAGTGTAACACTGTGCTAGTGTTACTCTGTGCTAGTTTAACTCTGTGCTAGTGTAACTCTGTGCTAGTGTAATTCTGCGCTAGTGTAACTCTGCGTGAGAGCAACTCTGTGCTAGTGTAACTCTGTGCTAGTGTAGCGCTGTGCTAGTGTAACTCTGTGCTAGTGTAACTATGTGCTAGTGTAATTCTGCGCCAGTGTAACTCTGCGTGAGTGTAACTCTGTGCTAGTGTAACTCTGTGCTGGTGTAAATCTGTGCTAGTGTAAATCTTTGCTAGTGTAATTCTGCGCCAGTGTAACTCTGCGCGAGTGTAACTCTGTGCTAGTGTAACTCTGTGCTAGTGTAATTCTGCGCCAGTGTAACTCAGTGCGAGTGTAACTCTGTGCTAGTGTAACTCTGTGCTAGTGTAACTCTGTGCTAGTGTAACTCTGTGCTAGTGTAACTCTATGCTAGTGTAACTCTGTGCTAGTGTAACTCTGTTCTAGTGTAACTCTGTGCTAGTGTAAATCTGTGCTAGTTTAACTCTGTGCTAGTGTAACTCTGTTCTAGTGTAACTCTGTGCTAGTGTAATTCTGCGCCAGTGTAACTCTGTGCTAGTGTAACTCTGTGCTAGTGTAACTCTGTGCTAGTGTAACTCTGCGCCAGTGTAATTCTGCACGAGTGTAAATCTGTGCTAGTGTAACTCTGTGCTAGTGTAACTCTGTGCTGGTGTGATTCTGTGCTAGTGTAACTCTGCGCCAGTGTAATTCTGCGCCAGTGTAACTCTGTGCTAGTGTAACTCTGTGCTAGTGTCACTCTGTGCTAGTGTAACTCTGTGATAATGTAACTCTGTGCTAGTATAAATCTGCACTAGTGTAACTCTGTGCTAGTGTAACTCTGTGCTAGTGTAATTCTGCGCCAGTGTAACTCTGCGCGAGTGTAACTCTGTGCTAGTGTAACTCTGTGCTAGTGTAACTCTGTGCTAGTGTAACCCTGTGGTAGTGTAACTCTGTGCTAGTGTAACTCTGTGCTAGTGTAATTCTGCGCCAGTGTAACTCTGTGCTAGTGTTACTCTGTGCTAGTGTAACTCTGTGCTAGTGTAACTCTGTGCTAGTGTAACTCTGTGTTAGTGTAACTCTGTGCTAGTGTAACTCTGTGCTAGTGTAATTCTGCGCCAGTGTAACTCTATGCTAGTGTAATTCTGCGCCAGTGTAACTCTGTGCTAGTGTAAATCTGTGCTAGTGTAACTCTGTGCTAGTATAACTCTGTGCTAGTGTAATTCTTCGCCAGTGTAACTCTGTGCTAGTGTAACTCTGTGCTAGTGTAACTTTGTGCTAGTGTAACACTGCGCCAGTGTAACTCTGTGCTAGTGTAACTCTGTGCTAGTGTAACTCTATGCTAGTGTAAATCTGTTGCTGTGTAATTCTGTGCTAGTGTAATTCTGCGCCAGTGTAACTCTGTGCGAGTGTAACTCTGTGCTAGTGTAACTCTGTGCAAGTGTAATTCTGCGCCAGTGTAACTCTGCGCGAGTGTAACTCTGTGCTAGTGTAACTCTGTGCTAGTGTAACTCTGTGCTAGTGTAACTCTGCGCCAGTGTAATTCTGCACCAGTGTAACTCTGCACGAGTGTAACTCTGTGCTAGTGTAAATCTGTGCTAGTGTAACTCTGTGCTAGTTTAATTCTGCGCCAGTGTAACTCTGCGCAAGTGTAACTCTGTGCCAGTGTAACTCTATGCTAGTGTAACTCTGTGCTAGTGTAACTTTGTGCTAGTGTAACTCTGTGCTAGTGTAATTCTGCGCCAGTGTAACACTATGCTAGTGTAATTCTGCGCCAGTGTAACTCTGTGCTAGTGTAACTCTGTGCTAGTGTAACTCTGTGCTAGTGTAATTCTGCGCCAGTGTAACTCTGCGCGAGTCTAACTCTGTGCTAAAGTAACTCTCTGCTAGTGTAAATCTGTGCTAGTGTAACTCTGTGCTAGTGTAACTCTGTGCTAGTGTAATTCTGCGCCAGTGTAACTCTGCATGAGTGTAACTCTGTGCTAGTGTAATTCTGCGCCAGTGTAACTCTGCACGAGTGTAACTCTGTGCTAGTGTAACTCTGTGCTAGTATAACTCTGTGCTAGTGTAACTCTGTGCTAGTGTAATTCTGCGCCAGTGTAACTCTGTGCTAGTGTAACTCTGTGCTAGTGTAATTCTGTGCTAGTGTAACTCTGCGCCAGTGTAATTCTGCACGAGTGTAACTCTGTGCTAGTATAACTCTGTGCTAGTTTAACTCTGTGCTAGTGTAACTCTGTGCTAGTGTAACTCTGCGCCAGTGTAATTCTGCGCCAGTGTAACTCTGTGCTAGTGTAACTCTGTGCTAGTGTCACTCTGTGCTAGTGTAACTCTGTGATAGTGTAACTCTGTGCTAGTATAAATCTGCACTAGTGTAAATCTGTGCTAGTGTAACTCTGTGCTAGTGTAATTCTGCGCCAGTGTAAATCTGCGCGAGTGTAACTCTGTGCTAGTGTAACTCTGTGCTAGTGTAACTCTGTGCTAGTGTAACCCTGTGGGAGTGTAACTCTGTGCTAGTGTAACTCGGTGCTAGTGTAATTCTGCGCCAGTGTAACTCTGTGCTAGTGTTACTCTGTGCTAGTGTAACTCTGTGCTAGTGTAACTCTGTGCTAGTGTCACTCTGTGCTAGTTTAACTCTGTGCTAGTGTAATTCTGCGCCAGTGTAACTCTGCGTGAGTGTAACTCTGTACTAGTGTAACTCTGTGCTAGTGTAACTCTGTGCTAGTGTAAATCTTTGCTAGTGTAATTCTGCGCCAGTGTAACTCTGCGCGAGTGTAACTCTGTGCTAGTGTAACTCTGTGCTAGTGTAATCTTGCGCCAGTGTAACTCTGTGCGAGTGTAACTCTGTGCTAGTGTAACTCTGTGCTAGTGTAACTCTGTGCTACTGTAACTCTGTGCTAGTGTAACTCTGTGCTAGTGTAACTGTATGCTAGTGTAACTCTGTGCCAGTGTAATTCTGCGCCAGTGTAACTCTGCGCGAGTGTAACTCTGTGCTAGTGTAACTCTGTGCTAGTGTAACTCCGTACTAGTGTAAATCTGTGCTAGTTTAACTCTGTGATAGTGTAATTCTGCGCCAGTGTAACTCTGTGCTAGTGTAACTCTGTGTTAGTGTAATTCTGCGCCAGTGTAACTCTGTGCTAGTGTAACTCTGTGCTAGTGTAACTCTGTGCTATTGTAACGCTGTGCTAGTGTAATTCTTCGCCAGTGTAACTCTGCGCGAGTGTAACTCTGTGCTAGTGTAATTCGGCGCCAGTGTAACTCTACGCGAGTGTAACTCTGTTCTAGTGTAACTCTGTGCTAGTGTAACTCTGTGCTAGTGTAACTCTGTGCTAGTGTAAATCTGCGCCAGTGTAACTCTGCGCGAGTGTAACTCTGTGCTAGTGTAACTCTGTGTTAGTGTAACTCTGCGCCAGTTTAATTCTGCAGCAGTGTAACTCTGCGCGAGTGTAACTCTGTGCTAGTGTAACTCTGTGCTAGTGTAACTCTGTGCTAGTGTAATTCTGCACCAGTGTAACTCTGCGCGAGTGTAACTCTGTGCTAGTGTAAATCTGTGCTAGTGTAATTCTGCGCCAGTGTAACTCTGCGCGAGTGTAACTCTGTGCTAGTGTAACTCTGTGCTAGTGTAACTCTGTGCTAGTGTAATTATGTGCTAGTGTAATTCTGCGCCAGTGTAAGTCTGTGCTAGTGTAACTCTGTGCTAGTGTAACTCTGTGCTAGTGTCACTCTGTGCTAGTGTCACTCTGTGCTAGTGTAACTCTGTGCTAGTGTAACTCTGTGCTAGTGTAACTCTGCGCCAGTTTAATTCTGCGGCAGTGTAACTCTGCGCGAGTGTAACTCTGTGCTAGTGTAACTCTGTGCTAGTGTAATTCTGCACCAGTGTAACTCTGCGCGAGTTTAACTCTGTGCTAGTGTAATTCTGTGATAGTGTAACTCTGTGCTAGTATAACTCTGCACTAGTGTAACTCTGTGCTAGTGTAACTCTGTGCTAGTGTAATTCTGAGCCAGTGTAATTCTGCGCGAGTGTAACTCTGTTGTAGTGTAACTCTGTGCTAGTGTAACTTTGTGCTAGTGTAACCCAGTGGTAGTGTAACTCCGTGCTAGTATAAATCTGCACCAGTGTAACTCTGTGGTAGTGTAACTCTGTGCTAGTGTAATTCTGTGCCAGTGTAACACTGTGCTAGTGTTACTCTGTGCTAGTGTAACTCTGTGCTAGTGTAACTCTGTGCTAGTGTAATTCTGCACCAGTGTAACTCTGCGCGAGCTTAACTCTGTGCTAGTGTAATTCTGTGATAGTGTAACTCTGTGCTAGTATAACTCTGCACTAGTGTAACTCTGTGCTAGTGTAACTCTGTGCTAGTGTAATTCTGAGCCAGTGTAATTCTGCGCGAGTGTAACTCTGTTGTAGTGTAACTCTGTGCTAGTGTAACTCTGTGCTAGTGTAACTCAGTGGTAGTGTAACTCCGTGCTAGTATAAATCTGCACTAGTGTAATTCTGTGCTAGTGTAACTCTGTGCTAGTGTAATTCTGCGCCAGTGTAACACTGTGCTAGTGTTACTCTGTGCTAGTTTAACTCTGTGCTAGTGTAACTCTGTGCTAGTGTAATTCTGCGCTAGTGTAACTCTGCGTGAGTGCAACTCTGTGCTAGTGTAACTCTGTGCTAGTGTAGCGCTGTGCTAGTGTAACTCTGTGCTAGTGTAACTCTGTGCTAGTGTAATTCTGCGCCAGTGTAACTCTGCGTGAGTGCAACTCTGTGCTAGTGTAACTCTGTGCTGGTGTAAATCTGTGCTAGTGTAAATCTTTGCTAGTGTAATTCTGCGCCAGTGTAACTCTGCGCGAGTGTAACTCTGTGCTAGTGTAACTCTGTGCTAGTGTAATTCTGCGCCAGTGTAACTCAGTGCAAGTGTAACTCTGTGCTAGTGTAACTCTGTGCTAGTGTAACTCTGTGCTAGTGTAACTCTGTGCTAGTGTAACTCTATGCTAGTGTAACTCTGTGCTAGTGTAACTCTGTTCTAGTGTAAATCTGTGCTAGTGTAAATCTGTGCTAGTTTAACTCTGTGCTAGTGTAACTCTGTTCTAGTGTAACTCTGTGCTAGTGTAATTCTGCGCCAGTGTAACTCTGTGCTAGTGTAACTCTGTGCTAGTGTAACTCTGTGCTAGTGTAACTCTGCGCCAGTGTAATTCTGCACGAGTGTAACTCTGTGCTAGTGTAACTCTGTGCTAGTGTAACTCTGTGCTAGTGTGACTCTGTGCTAGTGTAACTCTGCGCCAGTGTAATTCTGCGCCAGTGTAAATCTGTGCTAGTGTAACTCTGTGCTAGTGTCACTCTGTGCTAGTGTAACTCTGTGATAGTGTAACTCTGTGCTAGTATAAATCTGCACTAGTGTAACTCTGTGCTAGTGTAACTCTGTGCTAGTGTAATTCTGCGCCAGTGTAACTCTGCGCGAGTGTAACTCTGTGCTAGTGTAACTCTGTGCTAGTGTAACTCTGTGCTAGTGTAACCCTGTGGTAGTGTAACTCTGTGCTAGTGTAACTCTGTGCTAGTGTAATTCTGCGCCAGTGTAACTCTGTGCTAGTGTTACTCTGTGCTAGTGTAACTCTGTGCTAGTGTAACTCTGTGCTAGTGTAACTCTGTGTTAGTGTAACTCTGTGCTAGTGTAACTCTGTGCTAGTGTAATTCTGCGCCAGTGTAACTCTATGCTAGTGTAATTCTGCGCCAGTGTAACTCTGTGCTAGTGTAACTCTGTGCTAGTGTAACTCTGTGCTAGTGTAACTCTGTGCTAGTGTAATTCTTCGCCAGTGTAACTCTGTGCTAGTGTAACTCTGTGCTAGTGTAACTTTGTGCTAGTGTAACACTGCGCCAGTGTAACTCTGTGCTAGTGTAACTCTGTGCTAGTGTAACTCTATGCTAGTGTAAATCTGTTGCTGTGTAATTCTGTGCTAGTGTAATTCTGCGCCAGTGTAACTCTGTGCGAGTGTAACTCTGTGCTAGTGTAACTCTGTGCAAGTGTAATTCTGCGCCAGTGTAACTCTGCGCGAGTGTAACTCTGTGCTAGTGTAACTCTGTGCTAGTGTAACTCTGTGCTAGTGTAACTCTGCGCCAGTGTAATTCTGCACCAGTGTAACTCTGCACGAGTGTAACTCTGTGCTAGTGTAAATCTGTGCTAGTGTAACTCTGTGCTAGTTTAATTCTGCGCCAGTGTAACTCTGCGCAAGTGTAACTCTGTGCCAGTGTAACTCTATGCTAGTGTAACTCTGTGCTAGTGTAACTTTGTGCTAGTGTAACTCTGTGCTAGTGTAATTCTGCGCCAGTGTAACACTATGCTAGTGTAATTCTGCGCCAGTGTAACTCTGTGCTAGTGTAACTCTGTGCTAGTGTAACTCTGTGCTAGTGTAATTCTGCGCCAGTGTAACTCTGCGCGAGTCTAACTCTGTGCTAAAGTAACTCTCTGCTAGTGTAAATCTGTGCTAGTGTAACTCTGTGCTAGTGTAATTCTGCGCCAGTGTAACTCTGCATGAGTGTAACTCTGTGCTAGTGTAATTCTGCGCCAGTGTAACTCTGCACGAGTGTAACTCTGTGCTAGTGTAACTCTGTGCTAGTGTAACTCTGAGCTAGTGTAACTCTGTGCTAGTATAACTCTGTGATAGTGTAATTCTGCGCTAGTGTAACTCTGTGCTAAGGTAACTCTGTGCTAGAGTAACTCTGTGCTAGTGTAACTCTGTGCTAGTGTAACTCTGTGCTAGTGTAATTCTGGCCAGTGTAACTGTGCGCGAGTGTAACTCTGTGCTAGTGTAAATCTGTGCTAGTGTAATTCTGCGCCAGTGTAACTCTGTGCTCGTGTAACTCTGTGCTATTGTAACTCTGCGCCAGTGTAATTCTGCGCCAGTGTTACTCCGCCCGAGTGTAACACTTTACTAGTGTAACTCTGTGCTAGTGTAACTCTTTGCTAGTGTAATTCTGCACCAGTGTAACTCTACGCGAGTGTAATTCTGTGCTAGTGTAACTCTGTGCTAGTGTAATTCTGCGCCAGTGTAACTCTGCGCGAGTGTAACTCTCTGCTAGTGTACATCTGTGCTAGTGTAACTCTGTGCTAGTGTAATTCTGCGCCAGTGTAACTCTACGCGAGTGTAACTCTGTGCTAGTGTAACTCTGTGCTAGTGTAGTTCTGTGCTAGTGTAACTCTGTTTTAGTGTAACTCTGTGCTAGTGTAACTCTGTGCTAGTGTAACTCTGTTCTAGTGTAACTCTGTGCTAGTGTAACTCTGTGCTAGTGTAATTCTGCGCCAGTGTAACTCTGCGCGAGTGTAACTCTGTGCTAGTGTAACTCTGTGCTAGTGTCACTCTGTGCTAGTGTAACTCTGTGCCAGCGTAATTCTGCGCCAGTGTAACTCTGCGTGAGTTTAACCCTGTGCTACTGTAACTCTGTGATAGTGTAACTCTGTGCTAGTATAACTCTGCACTCGTGTAACTCTGTGCTAGTGTAACTCTGTGCTAGTGTAACTTTGCGCCAGTGTAATTCTGCACCAGTGTAACTCTGCGCGAGTGTAACTCTGTGCTAGTGTAAATCTGTGCTAGTGTAACTCTGTGCTAGTTTAATTCTGCGCCAGTGTAACTCTGCGCAAGTGTAACTCTGTGCTAGTGTAACTCTATGCTAGTGTAACTCTGTGCTAGTGTAACTTTGTGCTAGTGTAACTCTGTGCTAGTGTAATTCTGCGCCAGTGTAACTCTATGCTAGTGTAATTCTGCGCCAGTGTAACTCTGTGCTAGTGTAACTCTGTGCTAGTGTAACTCTGTGCTAGTGTAATTCTGCGCCAGTGTAACTCTGCGCGAGTGTAACTCTGTGCTAAAGTAACTCTCTGCTAGTGTAAATCTGTGCTAGTGTAACTCTGTGCTAGTGTAACTCTGTGCTAGTGTAATTCTGCGCCAGTGTAACTCTGCATGAGTGTAACTCTGTGCTAGTGTAATTCTGCGCCAGTGTAACTCTGCACGAGTGTAACTCTGTGCTAGTGTAACTCTGTGCTAGTGTAACTCTGAGCTAGTGTAACTCTGTGCTAGTGTAACTCAGTGGTAGTGTAACTCCGTGCTAGTATAAATCTGCACTAGTGTAACTCTGTGCTAGTGTAACTCTGTGCTAGTGTAATTCTGCGCCAGTGTAACACTGTGCTAGTGTTACTCTGTGCTAGTGTAACTCTGTGCTAGTGTAACTCTGTGCTAGTGTAATTCTGCGCTAGTGTAACTCTGCGTGAGTGCAACTCTGTGCTAGTGTAACTCTGTGCTAGTGTAGCTCTGTGCTAGTGTAACTCTGTGCTAGTGTAACTCTGTGCTAGTGTAATTCTGCGCCAGTGTAACTCTGCGTGAGTGTAACTCTGTGCTAGTGTAACTCTGTGCTGGTGTAACTCTGTGCTAGTGTAAATCTTTGCTAGTGTAATTCTGCGCCAGTGTAACTCTGCGCGAGTGTAACTCTGTGCTAGTGTAACTCTGTGCTAGTGTAATTCTGCGCCAGTGTAACTCAGTGCGAGTGTAACTCTGTGCTAGTGTAACTCTGTGCTAGTGTAACTCTGTGCTAGTGTAACTCTGTGCTAGTGTAACTCTATGCTAGTGTAACTCTGTGCTAGTGTAACTCTGTTCTAGTGTAACTCTGTGCTAGTGTAAATCTGTGCTAGTGTAACTCTGTGCTAGTGTAACTCTGTTCTAGTGTAACTCTGTGTTAGTGTAACTCTGTGCTAGTGTATTTCTGCGCCAGTGTAACTCTGCGCGAGTGTAACTCTTTGCTAGTGTAACTCTGTGCTAGTGTAACTCTGTGCTAGTGTAACTCTGTGCTAGTGTAATTCTGCGCCAGTGTAACTCTGTGCTAGTGTAACTCTGTGCTAGTGTAACTCTGTGCTAGTGTAACTCTGCGCCAGTGTAATTCTGCACGAGTGTAACTCTGTGCTAGTGTAACTCTGTGCTAGTGTAACTCTGTGCTAGTGTGACTCTGTGCTAGTGTAACTCTGCGCCAGTGTAATTCTGCGCCAGTGTAACTCTGTGCTAGTGTAACTCTGTGCTAGTGTCACTCTGTGCTAGTGTAACTCTGTGATAGTGTAACTCTGTGCTAGTATAAATCTGCACTAGTGTAACTCTGTGCTAGTGTAACTCTGTGCTAGTGTAATTCTGCGCCAGTGTAACTCTGCGCGAGTGTAACTCTGTGCTAGTGTAACTATGTGCTAGTGTAACTCTGTGCTAGTGTAACCCTGTGGTCGTATAACTCTGTGCTAGTGTACCTCTGTGCTAGTGTAATTCTGCGCCAGTGTAACTCTGTGCTAGTGTTACTCTGTGCTAGTGTAACTCTGTGCTAGTGTAACTCTGTGCTAGTGTAACTCTGTGTTAGTGTAACTCTGTGCTAGTGTAAATCTGTGCTAGTGTAATTCTGCGCCAGTGTAACTCTATGCTAGTGTAATTCTGCGCCAGTGTAACTCTGTGCTAGTGTAACTCTGTGCTAGTGTAACTCTGTGCTAGTGTAACTCTGTGCTAGTGTAATTCTTCGCCAGTGTAACTCTGTGCTAGTGTAACTCTGTGCTAGTGTAACTTTGTGCTAGTGTAACACTGCGCCAGTGTAACTCTGTGCTAGTGTAAATCTGTGCTAGTGTAACTCTATGCTAGTGTAAATCTGTTGCTGTGTAATTCTGTGCTAGTGTAATTCTGCGCCAGTGTAACTCTGTGCGAGTGTAACTCTGTGCTAGTGTAACTCTGTGCAAGTGTAATTCTGCGCCAGTGTAACTCTGCGCGAGTGTAACTCTGTGCTAGTGTAACTCTGTGCTAGTGTAACTCTGTGCTAGTGTAACTCTGCGCCAGTGTAATTCTGCACCAGTGTAACTCTGCACGAGTGTAACTCTGTGCTAGTGTAAATCTGTGCTAGTGTAACTCTGTGCTAGTTTAATTCTGCGCCAGTGTAACTCTGCGCAAGTGTAACTCTGTGCCAGTGTAACTCTATGCTAGTGTAACTCTGTGCTAGTGTAACTTTGTGCTAGTGTAACTCTGTGCTAGTGTAATTCTGCGCCAGTGTAACTCTATGCTAGTGTAATTCTGCGCCAGTGTAACTCTGTGCTAGTGTAACTCTGTGCTAGTGTAACTCTGTGCTAGTGTAATTCTGCGCCAGTGTAACTCTGCGCGAGTGTAACTCTGTGCTAAAGTAACTCTCTGCTAGTGTAAATCTGTGCTAGTGTAACTCTGTGCTAGTGTAACTCTGTGCTAGTGTAATTCTGCGCCAGTGTAACTCTGCATGAGTGTAACTCTGTGCTAGTGTAATTCTGCGCCAGTGTAACTCTGCACGAGTGTAACTCTGTGCTAGTGTAAATCTGTGCTAGTGTAACTCTGAGCTAGTGTAACTCTGTGCTAGTGTAACTCTGTGATAGTGTAATTCTGCGCTAGTGTAACTCTGTGCTAAGGTAACTCTGTGCTAGAGTAACTCTGTGCTAGTGTAACTCTGTGCTAGTGTAACTCTGTGCTAGTGTAATTCTGGCCAGTGTAACTGTGCGCGAGTGTAACTCTGTGCTAGTGTAAATCTGTGCTAGTGTAATTCTGCGCCAGTGTAACTCTGTGCTCGTGTAACTCTGTGCTATTGTAACTCTGCGCCAGTGTAATTCTGCGCCAGTGTTACTCCGCCCGAGTGTAACACTTTACTAGTGTAACTCTGTGCTAGTGTAACTCTTTGCTAGTGTAATTCTGCACCAGTGTAACTCTACGCGAGTGTAATTCTGTGCTAGTGTAACTCTGTGCTAGTGTAATTCTGCGCCAGTGTAACTCTGCGCGAGTGTAAATCTCTGCTAGTGTACATCTGTGGTAGTGTAACTCTGTGCTAGTGTAATTCTGCGCCGGTGTAACTCTACGCGAGTGTAACTCTGTGCTAGTGTAACTCTGTGCTAGTGTAGTTCTGTGCTAGTGTAACTCTGTTTTAGTGTAACTCTGTGCTAGTGTAACTCTGTGCTAGTGTAACTCTGTGCTAGTGTAACTCTGTTCTAGTGTAACTCTGTGCTAGTGTAACACTGTGCTAGTGTAATTCTGCGCCAGTGTAAATCTGCGCGAGTGTAACTCTGTGCTAGTGTAACTCTGTGCTAGTGTCACTCTGTGCTAGTGTAACTCTGTGCCAGCGTAATTCTGCGCCAGTGTAACTCTGCGCGAGTTTAACTCTGTGCTACTGTAACTCTGTGATAGTGTAACTCTGTGCTAGTATAACTCTGCACTCGTGTAACTCTGTGCTAGTGTAACTCTGTGCTAGTGTAACTCTGCGCCAGTGTAATTCTGCACCAGTGTAACTATGCGCGAGTGTAACTCTGTGCTAGCGTAAATCTGTGCTAGTGTAACTCTGTGCTAGTTTAATTCTGCGCCAGTGTAACTCTGCGCAAGTGTAACTCTGTGCTAGTGTAACTCTATGCTAGTGTAACTCTGTGCTAGTGTAACTTTGTGCTAGTGTAACTCTGTGCTAGTGTAATTCTGCGCCAGTGTAACTCTATGCTAGTGTAATTCTGCGCCAGTATAACTCTGTGCTAGTGTAACTCTGTGCTAGTGTAACTATGTGCTAGTGTAATTCTGCGCCAGTGTAACTCTGCGCGAGTGTAACTCTGTGCTAAAGTAACTCTCTGCTAGTGTAAATCTGTGCCAGTGTAACTCTGTGCTAGTGTAACTCTGTGCTAGTGTAATTCTGCGCCAGTGTAACTCTGCATGAGTGTAACTCTGTGCTAGTGTAATTCTGCGCCTGTGTAAGTCTGCACGAGTGTAACTCTGTGCTAGTGTAACTCTGTGCTAGTGTAACTCTGAGCTAGTGTAACTCTGTGCTAGTGTAACTCTGTGATAGTGTAATTCTGCGCTAGTGTAACTCTGTGCTAAGGTAACTCTGTGCTAGAGTAACTCTGTGCTAGTGTAACTCTGTGCTAGTGTAACTCTGTGCTAGTGTAATTCTGGCCAGTGTAACTGTGCGCGAGTGTAACTCTGTGCTAGTGTAAATCTGTGCTAGTGTAATTCTGCGCCAGTGTAACTCTGTGCTCGTGTAACTCTGTGCTATTGTAACTCTGCGCCAGTGTAATTCTGCGCCAGTGTTACTCCGCCCGAGTGTAACACTTTACTAGTGTAACTCTGTGCTAGTGTAACTCTTTGCTTGTGTAATTCTGCACCAGTGTAACTCTACGCGAGTGTAATTCTGTGCTAGTGTAACTCTGTGCTAGTGTAATTCTGCGCCAGTGTAACTCTGCGCGAGTGTAAATCTCTGCTAGTGTACATCTGTGGTAGTGTAACTCTGTGCTAGTGTAATTCTGCGCCAGTGTAACTCTACGCGAGTGTAACTCTGTGCTAGTGTAACTCTGTGCTAGTGTAGTTCTGTGCTAGTGTAACTCTGTTTTAGTGTAACTCTGTGCTAGTGTAACTCTGTGCTAGTGTAACTCTGTGCTAGTGTAACTCTGTTCTAGTGTAACTCTGTGCTAGTGTAACACTGTGCTAGTGTAATTCTGCGCCAGTGTAAATCTGCGCGAGTGTAACTCTGTGCTAGTGTAACTCTGTGCTAGTGTCACTCTGTGCTAGTGTAACTCTGTGCCAGCGTAATTCTGCGCCAGTGTAACTCTGCGCGAGTTTAACTCTGTGCTACTGTAACTCTGTGATAGTGTAACTCTGTGCTAGTATAACTCTGCACTCGTGTAACTCTGTGCTAGTGTAACTCTGTGCTAGTGTAACTCTGCGCCAGTGTAATTCTGCACCAGTGTAACTATGCGCGAGTGTAACTCTGTGCTAGCGTAAATCTGTGCTAGTGTAACTCTGTGCTAGTTTAATTCTGCGCCAGTGTAACTCTGCGCAAGTGTAACTCTGTGCTAGTGTAACTCTATGCTAGTGTAACTCTGTGCTAGTGTAACTTTGTGCTAGTGTAACTCTGTGCTAGTGTAATTCTGCGCCAGTGTAACTCTATGCTAGTGTAATTCTGCGCCAGTATAACTCTGTGCTAGTGTAACTCTGTGCTAGTGTAACTCTGTGCTAGTGTAATTCTGCGCCAGTGTAACTCTGCGCGAGTGTAACTCTGTGCTAAAGTAACTCTCTGCTAGTGTAAATCTGTGCCAGTGTAACTCTGTGCTAGTGTAACTCTGTGCTAGTGTAATTCTGCGCCAGTGTAACTCTGCATGAGTGTAACTCTGTGCTAGTGTAATTCTGCGCCTGTGTAAGTCTGCACGAGTGTAACTCTGTGCTAGTGTAACTCTGTGCTAGTGTAACTCTGAGCTAGTGTAACTCTGTGCTAGTGTAACTCTGTGATAGTGTAATTCTGCGCTAGTGTAACTCTGTGCTAAGGTAACTCTGTGCTAGAGTAACTCTGTGCTAGTGTAACTCTGTGCTAGTGTAACTCTGTGCTAGTGTAATTCTGGCCAGTGTAACTGTGCGCGAGTGTAACTCTGTGCTAGTGTAAATCTGTGCTAGTGTAAATCTGCGCCAGTGTAACTCTGTGCTAGTGTAACTCTGTGCTAGTGTAACTCTGCGCCAGTGTAATTCTGCGCCAGTGTTACTCCGCCCGAGTGTAACACTTTACTAGTGTAACTCTGTGCTAGTGTAACTCTTTGCTAGTGTAATTCTGCACCAGTGTAACTCTACGCGAGTGTAATTCTGTGCTAGTGTAACTCTGTGCTAGTGTAATTCTGCGCCAGTGTAACTCTGCGCGAGTGTAACTCTGTGCTAGTGTACATCTGTGCTAGTGTAACTCTGTGCTAGTGTAATTCTGCGCCAGTGTAACTCTACGCGAGTGTAACTCTGTGCTAGTGTAACTCTGTGCTAGTGTAGTTCTGTGCTAGTGTAACTCTGTTTTAGTGTAACTCTGTGCTAGTGTAACTCTGTGCTAGTGTAACTCTGTGCTAGTGTAACTCTGTTCTAGTGTAACTCTGTGCTAGTGTAACTCTGTGCTAGTGTAATTCTGCGCCAGTGTAACTCTGCGCGAGTGTAACTCTGTGCTAGTGTAACTCTGTGCTAGTGTAACTCTGTGCTAGTGTATCTCTGTGCTAGTGTAATTCTGCGCCAGTGTAACTCTGTGCTAGTGTAACTCTGTGCTAGTGTAATTCTGTGCTAGTGTAACTCTGCGCCAGTGTAATTCTGCCCAAGTGTAACTCTGTGCTAGTGTAACTCTGTGCTAGTGTAACTCTGTGCTAGTGTAACTCTGTGCTAGTGTAACTCTGCGCCAGTGTAATTCTGTGCCAGTGTAACTCTGTGCTAGTGTAACTCTGTGCTAGTGTCACTCTGTGCTAGTGTAACTCTGTGATAGTGTAACTCTGTGCTAGTATAAATCTGCACTAGTGTAACTCTGTGCTAGTGTAACTCTGTGCTAGTGTAATTCTGCGCCAGTGTAACTCTGCGCAAGTGTAACTCTGTGCTAGTGTAACTCTGTGCTAGTGTAACTCTGTGCTAGTGTAACCCTGTGGTAGTGTAACTCTGTGCTAGTGTAATTCTGCGCCAGTGTAACTCTGCGTGAGTGTAACTCTGTGCTAGTGTAACTCTGTGCTAGTGTAACTCTGTGCTAGTGTAAATCTTTGCTAGTGTAATTCTGCGCCAGTGTAACTCTGCGAGAGTGTAACTCTGTGCTAGTGTAACTCTGTGCTAGTGTAACTCTGTGCTAGTGTATCTCTGTGCTAGTGTAACTCTGTGCTAGTGTAACTCTGTGCTAGTGTAACTCTGTTCTAGTGTAACTCTGTGCTAGTGTAACTCTGTGCTAGTGTAATTCTGCGCCAGTGTAACTCTGCGCGAGTGTAACTCTGTGCTAGTGTAACTCTGTGCTAGTGTAACTCTGTGCTAGTGTATCTCTGTGCTAGTGTAATTCTGCGCCAGTGTAACTCTGTGCTAGTGTAACTCTGTGCTAGTGTAATTCTGTGCTAGTGTAACTCTGCGCCAGTGTAATTCTGCCCAAGTGTAACTCTGTGCTAGTGTAACTCTGTGCTAGTGTAACTCTGTGCTAGTGTAACTCTGTGCTAGTGTAACTCTGCGCCAGTGTAATTCTGTGCCAGTGTAACTCTGTGCTAGTGTAACTCTGTGCTAGTGTCACTCTGTGCTAGTGTAACTCTGTGATAGTGTAACTCTGTGCTAGTATAAATCTGCACTAGTGTAACTCTGTGCTAGTGTAATTCTGCGCCAGTGTAACTCTGTGCTAGTGTTACTCTGTGCTAGTGTAACTCTGTGCTAGTGTAACTCTGTGCTAGTGTAATTCTGCGCTAGTGTAACTCTGCGTGAGTGTAAATCTGTGCTAGTGTAACTCTGTGCTAGTGTAACTCTGTGCTAGTGTCACTCTGTGCTAGTGTAACTCTGTGCTAGTGTAATTCTGCGCCAGTGTAACTCTGCGTGAGTGTAACTCTGTGCTAGTGTAACTCTGTGCTAGTGTAACTCTGTGCTAGTGTAAATCTTTGCTAGTGTAATTCTGCGCCAGTGTAACTCTGCGAGAGTGTAACTCTGTGCTAGTGTAACTCTGTGCTAGTGTAATTCTGCGCCAGTGT
The DNA here is from genome assembly GCA_026315105.1 of Locusta migratoria. NCBI lineage: Eukaryota > Metazoa > Arthropoda > Insecta > Orthoptera > Acrididae > Locusta > Locusta migratoria. The sequence continues at coordinate 81,578,757 of CM048752.1, forward strand.
AACTCTGTGCGAGTGTAACTCTGTGCTAGTGTAACTCTGAGCTAGTGTAACTCTGTGCTAGTGTAACTCTGTGCTAGTGTAACTCTGTGCTAGTGTAACTCTATGCTAGTGTAACTCTGTGCCAGTGTAATTCGGCGCCAGTGTAACTCTGCGCGAGTGTAACTCTGTGCTAGTGTAACTCTGTGCTAGTATAACTCCGTACTAGTGTAAATCTGTGCTAGTGTAACTCTGTGCTAGTGTAATTCTGCGCCAGTGTAACTCTGTGCTAGTGTAACTCTGTGTTAGTGTAATTCTGCGCCAGTGTAACTCTGTGCTAGTGTAACTCTGTGCTAGTGTAACTCTGTGCTATTGTAACGCTGTGCTAGTGTAATTCTGCGCCAGTGTAACTCTGCGCGAGTGTAACTCTGTGCTAGTGTAATTCGGCGCCAGTGTAACTCTACGCGAGTGTAACTCTGTGCTAGTGTAACTCTGTGCTAGTGTAACTCTGTGCTAGTGTAAATCTGCGCCAGTGTAACTCTGCGCGAGTGTAACTCTGTGCTAGTGTAACTCTGTGCTAGTGTAACTCTGCGCCAGTTTAATTCTGCGCCAGTGTAACTCTGCGCGAGTGTAACTCTGTGCTAGTGTAACTCTGTGCTAGTGTAACTCTGTGCTAGTGTAATTCTGCACCAGTGTAAATCTGCGCGAGTGTAACTCTGTGCTAGTGTAAATCTGTGCTAGTGTAATTCTGCGCCAGTGTAACTCAGCGCGAGTGTAACTCTGTGCTAGTGTAACTCTGTGCTAGTGTAACTCTGTGGTAGTGTAACTCTGTGCTAGTGTAATTCTGCGCCAGTGTAACTCTGTGCTAGTGTAATTCTGTGCTAGTGTAACTCTGTGCTAGTGTCACTCTGTGCTAGGGTAACTCTGTGCTAGTGTCACTCTGTGCTAGTGTAACTCTGTGCTAGCGTAATTCTGCGCCAGTGTAACTCTGCGCGAGTTTAACTCTGTGTTAGTGTAACTCTGTGATAGTGTAACTCTGTGCTAGTATAACTCTGCACTAGTGTAACTCTGTGCTAGTGTAACTCTGTGCTAGTGTAATTCTGAGCCAGTGTAATTCTGCGCGAGTGTAACTCTGTGCTAGTGTAACTCTGTGCTAGTGTAACTCTGTGCTAGTGTAACTCTGTGGTAGTGTAACTCCGTGCTAGTATAAATCTGCACTAGTGTAACTCTGTGCTAGTGTAAATCTGTGATAGTGTAATTCTGCGCCAGTGTAAATCTGCGCGAGTGTAACTCTGTGCTAGTGTAACTCTGTGCTAGTGTAACTCTGTGCTAGTGTAACTCTGTGCTAGTGTAATTCTGCGCCAGTGTAACACTGTGCTAGTGTTACTCTGTGCTAGTGTAAATCTGTGCTAGTGTAACTCTGTGCTAGTGTAATTCTGCGCTAGTGTAAATCTGCGTGAGTGTAACTCTGTGCTAGTGTAACTCTGTGCTAGTGTAGCTCTGTGCTAGTGTAACTTTGTGCTAGTGTAAGTCCGTGCTAGTGTAATTCTGCGCCAGTGTAACTCTGCGTGAGTGTAACTCTGTGCTAGTGTAACTCTGTGCTAGTGTAACTCTGTGCTAGTGTAAATCTTTGCTAGTGTAATTCTGCGCCAGTGTAACTCTGCGCGAGTGTAACTCTGTGCTAGTGTAACTCTGTGCTAGTGTAATTCTGCGCCAGTGTAACTCTGTGCGAGTGTAACTCAGTGCTAGTGTAACTCTGTGCTAGTGTAACTCTGTGCTAGTGTAACTCTGTGCTAGTGTAACTCTATGCTAGTGTAACTCTGTGCCAGTGTAATTCTGCGCCAGTGTAACTCTGTGCTAGTGTAACTCTGTGCTAGTGTAACTCTGTGCTAGTGTAACTCTGTGCTAGTGTAACTCTGTGCTAGTGTAACTCTGTGCTAGTGTAATTCTGCGCCAGTGTAACTCTGTGCTAGTGTAACTCTGTGCTAGTGTAATTCTGCGCCAGTGTAACTCGGCGCAAGTGTAACTCTGTGCTAGTGTAACTCTGTGCTAGTGTAACTCTGTGATAGTGTAAATCTGTGCCAGTGTAACTCTGCGCGAGTGTAACTCTGTGCTAGTGTAATTCTGTGCTAGTGTAACTCTGCGCCAGTTTAATTCTGCGCCAGTGTAACTCTGCGCGAGTGTAACTCTGTGCTAGTGTAACTCTGTGCTAGTGTAACTCTTTGCTAGTGTAATTCTGCACCAGTGTAACTCTGCGCGAGTGTAACTCTGTGCTAGTGTAACTCTGTGCTAGTGTAATTCTGCGCCAGTGTAACTCTGCGCGAGTGTAACTCTGTGCTAGTGTAAGTCTGTGCTAGTGTAACTCTGTGCTAGTGTAACTCTGTGCTAGAGTAATTCTGCGCCAGTGTAACTCTGTGCTAGTGTAACTCTGTGCTAGTGTAACTCTGTGCTAGTGTCACTCTCTGCTAGTGTAACTCTGTGCTAGTGTCACTCTGTGCTAGTGTAACTCTGTGCCAGCGTAATTCTGCGCCAGTGTAATTCTGCGCGAGTTTAACTCTGTGCTAGTGTAACTCTGTGATAGTGTAACTCTGTGCTAGTATAACTCTGCACTCGTGTAACTCTGTGCTAGTGTAACTCTGTGCTAGTGTAATTCTGCGCCAGTGTAACTCTGCGCAAGTGTAACTCTGTGCTAGTGTAATTCTGTGCTAGTGTAACTCTGTGCTAGTGTAACTCTGTGGTAGTGTAACTCTGTGCTAGTGTAACTCTGTGCTAGTGTAATTCTGTGCCAGTGTAACTCTGTGCTAGTGTAACTCTGTGCTAGTGTAACTCTGTGCTAGGGTAACTCTGTGCTAGTGTAATTCTGCACCAGTGTAACTCTGCGTGAGTGTAACTCTGTGCTAGTGTAAATCTGTGCTAGTGTAACTCTGTGCTAGTGTAAATCTGTGCTAGTGTAATTCTGCGCCAGTGTAACTCTGTGTGAGTGTAACTCTGTGCTAGTGTAACTCTGTGCTAGTGTAACTCTGTGCTAGTGTAACTCTTTGCTAGTGTAATTCTGCGCCAGTGTAACTCTGCAGGAGTGTAACTCTGTGCTAGTGTAACTCTGTGCTAGTGTAATTCTGCGCCAGTGTAACACTGTGCGAGTGTAACTCTGTGCTAGTGTAACTCTGTGCTAGTGTAACTCTATGCTAGTTTAACTCTGTACCAGTGTAATTCTGCGCCAGTGTAACTCTGCGCGAGTGTAACTCTGTGCTATTGTAACTCTGTGCTAGTGTAACTCTGTGCTAGTGTAATTCTGTGCTAGTGTAATTCTGCGCCAGTGTAACTCTGCGCGAGTGTAACTCTGTGCTAGTGTAACTCTGTGCTTGTGTAACTCTGTGCTAGTGTAACTCTGTGCTAGTGTAATTCTGCGCCAGTGTAACTCTGTGCTAGTGTAAATCTGTGCTAGTGTAACTCTGTGCTAGTGTAATTCTGTGCTAGTGTAATTCTGCACCAGTGTAACTCTGCGCGAGTGTAACTCTGTGCTAAAGTAACTCTGTGCTAGTGTAACTCTGTGCTAGTGTAACTCTGTGCTATTGTAACTCTGTGCAAGTGTAAATCTGCGCCAGTGTAACTCTGCGCGAGTGTAACTCTGTGCTAGTGTAATTCTGCGCCAGTGTAACTCTGCGTGAGTGTAACTCTGTGCTAGTGTAACTCTGTGCTAGTGTAATTCTGTGCTAGTGTAAATCTGTGCTTGTGTAACTCTGTGCTAGTGTAAATCTGCGCCAGTGTAACTCTGGGCGAGTGTAACTCTGTGCTAGTGTAACTCTGTGCTGGTGTAACTCTGCGCCAGTTTAATTCTGCGCCAGTGTAACTCTGCGCGAGTGTAACTCTGTGCTAGTGTAACTCTGTGCTAGTGTAATTCTGCACCAGTGTAACTCTGCGCGAGTGTAACTCTGTCCTAGTGTAACTCTGTGCTAGTGTAATTCTGCGCCAGTGTAACTCTGCGCGAGTGTAACTCTGTGCTAGTGTAATTCTGCGCCAGTGTAACTCTGCGTGAGTGTAACTCTGTGCTAGTGTAACTCTGTGCTAGTGTAATTCTGCGCCAGTGTAACTCTGTGCTAGTGTAACTCTGTGCTAGTGTAACTCTGTGCTAGTGTAACCCTGTGCTAGTGTAATTCTGCACCAGTGTAACTCTGCGCGAGTGTAACTCTGTGCTAAAGTAACTCTGTGCTAGTGTAACTCTGTGCTAGTGTAACTCTGTGCTATTGTAACTCTGTGCTAGTGTAACTCTGTGCTAGTGTAACTCTGTGCTAGTGTAATTCAGCGCCAGTGTAACTCTGTGCTAGTGTAACTCTGTGCTAGTGTAACTTTGGGCTAGTGTAACACTGCGCCAGTGAAACTCTGTGCTAGTGTAACTCTGTGCTAGTGTAACTCTGTGCTAGTGTAAATCTGTGCTAGTGTAATTTTGTGCTAGTGTAATTCTGCGCCAGTGTAACTCTGCGCGAGTGTAACTCTGTGCTAGTGTAATTCTGCGCCAGTGTAACTCTGCGTGAGTGTAAATCTGTGCTAGTGTAACTCTGTGCTAGTGTAATTCTGCGCCAGTGTAACTCTGTGCTAGTGTAACTCTGTGCTAGTGTAACTCTGTGCTAGTGTAACCCTGTGCTAGTGTAATTCTGCACCAGTGTAACTCTGCGCGAGTGTAACTCTGTGCTAAAGTAACTCTGTGCTAGTGTAACTCTGTGCTAGTGTAACTCTGTGCTATTGTAACTCTCTGCTAGTGTAATTCTGCGCCAGTGTAACTCTGCGCGAGTGTAACTCTGTGCTAGTGTAATTCTGCGCCAGTGTAACTCTGTGCGAGTGTAACTCAGTGCTAGTGTAACTCTGTGCTAGTGTAACTCTGTGCTAGTGTAACTCTGTGCTAGTGTAACTCTATGCTAGTGTAACTCTGTGCCAGTGTAATTCTGCTCCAGTGTAACTCTCCGCGAGTGTAACTCTGTGCTAGTGTAACTCTGTGCTAGTGTAACTCTGTGCTAGTGTAACTCTGTGCTAGTGTAACTCTGTGCAAGTGTAATTCTGCGCCAGTGTAACTCTGTGCTAGTGTAACTCTGTGCTAGTTTAATTCTGCGCCAGTGTAACTCGGCGCAAGTGTAACTCTGTGCGAGTGTAACTCTGTGCTAGTGTAACTCTGTGATAGTGTAAATCTGCGCCAGTGTAACTCTGCGCGAGTGTAACTCTGTGCTAGTGTAATTCTGTGCTAGTGTAACTCTGCGCCAGTTTAATTCTGCGCCAGTGTAACTCTGCGCGAGTGTAACTCTGTGCTAGTGTAACTCTGTGCTAGTGTAACTCTTTGCTAGTGTAATTCTGCACCAGTGTAACTCTGCGCGAGTGTAACTCTGTGCTAGTGTAACTCTGTGCTAGTGTAATTCTGCGCCAGTGTAACTCTGCGCGAGTGTAACTCTGTGCTAGTGTAACTCTGTGCTAGTGTAACTCTGTGCTAGTGTAACTCTGTGCTAGAGTAATTCTGCGCCAGTGTAACTCTGTGCTAGTGTAACTCTGTGCTAGTGTAACTCTGTGCTAGTGTCACTCTCTGCTAGTGTAACTCTGTGCTAGTGTCACTCTGTGCTAGTGTAACTCTGTGCCAGCGTAATTCTGCGCCAGTGTAATTCTGCGCGAGTTTAACTCTGTGCTAGTGTAACTCTGTGATAGTGTAACTCTGTGCTAGTATAACTCTGCACTCGTGTAATTCTGTGCTAGTGTAACTCTGTGCTAGTGTAATTCTGCGCCAGTGTAACTCTGTGCAAGTGTAACTCTGTGCTAGTGTAATTCTGTGCTAGTGTAACTCTGTGCTAGTGTAACTCTGTGGTAGTGTAACTCTGTGCTAGTGTAACTCTGTGCTAGTGTAATTCTGTGCCAGTGTAACTCTGTGCTAGTGTAACTCTGTGCTAGTGTAACTCTGTGCTAGGGTAACTCTGTGCTAGTGTAATTCTGCACCAGTGTAACTCTGCGTGAGTGTAACTCTGTGCTAGTGTAAATCTGTGCTAGTGTAACTCTGTGCTAGTGTAAATCTGTGCTAGTGTAATTCTGCGCCAGTGTAACTCTGCGTGAGTGTAACTCTGTGCTAGTGTAACTCTGTGCTAGTGTAACTCTGTGCTAGTGTAACTCTTTGCTAGTGTAATTCTGCGCCAGTGTAACTCTGCAGGAGTGTAACTCTGTGCTAGTGTAACTCTGTGCTAGTGTAATTCTGCGCCAGTGTAACACTGTGCGAGTGTAACTCTGTGCTAGTGTAACTCTGTGCTAGTGTAACTCTATGCTAGTGTAACTCTGTACCAGTGTAATTCTGCGCCAGTGTAACTCTGCGCGAGTGTAACTCTGTGCTATTGTAACTCTGTGCTAGTGTAACTCTGTGCTAGTGTAATTCTGTGCTAGTGTAATTCTGCGCCAGTGTAACTCTGCGCGAGTGTAACTCTGTGCTAGTGTAACTCTGTGCTTGTGTAACTCTGTGCTAGTGTAACTCTGTGCTAGTGTAATTCTGCGCCAGTGTAACTCTGTGCTAGTGTAAATCTGTGCTAGTGTAACTCTGTGCTAGTGTAATTCTGTGCTAGTGTAATTCTGCACCAGTGTAACTCTGCGCGAGTGTAACTCTGTGCTAAAGTAACTCTGTGCCAGTGTAACTCTGTGCTAGTGTAACTCTGTGCTATTGTAACTCTGTGCAAGTGTAATTCTGCGCCAGTGTAACTCTGCGCGAGTGTAACTCTGTGCTTGTGTAATTCTGCGCCAGTGTAACTCTGCGTGAGTGTAACTCTGTGCTAGTGTAACTTTGTGCTAGTGTAATTCTGTGCTAGTGTAAATCTGTGCTTGTGTAACTCTGTGCTAGTGTAAATCTGCGCCAGTGTAACTCTGCGCGAGTGTAACTCTGTGCTAGTGTAACTCTGTGCTGGTGTAATTCTGCGCCAGTTTAATTCTGCGCCAGTGTAACTCTGTCCTAGTGTAACTCTGTGCTAGTGTAATTCTGCACCAGTGTAACTCTGCGCGAGTGTAACTCTGTCCTAGTGTAACTCTGTGCTAGTGTAATTCTGCGCCAGTGTAACTCTGCGCGAGTGTAATTCTGTGCTAGTGTAATTCTGCGCCAGTGTAACTCTGCGTGAGTGTAACTCTGTGCTAGTGTAACTCTGTGCTAGTGTAATTCTGCGCCAGTGTAACTCTGTGCTAGTGTAACTCTGTGCTAGTGTAACTCTGTGCTAGTGTAACCCTGTGCTAGTGTAATTCTGCACCAGTGTAACTCTGCGCGAGTGTAACTCTGTGCTAAAGTAACTCTGTGCTAGTGTAACTCTGTGCTAGTGTAACTCTGTGCTATTGTAACTCTGTGCTAGTGTAACTCTGTGCTAGTGTAACTCTGTGCTAGTGTAATTCAGCGCCAGTGTAACTCTGTGCTAGTGTAACTCTGTGCTAGTGTAACTTTGGGCTAGTGTAACACTGCGCCAGTGAAACTCTGTGCTAGTGTAACTCTGTGCTAGTGTAACTCTGTGCTAGTGTAAATCTGTGCTAGTGTAATTTTGTGCTAGTGTAATTCTGCGCCAGTGTAACTCTGCGCGAGTGTAACTCTGTGCTAGTGTAATTCTGCGCCAGTGTAACTCTGCGTGAGTGTAAATCTGTGCTAGTGTAACTCTGTGCTAGTGTAATTCTGCGCCAGTGTAACTCTGTGCTAGTGTAACTCTGTGCTAGTGTAACTCTGTGCTAGTGTAACCCTGTGCTAGTGTAATTCTGCACCAGTGTAACTCTGCGCGAGTGTAACTCTGTGCTAAAGTAACTCTGTGCTAGTGTAACTCTGTGCTAGTGTAACTCTGTGCTATTGTAACTCTCTGCTAGTGTAATTCTGCGCCAGTGTAACTCTGCGCGAGTGTAACTCTGTGCTAGTGTAATTCTGCGCCAGTGTAACTCTGTGCGAGTGTAACTCAGTGCTAGTGTAACTCTGTGCTAGTGTAACTCTGTGCTAGTGTAACTCTGTGCTAGTGTAACTCTATGCTAGTGTAACTCTGTGCCAGTGTAATTCTGCTCCAGTGTAACTCTCCGCGAGTGTAACTCTGTGCTAGTGTAACTCTGTGCTAGTGTAACTCTGTGCTAGTGTAACTCTGTGCTAGTGTAACTCTGTGCAAGTGTAATTCTGCGCCAGTGTAACTCTGTGCTAGTGTAACTCTGTGCTAGTTTAATTCTGCGCCAGTGTAACTCGGCGCAAGTGTAACTCTGTGCGAGTGTAACTCTGTGCTAGTGTAACTCTGTGATAGTGTAAATCTGCGCCAGTGTAACTCTGCGCGAGTGTAACTCTGTGCTAGTGTAATTCTGTGCTAGTGTAACTCTGCGCCAGTTTAATTCTGCGCCAGTGTAACTCTGCGCGAGTGTAACTCTGTGCTAGTGTAACTCTGTGCTAGTGTAACTCTTTGCTAGTGTAATTCTGCACCAGTGTAACTCTGCGCGAGTGTAACTCTGTGCTAGTGTAACTCTGTGCTAGTGTAATTCTGCGCCAGTGTAACTCTGCGCGAGTGTAACTCTGTGCTAGTGTAACTCTGTGCTAGTGTAACTCTGTGCTAGTGTAACTCTGTGCTAGAGTAATTCTGCGCCAGTGTAACTCTGTGCTAGTGTAACTCTGTGCTAGTGTAACTCTGTGCTAGTGTCACTCTCTGCTAGTGTAACTCTGTGCTAGTGTCACTCTGTGCTAGTGTAACTCTGTGCCAGCGTAATTCTGCGCCAGTGTAATTCTGCGCGAGTTTAACTCTGTGCTAGTGTAACTCTGTGATAGTGTAACTCTGTGCTAGTATAACTCTGCACTCGTGTAATTCTGTGCTAGTGTAACTCTGTGCTAGTGTAATTCTGCGCCAGTGTAACTCTGTGCAAGTGTAACTCTGTGCTAGTGTAATTCTGTGCTAGTGTAACTCTGTGCTAGTGTAACTCTGTGGTAGTGTAACTCTGTGCTAGTGTAACTCTGTGCTAGTGTAATTCTGTGCCAGTGTAACTCTGTGCTAGTGTAACTCTGTGCTAGTGTAACTCTGTGCTAGGGTAACTCTGTGCTAGTGTAATTCTGCACCAGTGTAACTCTGCGTGAGTGTAACTCTGTGCTAGTGTAAATCTGTGCTAGTGTAACTCTGTGCTAGTGTAAATCTGTGCTAGTGTAATTCTGCGCCAGTGTAACTCTGCGTGAGTGTAACTCTGTGCTAGTGTAACTCTGTGCTAGTGTAACTCTGTGCTAGTGTAACTCTTTGCTAGTGTAATTCTGCGCCAGTGTAACTCTGCAGGAGTGTAACTCTGTGCTAGTGTAACTCTGTGCTAGTGTAATTCTGCGCCAGTGTAACACTGTGCGAGTGTAACTCTGTGCTAGTGTAACTCTGTGCTAGTGTAACTCTATGCTAGTGTAACTCTGTACCAGTGTAATTCTGCGCCAGTGTAACTCTGCGCCAGTGTAACTCTGTGCTATTGTAACTCTGTGCTAGTGTAACTCTGTGCTAGTGTAATTCTGTGCTAGTGTAATTCTGCGCCAGTGTAACTCTGCGCGAGTGTAACTCTGTGCTAGTGTAACTCTGTGCTTGTGTAACTCTGTGCTAGTGTAACTCTGTGCTAGTGTAATTCTGCGCCAGTGTAACTCTGTGCTAGTGTAAATCTGTGCTAGTGTAACTCTGTGCTAGTGTAATTCTGTGCTAGTGTAATTCTGCACCAGTGTAACTCTGCGCGAGTGTAACTCTGTGCTAAAGTAACTCTGTGCCAGTGTAACTCTGTGCTAGTGTAACTCTGTGCTATTGTAACTCTGTGCAAGTGTAATTCTGCGCCAGTGTAACTCTGCGCGAGTGTAACTCTGTGCTTGTGTAATTCTGCGCCAGTGTAACTCTGCGTGAGTGTAACTCTGTGCTAGTGTAACTTTGTGCTAGTGTAATTCTGTGCTAGTGTAAATCTGTGCTTGTGTAACTCTGTGCTAGTGTAAATCTGCGCCAGTGTAACTCTGCGCGAGTGTAACTCTGTGCTAGTGTAACTCTGTGCTGGTGTAATTCTGCGCCAGTTTAATTCTGCGCCAGTGTAACTCTGCGCGAGTGTAACTCTGTGCTAGTGTAACTCTGTGCTAGTGTAATTCTGCACCAGTGTAACTCTGCGCGAGTGTAACTCTGTCCTAGTGTAACTCTGTGCTAGTGTAATTCTGCGCCAGTGTAACTCTGCGCGAGTGTAACTCTGTGCTAGTGTAATTCTGCGCCAGTGTAACTCTGCGTGAGTGTAACTCTGTGCTAGTGTAACTCTGTGCTAGTGTAATTCTGCGCCAGTGTAACTCTGTGCTAGTGTAACTCTGTGCTAGTGTAACTCTGTGCTAGTGTAACCCTGTGCTAGTGTAATTCTGCACCAGTGTAACTCTGCGCGAGTGTAACTCTGTGCTAAAGTAACTCTGTGCTAGTGTAACTCTGTGCTAGTGGAACTCTGTGCTATTGTAACTCTGTGCTAGTGTAACTCTGTGCTAGTGTAACTCTGTGCTAGTGTAATTCAGCGCCAGTGTAACTCTGTGCTAGTGTAACTCTGTGCTAGTGTAACTTTGGGCTAGTGTAACACTGCGCCAGTGAAACTCTGTGCTAGTGTAACTCTGTGCTAGTGTAACTCTGTGCTAGTGTAAATCTGTGCTAGTGTAATTTTGTGCTAGTGTAATTCTGCGCCAGTGTAACTCTGCGCGAGTGTAACTCTGTGCTAGTGTAATTCTGCGCCAGTGTAACTCTGCGTGAGTGTAAATCTGTGCTAGTGTAACTCTGTGCTAGTGTAATTCTGCGCCAGTGTAACTCTGTGCTAGTGTAACTCTGTGCTAGTGTAACTCTGTGCTAGTGTAACCCTGTGCTAGTGTAATTCTGCACCAGTGTAACTCTGCGCGAGTGTAACTCTGTGCTAAAGTAACTCTGTGCTAGTGTAACTCTGTGCTAGTGTAACTCTGTGCTATTGTAACTCTCTGCTAGTGTAATTCTGCGCCAGTGTAACTCTGCGCGAGTGTAACTCTGTGCTAGTGTAATTCTGCACCAGTGTAACTCTGCGTGAGTGTAACTCTGTGCTAGTGTAACTCTGTGCTAGTGTAATTCTGTGCTAGTGTAACTCTGTGCTAGTGTAACTCTGTGCTAGTGTAAATTTGCGCCAGTGTAACTCTGCGCGAGTGTAATTTTGTGCTAGTGTAACTCTGTGCTGGTGTAACTCTGCGCCAGTTTAATTCTGCGCCAGTGTAACTCTGCGCGAGTGTAACTCTGTGCTAGTGTAACTCTGTGCTAGTGTAATTCTGCAGCAGTGTAACTCTGCGCGAGTGTAACTCTGTGCTAGTGTAACTCTGTGCTAGTGTAATTCTGCGCCAGTGTAACTCTGCGCGAGTGTAACTCTGTGCTAGTGTAACTCTGTGCTAGTGTATCTCTGTGCTAGTGTAACTCTGTGCTAGTGTAATTCTGCGCCAGTGTAACTCTGCACGAGTGTAACTCTGCACGAGTGTAACTCTGTGCTATTGTAACTCTGTGCTATTTTAATTCTGCGCCAGTGTAACTCAGCGCGAGTGTAACTCTGTGCTAGTGTAACTCTGTGCTAGTGTAAATCTGTGCTAGTGTAACTTTGTGCTAGTGTAACTCTGTGCTAGTGTAATTCTGCGCCAGTGTAACTCTATGCTAGTGTAATTCTGCGCCAGTGTAACTCTGTGCTAGTGTAACTCTGTGCTAGTGTAACTCTGTGCTAGTGTAATTCTGTGCTAGTGTAATTCTGCGCCAGTGTAACTCTGCGTGAGTGTAATTCTGTGCTAAATTAATTCTGTGCTAGTGTAACTCTGTGCTAGTGTAACTCTGTGCTAGTGTAACTCTGTGATAGTGTAACTCTGTGCTACTGTAATTCTCCGCCAGTGTAACTCTGCACGAGTGTAACTCTGTTCTAGTGTAATTCTGCGCCAGTGTAACTCTGCACGAGTGTAACTCTGTGCTAGTGTAACTCTGTGCTAGTATAACTCTGTGCTAGTGTAACTCTGTGCTAGTGTAATTCTGCGCCAGTGTAACTCTGTGCTAGTGTAACTCTGTGCTAGTGTAACTCTGTGCTAGTGTAACTCTGTGATAGTGTAATTCTGCGCCAGTGTAACTGTGTGCGAGTGCAACTCTGTGCTAGTGTAACGCTGTGCTAGTGTAATTCTGTGCTATTGTAACGCTGTGCTAGTGTAATTCTGCGCCAGTGTAACTCTGTGCTAGTGTAACTCTGTGCTAGTGTAATTCTGTGCTATTGTAACGCTGTGCTAGTGTAAATCTGCGCCAGTGTAAATCTGCGCGAGTGTAACCCTGTGCTAGTGTAAGTCTGCACCAGTGTAACTCGGCGCAAGTGTAACTCTGTGCTAGTGTAACTCTGTGCTAGTGTAACTCTGTGATAGTGTAAATCTGTGCCAATGTAACTCTGCGCGAGTGTAACTCTGTGCTAGTGTAATTTTGTGCTAGTGTAACTCTGCGCCAGTTTAATTCTGCGCCAGTGTAACTTTGCGCGAGTGTAACTCTGTGCTAGTGTAACTCTGTGCTAGTGTAATTCTTTGCTAGTGTAATTCTGCACCAGTGTAACTCTGCGCGAGTGTAACTCTGTGCTAGTGTAACTCTGTGCTAGTGTAATTCTGCGCCAGTGTAACTCTGCGCGAGTGTAACTCTGTGCTAGTGTAACTCTGTGCTAGTGTAACTCTGTGCTAGTGTAACTCTGTGCTAGAGTAATTCTGCGCCAGTGTAACTCTGTGCTAGTGTAACTCTGTGCTAGTGTAACTCTGTGCTAGTGTCACTCTGTGCTAGTGTAACTCTGTGCTAGTGTCACTCTGTGCTAGTGTAACTCTGTGCCAGCGTAATTCTGCGCCAGTGTAACTCTGCGCGAGTTTAACTCTGTGCTAGTGTAACTCTGTGATAGTGTAACTCTGTGCTAGTATAACTCTGCACTAGTGTAACTCTGTGCTAGTGGAACTCTGTGCTAGTGTAATTCTGCGCCAGTGTAACTCTGCGCAAGTGTAACTCTGTGCTAGTGTAATTCTGTGCTAGTGTAACTCTGTGCTAGTGTAACTCTGTGGTAGTGTAACTCTGTGCTAGTGTAACTCTGTGCTAGTGTAATTCTGTGCCAGTGTAACTCTGTGCTAGTGTAACTCTGTGCTAGTGTAACTCTGTGCTAGTGTAACTCTGTGCTAGTGTAATTGTGCACCAGTGTAACTCTGCGTGAGTGTAACTCTGTGCTAGTGTAAATCTGTGCTAGTGTAACTCTGTGCTAGTGTAAATCTGTGCTAGTGTAATTCTGCGCCAGTGTAAATCTGCGTGAGTGTAACTCTGTGCTAGTGTAAATCTGTGCTGGTGTAACTCTGCGCCAGTTTAATTCTGCGCCAGTGTAACTCTGCGCGAGTGTAACTCTGTGCTAGTGTAACTCTGTGCTAGTGTAACTCTGTGCTAGTGTAACTCTGTGCTAGTGTAATTCAGCGCCAGTGTAACTCTGTGCTAGTGTAACTCTGTGCTAGTGTAACTTTGGGCTAGTGTAACACTGCGCCAGTGAAACTCTGTGCTAGTGTAATTCTGTGCCAGTGTAACTCTGTGCTAGTGTAACTCTGTGCTAGTGTAACTCTGTGCTAGTGTAACTCTGTGCTAGTGTAACTCTGTGCTAGTGTAACTCTATGCTAGTGTAACTCTGTACCAGTGTAATTCTGCGCCAGTGTAACTCTGCGCGAGTGTAACTCTGTGCTATTGTAACTCTGTGCTAGTGTAACTCTGTGCTAGTGTAATTCTGTGCTAGCGTAATTCTGCGCCAGTGTAACTCTGTGCTAGTGTAACTCTGTGCTAGTGTAACTCTGTGCAGGTGTAACTCTGCGCCAGTTTAATTCTGCGCCAGTGTAACTCTGCGCGAGTGTAACTCTGTGCTAGTGTAACTCTGTGCTAGTGTAACTCTGTGCTAGTGTAACTCTTTGCTAGTGTAATTCTGCGCCAGTGTAACTCTGCACGAGTGTAACTCTGTGCTAGTGTAACTCTGTGCTAGTGAAATTCTGCGCCAGTGTAACACTGTGCGAGTGTAACTCTGTGCTAGTGTAACTCTGTGCTAGTGTAACTCTATGCTAGTGTAACTCTGTACAAGTGTAATTCTGCGCCAGTGTAACTCTGCGCGAGTGTAACTCTGTGCTAATGTAACTCTGTGCTAGTGTAACTCTGTGCTAGTGTAATTCTGTGCTAGCGTAATTCTGCGCCAGTGTAAATCTGTGCTAGTGTAACTCTGTGCTAGTGTAACTCTGTGCTAGTGTAATTCTGTGCTAGTGTAATTCTGCACCAGTGTAACTCTGCGCGAGTGTAACTCTGTGCTAAAGTAACTCTGTGCTAGTGTAACTCTGTGCTAGTGTAACTCTGTGCTATTGTAACTCTGTGCAAGTGTAATTCTGCGCCAGTGTAATTCTGCGCGAGTGTAACTCTGTGCTAGTGTAATTCTGCGCCAGTGTAACTCTGCGTGAGTGTAACTCTGTGCTAGTGTAACTCTGTGCTAGTGTAATTCTGTGCTAGTGTAAATCTGTGCTAGTGTAACTCTGTGCTAGTGTAAATCTGTGCCAGTGTAACTCTGCGCGAGTGTAACTCTGTGCTAGTGTAAATCTGTGCTGGTGTAACTCTGCGCCAGTTTAATTCTGCGCCAGTGTAACTCTGCGCGAGTGTAACTCTGTGCTAGTGTAACTCTGTGCTAGTGTAACTCTGTGCTAGTGTAACTCTGTGCTAGTGTAATTCAGCGCCAGTGTAACTCTGTGCTAGTGTAACTCTGTGCTAGTGTAACTTTGGGCTAGTGTAACACTGCGCCAGTGAAACTCTGTGCTAGTGTAACTCTGTGCTAGTGTAACTCTGTGCTAGTGTAAATCTGTGCTAGTGTAATTTTGTGCTAGTGTAATTCTGCGCCAGTGTAACTCTGCGCGAGTGTAACTCTGTGCTAGTGTAATTCTGCGCCAGTGTAACTCTGCGTGAGTGTAACTCTGTGCTAGTGTAACTCTGTGCTAGTGTAATTCTGCGCCAGTGTAACTCTGTGCTAGTGTAACTCTGTGCTAGTGTAACTCTGTGCTAGTGTAACTCTGTGCTGGTGTAATTCTGCACCAGTGTAACTCTGCGCGAGTTTAACTCTGTGCTAAAGTAACTCTGTGCTAGTGTAACTCTGTGCTAGTGTAACTCTGTGCTATTGTAACTCTGTGCTAGTGTAATTCTGCGCCAGTGTAACACTGCGCGAGTGTAACTCTGTGCTAGTGTAACTCTGCGCCAGTGTAACTCTGCGTGAGTGTAACTCTGTGCTAGTGTAACTCTGTGCTAGTGTAATTCTGTGCTAGTGTAACTCTGTGCTAATGTAACTCTGTGCTAGTGTAAATCTGCACCAGTGTAACTCTGCACGAGTGTAACTTTGTGCTAGTGTAACTCTGTGCTGGTGTAACTCTATGCCAGTTTAATTCTGCGCCAGTGTAACTCTGCGCGAGTGTAATTCTGTGCTAGTGTAACTCTGTGCTAGTGTAATTCTGCACCAGTGTAACTCTGCACGAGTGTAACTCTGTGCTAGTGTAACTCTGTGCTAGTGTAATTCTGCGCCAGTGTAACTCTGCGCGAGTGTAACTCTGTGCTAGTGTAACTCTGTGCTAGTGTAACTCTGTGCTAGTGTAACTCTGTGCTAGTGTAATTCTGCGCCAGTGTAACTCTGCACGAGTGTAACTCTGTTCTAGTGTAACTCTGTGCTATTGTAACTCTGTGCTACTTTAATTCTGCGCCAGTGTAACTCAGCGCGAGTGTAACTCTGTGCTAGTGTAACTCTGTGCTAGTGTAATTCTGCGCCAGTGTAACTATGCGTGAGTGTAATTCTGTGCTAAATTAACTCAGTGCTAGTGTAACTCTGTGCTAGTGTAACTCTGTGCTAGTGTAACTCTGTGATAGTGTAACTCTTTGCTAGTGTAATTCTCCGCCAGTGTAACTCTGCACGAGTGTAACTCTGTTCTAGTGTAATTCTGCGCCAGTGTAACTCTGCACGAGTGTAACTCTGTGCTAGTGTAACTCTGTGCTTGTGTAACTCTGTGCTAGTGTAACTCTGTGCTAGTGTAATTCTGCGTCAGTGTAACTCTGTGCTAGTGTAATTCTGCGCCAGTGTAACTCTGCGCGAGTGTAACTCTGTGCTAAAGTAAATCTGTGCTAGTGTAACTCTGTGCTAGTGTAAATCTGTGCTAGTGTAACTCTGTGCTAGTGTAATTCTGCGCCAGTGTAACTCTGCGCAAGTGTAACTCTGTGCTAGTGTAATTCTGCGCCAGTGTAACTCTGCACGAGTGTAACTCTGTGCTAGTGTAACTCTGTGCTAGTGTAACTCTGTGCTAGTTTAACTCTGTGCTAGTGTAACTCTGTGCTAGTGTAATTCTGCGCCAATGTAAATCTATGCTAGTGTAATTCTGCGCCAGTGTAACTCTGTGCCAGTGTAACTCTGTGCTATTGTAACTCTGTGCTAGTGTAACTCTGTGCTAGTGTAATTCTTCGCCAGTGTAACTCTGTGCTAGTGTAACTCTGTGCTAGTGTAACTTTGTGCTAGTGTAACACTGCGCCAGTGTAACTCTGTGCTAGTGTAACTCTGTGCTAGTGTAACTCTGTGCTAGTGTAAATCTGTGTTAGTGTAATTCTGTGCTAGTGTAATTCTGCGCCAGTGTAACTCTGCGCGAGTGTAACTCTGTGCTAGTGTAATTCTGCGCTAGTGTAACTCTGCGCCAGTTTAATTCTGCGCCAGTGTAACTCTGTGCGAGTGTAACTCTGTGCTAGTGTAACTCTGTGCTAGTGTAAATCTTTGCTAGTGTAATTCTGCACCAGTGTAACTCTGCACGAGTGTAACTCTGTGCTAGTGTAACTCTGTGCTAGTGTAATTCTGCGCCAGTGTAACTCTGCACGAGTGTAACTCTGTGCTAGTGTAACTCTGTGCTAGTGTAACTCTGTGCTAGTGTAACTCTGTGGTAGTGTAACTCTGTGCTAGTGTAACTCTGTGCTAGTGCAATTCTGCGCCAGTGTAACTCTGCTAGTGTAATTCTGTGCTAGTGTAACTCTGTGCAAGTGTAACTCTGTGCTAGTGTAATTCTGCACCAGTGTAACTCTGCGTGAGTGTAACTCTGTGCTAGTGTAAATCTGTGCTAGTGTAACTATGTGCTAGTGTAAATCTGTGCTAGTGTAATTCTGCGCCAGTGTAACTCTGCGTGAGTGTAACTCTGTGCTAGTGTAACTCTGTGCTAGTGTAACTCTGTGCTAGTGTAACTCTTTGCTAGTGTAATTCTGCGCCAGTGTAACTCTGCACGAGTGTAACTCTGTGCTAGTGTAACTCTGTGCTAGTGTAATTCTGCGCCAGTGTAACACTGTGCGAGTGTAACTCTGTGCTAGTGTAACTCTGTGCTAGTGTAACTCTATGCTAGTGTAACTCTGTGCCAGTGTAATTCTGCGCCAGTGTAACTCTGCGCGAGTGTAAATCTGTGCTATTGTAACTCTGTGCTAGTGTAACTCTGTGCTAGTGTAACTCCTTGCTAGTGTAATTCTGCGCCAGTGTTACTCTGCGCGAGTGTAACTCTGTGCTAGTGTAACTCTGTGCTAGTGTAACTCTGTGCTAGTGTAATTCTGCGCCAGTGTAATTCTGTGCTAGTGTAACTCTGTGCTAGTGTAACTCTGTGCTAGTGTAACTCTGTGCTTGTGTAATTCTGCACCAGTGTAACTCTGCGCGAGTGTTACTCTGTCCTTAAAGGAACTCTGTGCTAGTGTAACTCTGTGCTAGTGTAACTCTGTGCTATTGTAACTCTGTGCTAGAGTAATTCTGCGCCAGTGTAAATCTGCGCGAGTGTAACTCTGTGCTAGTGTAATTCTGCGCCAGTGTAACTCTGCGTGAGTGTAACTCTGTGCTAGTGTAACTCTGTGCTAGTGTAATTCTGTGCTAGTGTAACTTTGTGCTAGTGTAACTCTGTGCTGGTGTAAATCTGCGCCAGTGTAACTCTGCGCGAGTGTAACTCTGTGCTAGTGTAACTCTGTGCTGGTGTAACTCTGCGCCAGTTTAATTCTGCGCCAGTGTAACTCTGCGCGAGTGTAACTCTGTGCTAGTGTAACTCTGTGCTAGTGTAATTCTGCACCAGTGTAACTATGCGCGAGTGTAATTCTGTGCTAGTGTAACTCTGTGCTGGTGTAACTCTGCGCCAGTTTAATTCTGCGCCAGTGTAACTGTGCGCGAGTGTAACTCTGTGCTAGTGTAACTCTGTGCTAGTGTAATTCTGCACCAGTGTAAATCTGCGTGAGTGTAACTCTGTGCTAGTGTAACTCTGTGCTAGTGTAATTCTGCGCCAGTGTAACTCTGCGCGAGTGTAACTCTGTGCTAGTGTAACTCTGTGCTAGTGTAACTCTGTGCTAGTGTAACTCTGTGCTAGTGTAATTCTGCGCCAGTGTAACTCTGCACGAGTGTAACTCTGTTCTAGTGTAACTCTGTGCCAGTGTAACTCTGTGCTAGTTTAATTCTGCGCCAGTGTAACTCAGCGCGAGTGTAACTCTGTGCTAGTGTAACTCTGTGCTAGTGTAACTCTGTGCTAGTGTAACTCTGTGCTAGTGTAATTCTGCGCCAGTGTAACTCTATGCTAGTGTAATTCTGCGCCAGTGTAACTCTGTGCTAGTGTAACTCTGTGCTAGTGTAACTCTGTGCTAGTGTAACTCTGTGCTAGTGTAATTCTGCGCCAGTGTAAATCTGCATGAGTGTAACTCTGTGCTAAATTAATTCTGTGCTAGTGTAACTCTGTGCTAGTGTAACTCTGTGATAGTGTAACTCTGTGCTAGTGTAATTCTGCGCCAGTGTAACTCTGCACGAGTGTAACTCTGTTCTAGTGTAATTCTGCGCCAGTGTAACTCTGCACGAGTGTAACTCTGTGCTAGTGTAACTCTGTGCTAGTGTAACTCTGTGCTAGTGTAACTCTGTGCTAGTGTAACTCTGTGCTAGTGTAACTCTGTGCTAGTGTAATTCTGCGCCAGTGTAACTGTGCGCGAGTGCAACTCTGTGCTAGTGTAACGCTGTGCTACTGTAACTTTGTGCTAGTGTAACACTGCGAAAGTGTAACTCTTTGCTAGTGTAACTCTGTGCTTGTGTAACTCTGTGCTAGTGTAAATCTGTGCTAGTGTAATTCTGTGCTAGTGTAATTCTGCGCCAGTGTAACTCTGCGCGAGTGTAACTCTGTGCTAGTGTAACACTGTGCTAGTGTAATTCTGTGCCAGTGTAACTCTGCGCGAGTGTAACTCTGTGCTCGTGTAACTCTGTGCTAGTGTAACTCTGTGCTAGTGTAACTCTGTGCTAGTTTAATTCTGCGCCAGTGTAACTCTAAGCTAGTGTAATTCTTCGCCAGTGTAACTCTGCTAGTGTAACTCTGTGCTAGTGTAACTCTGTGCTAGTGTAACTCTGTGCTAGTGTAATTCTGCGCCAGTGTAACTCTGCGCGAGTGTAACTCTGTGCTAAAGTAAATCTGTGCTAGTGTAACTCTGTGCTAGTGTAACTCTGTGCTAGTGTAACTCTGTGCTAGTGTAATTCTGCGCCAGTGTAACTCTGCGCAAGTGTAAATCTGTGCTAGTGTAATTCTGCGCCAGTGTAACTCTGCACGAGTGTAACTCTGTGCTAGTGTAACTCTGTGCTAGTGTAATTCTGTGCTAGTGTAACTCTGTGCTAGTGTAACTCTGTGCTAGTGTAATTCTGCGCCAGTGTAACTCTATGCTAGTGTAATTCTGCGCCAGTGTAACTCTGTGCTAGCGTAACTCTGTGCTATTGTAACTCTGTGCTAGTGTAACTCTGTGCTAGTGTAATTCTTCGCCAGTGTAACTCTGTGCTAGTGTAACTCTGTGCTAGTGTAACTTTGTGCTAGTGTAACACTGCGCCAGTGTAACTCTGTGCTAGTGTAACTCTGTGCTAGTGTAACTCTGTGCTAGTGTAAATCTGTGCTAGTGTAATTCTGTGCTAGTGTAATTCTGCGCCAGTGTAATTCTGCGCGAGTGTAACTTTGTGCTAGTGTAACTCTGTGCTAGTGTAATTCTGCGCCAGTGTAAATCTGCACGAGTGTAACTCTGTGCTAGTGTAACTTTGTGCTAGTGTAACTTTGTGCTAGTGTAACTCTGCACCAGAGTACTTCTGCGCCAGTGTAAATCTGCGCGAGTGTAACTCTGTGCTAGTGTAAATCTGTGCTAGTGTAACACTGTGCTAGTTTAATTCTGCGCCAGTGTAACTCTGCGCGAGTGTAAATCTGTGCTAGTGTAAATTTATGCTAGTGTAACTCTGTGCTAGTGTAACTTTGTGCTAGTGTAACTCTGTGCTAGTGTAATTCTGCGCCAGTGTAACTCTATGCTAGTGTAATTCTGCGCCAGTGTAACTCTGTGCTAGTGTAACTCTGTGCTAGTGTAACTCTGTGCTATTGTAACTCTGTGCTAGTGTAATTCTGCGCCAGTGTAACTCTGCGCGGGTCTAAGTCTGTGCTAAAGTAACTCTGTGCTAGTGTAACTCTGTGCTAGTGTAACTCTGTGCTAGTGTAACTCTGTGCTAGTGTAATTCTGCGCCAGTGTAACTCTGCACGAGTGTAACTCTGTGCTAGTGTAATTCTGCGCCAGTGTAACTCTGCACGAGTGTAACTCTGTGCTAGTGTAACTCTGTGCTAGTGTAACTCTGAGCTAGTGTAACTCTGTGCTAGTGTAACTCTGTGCTAGTGTAATTCTGCGCCAGTGTAACTCTGTGCTAGTGTAACTCTGTGCTAGTGTAACTCTGTGCTAGTGTAACTCTGTGCTAGTGTAACTCTGTGCTAGTGTAATTCTGCGCCAGTGTAACTGTGCGCTAGTGTAACTCTGTGCTATTGTAACGCTGTGCTAGTGTAATTCTGCACCAGTGTAACTCTGCGCGAGTGTAACTGTGTGCTAGTGTAAGTCTGCGCCAGTGTAACTCGGCGCGAGTATAACTCTGTGCTAGTGTAACTCTGTGCTAGTGTAACTCTGTGCTAGTGTTACTCTGTGCTAGTGTAAATCTGCGCCAGTGTAACTCTGCGCGAGTGTAACTCTGTGCTAGTGTAACTCTGTGCTAGTGTAACTCTGTGCTAGTGTAACTCTTTGCTAGTGTAATTCTGCGCCAGTGTAACTCTGCACGAGTGTAACTCTGTGCTAGTGTAACTCTGTGCTAGTGTAATTCTGCGCCAGTGTAACACTGTGCGAGTGTAACTCTGTGCTAGTGTAACTCTGTGCTAGTGTAACTCTATGCTAGTGTAACTCTGTGCCAGTGTAATTCTGCGCCAGTGTAACTCTGCGCGAGTGTAACTCTGTGCTATTGTAACTCTGTGCTAGTGTAACTCTGTGCTAGTGTAATTCTGCGCCAGTGTAACTCTGCGCGAGTGTAACTCTGTGCTAGTGTAACTCTGTGCTAGTGTAACTCTGTGCTAGTGTAATTCTGCGCCAGTGTAACCCTGTGCTAGTGTAACTCTGTGCTAGTGTAACTCTGTGCTAGTGTAACTCTGTGCTAGTGTAATTCTACATCAGTGTAACTCTGCGCGAGTGTTACTCTGTGCTAAAGTAACTCTGTGCTAGTGTAACTCTGTGCTAGTGTAACTCTGTGCTATTGTAACTCTGTGCTAGAGTAATTCTGCGCCAGTGTAACTCTGCGTGAGTGTAACTCTGTGCTAGTGTAATTCTGCGCCAGTGTAACTCTGCGTGAGTGTAACTCTGTGCTAGTGTAACTCTGTGCTAGTGTAATTCTGTGCTAGTGTAACTCTGTGCTAGTGTAACTCTGTGCTAGTGTAAATCTGCGCCAGTGTAACTCTGCGCGAGTGTAACTCTGTGCTAGTGTAACTTTGTGCTGGTGTAACTCTGCGCCGGTTTAATTCTGCGCCAGTGTAACTCTGCGCGAGTATAACGCTGTGCTAGTGTAACTCTGTGCTAGTGTAATTCTGCACCAGTGTAATTCTGCGCGAGTGTAACTCTGTGCTAGTGTAACTCTGTGCTGGTGTAACTCTGCGCCAGTTTAATTCTGCGCCAGTGTAAATCTGTGCGAGTGTAACTCTGTGCTAGTGTAACTCTGTGCTAGTGTAATTCTGCACCAGTGTAACTCTGCGCGAGTGTAACTCTGTGCTAGTGTAAATCTGTGCTAGTGTAATTCTGCGCCAGTGTAACTGTGCGCAAGTGCAACTCTGTGCTGGTGTAACGCTGTGCTAGTGTAACTTTGTGCTAGTGTAACACTGCGAAAGTGTAACTCTGTGCTAGTGTAACTCTGTGCTAGTGTTACTCTGTGCTAGTGTAAATCTGTGCTAGTGTAATTCTGTGCTAGTGTAATTCTGCGCCAGTGTAACTCTGCGCGAGTGTAAATCTGTGCTAGTGTAACTCTGTGCTAGTGTAATTCTGCGCCAGTGTAACTCTGCGCGAGTGTAACTCAGTGCTCGTGTAACTCTGTGCTAGTGTAATTCTGTGCTAGTGTAACTCTGTGCTAGTGTAATTCTGCGCCAGTGTAACTCTGCGCGAGTGTAACTCTGTGCTAGTGTAAACCTGTGCTAGTGTAACTCTGTGCTAGTTTAATTCTGCGCCAGTGTAACTCAAAGCTAGTGTAATTCTCCGCCAGTGTAACTCTGTGCTAGTGTAACTCTGTGCTAGTGTAAATCTGTGCTAGTGTAACTCTGTGCTAGTGTAATTCTGCGCCAGTGTAACTCTGCGCGAGTGTAAATCTGTGCTAAAGTAAATCTGTGCTAGTGTAATTCTGTGCTAGTGTAACTCTGTGCTAGTGTAACTCTGTGCTAGTGTAATTCTGCGCCAGTGTAACTCTGCGCAAGTGTAACTCTGTGCTAGTGTAATTCTGCGCCAGTGTAACTCTGCACGAGTGTAACTCTGTGCTAGTGTAAGTCTGTGCTAGTGTAACTCTGTGCTAGTGTAACTCTGTGCTATTGTAACTCTGTGCTAGTGTAACTCTGTGCTAGTGTAATTCTGCGCCAGTGTATCTCTGTGCTAGTGTAACTCTGTGCTAGTGTAACTTTGTGCTAGTGTAACACTGCGCCAGTGTAACTCTGTGCTAGTGTAACTCTGTGCTAGTGTAACTCTGTGCTAGTGTAAATCTGCGCCAGTGTAAATCTGCGCGAGTGTAACTCTGTGCTAAAATAACTCTGTGCTAGTGTAACTCTGTGCTAGTGTAACTCTGTGCTAGTGTAACTTTGTGCTAGTGTAACTCTATGCTAGTGTAATTCTGCGCCAGTGTAACTCTATGCTAGTGTAATTCTGCGCCAGTGTAACTCTGTGCTAGTGTAACTCTGTGCTAGTGTAACTCTGTGCTATTGTAACTCTGTGCTAGTGTAATTCTGCGCCAGTGTAAATCTGCGCGAGTGTAACTCTGTGCTAAAATAACTCTGTGCTAGTGTAACTCTGTGCTAGTGTAACTCTGTGCTAGTGTAACTCTGTGCTAGTGTAATTCTGCGACAGTGTAACTCTGCACGAGTGTAACTTTGTGCTAGTGTAATTCTGTGCCAGTGTAACTCTGCACGAGTGTAACTCTGTGCTAGTGTAACTCTGTGCTAGTGTAACTCTGAGCTAGTGTATCTCTGTGCTAGTGTAACACTGTGCTAGTGTAATTCTGCGCCAGTGTAACTCTGTGCTAGTGTAACTCTGTGCTAGTGTAACTCTGTGCTAGTGTAACTCTGTGCTAGTGTAACTCTGTGCTAGTGTAATTCTGCGCCAGTGTAACTGTGCGCTAGTGTAACTCTGTGCTATTTTAACGCTGTGCTAGTGTAATTCTGCGCCAGTGTAACTCTGCGCGAGTGTAAGTCTGTGCTAGTGTAAGTCTGCGCCAGTGTAACTCGGTGCGAGTGTAAATCTGTGCTAGTGTAACTCTGTGCTAGTGTAACTCTGTGCTAGTGTAACTCTGTGCTAGTGTAAATCTGCGCCAGTGTAACTCTGCGCGAGTGTAACTCTGTGCTAGTGTAATTCTGTGCTAGTGTAACTCTGCGCCAGTTTAATTCTGCGCCAGTGTAACTCTGCGCGAGTGTAACTCTGTGCTAGTGTAACTCTGTGCTAGTGTAACTCTTTGCTAGTGTAATTCTGCACCAGTGTAACACTGCGCGAGTGTAACTCTGTGCTAGTGTAAATCTGTGCTAGTGTAATTCTGCGCCAGTGTAACTCTGCGCGAGTGTAACTCTGTGCTACTGTAACTCTGTGCTAGTGTAACTCTGTGCTAGTGTAACTCTGTGCGAGTGTAATTCTGCGCCAGTGTAACTCTGTGCTAGTGTAACTCTGTGCTAGTGTAACTCTGTGCTAGTGTCACTCTGTGCTAGTGTAACTCTCTGCTAGTGTCACTCTGTGCTAGTGTAACTCTGTGCCAGCGTAATTCTGCGCCAGTGTAACTCTGCGCGAGTTTAACTCTGTGCTAGTGTAACTCTGTGATAGTGTAACTCTGTGCTAGTATAAATCTGCACTAGTGTAACTCTGTGCTAGTGTAACTCTGTGCTAGTGTAATTCTGCGCCAGTGTAACTCTGCACGAGTGTAACTCTGTGCTAGTGTAACTCTGTGCTAGTGTAACTCTGTGCTAGTGTAACTCTGTGGTAGTGTAACTCTGTGCTAGTGTAACTCTGTGCTATTGCAATTCTGCGCCAGTGTAACTCTGTGCTAGTGTAACTCTGTGCTAGTGTAACTCTGTGCTAGTGTAACTCTGTGCTAGTGTTATTCTGCACCAGTGTAACTCTGCGTGAGTGTAACTCTGTGCTAGTGTAAATCTGTGCTAGTGTAACTCTGTGCTAGTGTAATTCTGTGCTAGTGTAATTCTGCGCCAGTGTAACTCTGCGTGAGTGTAAATCTGTGCTAGTGTAACTCTGTGCTAGTGTAACTCTGTGCTAGTGTAACTCTTTGCTAGTGTAATTCTGCGCCAGTGTAACTCTGCACGAGTGTAACTCTGTGCTAGTGTAACTCTGTGCTAGTGTAATTCTGCGCCAGTGTAACACTGTGCGAGTGTAACTCTGTGCTAGTGTAACTCTGTGCTAGTGTAACTCTATGCTAGTGTAACTCTGTGCCAGTGAAATTCTGCGCCAGTGTAACTCTGCGCGAGTGTAACTCTGTGCTATTGTAACTCTGTGCTAGTGTAACTCTGTGCTAGTGTAACTCTGTGCTAGTGTAATTCTGCACCAGTGTAACTCTGCGCGAGTGTAACTCTGTGCTAGTGTAACTCTGCACCAGTGTAACTCTGCGCGAGTGTTACTCTGTGCTAAAGTAACTCTGTGCTAGTGCAACTCTGTGCTAGTGTAACTCTGTGCTATTGTAACTCTGTGCTAGAGTAATTCTGCGCCAGTGTAACTCTGCGCGAGAGTAACTCTGTGCTAGTGTAATTCTGCGCCAGCGTAACTCTGCGTGAGTGTAACTCTGTGCTAGTATAACTCTGTGCTAGTGTAATTCTGTGCTAGTTTAACTCTGTGCTAGTGTAACTCTTTGCTAGTGTAAATCTGCGCCAGTGTAACTCTGCGCGAGTGTAACTCTGTGCTAGTGTAACTCTGTGCTGGTGTAACTCTGCGCCAGTTTAATTCTGCGCCAGTGTAACTCTGCGCGAGTGTAACTCTGTGCTAGTGTAACTCTGTGCTAGTGTAATTCTGCACCAGTGTAAATCTGCGCGAGTGTAACTCTGTGCTAGTGTAAATCTGTGCTAGTGTAAATCTGCGCCAGTGTAACTCTGCGCGAGTGTAACTCTGTGCTAGTGTAACTCTGTGCTAGAGTAACTCTGTGCTAGTGTAACTCTGTGCTAGTGTAATTCTGCGCCAGTGTAACTCTGTGCTAGTGTAACTCTGTGCTAGTGTAACTCTGTGCTAGTGTAACTTTGGGCTAGTGTAACACTGCGCCAGTGTAACTCTGTGCTAGTGTAAATCTGTGCTAGTGTAACTCTGTGCTAGTGTAACTCTGTGCTAGTGTAACTCTGTCCTAGTGTAATTCTGCGCCAGTGTAACTCTGCACGATTGTAACTCTGTTCTAGTGTAACTCTGTGCTAGTGTAACTCTGTGCTAGTTTAATTCTGCGCCAGTGTAACTCAGCACGAGTGTAACTCTGTGCTAGTGTAAATCTGTGCTAGTGTAACTCTGTGCTAGTGTAACTTTGTGCTAGTTTAACTCTGTGCTAGTGTAATTCTGCGCCAGGGTAACTCTATGCTAGTAAAATTCTGCGCCAGTGTAACTCTGTGCTAGTGTAACTCTGTGCTAGTGTAACTCTGTGCTAGTGTAATTCTGCGCCAGTGTAACTCTGCGTGAGTGTAACTCTGTGCTAAATTAACACTGTGCTAGTGTAACTCTGTGCTAGTGTATCTGTGATAGTGTAATTCTGTGCTAGTGTCATTCTGCGCCAGTGTAACTCTGAGCGATTGTAACTCTGTGCTAGTGTAACTCTGTGCTAGTGTAACTCTGTGCTAGTGTAACCCTGTGCTAGTGTAATTCTGCGCCAGTGTAACTCTGCGCGAGTGTAAATCTGTGCTAAAGTAAATCTGTGCTAGTGTAATTCTGTGCTAGTGTAACTCTGTGCTAGTGTAACTCTGTGCTAGTGTAATTCTGCGCCAGTGTAACTCTGCGCAAGTGTAACTCTGTGCTAGTGTAATTCTGCGCCAGTGTAACTCTGCACGAGTGTAACTCTGTGCTAGTGTAAGTCTGTGCTAGTGTAACTCTGTGCTAGTGTAACTCTGTGCTATTGTAACTCTGTGCTAGTGTAACTCTGTGCTAGTGTAATTCTGCGCCAGTGTATCTCTGTGCTAGTGTAACTCTGTGCTAGTGTAACTTTGTGCTAGTGTAACACTGCGCCAGTGTAACTCTGTGCTAGTGTAACTCTGTGCTAGTGTAACTCTGTGCTAGTGTAAATCTGCGCCAGTGTAAATCTGCGCGAGTGTAACTCTGTGCTAAAATAACTCTGTGCTAGTGTAACTCTGTGCTAGTGTAACTCTGTGCTAGTGTAACTTTGTGCTAGTGTAACTCTATGCTAGTGTAATTCTGCGCCAGTGTAACTCTATGCTAGTGTAATTCTGCGCCAGTGTAACTCTGTGCTAGTGTAACTCTGTGCTAGTGTAACTCTGTGCTATTGTAACTCTGTGCTAGTGTAATTCTGCGCCAGTGTAAATCTGCGCGAGTGTAACTCTGTGCTAAAATAACTCTGTGCTAGTGTAACTCTGTGCTAGTGTAACTCTGTGCTAGTGTAACTCTGTGCTAGTGTAATTCTGCGACAGTGTAACTCTGCACGAGTGTAACTTTGTGCTAGTGTAATTCTGTGCCAGTGTAACTCTGCACGAGTGTAACTCTGTGCTAGTGTAACTCTGTGCTAGTGTAACTCTGAGCTAGTGTATCTCTGTGCTAGTGTAACACTGTGCTAGTGTAATTCTGCGCCAGTGTAACTCTGTGCTAGTGTAACTCTGTGCTAGTGTAACTCTGTGCTAGTGTAACTCTGTGCTAGTGTAACTCTGTGCTAGTGTAATTCTGCGCCAGTGTAACTGTGCGCTAGTGTAACTCTGTGCTATTTTAACGCTGTGCTAGTGTAATTCTGCGCCAGTGTAACTCTGCGCGAGTGTAAGTCTGTGCTAGTGTAAGTCTGCGCCAGTGTAACTCGGTGCGAGTGTAAATCTGTGCTAGTGTAACTCTGTGCTAGTGTAACTCTGTGCTAGTGTAACTCTCTGCTAGTGTAAATCTGCGCCAGTGTAACTCTGCGCGAGTGTAACTCTGTGCTAGTGTAATTCTGTGCTAGTGTAACTCTGCGCCAGTTTAATTCTGCGCCAGTGTAACTCTGCGCGAGTGTAACTCTGTGCTAGTGTAACTCTGTGCTAGTGTAACTCTTTGCTAGTGTAATTCTGCACCAGTGTAACACTGCGCGAGTGTAACTCTGTGCTAGTGTAAATCTGTGCTAGTGTAATTCTGCGCCAGTGTAACTCTGCGCGAGTGTAACTCTGTGCTACTGTAACTCTGTGCTAGTGTAACTCTGTGCTAGTGTAACTCTGTGCGAGTGTAATTCTGCGCCAGTGTAACTCTGTGCTAGTGTAACTCTGTGCTAGTGTAACTCTGTGCTAGTGTCACTCTGTGCTAGTGTAACTCTTTGCTAGTGTCACTCTGTGCTAGTGTAACTCTGTGCCAGCGTAATTCTGCGCCAGTGTAACTCTGCGCGAGTTTAACTCTGTGCTAGTGTAACTCTGTGATAGTGTAACTCTGTGCTAGTATAAATCTGCACTAGTGTAACTCTGTGCTAGTGTAACTCTGTGCTAGTGTAATTCTGCGCCAGTGTAACTCTGCACGAGTGTAACTCTGTGCTAGTGTAACTCTGTGCTAGTGTAACTCTGTGCTAGTGTAACTCTGTGGTAGTGTAACTCTGTGCTAGTGTAACTCTGTGCTATTGCAATTCTGCGCCAGTGTAACTCTGTGCTAGTGTAACTCTGTGCTAGTGTAACTCTGTGCTAGTGTAACTCTGTGCTAGTGTTATTCTGCACCAGTGTAACTCTGCGTGAGTGTAACTCTGTGCTAGTGTAAATCTGTGCTAGTCTAACTCTGTGCTAGTGTAATTCTGTGCTAGTGTAATTCTGCGCCAGTGTAACTCTGCGTGAGTGTAAATCTGTGCTAGTGTAACTCTGTGCTAGTGTAACTCTGTGCTAGTGTAACTCTTTGCTAGTGTAATTCTGCGCCAGTGTAACTCTGCACGAGTGTAACTCTGTGCTAGTGTAACTCTGTGCTAGTGTAATTCTGCGCCAGTGTAACACTGTGCGAGTGTAACTCTGTGCTAGTGTAACTCTGTGCTAGTGTAACTCTATGCTAGTGTAACTCTGTGCCAGTGAAATTCTGCGCCAGTGTAACTCTGCGCGAGTGTAACTCTGTGCTATTGTAACTCTGTGCTAGTGTAACTCTGTGCTAGTGTAACTCTGTGCTAGTGTAATTCTGCACCAGTGTAACTCTGCGCGAGTGTAACTCTGTGCTAGTGTAACTCTGCACCAGTGTAACTCTGCGCGAGTGTTACTCTGTGCTAAAGTAACTCTGTGCTAGTGCAACTCTGTGCTAGTGTAACTCTGTGCTATTGTAACTCTGTGCTAGAGTAATTCTGCGCCAGTGTAACTCTGCGCGAGAGTAACTCTGTGCTAGTGTAATTCTGCGCCAGCGTAACTCTGCGTGAGTGTAACTCTGTGCTAGTATAACTCTGTGCTAGTGTAATTCTGTGCTAGTTTAACTCTGTGCTAGTGTAACTCTTTGCTAGTGTAAATCTGCGCCAGTGTAACTCTGCGCGAGTGTAACTCTGTGCTAGTGTAACTCTGTGCTGGTGTAACTCTGCGCCAGTTTAATTCTGCGCCAGTGTAACTCTGCGCGAGTGTAACTCTGTGCTAGTGTAACTCTGTGCTAGTGTAATTCTGCACCAGTGTAAATCTGCGCGAGTGTAACTCTGTGCTAGTGTAAATCTGTGCTAGTGTAAATCTGCGCCAGTGTAACTCTGCGCGAGTGTAACTCTGTGCTAGTGTAACTCTGTGCTAGAGTAACTCTGTGCTAGTGTAACTCTGTGCTAGTGTAATTCTGCGCCAGTGTAACTCTGTGCTAGTGTAACTCTGTGCTAGTGTAACTCTGTGCTAGTGTAACTTTGGGCTAGTGTAACACTGCGCCAGTGTAACTCTGTGCTAGTGTAACTCTGCGCGAGAGTAACTCTGTGCTAGTGTAACTCTGTGCTAGTGTAACTCTGTGCTAGTGTAATTCTGCGCCAGTGTAAATCTGCGCAAGTGTAACTCTGTGCTAGTGTAATTCTGCGCCAGTGTAACTCTGCACGAGTGTAACTCTGTGCTAGTGTAACTCTGTGCTAGTGTAACTCTGTGCTAGTGTAACTCTGTGCTAGTGTAACTCTGTGCTAGTGTAAATCTGTGCTAGTGTAATTCTGTGCTAGTGTTTTTCTGTGCCAGTGTAACTCTGCGCGAGTGTAACTCTGTGCTAGTGTAACTCTTTGCTAGTGTTACTCTGTGCTAGTGTAATTCTGCATCAGTGTAACTCTGTGCTAGTGTAACTCTGTGCTAGTGTAACTCTGTGCTGGTGTAACTCTGTGCTAGTGTAATTCTGCACCAGTGTAACTCTGCGCGAGTGTTACTCTGTGCTAAAGTAACTCTGTGCTAGTGCAACTCTGTGCTAGTGTAACTCTGTGCTATTGTAACTCTGTGCTAGAGTAATTCTGCGCCAGTGTAACTCTGCGCGAGAGTAACTCTGTGCTAGTGTAATTCTGCGCCAGCGTAACTCTGCGTGAGTGTAACTCTGTGCTAGTATAACTCTGTGCTAGTGTAATTCTGTGCTAGTTTAACTCTGTGCTAGTGTAACACTTTGCTAGTGTAAATCTGCGCCAGTGTAACTCTGCGCGAGTGTAACTCTGTGCTAGTGTAACTCTGTGCTGGTGTAACTCTGCGCCAGTTTAATTCTGCGCCAGTGTAACTCTGCGCGAGTGTAACTCTGTGCTAGTGTAACTCTGTGCTAGTGTAATTCTGCACCAGTGTAAATCTGCGCGAGTGTAACTCTGTGCTAGTGTAAATCTGTGCTAGTGTAAATCTGCGCCAGTGTAACTCTGCGCGAGTGTAACTCTGTGCTAGTGTAACTCTGTGCTAGTGTAACTCTGTGCTAGTGTAACTCTGTGCTAGTGTAATTCTGCGCCAGTGTAACTCTGTGCTAGTGTAACTCTGTGCTAGTGTAACTCTGTGCTAGTGTAACTTTGGGCTAGTGTAACACTGCGCCAGTGTAACTCTGTGCTAGTGTAAATCTGTGCTAGTGTAACTCTGTGCTAGTGTAACTCTGTGCTAGTGTAACTCTGTCCTAGTGTAATTCTGCGCCAGTGTAACTCTGCACGATTGTAACTCTGTTCTAGTGTAACTCTGTGCTAGTGTAACTCTGTGCTAGTTTAATTCTGCGCCAGTGTAACTCAGCACGAGTGTAACTCTGTGCTAGTGTAACTCTGTGCTAGTGTAACTCTGTGCTAGTGTAACTTTGTGCTAGTGTAACTCTGTGCTAGTGTAATTCTGCGCCAGGGTAACTCTATGCTAGTAAAATTCTGCGCCAGTGTAACTCTGTGCTAGTGTAATTCTGTGCTAGTGTAATTCTGTGCTAGTGTAATTCTGCGCCAGTGTAACTCTGCGTGAGTGTAACTCTGTGCTAAATTAACACTGTGCTAGTGTAACTCTGTGCTAGTGTATCTGTGATAGTGTAATTCTGTGCTAGTGTCATTCTGCGCCAGTGTAACTCTGATCGATTGTAACTCTGTGCTAGTGTAACTCTGTGCTAGTGTAACTCTGTGCTAGTGTAACCCTGTGCTAGTGTAATTCTGCGCCAGTTTAACTCTGTGCTAGTGTAACTCTGTGCTACTGTAACTCTGTGCTAGTGTAACTCTGTGCTAGTGTAATTCTGCGCCAGTGTAACTGTGCGCGAGTGCAACTCTGTGCTAGTGTAACTCTGTGCTAGTGTAACTTTGTGCTAGTGTAACACTGCGCCAGTGTAACTCTGTGCTAGTGTAACTCTGTGCTAGTGTAACTCTGTGCTAGTGTAAATCTGTGCTAGTGTAATTCTGTGCTAGTGTAATTCTGCGCCAGTGTAACTCTGCGCGAGTGTAACTCTGTGCTAGTGCAACTCTGTGCTAGTGTAATTCTGCGCCAGTGTAACTCTGCGCGAGTGTAACTCTGTGCTAGTGTAACTCTGTGCTAGTGTAATTCTGTGCTAGTGTAACTCTGTGCTAGTGTAATTCTGCGCCAGTGTAACTCTGCGCGAGAGTAACTCTGTGCTAGTGTAACTCTGTGCTAGTGTAACTCTGTGCTAGTGTAATTCTGCGCCAGTGTAAATCTGCGCAAGTGTAACTCTGTGCTAGTGTAATTCTGCGCCAGTGTAACTCTGCACGAGTGTAACTCTGTGCTAGTGTAACTCTGTCCTAGTGTAACTCTGTGCTAGTGTAACTCTGTGCTAGTGTAACACTGTGCTAATGTAATTCTGCGCCAGTGTAACTCTATGCTAGTGTAATTCTGCGCCAGTGTAACTCTGTGCTAGTGTAACTCTGTGCTATTGTAACTCTGTGCTAGTGTAAATCTGTGCTAGTGTATTTCTTCGCAAGTGTAACTCTGTGCTAGTGTAACTCTGTGCTAGTGTAACTTTGTGCTAGTGTAACACTGCGCCAGTGTAATTCTGTGCTAGTGTAACTCTGTGCTAGTGTAACTCTGTGCTAGTGTAAATCTGTGCTAGTGTAATTCTGTGCTAGTGTTTTTCTGCGCCAGTGTAACTCTGCGCGAGTGTAACTCTGTGCTAGTGTAAATCTGTGCTAGTGTAACACTGTGCTAGTTTAATTCTGCGCCAGTGTAACTCTGCGCGAGTGTAAATCTGTGCTAATGTAACTCTATGCTAGTGTAACTCTGTGCTAGTGTAACTTTGTGCTAGTGTAACTCTGTGCTAGTGTAATTCTGCGCCAGTGTAACTCTATGCTAGTGTAATTCTGCGCCAGTGTAACTCTGTGCTAGTGTAACTCTGTGCTAGTGTAACTCTGTGCTATTGTAACTCTGTGCTAGTGTAATTCTGCGCCAGTGTAAATCTGCACGAGTGTAACTCTGTGCTAAAGTAACTCTGTGCTAGTGTAACTCTGTGCTAGTGTAACTCTGTGCTAGTGTAACTCTGTGCTAGTGCCGGCCGCGGTGGCCGAGGTGACTGAGGCGCTCCAGTCACGGTCAGCATGGCCACTACGGTCGGGGGTTCGAATCCCCCCTCGGGCATGGATATTTGTGCCGTCCTAGTTCGTAAGTAGTTCATAAGTAGTTTGTAAGTTTAGGGACTGATGACCCCGTAGTTAAGTCCCATAAGCTTAACAAACATTTGAACATTTTCTGTGCTAGTGTAATTCTGCGCCAGTGTACCTCTGCACGAGTGTAACTCTGTGCTAGTGTAATTCTGTGCCAGTGTAACTCTGCACGAGTGTAACTCTGTGCTAGTGTAACTCTGTGCTAGTGTAACTCTGAGCTAGTGTATCTCTGTGCTAGTGTAACACTGTGCTAGTGTAATTCTGCGCCAGTGTAACTCTGTGCTAGTGTAACTCTGTGCTAGTGTAACTCTGTGCTAGTGTAACTCTGTGCTAGTGTAACTCTGTGCTAGTGTAATTCTGCGCCAGTGTAACTGTGCGCTAGTGTAACTCTGTGCTATTTTAACGCTGTGCTAGTGTAATTCTGCGCCAGTGTAACTCTACGCGAGTGTAACTCTGTGCTAGTGTAAGTCTGCGCCAGTGTAACTCGGTGCGAGTGTAAATCTGTGCTAGTGTAACTCTGTGCTAGTGTAATTCTGTGCTAGTGTAACTCTGTGCTAGTGTAAATCTGCGGCAGTGTAACTCTGCGTGAGTGTAACTCTGTGCTAGTGTAATTCTGTGCTAGTGTAACTCTGCGCCAGTTTAATTCTGCGCCAGTGTAACTCTGCGCGAGTGTAACTCTGTGCTAGTGTAACTCTGTGCTAGTGGAACTCTTTGCTAGTGTAATTCTGCACCAGTGTAACACTGCGCGAGTGTAACTCTGTGCTAGTGTAAATCTGTGCTAGTGTAATTCTGCGCCAGTGTAACTCTGCGCGAGTGTAACTCTGTGCTACTGTAACTCTGTGCTAGTGTAACTCTGTGCTAGTGTAACTCTGTGCGAGTGTAATTCTGCGCCAGTGTAACTCTGTGCTAGTGTAACTCTGTGCTAGTGTAACTCTGTGCTAGTGTCACTCTGTGCTAGTGTAACTCTCTGCTAGTGTCACTCTGTGCTAGTGTAACTCTGTGCCAGCGTAATTCTGCGCCAGTGTAACTCTGCGCGAGTTTAACTCTGTGCTAGTGTAACTCTGTGATAGTGTAACTCTGTGCTAGTATAAATCTGCACTAGTGTAACTCTGTGCTAGTGTAACTCTGTGCTAGTGTAATTCTGCGCCAGTGTAACTCTGCACGAGTGTAACTCTGTGCTAGTGTAACTCTGTGCTAGTGTAACTATGTGCTAGTGTAACTCTGTGGTAGTGTAACTCTGTGCTAGTGTAACTCTGTGCTATTGCAATTCTGCGCCAGTGTAACTCTGTGCTAGTGTAACTCTGTGCTAGTGTAACTCTGTGCTAATGTAACTCTGTGCTAGTGTAATTCTGCACCAGTGTAACTCTGCGTGAGTGTAACTCTGTGCTAGTGTAAATCTGTGCTAGTGTAACTCTGTGCTAGTGTAAATCTGTGCTAGTGTAATTCTGCGCCAGTGTAACTCTGCGTGAGTGTAAATCTGTGCTAGTGTAACTCTGTGCTAGTGTAACTCTGTGCTAGTGTAACTCTTTGCTAGTGTAATTCTGCGCCAGTGTAACTCTGCACGAGTGTAACTCTGTGCTAGTGTAACTCTGTGCTAGTGTAATTCTGCGCCAGTGTAACACTGTGCGAGTGTAACTCTGTGCTAGTGTAACTCTGTGCTAGTGTAACTCTATGCTAGTGTAACCCTGTGCCAGTGTAATTCTGCGCCAGTGTAACTCTGCGCGAGTGTAACTCTGTGCTATTGTAACTCTGTGCTAGTGTAACTCTGTGCTAGTGTAACTCTCTGCTAGTGTAATTCTGCGCCAGTGTAACTCTGCGCGAGTGTAACTCTGTGCTAGTGTAACTCTTTGCTAGTGTTACTCTGTGCTAGTGTAATTCTGCATCAGTGTAACTCTGTGCTAGTGTAACTCTGTGCTAGTGTAACTCTGTGCTAGTGTAACTCTGTGCTAGTGTAATTCTGCACCAGTGTAACTCTGCGCGAGTGTTACTCTGTGCTAAAGTAACTCTGTGCTAGTGCAACTCTGTGCTAGTGTAACTCTGTGCTATTGTAACTCTGTGCTAGAATAATTCTGCGCCAGTGTAACTCTGCGCGAGAGTAACTCTGTGCTAGTGTAATTCCGCGCCAGCGTAACTCTGCGTGAGTGTAACTCTCTGCTAGTGTAACTCTGTGCTAGTGTAATTCTGTGCTAGTGTAACTCTGTGCTAGTGTAACTCTTTGCTAGTGTAAATCTGCGCCAGTGTAACTCTGCGCGAGTGTAACTCTGTGCTAGTGTAACTCTGTGCTGGTGTAACTCTGCGCCAGTTTAATTCTGCGCCAGTGTAACTCTGCGCGAGTGTAAATCTGTGCTAGTGTAACTCTGTGCTAGTGTAATTCTGCACCAGTGTAAATCTGCGCGAGTGTAACTCTGTGCTAGTGTAACTCTGTGCTAGTGTAAATCTGCGCCAGTGTAACTCTGCGCGAGTGTAACTCTGTGCTAGTGTAACTCTGTGCTAGTGTAACTCTGTGCTAGTGTAACTCTGTGCTAGTGTAATTCTGCGCCAGTGTAACTCTGTGCTAGTGTAACTCTGTGCTAGTGTAACTCTGTGCTAGTGTAACACTGCGCCAGTGTAACTCTGTGCTAGTGTAAATCTGTGCTAGTGTAACTCTGTGCTAGTGTAACTCTGTGCTAGTGTAACTCTGTCCTAGTGTAATTCTGCGCCAGTGTAACTCTGCACGATTGTAACTCTGTTCTAGTGTAACTCTGTGCTAGTGTAACTCTGTGCTAGTTTAATTCTGCGCCAGTGTAACTCAGCACGAGTGTAACTCTGTGCTAGTGTAACTCTGTGCTAGTGTAACTCTGTGCTAGTGTAACTTTGTGCTAGTGTAACTCTGTGCTAGTGTAATTCTGCGCCAGGGTAACTCTATGCTAGTAAAATTCTGCGCCAGTGTAACTCTGTGCTAGTGTAACTCTGTGCTAGTGTAACTCTGTGCTAGTGTAATTCTGCGCCAGTGTAACTCTGCGTGAGTGTAACTCTGTGCTAAATTAACACTGTGCTAGTGTAACTCTGTGCTAGTGTATCTGTGATAGTGTAACTCTGTGCTAGTGTAATTCTGCGCCAGTGTAACTCTGAGCGAGTGTAACTCTGTGCTAGTGTAACTCTGTGCTAGTGTAACCCTGTGCTAGTGTAATTCTGCGCCAGTGTAACTCTGTGCTAGTGTAACTCTGTGCTAGTGTAACTCTGTGCTAGTGTAACTCTGTGCTAGTGTAATTCTGCGCCAGTGTAACTGTGCGCGAGTGCAACTCTGTGCTAGTGTAACTCCGTGCTAGTGTAACTTTGTGCTAGTGTAACACTGCGCCAGTGTAACTCTGTGCTAGTGTAACTCTGTGCTAGTGTAACTCTGTGCTAGTGTAAATCTGTGCTAGTGTAATTCTGTGCTAGTGTAATTCTGCGCCAGTGTAACTCTGCGCGAGTGTAACTCTGTGCTAGTGCAACTCTGTGCTAGTGTAATTC
The DNA here is from genome assembly GCA_026315105.1 of Locusta migratoria. Taxonomy (NCBI): domain Eukaryota; kingdom Metazoa; phylum Arthropoda; class Insecta; order Orthoptera; family Acrididae; genus Locusta; species Locusta migratoria. The sequence continues at coordinate 81,614,946 of CM048752.1, forward strand.
TGCGCCAGTGTAACTCTGCGCGAGTGTAACTCTGTGCTAGTGTAACTCTGTGCTAGTGTAATTCTGTGCTAGTGTAACTCTGTGCTAGTGTAATTCTGCGCCAGTGTAACTCTGCGCGAGAGTAACTCTGTGCTAGTGTAACTCTGTGCTAGTGTAACTCTGTGCTAGTGTAATTCTGCGCCAGTGTAAATCTGCGCAAGTGTAACTCTGTGCTAGTGTAATTCTGCGCCAGTGTAACTCTGCACGAGTGTAACTCTGTGCTAGTGTAACTCTGTGCTAGTGTAACTCTGTGCTAGTGTAACTCTGTGCTAGTGTAACACTGTGCTAATGTAATTCTGCGCCAGTGTAACTCTATGCTAGTGTAATTCTGCGCCAGTGTAACTCTGTGCTAGTGTAACTCTGTGCTATTGTAACTCTGTGCTAGTGTAAATCTGTGCTAGTGTATTTCTTCGCAAGTGTAACTCTGTGCTAGTGTAACTCTGTGCTAGTGTAACTTTGTGCTAGTGTAACACTGCGCCAGTGTAATTCTGTGCTAGTGTAACTCTGTGCTAGTGTAACTCTGTGCTAGTGTAAATCTGTGCTAGTGTAATTCTGTGCTAGTGTTTTTCTGTGCCAGTGTAACTCTGCTCGAGTGTAACTCTGTGCTAGTGTAATTCTGTGCTAGTGTAATTCTGCGCCAGTGTAACTCTGCGCGAGTGTAACTCTGTGCTAGTGTAACTTTGTGCTAGTGTAACTCTGTGCTAGTGTAACTCTGCGCCAGTGTAATTCTGCGCCAGTGTAACTCTGTGCGAGTGTCACTCTGTGCTAGTGTAAATCTGTGCTAGTGTAACTCTGTGCTAGTTTAATTCTGCGCCAGTGTAACTCAGCACGAGTGTAACTCTGTGCTAGTGTAACTCTGTGCTAGTGTAACTCTGTGCTAGTGTAACTTTGTGCTAGTGTAACTCTGTGCTAGTGTAATTCTGCGCCAGTGTACCTCTATGCTAGTGTAATTCTGCGCCAGTGTAACTCTGTGCTAGTGTAACTCTGTGCTAGTGTAACTCTGTGCTAGTGTAACTCTGTGCTAGTGTAATTCTGCGCCAGTGTAACTCTGCGTGAGTGTAACTCTGTGCTAAATTAACACTGTGCTAGTGTAACTCTGTGCTAGTGTATCTGTGATAGTGTAACTCTGTGCTAGTGTAATTCTGCGCCAGTGTAACTCTGAGCGAGTGTAACTCTGTGCTAGTGTAACTCTGTGCTAGTGTAACTCTGTGCTAGTGTAACTCTGTGCTAGTGTAATTCTGCGCCAGTGTAACTCTGTGCTAGTGTAACTCTGTGCTAGTGTTACTCTGTGCTAGTGTAACTCTGTGCTAGTGTAATTCTGCGCCAGTGTAACTGTGCGCGAGTGCAACTCTGTGCTAGTGTAACTCTGTGCTAGTGTAACTTTGTGCTAGTGTAACACTGCGCAAGTGTAACTCTGTGCTAGTGTAACTCTGTGCTAGTGTAACTCTGTGCTAGTGTAAAGCTGTGCTAGTGTAATTCTGTGCTAGTGTAATTCTGCGCCAGTGTAACTCTGCGCGAGTGTAACTCTGTGCTAGTGCAACTCTGTGCTAGTGTAATTCTGCGCCAGTGTAACTCTGCGCGAGTGTAAATCTGCGCAAGTGTAACTCTGTGCTAGTGTAATTCTGCGCCAGTGTAACTCTGCACGAGTGTAACTCTGTGCTAGTGTAACTCTGTGCTAGTGTAACTCTGTGCTAGTGTAACTCTGTGCTAGTGTAACTCTGTGCTAATGTAATTCTGCGCCAGTGTAACTCTATGCTAGTGTAATTCTGCGCCAGTGTAACTCTGTGCTAGTGTAACTCTGTGCTATTGTAACTCTGTGCTAGTGTAAATCTGTGCTAGTGTATTTCTTCGCAAGTGTAACTCTGTGCTAGTGTAAATCTGTGCTAGTGTAATTCTGTGCTAGTGTAATTCTGCGCCAGTGTAACTCTGCGCGAGTGTAACTCTGTGCTAGTGCAACTCTGTGCTAGTGTAATTCTGCGCCAGTGTAACTCTGCGCGAGTGTAACTCTGTGCTAGTGTAACTCTGTGCTAGTGTAATTCTGTGCTAGTGTAACTCTGTGCTAGTGTAATTCTGCGCCAGTGTAACTCTGCGCGAGAGTAACTCTGTGCTAGTGTAACTCTGTGCTAGTGTAACTCTGTGCTAGTGTAATTCTGCGCCAGTGTAAATCTGCGCAAGTGTAACTCTGTGCTAGTGTAATTCTGCGCCAGTGTAACTCTGCACGAGTGTAACTCTGTGCTAGTGTAACTCTGTGCTAGTGTAACTCTGTGCTAGTGTAACTCTGTGCTAGTATAACACTGTGCTAATGTAATTCTGCGCCAGTGTAACTCTATGCTAGTGTAATTCTGCACCAGTGTAACTCTGTGCTAGTGTAACTCTGTGCTATTGTAACTCTGTGCTAGTGTAAATCTGTGCTAGTGTATTTCTTCGCAAGTGTAATTCTGTGCTAGTGTAACTCTGTGCTAGTGTAACTTTGTGCTAGTGTAACACTGCGCCAGTGTAATTCTGTGCTAGTGTAACTCTGTGCTAGTGTAACTCTGTGCTAGTGTAAATCTGTGCTAGTGTAATTCTGTGCTAGTGTTTTTCTGCGCCAGTGTAACTCTGCTCGAGTGTAACTCTGTGCTAGTGTAATTCTGTGCTAGTGTAATTCTGCGCCAGTGTAACTCTGCGCAAGTGTAACTCTGTGCTAGTGTAACTTTGTGCTAGTGTAACTCTGTGCTAGTGTAACTCTGCGCCAGTGTAATTCTGCGCCAGTGTAACTCTGTGCGAGTGTCACTCTGTGCTAGTGTAAATCTGTGCTAGTGTAACTCTGTGCTAGTTTAATTCTGCGCCAGTGTAACTCAGCACGAGTGTAACTCTGTGCTAGTGTAACTTTGTGCTAGTGTAACTCTGTGCTAGTGTAACTTTGTGCTAGTGTAACTCTGTGCTAGTGTAATTCTGCGCCAGTGTACCTCTATGCTAGTGTAATTCTGCGCCAGTGTAACTCTGTGCTAGTGTAACTCTGTGCTAGTGTAACTCTGTGCTAGTGTAACTCTGTGCTAGTGTAATTCTGCGCCAGTGTAACTCTGCGTGAGTGTAACTCTGTGCTAAATTAACACTGTGCTAGTGTAACTCTGTGCTAGTGTATCTGTGATAGTGTAATTCTGTGCTAGTGTAATTCTGCGCCAGTGTAACTCTGAGCGAGTGTAACTCTGTGCTAGTGTAACTCTGTGCTAGTGTAACTCTGTGCTAGTGTAACTCTGTGCTAGTGTAATTCTGCGCCAGTGTAACTCTGTGCTAGTGTAACTCTGTGCTAGTGTAACTCTGTGCTAGTGTAACACTGTGCTAGTGTAATTCTGCGCCAGTGTAACTGTGCGCGAGTGCAAATCTGTGCTAGTGTAACTCTGTGCTAGTGTAACTTTGTGCTAGTGTAACACTGCGCCAGTGTAACTCTGTGCTAGTGTAACTCTGTGCTAGTGTAACTCTGTGCTAGTGTAAATCTGTGCTAGTGTAATTCTGTGCTAGTGTAATTCTGCGCCAGTGTAACTCTGCGCGAGTGTAACTCTGTGCTAGTGCAACTCTGTGCTAGTGTAATTCTGCGCCAGTGTAACTCTGCGCGAGTGTAACTCTGTGCTAGTGTAACTCTGTGCTAGTGTAATTCTGTGCTAGTGTAACTCTGTGCTAGTGTAATTCTGCGCCAGTGTAACTCTGCGCGAGTGTAACTCTGTGCTAGTGTAACTCTGTGCTAGTGTAACTCTGTGCTAGTGTAATTCTGCACCAGTGTAAATCTGCGCAAGTGTAACTCTGTGCTAGTGTAATTCTGCGCCAGTGTAACTCTGCACGAGTGTAACTCTGTGCTAGTGTAACTCTGAGCTAGTGTAACTCTGTGCTAGTGTAACTCTGTGCTAGTGTAACTCTGTGCTAGTGTAACTCTGTGCTAATGTAATTCTGCGCCAGTGTAACTCTATGCTAGTGTAATTCTGCGCCAGTGTAACTCTGTGCTAGTGTAACTCTGTGCTATTGTAACTCTGTGCTAGTGTAAATCTGTGCTAGTGTATTTCTTCGCAAGTGTAACTCTGTGCTAGTGTAACTCTGTGCTAGTGTAACTTTGTGCTAGTGTAACACTGCGCCAGTGTAATTCTGTGCTAGTGTAACTCTGTGCTAGTGTAACTCTGTGCTAGTGTAAATCTGTGCTAGTGTAATTCTGTGCTAGTGTTTTTCTGCGCCAGTGTAACTCTGCTCGAGTGTAACTCTGTGCTAGTGTAATTCTGTGCTAGTGTAATTCTGCGCCAGTGTAACTCTGCGCGAGTGTAACTCTGTGCTAGTGTAACTTTGTGCTAGTGTAACTCTGTGCTAGTGTAACTCTGCGCCAGTGTAATTCTGCGCCAGTGTAACTCTGTGCGAGTGTCACTCTGTGCTAGTGTAAATCTGTGCTAGTGTAACTCTGTGCTAGTTTAATTCTGCGCCAGTGTAACTCAGCACGAGTGTAACTCTGTGCTAGTGTAACTCTGTGCTAGTGTAACTCTGTGCTAGTGTAACTTTGTGCTAGTGTAACTCTGTGCTAGTGTAATTCTGCGCCAGTGTACCTCTATGCTAGTGTAATTCTGCGCCAGTGTAACTCTGTGCTAGTGTAACTCTGTGCTAGTGCAACTCTGTGCTAGTGTAACTCTGTGCTAGTGTAATTCTGCGCCAGTGTAACTCTGCGTGAGTGTAACTCTGTGCTAAATTAACACTGTGCTAGTGTAACTCTGTGCTAGTGTATCTGTGATAGTGTAATTCTGTGCTAGTGTAATTCTGCGCCAGTGTAACTCTGAGCGAGTGTAACTCTGTGCTAGTGTAACTCTGTGCTAGTGTAACTCTGTGCTAGTGTAACTCTGTGCTAGTGTAATTCTGCGCCAGTGTAACTCTGTGCTAGTGTAACTCTGTGCTAGTGTAACTCTGTGCTAGTGTAAATCTGTGCTAGTGTAATTCTGCGCCAGTGTAACTGTGCGCGAGTGCAAATCTGTGCTAGTGTAACTCTGTGCTAGTGTAACTTTGTGCTAGTGTAACACTGCGCCAGTGTAACTCTGTGCTAGTGTAACTCTGTGCTAGTGTAACTCTGTGCTAGTGTAAATCTGTGCTAGTGTAATTCTGTGCTAGTGTAATTCTGCGCCAGTGTAACTCTGCGCGAGTGTAACTCTGTGCTAGTGCAACTCTGTGCTAGTGTAATTCTGCGCCAGTGTAACTCTGCGCGAGTGTAACTCTGTGCTAGTGTAACTCTGTGCTAGTGTAATTCTGTGCTAGTGTAACTCTGTGCTAGTGTAATTCTGCGCCAGTGTAACTCTGCGCGAGTGTACCTCTGTGCTAGTGTAACTCTGTGCTAGTGTAACTCTGTGCTAGTGTAATTCTGCACCAGTGTAAATCTGCGCAAGTGTAACTCTGTGCTAGTGTAATTCTGCGCCAGTGTAACTCTGCACGAGTGTAACTCTGTGCAAGTGTAACTCTGAGCTAGTGTAACTCTGTGCTAGTGTAACTCTGTGCTAGTGTAACTCTGTGCTAGTGTAACTCTGTGCTAATGTAATTCTGCGCCAGTGTAACTCTATGCTAGTGTAATTCTGCGCCAGTGTAACTCTGTGCTAGTGTAACTCTGTGCTATTGTAACTCTGTGCTAGTGTAAATCTGTGCTAGTGTATTTCTTCGCAAGTGTAACTCTGTGCTAGTGTAACTCTGTGCTAGTGTAACTTTGTGCTAGTGTAACACTGCGCCAGTGTAATTCTGTGCTAGTGTAACTCTGTGCTAGTGTAACTCTGTGCTAGTGTAAATCTGTGCTAGGGTTTTTCTGCGCCAGTGTAACTCTGCTCGAGTGTAACTCTGTGCTAGTGTAATTCTGTGCTAGTGTAATTCTGCGCCAGTGTAACTCTGCGCGAGTGTAACTCTGTGCTAGTGTAACTTTGTGCTAGTGTAACTCTGTGCTAGTGTAACTCTGCGCCAGTGTAATTCTGCGCCAGTGTAACTCTGTGCAAGTGTCACTCTGTGCTAGTGTAAATCTGTGCTAGTGTAACTCTGTGCTAGTTTAATTCTGCGCCAGTGTAACTCAGCACGAGTGTAACTCTGTGCTAGTGTAACTCTGTGCTAGTGTAACTTTGTGCTAGTGTAACTCTGTGCTAGTGTAATTCTGCGCCAGTGTACCTCTATGCTAGTGTAATTCTGCGCCAGTGTAACTCTGTGCTAGTATAACTCTGTGCTAGTGTAACTCTGTGCTAGTGTAACTCTGTGCTAGTGTAATTCTGCGCCAGTGTAACTCTGTGTGAGTGTAACTCTGTGCTAAATTAACACTGTGCTAGTGTAACTCTGTGCTAGTGTATCTGTGATAGTGTAACTCTGTGCTAGTGTAATTCTGCGCCAGTGTAAATCTGAGCGAGTGTAACTCTGTGCTAGTGTAACTCTGTGCTAGTGTAACTCTGTGCTAGTGTAACTCTGTGCTAGTGTAATTCTGCGCCAGTGTAACTCTGTGCTAGTGTAACTCTGTGCTCGTGTAAATCTGTGCTAGTGTAAATCTGTGCTAGTGTAATTCTGCGCCAGTGTAACTGTGCGCGAGTGCAACTCTGTGCTAGTGTAACTCTGTGCTAGTGTAACTTTGTGCTAGTGTAACACTGCGCCAGTGTAACTCTGTGCTAGTGTAACTCTGTGCTAGTGTAACTCTGTGCTAGTGTAAATCTGTGCTAGTGTAATTCTGTACTAGTGTAATTCTGCGCCAGTGTAACTCTGCGCGAGTGTAACTCTGTGCTAGTGCAACTCTGTGCTAGTGTAATTCTGCGCCAGTGTAACTCTGCGCGAGTGTAACTCTGTGCTAGTGTAACTCTGGGCTAGTGTAATTCTGTGCTAGTGTAACTCTGTGCTAGTGTAATTCTGCGCCAGTGTAACTCTGCGCGAGTGTAACTCTGTGCTAGTGTAACTCTGTGCTAGTGTAACTCTGTGCTAGTGTAATTCTGCGCCAGTGTAAATCTGCGCAAGTGTAACTCTGTGCTAGTGTAAATCTGCGCCAGTGTAACTCTGCACGAGTGTAACTCTGTGCTAGTGTAAATCTGTGCTAGTGTAACTCTGTGCTAGTGTAACTCTGTGCTAGTGTAACTCTGTGCTAATGTAATTCTGCGCTAGTGTAACTCTATGCTAGTGTAATTCTGCGCCAGTGTAACTCTGTGCTAGTGTAACTCTGTGCTATTGTAACTCTGTGCTAGTGTAAATCTGTGCTAGTGTATTTCTTCGCCAGTGTAACTCTGTGCTAGTGTAACTCTGTGCTAGTGTAACTTTGTGCTAGTGTAACACTGCGCCAGTGTAACTCTGTGCTAGTGTAACTCTGTGCTAGTGTAACTCTGTGCTAGTGTAAATCTGTGCTAGTGTAATTCTGTGCTAGTGTTTTTCTGCGCCAGTGTAACTCTGCTCGAGTGTAACTCTGTGCTAGTGTAATTCTGTGCTAGTGTAAATCTGCGCCAGTGTAACTCTGCGCGAGTGTAACTCTGTGCTAGTGTAACTTTGTGCTAGTGTAACTCTGTGCTAGTGTAACTCTGCGCCAGTGTAATTCTGCGCCAGTGTAACTCTGCGCGAGTGTCACTCTGTGCTAGTGTAAATCTGTGCTAGTGTAACTCTGTGCTAGTTTAATTCTGCGCCAGTGTAACTCTGCGCGAGTGTAACTCTGTGCTAGTGTAACTCTATGCTAGTGTAACTCTGTGCTAGTGTAACTTTGTGCTAGTGTAACTCTGTGCTAGTGTAATTCTGCGCCAGTGTAACTCTATGCTAGTGTAATTCTGCGCCAGTGTAACTCTGTGCTAGTGTAACTCTGTGCTAGTGTAACTCTGTGCTATTGTAACTCTGTGCTAGTGTAATTCTGCGCCAGTGTAACTCTGCGCGAGTGTAACTCTGTGCTAAAGTAACTCTGTGCTAGTGTAACTCTGTGCTAGTGTAACTCTGTGCTAGTATAACTCTGTGCTAGTGTATCTCTGTGCTAGTGTAATTCTGCGCCACTGTAACTCTGCACAAGTGTAACTCTGTGCTAGTGTAATTCTGTGCCAGTGTAAATCTGCACGAGTGTAACTCTGTGCTAGTGTAACTCTGTGCTAGTGTAACTCTGAGCTAGTGTAATTCTGTGCTAGTGTAACTCTGTGCTAGTGTAATTCTGCGCCAGTGTAACTCTGTGCTAGTGTAACTCTGTGCTAGTGTAATTCTGTGCTAGTGTAACTCTGTGCTAGTGTAACTCTGTGCTAGTGTAATTCTGCGCCAGTGTAACTGTGCGCGAGTGTAACTCTGTGCTAGTGTAACTCTGTGCTAGTGTAATTCTGCGCCAGTGTAATTCTGTGCTAGTGTAACTCTGTGCTAGTGTAACTCTGCGCCAGTGTAATTCTGCGCTAGTGTTACTCTGCCCGAGTGTAACACTTTACTAGTGTAACTCTGTGCTAGTGTAACTGTGTGCTAGTGTAATTCTGCACAAGTGTAACTCTACGCGAGTGTAATTCTGTGCTAGTGTAACTCTGTGCTAGTGTAATTCGGCGCCAGTGTAACTCTGCGCGAGTGTAACTCTATGCTAGTGTAACTCTGTGCTAGTGTAATTCTGCGCCAGTGTAAATTTGCGCGAGTGTAACTCTGTGCTAGTGTAACTCTGTGCTAGTGTAACTCTGTTCTAGTGTAACTCTGTGCTAGTGTAACTCTGTGCTAGTGTAATTCTGCGCCAGTGTAACTCTGCGCGTGTGTAACTCTGTGCTAGTGTATCTCTGTGCTAGTGTATCTCTGTGCTAGTTCAACTCTGTGCTAGTGTAACTCTGTGCTAGTGTAATTCTGCGCCAGTGTAACTCTGTGCTAGTGTAACTCTGTGCTATTGTAACTCTGTGCTAGTGTAACTCTGCACAAGTGTGACTCTGTGCTAGTGTAACTCTGTGCCAGTGTACCTCTGTGCTAGTGTAACTCTGTGCTAGTGTAACTCTGTGCTAGTGTAACTCTGCGCCAGTGTAATTCTGCGCCAGTGTAACTCTGTGCTAGTGTAACTCTGTGCTAGTGTAACTCTGTGCTAGTGTAACTCTGTGCTAGTGTCACTTTGTGCTAGTGTAAAAATTTGCTAGCGTAATATTGCGCCAGTGTAACTCTGCGCGAGTTTAACTCTGAGCTAGTGTAACTCTGTGATAGTGTAACTCCGTGCTAGTATAACTCTGCACTAGTGTAACTCTGTGCTAGTGTAACTCTGTGCTAGTGTAATTCTGTGCCAGTGTAACTCTGCGCGAGTGTAACTCTGCATGATTGTAACTCTGTGCTAGTGTAACTCTGTGCTAGTGTAACTCTCTTCTAGTGTAACTCTGTGCTAGTGTAATTTTGCGCCAGTGTAACAATGCGCGAGTGTAACTCTGTGCTAGTGTAACTCTGTGCTAGTGTAAATCTGTGCTAGTGTAACTCTGCGCTAGTGTAAATCTGCGCCAGTGTAACTCTGCGCGAGTGTAACTATGTGCTAGTGTAATTCTGTGCTAGTGTACCTCTGCGCCAGTTTAATTCTGCGCCAGTGTAAATCTGCGTGAGTGTAACTCTGTGCTAGTGTCACTCTGTGCTAGTGTAACTCTTTGCTAGTGTAATTCTGCACCAGTGTAACTCTGTGCTAGTGTAACTCTGTGCTATTGTAACTCTGTGCTAGTGTAACTCTGCACGAGTGTGACTCTGTGCTAGTGTAACTCTGTGCTAGTGTACCTCTGTGATAGTGTAACTCTGTGCTAGTGTAACTCTGTGCTAGTGTAACTCTGCGCAAGTGTAATTCTGCGCCAGTCTAACTCTGTGCTAGTGTAACTCTGTGCTAGTGTAACTCTGTGCTAGTGTAACTTTGTGCTAGTGTAACTCTGTGCTAGTGTAATTCTGCGCCAGTGTACCTCTATGCTAGTGTAATTCTGCACCAGTGTAACTCTGTGCTAGTGCAACTCTGTGCTAGTGTAACTCTGTGCTAGTGTAACTCTGTGCTAGTGTAACTCTGTGCTAGTGTAACTCTGTGCTAGTGTATCTCTGTGCTAGTGTAATTCTGCGCCACTGTAACTCTGCACAAGTGTAACTCTGTGCTAGTGTAATTCTGTGCCAGTGTAACTCTGCACGAGTGTAACTCTGTGCTAGTGTAACTCTGTGCTAGTGTAACTCTGAGCTAGTGTAATTCTGTGCTAGTGTAACTCTGTGCTAGTGTAATTCTGCGCCAGTGTAACTCTGTGCTAGTGTAACTCTGTGCTAGTGTAATTCTGTGCTAGTGTAACTCTGTGCTAGTGTAACTCTGTGCTAGTGTAATTCTGCGCCAGTGTAACTGTGCACGAGTGTAACTCTGTGCTAGTGTAACTCTGTGCTAGTGTAATTCTGCGCCAGTGTAATTCTGTGCTAGTGTAACTCTGTGCTAGTGTAACTCTGCGCCAGTGTAATTCTGCGCTAGTGTTACTCTGCCCGAGTGTAACACTTTACTAGTGTAACTCTGTGCTAGTGTAACTGTGTGCTAGTGTAATTCTGCACCAGTGTAACTCTACGCGAGTGTAATTCTGTGCTAGTGTAACTCTGTGCTAGTGTAATTCTGCGCCAGTGTAACTCTGCGCGAGTGTAACTCTATGCTGGTGTAACTCTGTGCTAGTGTAATTCTGCGCCAGTGTAAATTTGGGCGAGTGCAACTCTGTGCTAGTGTAACTCTGTGCTAGTGTAACTTTGTGCTAGTGTAACACTGCGCCAGTGTAACTCTGTGCTAGTGTAGCTCTGTGCTAGTGTAACTCTGTGCTAGTGTAAATCTGTGCTAGTGTAATTCTGTACTAGTGTAATTCTGCGCCAGTGTAACTCTGCGCGAGTGTAACTCTGTGCTAGTGCAACTCTGTGCTAGTGTAATTCTGCGCCAGTGTAACTCTGCGCGAGTGTAACTCTGTGCTAGTGTAACTCTGTGCTAGTGTAATTCTGTGCTAGTGTAACTCTGTGCTAGTGTAATTCTGCGCCAGTGTAACTCTGCGCGAGTGTAACTCTGTGCTAGTGTAACTCTGTGCTAGTGTAACTCTGTGCTAGTGTAATTCTGCGCCAGTGTAAATCTGCGCAAGTGTAACTCTGTGCTAGTGTAAATCTGCGCCAGTGTAACTCTGCACGAGTGTAACTCTGTGCTAGTGTAAATCTGTGCTAGTGTAACTCTGTGCTAGTGTAACTCTGTGCTAGTGTAACTCTGTGCTAATGTAATTCTGCGCTAGTGTAACTCTATGCTAGTGTAATTCTGCGCCAGTGTAACTCTGTGCTAGTGTAACTCTGTGCTATTGTAACTCTGTGCTAGTGTAAATCTGTGCTAGTGTATTTCTTCGCCAGTGTAACTCTGTGCTAGTGTAACTCTGTGCTAGTGTAACTTTGTGCTAGTGTAACACTGCGCCAGTGTAACTCTGTGCTAGTGTAACTCTGTGCTAGTGTAACTCTGTGCTAGTGTAAATCTGTGCTAGTGTAATTCTGTGCTAGTGTTTTTCTGCGCCAGTGTAACTCTGCTCGAGTGTAACTCTGTGCTAGTGTAATTCTGTGCTAGTGTAAATCTGCGCCAGTGTAACTCTGCGCGAGTGTAACTCTGTGCTAGTGTAACTTTGTGCTAGTGTAACTCTGTGCTAGTGTAACTCTGCGCCAGTGTAATTCTGCGCCAGTGTAACTCTGCGCGAGTGTCACTCTGTGCTAGTGTAAATCTGTGCTAGTGTAACTCTGTGCTAGTTTAATTCTGCGCCAGTGTAACTCTGCGCGAGTGTAACTCTGTGCTAGTGTAACTCTATGCTAGTGTAACTCTGTGCTAGTGTAACTTTGTGCTAGTGTAACTCTGTGCTAGTGTAATTCTGCGCCAGTGTAACTCTATGCTAGTGTAATTCTGCGCCAGTGTAACTCTGTGCTAGTGTAACTCTGTGCTAGTGTAACTCTGTGCTAGTGTAATTCTGCGCCAGTGTAACTGTGCGCGAGTGTAACTCTGTGCTAGTGTAACTCTGTGCTAGTGTAATTCTGCGCCAGTGTAATTCTGTGCTAGTGTAACTCTGTGCTAGTGTAACTCTGCGCCAGTGTAATTCTGCGCTAGTGTTACTCTGCCCGAGTGTAACACTTTACTAGTGTAACTCTGTGCTAGTGTAACTGTGTGCTAGTGTAATTCTGCACAAGTGTAACTCTACGCGAGTGTAATTCTGTGCTAGTGTAACTCTGTGCTAGTGTAATTCGGCGCCAGTGTAACTCTGCGCGAGTGTAACTCTATGCTAGTGTAACTCTGTGCTAGTGTAATTCTGCGCCAGTGTAAATTTGCGCGAGTGTAACTCTGTGCTAGTGTAACTCTGTGCTAGTGTAACTCTGTTCTAGTGTAACTCTGTGCTAGTGTAACTCTGTGCTAGTGTAATTCTGCGCCAGTGTAACTCTGCGCGTGTGTAACTCTGTGCTAGTGTATCTCTGTGCTAGTGTATCTCTGTGCTAGTTCAACTCTGTGCTAGTGTAACTCTGTGCTAGTGTAATTCTGCGCCAGTGTAACTCTGTGCTAGTGTAACTCTGTGCTATTGTAACTCTGTGCTAGTGTAACTCTGCACAAGTGTGACTCTGTGCTAGTGTAACTCTGTGCCAGTGTACCTCTGTGCTAGTGTAACTCTGTGCTAGTGTAACTCTGTGCTAGTGTAACTCTGCGCCAGTGTAATTCTGCGCCAGTGTAACTCTGTGCTAGTGTAACTCTGTGCTAGTGTAACTCTGTGCTAGTGTAACTCTGTGCTAGTGTCACTTTGTGCTAGTGTAAAAATTTGCTAGCGTAATATTGCGCCAGTGTAACTCTGCGCGAGTTTAACTCTGAGCTAGTGTAACTCTGTGATAGTGTAACTCCGTGCTAGTATAACTCTGCACTAGTGTAACTCTGTGCTAGTGTAACTCTGTGCTAGTGTAATTCTGTGCCAGTGTAACTCTGTGCGAGTGTAACTCTGCATGATTGTAACTCTGTGCTAGTGTAACTCTGTGCTAGTGTAACTCTCTTCTAGTGTAACTCTGTGCTAGTGTAATTTTGCGCCAGTGTAACAATGCGCGAGTGTAACTCTGTGCTAGTGTAACTCTGTGCTAGTGTAAATCTGTGCTAGTGTAACTCTGCGCTAGTGTAAATCTGCGCCAGTGTAACTCTGCGCGAGTGTAACTATGTGCTAGTGTAATTCTGTGCTAGTGTACCTCTGCGCCAGTTTAATTCTGCGCCAGTGTAAATCTGCGTGAGTGTAACTCTGTGCTAGTGTCACTCTGTGCTAGTGTAACTCTTTGCTAGTGTAATTCTGCACCAGTGTAACTCTGTGCTAGTGTAACTCTGTGCTATTGTAACTCTGTGCTAGTGTAACTCTGCACGAGTGTGACTCTGTGCTAGTGTAACTCTGTGCTAGTGTACCTCTGTGATAGTGTAACTCTGTGCTAGTGTAACTCTGTGCTAGTGTAACTCTGCGCAAGTGTAATTCTGCGCCAGTCTAACTCTGTGCTAGTGTAACTCTGTGCTAGTGTAACTCTGTGCTAGTGTAACTTTGTGCTAGTGTAACTCTGTGCTAGTGTAATTCTGCGCCAGTGTACCTCTATGCTAGTGTAATTCTGCACCAGTGTAACTCTGTGCTAGTGCAACTCTGTGCTAGTGTAACTCTGTGCTAGTGTAACTCTGTGCTAGTGTAACTCTGTGCTAGTGTAACTCTGTGCTAGTGTATCTCTGTGCTAGTGTAATTCTGCGCCACTGTAACTCTGCACAAGTGTAACTCTGTGCTAGTGTAATTCTGTGCCAGTGTAACTCTGCACGAGTGTAACTCTGTGCTAGTGTAACTCTGTGCTAGTGTAACTCTGAGCTAGTGTAATTCTGTGCTAGTGTAACTCTGTGCTAGTGTAATTCTGCGCCAGTGTAACTCTGTGCTAGTGTAACTCTGTGCTAGTGTAATTCTGTGCTAGTGTAACTCTGTGCTAGTGTAACTCTGTGCTAGTGTAATTCTGCGCCAGTGTAACTGTGCACGAGTGTAACTCTGTGCTAGTGTAACTCTGTGCTAGTGTAATTCTGCGCCAGTGTAATTCTGTGCTAGTGTAACTCTGTGCTAGTGTAACTCTGCGCCAGTGTAATTCTGCGCTAGTGTTACTCTGCCCGAGTGTAACACTTTACTAGTGTAACTCTGTGCTAGTGTAACTGTGTGCTAGTGTAATTCTGCACCAGTGTAACTATACGCGAGTGTAATTCTGTGCTAGTGTAACTCTGTGCTAGTGTAATTCTGCGCCAGTGTAACTCTGCGCGAGTGTAACTCTATGCTGGTGTAACTCTGTGCTAGTGTAATTCTGCGCCAGTGTAAATTTGCGCGAGTGCAACTCTGTGCTAGTGTAACTCTGTGCTAGTGTAACTTTGTGCTAGTGTAACACTGCGCCAGTGTAACTCTGTGCTAGTGTAACTCTGTGCTAGTGTAACTCTGTGCTAGTGTAAATCTGTGCTAGTGTAAGTCTGTACTAGTGTAATTCTGCGCCAGTGTAACTCTGCGCGAGTGTAACTCTGTGCTAGTGCAACTCTGTGCTAGTGTAATTCTGCGCCAGTGTAACTCTGCGCGAGTGTAACTCTGTGCTAGTGTAACTCTGTGCTAGTGTAATTCTGTGCTAGTGTAACTCTGTGCTAGTGTAATTCTGCGCCAGTGTAACTCTGCGCGAGTGTAACTCTGTGCTAGTGTAACTCTGTGCTAGTGTAACTCTGTGCTAGTGTAATTCTGCGCCAGTGTAAATCTGCGCAAGTGTAACTCTGTGCTAGTGTAAATCTGCGCCAGTGTAACTCTGCACGAGTGTAACTCTGTGCTAGTGTAAATCTGTGCTAGTGTAACTCTGTGCTAGTGTAACTCTGTGCTAGTGTAACTCTGTGCTAATGTAATTCTGCGCTAGTGTAACTCTATGCTAGTGTAATTCTGCGCCAGTGTAACTCTGTGCTAGTGTAACTCTGTGCTATTGTAACTCTGTGCTAGTGTAAATCTGTGCTAGTGTATTTCTTCGCCAGTGTAACTCTGTGCTAGTGTAACTCTGTGCTAGTGTAACTTTGTGCTAGTGTAACACTGCGCCAGTGTAACTCTGTGCTAGTGTAACTCTGTGCTAGTGTAACTCTGTGCTAGTGTAAATCTGTGCTAGTGTAATTCTGTGCTAGTGTTTTTCTGCGCCAGTGTAACTCTGCTCGAGGGTAACTCTGTGCTAGTGTAATTCTGTGCTAGTGTAAATCTGCGCCAGTGTAACTCTGCGCGAGTGTAACTCTGTGCTAGTGTAACTTTGTGCTAGTGTAACTCTGTGCTAGTGTAACTCTGCGCCAGTGTAATTCTGCGCCAGTGTAACTCTGCGCGAGTGTCACTCTGTGCTAGTGTAAATCTGTGCTAGTGTAACTCTGTGCTAGTTTAATTCTGCGCCAGTGTAACTCTGCGCGAGTGTAACTCTGTGCTAGTGTAACTCTATGCTAGTGTAACTCTGTGCTAGTGTAACTTTGTGCTAGTGTAACTCTGTGCTAGTGTAATTCTGCGCCAGTGTAACTCTATGCTAGTGTAATTCTGCGCCAGTGTAACTCTGTGCTAGTGTAACTCTGTGCTAGTGTAACTCTGTGCTATTGTAACTCTGTGCTAGTGTAATTCTGCGCCAGTGTAACTCTGCGCGAGTGTAACTCTGTGCTAAAGTAACTCTGTGCTAGTGTAACTCTGTGCTAGTGTAACTCTGTGCTAGTATAACTCTGTGCTAGTGTATCTCTGTGCTAGTGTAATTCTGCGCCACTGTAACTCTGCACAAGTGTAACTCTGTGCTAGTGTAATTCTGTGCCAGTGTAAATCTGCACGAGTGTAACTCTGTGCTAGTGTAACTCTGTGCTAGTGTAACTCTGAGCTAGTGTAATTCTGTGCTAGTGTAACTCTGTGCTAGTGTAATTCTGCGCCAGTGTAACTCTGTGCTAGTGTAACTCTGTGCTAGTGTAATTCTGTGCTAGTGTAACTCTGTGCTAGTGTAACTCTGTGCTAGTGTAATTCTGCGCCAGTGTAACTGTGCGCAAGTGTAACTCTGTGCTAGTGTAACTCTGTGCTAGTGTAATTCTGCGCCAGTGTAATTCTGTGCTAGTGTAACTCTGTGCTAGTGTAACTCTGCGCCAGTGTAATTCTGCGCTAGTGTTACTCTGCCCGAGTGTAACACTTTACTAGTGTAACTCTGTGCTAGTGTAACTGTGTGCTAGTTTAATTCTGCACCAGTGTAACTCTACGCGAGTGTAATTCTGTGCTAGTGTAACTCTGTGCTAGTGTAATTCGGCGCCAGTGTAACTCTGCGCGAGTGTAACTCTATGCTAGTGTAACTCTGTGCTAGTGTAATTCTGCGGAGTGTAAATTTGCGCGAGTGTAACTCTGTGCTAGTGTAACTCTGTGCTAGTGTAACTCTGTTCTAGTGTAACTCTGTGCTAGTGTAACTCTGTGCTAGTGTAATTCTGCGCCAGTGTAACTCTGCGCGTGTGTAACTCTGTGCTAGTGTAACTCTGTGCTAGTGTATCTCTGTGCTAGTTCAACTCTGTGCTAGTGTAACTCTGTGCTAGTGTAATTCTGCGCCAGTGTAACTCTGTGCTGGTGTAACTCTGTGCTATTGTAACTCTGTGCTAGTGTAACTCTGCACAAGTGTGACTCTGTGCTAGTGTAACTCTGTGCCAGTGTACCTCTGTGCTAGTGTAACTCTGTGCTAGTGTAACTCTGTGCTAGTGTAACTCTGCGCCAGTGTAATTCTGCGCCAGTGTAACTCTGTGCTAGTGTAACTCTGTGCTAGTGTAACTCTGTGCTAGTGTAACTCTGTGCTAGTGTCACTTTGTGCTAGTGTAAACCTGTGCTAGCGTAATATTGCGCCAGTGTAACTCTGCGCGAGTTTAACTCTGAGCTAGTGTAACTCTGTGATAGTGTAACTCCGTGCTAGTATAACTCTGCACTAGTGTAACTCTGTGCTAGTGTAACTCTGTGCTAGTGTAATTCTGTGCCAGTGTAACTCTGCGCGAGTGTAACTCTGCATGATTGTAACTCTGTGCTAGTGTAACTCTGTGCTAGTGTAACTCTCTTCTAGTGTAACTCTGTGCTAGTGTAATTTTGCGCCAGTGTAACTCTGCGCGAGTGTAACTCTGTGCTAGTGTAACTCTGTGCTAGTGTAAATCTGTGCTAGTGTAACTCTGCGCTAGTGTAAATCTGCGCCAGTGTAACTCTGCGCGAGTGTAACTATGTGCTAGTGTAATTCTGTGCTAGTGTACCTCTGCGCCAGTTTAATTCTGCGCCAGTGTAAATCTGCGTGAGTGTAACTCTGTGCTAGTGTCACTCTGTGCTAGTGTAACTCTTTGCTAGTGTAATTCTGCACCAGTGTAACTCTGTGCTAGTGTAAATCTGTGCTATTGTAACTCTGTGCTAGTGTAACTCTGCACGAGTGTGACTCTGTGCTAGTGTAACTCTGTGCTAGTGTACCTCTGTGATAGTGTAACTCTGTGCTAGTGTAACTCTGTGCTAGTGTAACTCTGCGCAAGTGTAATTCTGCGCCAGTCTAACTCTGTGCTAGTGTAACTCTGTGCTAGTGTAACTCTGTGCTAGTGTAACTTTGTGCTAGTGTAACTCTGTGCTAGTGTAATTCTGCGCCAGTGTACCTCTATGCTAGTGTAATTCTGCACCAGTGTAACTCTGTGCTAGTGCAACTCTGTGCTAGTGTAACTCTGTGCTAGTGTAACTCTGTGCTAGTGTAACTCTGTGCTAGTGTAACTCTGTGCTAGTGTATCTCTGTGCTAGTGTAATTCTGCGCCACTGTAACTCTGCACAAGTGTAACTCTGTGCTAGTGTAATTCTGTGCCAGTGTAACTCTGCACGAGTGTAACTCTGTGCTAGTGTAACTCTGTGCTAGTGTAACTCTGAGCTAGTGTAATTCTGTGCTAGTGTAACTCTGTGCTAGTGTAATTCTGCGCCAGTGTAACTCTGTGCTAGTGTAACTCTGTGCTAGTGTAATTCTGTGCTAGTGTAACTCTGTGCTAGTGTAACTCTGTGCTAGTGTAATTCTGCGCCAGTGTAACTGTGCACGAGTGTAACTCTGTGCTAGTGTAACTCTGTGCTAGTGTAATTCTGCGCCAGTGTAATTCTGTGCTAGTGTAACTCTGTGCTAGTGTAACTCTGCGCCAGTGTAATTCTGCGCTAGTGTTACTCTGCCCGAGTGTAACACTTTACTAGTGTAACTCTGTGCTAGTGTAACTGTGTGCTAGTGTAATTCTGCACCAGTGTAACTCTACGCGAGTGTAATTCTGTGCTAGTGTAACTCTGTGCTAGTGTAATTCTGCGCCAGTGTAACTCTGCGCGAGTGTAACTCTATGCTGGTGTAACTCTGTGCTAGTGTAATTCTGCGCCAGTGTAAATTTGCGCGAGTGTAACTCTGTGCTAGTGTAACTCTGTGCTAGTGTAAATCGGTTCTAGTGTAACTCTGTGCTAGTGTAACTCTGTGCTAGTGTAATTCTGCGCCAGTGTAACTCTGCGCGTGTGTAACTCTGTGCTAGTGTAACTCTGTGCTAGTGTATCTCTGTGCTAGTTCAACTCTGTGCTAGTGTAACTCTGTGCTAGTGTAATTCTGCGCCAGTGTAACTCTGTGCTAGTGTAACTCTGTGCTATTGTAACTCTGTGCTAGTGTAATTTTGCACAAGTGTGATTCTGTGCTAGTGTAACTCTGTGCCAGTGTACCTCTGTGCTAGTGTAACTCTGTGCTAGTGTAACTCTGTGCTAGTGTAACTCTGCGCCAGTGTAATTCTGCGCCAGTGTAACTCTGTGCTAGTGTAACTCTGTGCTAGTGTAACTCTGTGCTAGTGTAACTCTGTGCTAGTGTCACTTTGTGCTAGTGTAAACCTGTGCTAGCGTAATTCTGCGCCAGTGTAACTCTGCGCGAGTTTAACTCTGAGCTAGTGTAACTCTGTGATAGTATAACTCCGTGCTAGTATAACTCTGCACTAGTGTAACTCTGTGCTAGTGTAACTCTGTGCTAGTGTAATTCTGTGCCAGTGTAACTCTGCGCGAGTGTAACTCTGCATGATTGTAACTCTGTGCTAGTGTAACTCTGTGCTAGTGTAACTCTCTTCTAGTGTAACTCTGTGCTAGTGTAATTTTGCGCCAGTGTAACTCTGCGCGAGTGTAACTCTGTGCTAGTGTAACTCTGTGCTAGTGTAACTCTGTGATAGTGTAACTCTGCGCTAGTGTAAATCTGCGCCAGTGTAACTCTGCGCGAGTGTAACTATGTGCTAGTGTAATTCTGTGCTAGTGTAACTCTGCGCCAGTTTAATTCTGCGCCAGTGTAAATCTGCGTGAGTGTAACTCTGTGCTAGTGTAACTCTGTGCTAGTGTAACTCTTTGCTAGTGTAATTCTGCACCAGTGTAACTCTGTGCTAGTGTAACTCTGTGCTATTGTAACTCTGTGCTAGTGTAACTCTGCACGAGTGTGACTCTGTGCTAGTGTAACTCTGTGCTAGTGTACCTCTGTGACAGTGTAACTCTGTGCTAGTGTAACTCTGTGCTAGTGTAACTCTGCGCAAGTGTAATTCTGCGCCAGTGTAACTCTGTGCTAGTGTAACTCTGCGCAAGTGTAACTCTGTGCTAGTGTAACTCTGTGCTAGTGTCACTCTGTGCTAGTGTAACTCTGTATTAGCGTAAATCTGCGCCAGTGTAACTCTGCGCGAGTTTAACTCTGTGCTAGTGTAAATCTTTGATAGTGTAACTCTGTGCCAGTATAACTCTGCACTAGTGTAACTCTGTGCTAGTGTAACTCTGTGCTAGTGTAATTCTGCGCCAGTGTAACGCTGCGCGAGTGTAACTCTGTGCTAGTGTAACTCTGTGCTAGTGTAACTCTGTGCTAGTGTAAATCTGTGCTAGTGTAATTCTGCGCCAGTGTAACTCTGTGCTAGTGTAACTCTGTGCTAGTGTAACTCTGTGCTAGTGTAACTCTGCGCTAGTGTAATTCTGCACCAGTGTAACTCTGCGTGAGTGTAACTCTGTGCTAGTGTAAATCTGTGCTAGTGTAACTCTGTGCTGGTGTAAATCTGTGCTAGTGTAATTCTGCGCCAGTGTAACTCTGCGTGAGTGTAACTCTGTGCTAGTGTAACTCTGTGCTAGTGTAACTCTGTGCTAGTGTAACACTTTGCTAGTGTAATTCTGCGCCAGTGTAACTCTGCACGAGTGTAACTCTGTGCTAGTGTAACTCTGTGCTAGTGTAATTCTGCGCCAGTGTAACACTGTGCGAGTGTAACTCTGTGCTAGTGTAACTCTGTGCTAGTGTAACTCTATGCTAGTGTAACTCTGTGCCAGTGTAATTCTGCGCCAGTGTAACTCTGCGCGAGTGTAACTCTGTGCTATTGTAACTCTGCGCTAGTGTAACTCTGTGCTAGTGTAACTCTGTGCTAGTGTAATTCTGCGCCAGTGTAACTCTGCGCGAGTGTAACTCAGTGCTAGTGTAACTCTGTGCTCGTGTAACTCTGTGCTAGTGTAACTCTGTGCTAGTGTAATTCTGCGCCAGTGTAACTCTGTGCTAGTGTAGCTCTGTGCTAGTGTAACTCTGTGCTAGTGTAACTCTGTGCTAGTGTAATTCTGCACCAGTGTAACTCTGCACGAGTGTAACTCTGTGCAAAAGTAACTCTGTGCTAGTGTAACTCTGTGCTAGTGTAACTCTGTGCTATTGTAACTCTGTGCTAGTCTAAATCTGCGCCAGTGTAACTCTGCGCGAGTGTAAATCTGTGCTAGTGTAATTCTGCGCCAGTGTAACTCTGCGTGAGTGTAACTCTGTGCTAGTGTAACTCTGTGCTAGTGTAATTCTGTGCTAGTGTAACTCTGTGCTAGTGTAACTCTGTGCTAGTGTAAATCTGCGCCAGTGTAAGTCTGCGCGAGTGTAACTCTGTGCTAGTGTAACTCTGTGCTGGTGTAACTCTGCGCCAGTTTAATTCTGCGCCAGTGTAACTCTGCGCGAGTGTAACTCTGTGCTAGTGTAACTCTGTGCTAGTGTAATTCTGCACCAGTGTAACTCTGCGCGAGTGTAACTCTGTGCTAGTGTAACTCTGTGCTAGTGTAATTCTGCGCCAGTGTAACTCTGCGCGAGTGTAACTCTGTGCTAGTGTAACTCTGTGCTAGTGTAACTCTGTGCTAGTGTAATTCTGCGCCAGTGTAATTCTGCGCCAGTGTAACTCTGTGCTAGTGTAACTCTGTGCTAGTGTAACTCTGTGCTAGTGCAAATCTGTGCTAGTGTAATTTTGTGCTAGTGTAATTCTGCGCCGGTGTAACTCTGCGCGAGTGTAATTCTGAGCTGGTGTAACTCTGTGCTAGTGTAATTCTGCGCCAGTGTAACTCTGCGCGAGTGTAATTCTGTGCTAGTGGAACTCTGTGCTAGTGTAACTCTGTGCTAGTGTAACTCTGTGCTAGTGTAATTCAGCGCCAGTGTAACTCTGCACGAGTGTAACTCTGTTCTAGTGTAACTCTGTGCTAGTGTAACTCTGTGCTAGTTTAATTCTGCGCCAGTGTAACTCAGCGCGAGTGTAACTCTGTGCTAGTGTAACTCTGTGCTAGTGTAACTCTGTGCTAGTGTAACTTTGTGCTAGTGTAACTCTGTGCTAGTGTAATTCTGCACCAGTGTAACTCTATGCTAGTGTAATTCTGCGCCAGTGTAACTCTGTGCTAGTGTAAGTCTGTGCTAGTGTAACTCTTGCTAGAGTAACTCTGTGCTAGTGTAATTCTGCGCCAGTGTAACTCTGCGTGAGTGTAACTCTGTGCTAAATTAACTCTGTGCTAGTGTAACTCTGTGCTAGTGTAACTCTGTGATAGTGTAACTCTGTGCTAGTGTAATTCTGCGCCAGTGTAACTCTGCGCGAGTGTAACTCTGTGCTAGTGTAATTCTGTGCCAGTGTAACTCTGCACGAGTGTAACTCTGTGCTAGTGTAACTCTATGCTAGTGTAACTCTGTGCTAGTGTAACTCTGTGCTAGTGTAATTCTGCGCCAGTGTAACTCTATGCTAGTGTAATTCTGCGCCAGTGTTACTCTGTGCTAGTGTAACTCTGTGCTAGTGTAACTCTGTGTTATTGTAACTCTGTGCTAGAGTAATTCTGCGCCAGTGTAACTCTGCACGAGTGTAACTCTGTGCTAGTGTAATTCTGTGCATGTGTGTAACTCTGCACGAGTGTAACTCTGTGCTAGTGTAACTCTGTGCAAGTGTAACTCTGAACTAGTGTAACTCTGTGCTAGTGTAACTCTGTGCTAGTGTAATTCTGCGCCAGTGTAACTCTGTGCTAGTGTAACTCTGTGCTAGTGTAACTCTGTGCTAGTGTAACTCTGTGCTAGTGTAATTCTGCGCCAGTGTAACTGTGCGCGAGTGTAACTCTGTGCTAGTGTAACTCTGTGCTAGTGTAATTCTGCGCCAGTGTAATTCTGTGCTAGTGTAACTCTGTGCTAGTGTAACTCTGTGCTAGTGTAATTCTGCGCCAGTGTTACTCTGCCCGAGTGTAACACTTTACTAGTGTAACTCTGTGCTAGTGTAACTGTGTGCTAGTGTAATTCTGCACCAGTGTAACTCTACGTGAGTGTAATTCTGTGCTAGTGTAACTCTGTGCTAGTGTAATTCTGCGCCAGTGTAACTCTGCGCGAGTGTAACTCTGTGCTAGTGTAACTCTGTGCTAGTGTAATTCTGCGCCAGTGTAAATCTGCGCGAGTGTAACTCTGTGCTAGTGTAACTCTGTGCTAGTGTAACTCTGTTCTAGTGTAACTCTGTGCTAGTGTAACTCTGTGCTAGTGTAATTCTGCGCCAGTGTAACTCTGCGCGTGTGTAAATCTGTGCTAGTATCACTCTGTGCTAGTGTAACTCTGTGCTAGTTCAACTCTGTGCTAGTGTAACTCTGTGCTAGTGTAATTCTGCGCCAGTGTAACTCTGTGCTAGTGTAACTCTGTGCTATTGTAACTCTGTGCTAGTGTAACTCTGCACGAGTGTGACTCTGTGCTAGTGTAACTCTGTGCTAGTGTACATCTGTGCTAGTGTAACTCTGTGCTAGTGTAACTCTGTGCTGGTGTAACTCTGCGCCTGTGTAATTCTGCGCCAGTGTAACTCTGTGCTAGTGTAACTCTGTGCTGGTGTAACTCTGTGCTAGTGTAATTCTGCGCCAGTGTAACTCTGTGCGAGTGTAACTCTGTGCTAAAGTAAATCTTTGCTAGTGTAACTCTGTGCTAGTGTAACTCTGTGCTAGTGTAACTCTGTGCTAGTGTAATTCTGCGCCAGTGTAACTCTACGCAAGTGTAACTCTGTGCAAGTGTAATTCTGTGCCAGTGTAACTCTGCACGAGTGTAACTCTGTGCTAGTGTAACTCTGTGCTAGTGTAACTCTGTGCTAGTGTAACTCTGTGCTAGTGTAACTCTGTGCTAGTGTAATTCTGCGCCAGTGTAACTCTATGCTAGTGTAATTCTGCGCCAGTGTAACTCTGTGCTAGTGTAACTCTGTGCTATTGTAACTCTGTGCTAGTGTAACTCTGTGGTAGTGTAATTCTTCGCCAGTGTAACTCTGTGCTAGTGTAACTCGGTGCTAGTGTAACTTTGTGCTAGTGTAACACTGCGCCAGTGTAACTCTGTGCTAGTGTAACTCTGTGCTAGTGTAACTCTGTGCTAGTGTAAATCTGTGCTAGTGTAATTCTGTGCTAGTGTAATTCTGCGCCAGTGTAACTCTGCGCGAGTGTAACTCTGTGCTAGTGTAACTCTGTGCTTGTGTAATTCTGCGCCAGTGTAAGTCTGCGCGAGTGTAACTCTGTGCTAGTGTAACTTTGTGCTAGCGTAACTCTGTGCTAGTGTAACTCTGCGCCAGTGTAATTCTGCGCCAGTGTAACTCTGCGCGAGTGTAACTCTGTGCTAGTGTAACTCTATGCTAGTGTAACTCTGTGCTAGTGTAACTTTGTGCTAGTGTAACTCTGTGCTAGTGTAATTCTGCGCCAGTGTAACTCTATGCTAGTGAAATTCTGCGCCAGTGTAACTCTGTGCTAGTGTAACTCTGTGCTAGTGTAACTCTGTGCTATTGTAACTTTGTGCTAGTGTAATTCTGCGCCAGTGTAACTCTGCGCGAGTGTAACTCTGTGCCAAAGTAACTCTGTGCTAGTGTAATTCTGTGCTAGTGTAACTCTGTGTTAGTGTAACTCTGTGCTAGTGTAACTCTATGCTAGTGTAATTCTGCGCCAGTGTAACTGTGCGCTAGTGTAACTCTGTGCTATTGTAACGCTGTGCTAGTGTAATTCTGCGCCAGTGTAACTCTGCGCGAGAGTAACTCTGTGCTAAATTAACTCTGTGCTAGTGTAACTCTGTGCTAGTGTAACTCTGTGATAGTGTAACTCTATGCTAGTGTAATTCTGCGCCAGTGTAACTCTGCGCGAGTGTAACTCTGTGCTAGTGTAATTCTGCGCCAGTGTAACTCTGCACGAGTGTAACTTTGTGCTAGTGTAAATCTATGCTAGTGTAACTCTGTGCTAGTGTAACTCTGTGCTAGTGTAATTCTGCGCCAGTGTAACTCTATGCTAGTGTAATTCTGCGCCAGTGTAACTCTGCACGAGTGTAACACTGTGCTAGTGTAATTCTGTGCCAGTGTTACTCTGCACGAGTGTAACTCTGTGCTAGTGTAAGTCTGCGCCAGTGTAACTCGGCGCGAGTGTAACTTTGTGCTAGTGTTACTCTGTGCTAGTGTAACTCTGTGCTAGTGTAACTCTGTGCTAGTGTAAATCTGCGCCAGTGTAATTCTGCGCGAGTGTAACTCTGTGCTAGTGTAATTCTGTGCTAGTGTAACTCTGCGCCAGTTTAATTCTGCGCCAGTGTAACTCTCCGCGAGTGTAACTCTGTGCTAGTGTAACTCTGTGCTAGTGTAACTCTTTGCTAGTGTAATCCTGCACCAGTGTAACTCTGCGCGAGTGTAACTCTGTGCTAGTGTAACTCTGTGCTAGTGTAATTCTGCGCCAGTGTAACTCTGCGCGAGTGTAACTCTGTGCTAGTGTAACTCTGTGCTAGTGTAACTCTGTGCTAGTGTAACTCTGTGCTAGTGTAATTCTGCGCCAGTGTAACTCTGTGCTAGTGTGACTCTGTGCTAGTGTAACTCTGTGCTAGTGTCACTCTGTGCTAGTGTAACTCTGTGCTAGTGTCACTCTGTGCTAGTGTAACTCTGTGCAAGCGTAATTCTTCGCCAGTGTAACTCTGCGCGAATTTAACTCTGTGCTAGTGTAACTCTGTGATAGTGTAACTCTGTGCTAGTATAACTCTGCACTAGTGTAACTCTGTGCTAATGTAACTCTGTGCTAGTGTAATTCTGCGCCAGTGTAACTCTGCGCGAGTGTAATTCTGTGCTAGTGTAACTCTGCGCCAGTGTAACTATGCACGAGTGTAACTCTGTGCTAGTGTAACTCTGTGCTAGTGTAACTCTGTGCGAGTGTAACTCTGTGCTAGTGTAATTCTGCGCCAGTGTAACTCTATGCTAGTGTAATTCTGCACCAGTGTAACTCTGTGCTAGTGTAACTCTGTGCTAGTGTAATTCTGTGCTAGTGTAACTCTGTGCTAGTGTAATTCTGCGCCAGTGTAACTCTATGCTAGTGTAATTCTGCGCCAGTGTAACTCTGTGCTACTGTAACTCTGTGCTAGTGTAACTCTGTGCTAGTGTAACTCTGTGCTAGTGTAATTCTGCGCCAGTGTAACTCTATGCTAGTGTAATTCTGCGCCAGTGTAACTCTGCACGAGTGTAACACTGTGCTAGTGTAATTCTGTGCCAGTGTTACTCTGCACGAGTGTAACTCTGTGCTAGTGTAACTCTGTGCAAGTGTAACTCTGAGCTAGTGTAACTCTGTACTAGTGTAACTCTGTGCTGGTGTAATTCTGCGCCAGTGTAACTCTGTGCTAGTGTAACTCTGTGCTAGTGTAACACTGTGCTAGTGTAACTCTGTGCTAGTGTAACTCTGTGCTAGTGTAATTCTGCGCCAGTGTAACTGTGCACGAGTGTAACTCTGTGCTAGTGTAACTCTGTGCTAGTGTAATTCTGCGCGAGTGTAACACTGTGCTAGTGTAATTCTGCGCCAGTGTAACTCTGCGTGAGTGTAACTCTGTGCTAGTGTAACTCTGTGCTAGTGTAACTCTGTGCTATTGTAAATCTGTGGTAGTGTAATTCTGCGCCAGTGTAACTCTGCGCGAGTGTAAGTCTGTGCTAAAGTAACTCTGTGCTAGTGTAACTCTGTGCTAGTGTAACTCTGTGCTAGTGTAACTCTGTGCTAGTGTAATTCTGCGCCAGTGTAACTCTGCACGAGTGTAACTCTGTGCTAGTGTAATTCTGTGCCAGTGTAACTCTGCACGAGTGTAATTCTGTGCTAGTGTAACTCTGTGCTAGTGTAATTCTGAGCTAGTGTAACTCTGTAATAGTGTAACTCTGTCCTAGTGTAATTCTGCGCCAGTGTAACTCTTTGCTAGTGTAACTCAGTGCTAGTGTAACTCTGTGCTAGTGTAACTCTGTGCTAGTGTAACTCTGTGCTAGTGTAATTCTGCGCTAGTGTAACTGTGCGCTAGTGTAACTCTGTGCTATTGTAACGCTGTGCTAGTGTAATTCTGCGCCAGTGTAATTCTGCGCGAGTGTAACTCTGTGCTAGTGTAAGTCTGCGCCAGTGTAACTCGGCGCGAGTGTAACTTTGTGCTAGTGTTACTCTGTGCTAGTGTAACTCTGTGCTAGTGTAACTCTGTGCTAGTGTAAATCTGCGCCAGTGTAATTCTGCGCGAGTGTAACTCTGTGCTAGTGTAATTCTGTGCTAGTGTAACTCTGCGCCAGTTTAATTCTGCGCCAGTGTAACTCTCCGCGAGTGTAACTCTGTGCTAGTGTAACTCTGTGCTAGTGTAACTCTTTGCTAGTGTAATCCTGCACCAGTGTAACTCTGCGCGAGTGTAACTCTGTGCTAGTGTAACTCTGTGCTAGTGTAATTCTGCGCCAGTGTAACTCTGCGCGAGTGTAACTCTGTGCTAGTGTAACTCTGTGCTAGTGTAACTCTGTGCTAGTGTAACTCTGTGCTAGTGTAATTCTGCGCCAGTGTAACTCTGTGCTAGTGTGACTCTGTGCTAGTGTAACTCTGTGCTAGTGTCACTCTGTGCTAGTGTAACTCTGTGCTAGTGTCACTCTGTGCTAGTGTAACTCTGTGCAAGCGTAATTCTGCGCCAGTGTAACTCTGCGCGAATTTAACTCTGTGCTAGTGTAACTCTGTGATAGTGTAACTCTGTGCTAGTATAACTCTGCACTAGTGTAACTCTGTGCTAATGTAACTCTGTGCTAGTGTAATTCTGCGCCAGTGTAACTCTGCGCGAGTGTAACTCTGTGCTAGTGTAACTCTGCGCCAGTGTAACTATGCACGAGTGTAACTCTGTGCTAGTGTAACTCTGTGCTAGTGTAACTCTGTGCTAGTGTAACTCTGTGCTAGTGTAATTCTGCGCCAGTGTAACTCTATGCTAGTGTAATTCTGCACCAGTGTAACTCTGTGCTAGTGTAACTCTGTGCTAGTGTAATTCTGTGCTAGTGTAACTCTGTGCTAGTGTAATTCTGCGCCAGTGTAACTCTATGCTAGTGTAATTCTGCGCCAGTGTAACTCTGTGCTACTGTAACTCTGTGCTAGTGTAACTCTGTGCTAGTGTAACTCTGTGCTAGTGTAATTCTGCGCCAGTGTAACTCTGTGCTGGTGTAACTTTGTGCTAGTGTAACTCTGTGCTAGTGTAATTCTGCGCCAGTGTAACTCTATGCTAGTGTAATTCTGCGCCAGTGTAACTCTGTGCTAGTGTAACTCTGTGCTAGTGTAACTCTGTGCTAGTGTAACTCTGTGCTAGTGTAATTCTGCGCCAGTGTAACTGTGCGCGAGTGTAACTCTGTGCTAGTGTAACTCTGTGCTAGTGTAATTCTGCGCTAGTGTAATTCTGTGCTAGTGTAACTCTGTGCTAGTGTAACTCTGCGCCAGTGTAATTCTGCGCCAGTGTTACTCTGCCCGAGTGTAACACTTTACTAGTGTAACTCTGTGCTAGTGTAACTGTGTGCTAGTGTAATTCTGCACCAGTGTAACTTTTCGTGAGTGTAAATCTGTGCTAGTGTAACTCTGTGCTAGTGTAATTCTGCGCCAGTGTAACTCTGCGCGAGTGTAACTCTGTGCTAGTGTAACTCTGTGCTAGTGTAACTCTGTTCTAGTGTAACTCTGTGCTAGTGTAACTCTGTGCTAGTGTAATTCTGCGCCAGTGTAACTCTGCGCGTGTGTAACTCTGTGCTAGTGTAACTCTGTGCTAGTGTAACTCTGTGCTAGTTCAACTCTGTGCTAGTGTAACTCTGTGCTAGTGTAATTCTGCGCCAGTGTAACTCTGTGCTAGTGTAACTCTGTGCTATTGTAACTCTTTGCTAGTGTAACACTGCACGAGTGTGACTCTGTGCTAGTGTAACTCTGTGCTAGTGTACCTCTGTGCTAGTGTAACTCTGTGCTAGTGTAACTCTGTGCTGGTGTAACTCTGCGCCAGTGTAATCCTGCGCCAGTGTAACTCTGTGCTAGTGTAACTCTGTGCTAGTGTAACTCTGTGCTAGTGTAACTCTGTGCTAGTGTAATTCTGCGCCAGTGTAACTCTGCGCGAGTGTAACTCTGTGCTAAAGTAAATCTGTGCTAGTGTAACTCTGTGCTAGTGTAACTCTGTGCTAGTGTAACTCTGTGCTAGTGTAATTCTGCGCCAGTGTAACTCTACGCAAGTGTAACTCTGTGCAAGTGTAATTCTGCGCCAGTGTAACTCTGCACGAGTGTAACTCTGTGCTAGTGTAACTCTGTGCTAGTGTAACTCTGTGCTAGTGTAACTCTGTGCTAGTGTAACTCTGTGCTAGTGTAATTCTGCGCCAGTGTAACTCTATGCTAGTATAATTCTGCGCCAGTGTAACTCTGTGCTAGTGTAACTCTGTGCTATTGTAACTCTGTGCTAGTGTAACTCTGTGCTAGTGTAATTCTTCGCCAGTGTAACTCTGTGCTAGTGTAACTCTGTGCTAGTGTAACTTTGTGCTAGTGTAACACTGCGCCAGTGTAACTCTGTGCTAGTGTAACTCTGTGCTAGTGTAACTCTGTGCTAGTGTAAATCTGTGCTAGTGTAATCCTGTGCTAGTGTAATTCAGCGCCAGTGTAACTCCGCGCGAGTGTAACTCTGTGCTAGTGTAACTCTGTGCTTGTGTAATTCTGCGCCAGTGTAACTCTGCGCGAGTGTAACTCTGTGCTAGTGTAACTTTGTGCTAGCGTAACTCTGTGCTAGTGTAACTCTGCGCCAGTGTAATTCTGCGCCAGTGTAACTCTGAGCGAGTGTAACTCTGTGCTAGTGTAAATCTGTGCTAGTGTAACTCTGTGCTAGTTTAATTCTGCGCCAGTGTAACTCTGCGCGAGTGCAACTCTGTGCTAGTGTAACTCTATGCTAGTGTAACTCTGTGCTAGTGTAACTTTGTGCTAGTGTAACACTGTGCTAGTGTAATTCTGCGCCAGTTTAACTCTATGCTAGTGTAATTCTGCGCCAGTGTAACTCTGTGCTAGTGTAACTCGGTGCTAGTGTAACTCTGTGCTATTGTAACGCTGTGCTAGTGTAATTCTGCGCCAGTGTAACTCTGCGCGAGTGTAACTCTGTACTAAATTAACTCTGTGCTAGTGTTACTCTGTGCTAGTGTAACTCTGTGATAGTGTAACTCTGTGCTATTGTAATTCTGCGCCAGTGTAACTCTGCACGAGTGTAACTCTGTGCTAGTGTAATTCTGCGCCAGTGTAACTCTGCACGAGTGTAACTCTGTGCTAGTGTAACGCTATGCTAGTGTAACTCTGTGCTAGTGTAACTCTGTGCTAGTGTAATTCTGCGCCAGTGTAACTCTATGCTAGTGTAATTCTGCGCCAGTGTAACTCTGTGCTAGTGTATCTCTGTGCTAGTGTAACTCTGTGCTATTGTAACTCTGTGCTAGTGTAATTCTGCGCCAGTGTAACTCTGCACGAGTGTAACTCTGTGCTAGTGTAATTCTGTGCCAGTGTAACTCTGCACGAGTGTAACTCTGTGTTAGTGTAAATCTGTGCAAGTGTAACTCTGAGCTAGTGTAACTCTGTGCTAGTGTAACTCTGTGCTAGTGTAATTCTGCGCCAGTGTAACTCTGTGCTAGTGTAACTCTGTGCTAGTGTAACTCTGTGCTAGTGTAACTCTGTGCTAGTGTTACTCTGTGCTAGTGTAATTCTGCGCCAGTGTAACTGTGCGCGAATGTAACTCTGTGCTAGTGTAACTCTGTGCTAGTGTAATTCTGCGCGAGTGTAACTCTGTGCTAGTGTAATTCTGCGCCAGTGTAACTCTGGGTGAGTGTAACTCTGTGCTAGTGTAACTCTGTGCTAGTGTAACTCTGTGCTATTGTAAATCTGTGCTAGTGTAATTCTGCGCCAGTGTAACTCTGCGCGAGTGTAACTCTGTGCTAAAGTAAATCTGTGCTAGTGTAACTCTGTGCTAGTGTAACTCTGTGCTAGTGTAACTCTGTGCTAGTGTAATTCTGCGCCAGTGTAACTCTACGCAAGTGTAACTCTGTGCAAGTGTAATTCTGCGCCAGTGTAACTCTGCACGAGTGTAACTCTGTGCTAGTGTAACTCTGTGCTAGTGTAACTCTGTGCTAGTGTAACTCTGTGCTAGTGTAACTCTGTGCTAGTGTAATTCTGCGCCAGTGTAACTCTATGCTAGTATAATTCTGCGCCAGTGTAACTCTGTGCTAGTGTAACTCTGTGCTATTGTAACTCTGTGCTAGTGTAACTCTGTGCTAGTGTAATTCTTCGCCAGTGTAACTCTGTGCTAGTGTAACTCTGTGCTAGTGTAACTTTGTGCTAGTGTAACACTGCGCCAGTGTAACTCTGTGCTAGTGTAACTCTGTGCTAGTGTAACTCTGTGCTAGTGTAAATCTGTGCTAGTGTAATCCTGTGCTAGTGTAATTCAGCGCCAGTGTAACTCCGCGCGAGTGTATCTCTGTGCTAGTGTAACTCTGTGCTTGTGTAATTCTGCGCCAGTGTAACTCTGCGCGAGTGTAACTCTGTGCTAGTGTAACTTTGTGCTAGCGTAACTCTGTGCTAGTGTAACTCTGCGCCAGTGTAATTCTGCGCCAGTGTAACTCTGAGCGAGTGTAACTCTGTGCTAGTGTAAATCTGTGCTAGTGTAACTCTGTGCTAGTTTAATTCTGCGCCAGTGTAACTCTGCGCGAGTGCAACTCTGTGCTAGTGTAACTCTATGCTAGTGTAACTCTGTGCTAGTGTAACTTTGTGCTAGTGTAACACTGTGCTAGTGTAATTCTGCGCCAGTTTAACTCTATGCTAGTGTAATTCTGCGCCAGTGTAACTCTGTGCTAGTGTAACTCGGTGCTAGTGTAACTCTGTGCTATTGTAACGCTGTGCTAGTGTAATTCTGCGCCAGTGTAACTCTGCGCGAGTGTAACTCTGTACTAAATTAACTCTGTGCTAGTGTTACTCTGTGCTAGTGTAACTCTGTGATAGTGTAACTCTGTGCTATTGTAATTCTGCGCCAGTGTAACTCTGCACGAGTGTAACTCTGTGCTAGTGTAATTCTGCGCCAGTGTAACTCTGCACGAGTGTAACTCTGTGCTAGTGTAACGCTATGCTAGTGTAACTCTGTGCTAGTGTAACTCTGTGCTAGTGTAATTCTGCGCCAGTGTAACTCTATGCTAGTGTAATTCTGCGCCAGTGTAACTCTGTGCTAGTGTATCTCTGTGCTAGTGTAACTCTGTGGTATTGTAACTCTGTGCTAGTGTAATTCTGCGCCAGTGTAACTCTGCACGAGTGTAACTCTGTGCTAGTGTAATTCTGTGCCAGTGTAACTCTGCACGAGTGTAACTCTGTGCTAGTGTAAATCTGTGCAAGTGTAACTCTGTGCTAGTGTAACTCTGTGCTAGTGTAATTCTGCGCCAGTGTAACTCTATGCTAGTGTAATTCTGCACCAGTGTAACTCTGTGCTAGTGTAACTCTGTGCTAGTGTAATTCTGTGCTAGTGTAATTCTGTGCTAGTGTAACTCTGCGCCAGTTTAATTCTGCGCCAGTGTAACTCTCCGCGAGTGTAACTCTGTGCTAGTGTAACTCTGTGCTAGTGTAACTCTTTGCTAGTGTAATCCTGCACCAGTGTAACTCTGCGCGAGTGTAACTCTGTGCTAGTGTAACTCTGTGCTAGTGTAATTCTGCGCCAGTGTAACTCTGCGCGAGTGTAACTCTGTGCTAGTGTAACTCTGTGCTAGTGTAACTCTGTGCTAGTGTAACTCTGTGCTAGTGTAATTCTGCGCCAGTGTAACTCTGTGCTAGTGTGACTCTGTGCTAGTGTAACTCTGTGCTAGTGTCACTCTGTGCTAGTGTAACTCTGTGCTAGTGTCACTCTGTGCTAGTGTAACTCTGTGCAAGCGTAATTCTTCGCCAGTGTAACTCTGCGCGAATTTAACTCTGTGCTAGTGTAACTCTGTGATAGTGTAACTCTGTGCTAGTATAACTCTGCACTAGTGTAACTCTGTGCTAATGTAACTCTGTGCTAGTGTAATTCTGCGCCAGTGTAACTCTGCGCGAGTGTAATTCTGTGCTAGTGTAACTCTGCGCCAGTGTAACTATGCACGAGTGTAACTCTGTGCTAGTGTAACTCTGTGCTAGTGTAACTCTGTGCTAGTGTAACTCTGTGCTAGTGTAATTCTGCGCCAGTGTAACTCTATGCTAGTGTAATTCTGCACCAGTGTAACTCTGTGCTAGTGTAACTCTGTGCTAGTGTAATTCTGTGCTAGTGTAACTCTGTGCTAGTGTAATTCTGCGCCAGTGTAACTCTATGCTAGTGTAATTCTGCGCCAGTGTAACTCTGTGCTACTGTAACTCTGTGCTAGTGTAACTCTGTGCTAGTGTAACTCTGTGCTAGTGTAATTCTGCGCCAGTGTAACTCTATGCTAGTGTAATTCTGCGCCAGTGTAACTCTGCACGAGTGTAACACTGTGCTAGTGTAATTCTGTGCCAGTGTTACTCTGCACGAGTGTAACTCTGTGCTAGTGTAACTCTGTGCAAGTGTAACTCTGAGCTAGTGTAACTCTGTACTAGTGTAACTCTGTGCTGGTGTAATTCTGCGCCAGTGTAACTCTGTGCTAGTGTAACTCTGTGCTAGTGTAACACTGTGCTAGTGTAACTCTGTGCTAGTGTAACTCTGTGCTAGTGTAATTCTGCGCCAGTGTAACTGTGCACGAGTGTAACTCTGTGCTAGTGTAACTCTGTGCTAGTGTAATTCTGCGCGAGTGTAACACTGTGCTAGTGTAATTCTGCGCCAGTGTAACTCTGCGTGAGTGTAACTCTGTGCTAGTGTAACTCTGTGCTAGTGTAACTCTGTGCTATTGTAAATCTGTGGTAGTGTAATTCTGCGCCAGTGTAACTCTGCGCGAGTGTAAGTCTGTGCTAAAGTAACTCTGTGCTAGTGTAACTCTGTGCTAGTGTAACTCTGTGCTAGTGTAACTCTGTGCTAGTGTAATTCTGCGCCAGTGTAACTCTGCACGAGTGTAACTCTGTGCTAGTGTAATTCTGTGCCAGTGTAACTCTGCACGAGTGTAATTCTGTGCTAGTGTAACTCTGTGCTAGTGTAATTCTGAGCTAGTGTAACTCTGTAATAGTGTAACTCTGTCCTAGTGTAATTCTGCGCCAGTGTAACTCTTTGCTAGTGTAACTCAGTGCTAGTGTAACTCTGTGCTAGTGTAACTCTGTGCTAGTGTAACTCTGTGCTAGTGTAATTCTGCGCTAGTGTAACTGTGCGCTAGTGTAACTCTGTGCTATTGTAACGCTGTGCTAGTGTAATTCTGCGCCAGTGTAATTCTGCGCGAGTGTAACTCTGTGCTAGTGTAAGTCTGCGCCAGTGTAACTCGGCGCGAGTGTAACTTTGTGCTAGTGTTACTCTGTGCTAGTGTAACTCTGTGCTAGTGTAACTCTGTGCTAGTGTAAATCTGCGCCAGTGTAATTCTGCGCGAGTGTAACTCTGTGCTAGTGTAATTCTGTGCTAGTGTAACTCTGCGCCAGTTTAATTCTGCGCCAGTGTAACTCTCCGCGAGTGTAACTCTGTGCTAGTGTAACTCTGTGCTAGTGTAACTCTTTGCTAGTGTAATCCTGCACCAGTGTAACTCTGCGCGAGTGTAACTCTGTGCTAGTGTAACTCTGTGCTAGTGTAATTCTGCGCCAGTGTAACTCTGCGCGAGTGTAACTCTGTGCTAGTGTAACTCTGTGCTAGTGTAACTCTGTGCTAGTGTAACTCTGTGCTAGTGTAATTCTGCGCCAGTGTAACTCTGTGCTAGTGTGACTCTGTGCTAGTGTAACTCTGTGCTAGTGTCACTCTGTGCTAGTGTAACTCTGTGCTAGTGTCACTCTGTGCTAGTGTAACTCTGTGCAAGCGTAATTCTGCGCCAGTGTAACTCTGCGCGAATTTAACTCTGTGCTAGTGTAACTCTGTGATAGTGTAACTCTGTGCTAGTATAACTCTGCACTAGTGTAACTCTGTGCTAATGTAACTCTGTGCTAGTGTAATTCTGCGCCAGTGTAACTCTGCGCGAGTGTAACTCTGTGCTAGTGTAACTCTGCGCCAGTGTAACTATGCACGAGTGTAACTCTGTGCTAGTGTAACTCTGTGCTAGTGTAACTCTGTGCTAGTGTAACTCTGTGCTAGTGTAATTCTGCGCCAGTGTAACTCTATGCTAGTGTAATTCTGCACCAGTGTAACTCTGTGCTAGTGTAACTCTGTGCTAGTGTAATTCTGTGCTAGTGTAACTCTGTGCTAGTGTAATTCTGCGCCAGTGTAACTCTATGCTAGTGTAATTCTGCGCCAGTGTAACTCTGTGCTACTGTAACTCTGTGCTAGTGTAACTCTGTGCTAGTGTAACTCTGTGCTAGTGTAATTCTGCGCCAGTGTAACTCTGTGCTGGTGTAACTTTGTGCTAGTGTAACTCTGTGCTAGTGTAATTCTGCGCCAGTGTAACTCTATGCTAGTGTAATTCTGCGCCAGTGTAACTCTGTGCTAGTGTAACTCTGTGCTAGTGTAACTCTGTGCTAGTGTAACTCTGTGCTAGTGTAATTCTGCGCCAGTGTAACTGTGCGCGAGTGTAACTCTGTGCTAGTGTAACTCTGTGCTAGTGTAATTCTGCGCTAGTGTAATTCTGTGCTAGTGTAACTCTGTGCTAGTGTAACTCTGCGCCAGTGTAATTCTGCGCCAGTGTTACTCTGCCCGAGTGTAACACTTTACTAGTGTAACTCTGTGCTAGTGTAACTGTGTGCTAGTGTAATTCTGCACCAGTGTAACTTTTCGTGAGTGTAATTCTGTGCTAGTGTAACTCTGTGCTAGTGTAATTCTGCGCCAGTGTAACTCTGCGCGAGTGTAACTCTGTGCTAGTGTAACTCTGTGCTAGTGTAACTCTGTTCTAGTGTAACTCTGTGCTAGTGTAACTCTGTGCTAGTGTAATTCTGCGCCAGTGTAACTCTGCGCGTGTGTAACTCTGTGCTAGTGTAACTCTGTGCTAGTGTAACTCTGTGCTAGTTCAACTCTGTGCTAGTGTAACTCTGTGCTAGTGTAATTCTGCACCAGTGTAACTCTGTGCTAGTGTAACTCTGTGCTATTGTAACTCTTTGCTAGTGTAACACTTCACGAGTGTGACTCTGTGCTAGTGTAACTCTGTGCTAGTGTACCTCTGTGCTAGTGTAACTCTGTGCTAGTGTAACTCTGTGCTGGTGTAACTCTGCGCCAGTGTAATCCTGCGCCAGTGTAACTCTGTGCTAGTGTAACTCTGTGCTAGTGTAACTCTGTGCTAGTGTAACTCTGTGCTAGTGTAATTCTGCGCCAGTGTAACTCTGCGCGAGTGTAACTCTGTGCTAAAGTAAATCTGTGCTAGTGTAACTCTGTGCTAGTGTAACTCTGTGCTAGTGTAACTCTGTGCTAGTGTAATTCTGCGCCAGTGTAACTCTACGCAAGTGTAACTCTGTGCAAGTGTAATTCTGCGCCAGTGTAACTCTGCACGAGTGTAACTCTGTGCTAGTGTAACTCTGTGCTAGTGTAACTCTGTGCTAGTGTAACTCTGTGCTAGTGTAACTCTGTGCTAGTGTAATTCTGCGCCAGTGTAACTCTATGCTAGTATAATTCTGCGCCAGTGTAACTCTGTGCTAGTGTAACTCTGTGCTATTGTAACTCTGTGCTAGTGTAACTCTGTGCTAGTGTAATTCTTCGCCAGTGTAACTCTGTGCTAGTGTAACTCTGTGCTAGTGTAACTTTGTGCTAGTGTAACACTGCGCCAGTGTAACTCTGTGCTAGTGTAACTCTGTGCTAGTGTAACTCTGTGCTAGTGTAAATCTGTGCTAGTGTAATCCTGTGCTAGTGTAATTCAGCGCCAGTGTAACTCCGCGCGAGTGTAACTCTGTGCTAGTGTAACTCTGTGCTTGTGTAATTCTGCGCCAGTGTAACTCTGCGCGAGTGTAACTCTGTGCTAGTGTAACTTTGTGCTAGCGTAACTCTGTGCTAGTGTAACTCTGCGCCAGTGTAATTCTGCGCCAGTGTAACTCTGAGCGAGTGTAACTCTGTGCTAGTGTAAATCTGTGCTAGTGTAACTCTGTGCTAGTTTAATTCTGCGCCAGTGTAACTCTGCGCGAGTGCAACTCTGTGCTAGTGTAACTCTATGCTAGTGTAACTCTGTGCTAGTGTAACTTTGTGCTAGTGTAACACTGTGCTAGTGTAATTCTGCGCCAGTTTAACTCTATGCTAGTGTAATTCTGCGCCAGTGTAACTCTGTGCTAGTGTAACTCGGTGCTAGTGTAACTCTGTGCTATTGTAACGCTGTGCTAGTGTAATTCTGCGCCAGTGTAACTCTGCGCGAGTGTAACTCTGTACTAAATTAACTCTGTGCTAGTGTTACTCTGTGCTAGTGTAACTCTGTGATAGTGTAACTCTGTGCTATTGTAATTCTGCGCCAGTGTAACTCTGCACGAGTGTAACTCTGTGCTAGTGTAATTCTGCGCCAGTGTAACTCTGCACGAGTGTAACTCTGTGCTAGTGTA
Source organism: Locusta migratoria (assembly GCA_026315105.1). Taxonomy (NCBI): domain Eukaryota; kingdom Metazoa; phylum Arthropoda; class Insecta; order Orthoptera; family Acrididae; genus Locusta; species Locusta migratoria. Next base: position 81,652,022 of record CM048752.1, read on the forward strand.
ACGCTATGCTAGTGTAACTCTGTGCTAGTGTAACTCTGTGCTAGTGTAATTCTGCGCCAGTGTAACTCTATGCTAGTGTAATTCTGCGCCAGTGTAACTCTGTGCTAGTGTATCTCTGTGCTAGTGTAACTCTGTGCTATTGTAACTCTGTGCTAGTGTAATTCTGCGCCAGTGTAACTCTGCACGAGTGTAACTCTGTGCTAGTGTAATTCTGTGCCAGTGTAACTCTGCACGAGTGTAACTCTGTGCTAGTGTAAATCTGTGCAAGTGTAACTCTGAGCTAGTGTAACTCTGTGCTAGTGTAACTCTGTGCTAGTGTAATTCTGCGCCAGTGTAACTCTGTGCTAGTGTAACTCTGTGCTAGTGTAACTCTGTGCTAGTGTAACTCTGTGCTAGTGTTACTCTGTGCTAGTGTAATTCTGCGCCAGTGTAACTGTGCGCGAATGTAACTCTGTGCTAGTGTAACTCTGTGCTAGTGTAATTCTGCGCGAGTGTAACTCTGTGCTAGTGTAATTCTGCGCCAGGGTAACTCTGGGTGAGTGTAACTCTGTGCTAGTGTAACTCTGTGCTAGTGTAACTCTGTGCTATTGTAAATCTGTGCTAGTGTAATTCTGCGCCAGTGTAACTCTGCGCGAGTGTAACTCTGTGCTAAAGTAAATCTGTGCTAGTGTAACTCTGTGCTAGTGTAACTCTGTGCTAGTGTAACTCTGTGCTAGTGTAATTCTGCGCCAGTGTAACTCTACGCAAGTGTAACTCTGTGCAAGTGTAATTCTGCGCCAGTGTAACTCTGCACGAGTGTAACTCTGTGCTAGTGTAACTCTGTGCTAGTGTAACTCTGTGCTAGTGTAACTCTGTGCTAGTGTAACTCTGTGCTAGTGTAATTCTGCGCCAGTGTAACTCTATGCTAGTATAATTCTGCGCCAGTGTAACTCTGTGCTAGTGTAACTCTGTGCTATTGTAACTCTGTGCTAGTGTAACTCTGTGCTAGTGTAATTCTTCGCCAGTGTAACTCTGTGCTAGTGTAACTCTGTGCTAGTGTAACTTTGTGCTAGTGTAACACTGCGCCAGTGTAACTCTGTGCTAGTGTAACTCTGTGCTAGTGTAACTCTGTGCTAGTGTAAATCTGTGCTAGTGTAATCCTGTGCTAGTGTAATTCAGCGCCAGTGTAACTCCGCGCGAGTGTAACTCTGTGCTAGTGTAACTCTGTGCTTGTGTAATTCTGCGCCAGTGTAACTCTGCGCGAGTGTAACTCTGTGCTAGTGTAACTTTGTGCTAGCGTAACTCTGTGCTAGTGTAACTCTGCGCCAGTGTAATTCTGCGCCAGTGTAACTCTGAGCGAGTGTAACTCTGTGCTAGTGTAAATCTGTGCTAGTGTAACTCTGTGCTAGTTTAATTCTGCGCCAGTGTAACTCTGCGCGAGTGCAACTCTGTGCTAGTGTAACTCTATGCTAGTGTAACTCTGTGCTAGTGTAACTTTGTGCTAGTGTAACACTGTGCTAGTGTAATTCTGCGCTAGTTTAACTCTATGCTAGTGTAATTCTGCGCCAGTGTAACTCTGTGCTAGTGTAACTCGGTGCTAGTGTAACTCTGTGCTATTGTAACGCTGTGCTAGTGTAATTCTGCGCCAGTGTAACTCTGCGCGAGTGTAACTCTGTACTAAATTAACTCTGTGCTAGTGTTACTCTGTGCTAGTGTAACTCTGTGATAGTGTAACTCTGTGCTATTGTAATTCTGCGCCAGTGTAACTCTGCACGAGTGTAACTCTGTGCTAGTGTAATTCTGCGCCAGTGTAACTCTGCACGAGTGTAACTCTGTGCTAGTGTAACGCTATGCTAGTGTAACTCTGTGCTAGTGTAACTCTGTGCTAGTGTAATTCTGCGCCAGTGTAACTCTATGCTAGGGTAATTCTGCGCCAGTGTAACTCTGTGCTAGTGTATCTCTGTGCTAGTGTAACTCTGTGCTATTGTAACTCTGTGCTAGTGTAATTCTGCGCCAGTGTAACTCTGCACGAGTGTAACTCTGTGCTAGTGTAATTCTGTGCCAGTGTAACTCTGCACGAGTGTAACTCTGTGCTAGTGTAAATCTGTGCAAGTGTAACTCTGAGCTAGTGTAACTCTGTGCTAGTGTAACTCTGTGCTAGTGTAATTCTGCGCCAGTGTAACTCTGTGCTAGTGTAACTCTGTGCTAGTGTAACTCTGTGCTAGTGTAACTCTGTGCTAGTGTTACTCTGTGCTAGTGTAATTCTGCGCCAGTGTAACTGTGCGCGAATGTAACTCTGTGCTAGTGTAACTCTGTGCTAGTGTAATTCTGCGCGAGTGTAACTCTGTGCTAGTGTAATTCTGCGCCAGTGTAACTCTGGGTGAGTGTAACTCTGTGCTAGTGTAACTCTGTGCTAGTGTAACTCTGTGCTATTGTAAATCTGTGCTAGTGTAATTCTGCGCCAGTGTAACTCTGCGCGAGTGTAACTCTGTGCTAAAGTAACTCTGTGCTAGTGTAACTCTGTGCTAGTGTAACTCTGTACTAGTGTAACTCTGTGCTAGTGTAATTCTGAGCCAGTGTAACTCTGCACGAGTGTAACTCTTTGGTAGTGTAACTCTGTGCCAGTGTAACTCTGCACTAGTGTAACTCTGTGCTAGTGTAACTCTGTGCTAGTGTAACTCTGAGCTAGTGTAACTCTGTGCTAGTGTAACTCTGTGCTAGTGTAATTCTGCGCCAGTGTAACTCTGTGATAGTGTAACTCTGTGCTAGTGTAACTCTGTGCTAGTGTAACTCTGTGCTAGTGTAACTCTGTGCTAGTGTAATTCTGCGCCAGTGTAACTGTGCGCTAGTGTAACTCTGTGCTATTGTAACGCTGTGCTAGTGTAATTCTGCGCCAGTGTAACTCTGCGCGAGTGTAACTCTGTGCTAGTGTATGTCTGTGCCAGTGTAACTCGGCGCGAGTGTAATTTTGTGCTAGTGTTACTCTGTGCTAGTGTAACTCTGCACGAGTGTAACTCTGTGCTAGTGTAAATCTGCGCCAGTGTAACTCTGCGCGAGTGTAACTCTGTGCTAGTGTAATTCTGTGCTAGTGTAACTCTGCGCCAGTTTAATTCTGCGCCAGTGTAACTCTGCGCGAGTGTAACTCTGTGCTAGTGTAAATCTGTGCTAGTGTAACTCTTTGCTAGTGTAATTCTGCACCAGTGTAACTCTGCGCGAGTGTAACTCTGTGCTAGTGTAACTCTGTGCTAGTGTAACTCTGTGCTAGTGTAACTCTGTGCTAGTGTAATTCTGCGCCAGTGTAACTCTGTGTTAGTGTAACTCTGTGCTAGTGTAACTCTGTGCTAGTGTCACTCTGTGCTAGTGTAACTCTGTGCTAGTGTCACTCTGTGCTAGTGTAACTCTGTGCCAGCGTAATTCTGCGCCAGTATAACTCTGCACTAGTGTAACTCTGTGCTAATGTAACTCTGTGCTAGTGTAATTCTGCGCCAGTGTAACTCTGCGCGAGTGTAACTCTGTGCTAGTGTAACTCTGCGCCAGTGTAACTCTGCACGAGTGTAACTCTGTGCTAGTGTAACTCTGTGCTAGTGTAACTCTGTGCTAGTGTAACTCTGTGCTAGTGTAATTCTGCGCCAGTGTAACTCTATGCTAGTGTAATTCAGCACCAGTGTAACTCTGTGCTAGTGTAACTCTGTGCTAGTGTAATTCTGTGCTAGTGTAACTCTGTGCTAGTGTAATTCTGCGCCAGTGTAACTCTATGCTAGTGTAATTCTGCGCCAGTGTAACTCTGTGCTACTGTAACTCTGTGCTAGTGTAAATCTGTGCTAGTGTAACTCTGTGCTAGTGTAATTCTGCGCCAGTGTAACTCTGTGCTGGTGTAACTTTGTGCTAGTGTAACTCTGTGCTAGTGTAATTCTGCGCCAGTGTAACTCTATGCTAGTGTAATTCTGCGCCAGTGTAACTCTGTGCTAGTGTAACTCTGTGCTAGTGTAACTCTGTGCTAGTGTAACTCTGTGCTAGTGTAATTCTGCGCCAGTGTAACTGTGCGCGAGTGTAACTCTGTGCTAGTGTAACTCTGTGCTAGTGTAATTCTGCGCTAGTGTAATTCTGTGCTAGCGTAACTCTGTGCTAGTGTAACTCTGCGCCAGTGTAATTCTGCGCCAGTGTTACTCTGCCCGAGTGTAACACTTTACTAGTGTAACTCTGTGCTAGTGTAACTGTGTGCTAGTGTAATTCTGCACCAGTGTAACTCTGCGCGTGTGTAACTCTGTGCTAGTGTAACTCTGTGCTAGTGTAATTCTGCGCCAGTGTATATCTGCGCGAGTGTAACTCTGTGCTAGTGTAACTCTGTGCTAGTGTAATTCTGCGCCAGTGTATATCTGCGCGAGTGTAACTCTGTGCTAGTGTAACTCTGTGCTAGTGTAACTCTGTTCTAGTGTAACTCTGTGCTAGTGTAACTCTGTGCTAGTGTAATTCTGCGCCAGTGTAACTCTGCGCGAGTGTAACTCTGTGCTAGTGTAACTCTGTGCTAGTGTAATTCTGCGCCAGTGTATATCTGCGCGAGTGTAACTCTGTGCTAGTGTAACTCTGTGCTAGTGTAACTCTGTTCTAGTGTAACTCTGTGCTAGTGTAACTCTGTGCTAGTGTAATTCTGCGCCAGTGTAACTCTGCGCGTGTGTAACTCTGTGCTAGTGTAACTCTGTGCTAGTGTAACTCTGTGCTAGTTCAACTCTGTGCTAGTGTAACTCTGTGCTAGTGTAATTCTGCGCCAGTGTAACTCTGTGCTAGTGTAACTCTGTGCTATTGTAACTCTTTGCTAGTGTAACACTGCACGAGTGTGACTCTGTGCTAGTGTAACTCTGTGCTAGTGTACCTCTGTGCTAGTGTAACTCTGTGCTAGTGTAACTCTGTGCTGGTGTAACTCTGCGCCAGTGTAATCCTGCGCCAGTGTAACTCTGTGCTAGTGTAACTCTGTGCTAGTGTAACTCTGTGCTAGTGTAACTCTGTGCTAGTGTAATTCTGCGCCAGTGTAACTCTGCGCGAGTGTAACTCTGTGCTAAAGTAAATCTGTGCTAGTGTAACTCTGTGCTAGTGTAACTCTGTGCTAGTGTAACTCTGTGCTAGTGTAATTCTGCGCCAGTGTAACTCTACGCAAGTGTAACTCTGTGCAAGTGTAATTCTGCGCCAGTGTAACTCTGCACGAGTGTAACTCTGTGCTAGTGTAACTCTGTGCTAGTGTAACTCTGTGCTAGTGTAACTCTGTGCTAGTATAATTCTGCGCCAGTGTAACTCTGTGCTAGTGTAACTCTGTGCTATTGTAACTCTGTGCTAGTGTAAGTCTGTGCTAGTGTAATTCTTCGCCAGTGTAACTCTGTGCTAGTGTAACTCTGTGCTAGTGTAACTTTGTGCTAGTGTAACACTGCGCCAGTGTAACTCTGTGCTAGTGTAACTCTGTGCTAGTGTAACTCTGTGCTAGTTTAAATCTGTGCTAGTGTAATCCTGTGCAAGTGTAATTCAGCGCCAGTGTAACTCCGTGCGAGTGTAACTCTGTGCTAGTGTAACTCTGTGCTTGTGTAATTCTGCGCCAGTGTAACTCTGCGCGAGTGTAACTCTGTGCTAGTGTAACTTTGTGCTAGCGTAACTCTGTGCTAGTGTAACTCTGCGCCAGTGTAATTCTGCGCCAGTGTAACTCTGAGCGAGTGTAACTCTGTGCTAGTGTAAATCTGTGCTAGTGTAACTCTGTGCTAGTTTAATTCTGCGCCAGTGTAACTCTGCGCGAGTGCAACTCTGTGCTAGTGTAACTCTATGCTAGTGTAACTCTGTGCTAGTGTAACTTTGTGCTAGTGTAACACTGTGCTAGTGTAATTCTGCGCCAGTTTAACTCTATGCTAGTGTAATTCTGCGCCAGTGTAACTCTGTGCTAGTGTAACTCGGTGCTAGTGTAACTCTGTGCTATTGTAACTCTGTGCTAGTGTAATTCTGCGCCAGTGTAACTGTGCGCTAGTGTAACTCTGTGCTATTGTAACGCTGTGCTAGTGTAATTCTGCACCAGGGTAACTCTGCGCGAGTGTAACTCTGTGCTAGTGTAAGTCTGTGCCAGTGTAACTCGGCGCGAGTGTAACTTTGTGCTAGTGTTACTCTGTGCTAGTGTAACTCTGCACGAGTGTAACTCTGTGCTAGTGTAAATCTGCGCCAGTGTAACTCTGCGCGAGTGTAACTCTGTGCTAGTGTAATTCTGTGCTAGTGTAACTCTGCGCCAGTTTAATTCTGCGCCAGTGTAACTCTGCGCGAGTGTAACTCTGTGCTAGTGTAACTCTGTGCTAGTGTAACTCTTTGCTAGTGTAATTCTGCACCAGTGTAATTCTGCGCGAGTGTAACTCTGTGCTAGTGTAACTCTGTGCTAGTGTAACTCTGTGCTAGTGTAACTCTGTGCTAGTGTAATTCTGCGCCAGTGTAACTCTGTGCTAGTGTAACTCTGTGCTAGTGTAACTCTGTGCTAGTGTCACTCTGTGCTAGTGTAACTCTGTGCTAGTGTCACTCTGTGCTAGTGTAACTCTGTGCCAGCGTAATTCTGCGCCAGTGTAACTCTGCGCGAGTTTAACTCTGTGCTAGTGTAACTCTGTGATAGTGTAACTCTGTGCTAGTATAACTCTGCACTAGTGTAACTCTGTGCTAGTGTAACTCTGTGCTAGTGTAATTCTGCGCCAGTGTAACTCTGCGCGAGTGTAACTCTGTGCTAGTGTAACTCTGCGCCAGTGTAACTCTGCACGAGTGTAACTCTGTGCTAGTGTGACTCTGTGCTAGTGTAACTCTGTGCTAGTGTAACTCTGTGCTAGTGTAATTCTGCGCCAGTGTAACTCTATGCTAGTGTAATTCTGCGCCAGTGTAACTCTGTGCTAGTGTAACTCTGTGCTAGTGGAACTCTGTGCTAGTGTAACTCTGTGCTAGTGTAATTGTGCGCCAGTGTAACTCTATGCTAGTGTAATTCTGCGCCAGTGTAACTCTGTGCTAGTGTAACTCTGTGCTAGTGTAACTCTGTGCTAGTGTAACTCTGTGCTAGTGTAATTCTGCGCCAGTGTAACTCTGTGCTAGTGTAACTTTGTGCTAGTGTAACTCTGTGCTAGTGTAATTCTGCGCCAGTGTAACTCTATGCTAGTGTAATTCTGCGCCAGTGTAACTCTGTGCTAGTGTAACTCTGTGCTAGTGTAACTCTGTGCTAGTGTAACTCTGTGCTAGTGTAATTCTGCGCCAGTGTAACTCTGCGTGAGTGTAACTCTGTGCTAAATTAAATCTGTGCTAGTGTAAATCTGTGCTAGTGTAACTCTGTGATAGTGTAACTCTGTGCTAGTGTAATTCTGCGCCAGTGTAAATCTGCGCGAGTGTAACCCTGTGCTAGTGTCATTCTGCGCCAGTGTAACTCTGCACGAGTGTAACTCTGTGCTAGTGTAACTCTGTGCTAGTGTAACTCTGTGCTAGTGTAACTCTGTGCTAGTGTAATTCTGCGCCAGTGTAACTCTATGCTTGTGTAATTCTGCACCAGTGTAACTCTGTGCTAGTGTAACTCTGTGCTAGTGTAACTCTGTGCTATTGTAACTCTGTGCTAGTGTAATTCTGCGCCAGTGTAACTCTGCACGAGTGTAACTCTGTGCTAGTGTAACTCTGTGCTAGTGTAATTCTGAGCTAGTGTAACTCTGTGATAGTGTAACTCTGTGCTAGTGTAATTCTGCGCCAGTGTAACTCTGTGCTAGTGTAACTCTGTGCTAGTGTAACTCTGTGCTGTGTAACTCTGTGCTAGTGTAACTCTGTGCTAGTGTAATTCTGCGCCAGTGTAATTCTGTACTAGTGTAACTCTGTGCTAGTGTAACTCTTCGCCAGTGTAATTCTGCGCCAGTGTTACACTGCCCGAGTGTAACACTTTACTAGTGTAACTCTGTGCTAGTGTAACTCTGTGCTAGTGTAATTCTGCGCCGGTGTAAATCTGTGCTAGTGTAACTCTGTGCTAGTGTAACTCTGCGCCAGTGTAATTCTGCACCAGTGTTACTCTGCCCGAGTGTAACACTTTACTAGTGTAACTCTGTGCTAGTGTAACTGTGTGCTAGTGTAATTCTTTGCCAGTGTAACTCTGCACGAGTGTAACTCTGTGCTAGTGTAACTCTGTGCTAGTGTAACTCTGTGCTAGTGTAACTCTGTGCTAGTGTAACTCTGTGCTAGTGTAATTCTGCGCCAGTGTAATTCTGTGCTAGTGTAACTCTGTGCTAGTGTAACTCTGCGCCAGTGTAATTCTGCGCCAGTGTTACTCTGCCCGAGTGTAACACTTTACTAGTGTAACTCTGTGCTAGTGTAACTGTGTGCTAGTGTAATTCTGCGCCAGTGTAATTCTGTGCTAGTGTAACTCTGTGCTAGTGTAACTCTGCGCCAGTGTAAATCTGCGCGAGTGTTACTCTGCCCGAGTGTAACACTTTACTAGTGTAACTCTGTGCTAGTGTAACTGTGTGCTAGTGTAATTCTGCGCCCTTGTAACTCTGTGCTGGTGTAACTCTGTGCTAGTGTAACTCTGTGCTAGTGTAATTCTGCCCCAGTGTAACTCTGCGCGAGTGTAACTCTGTGCTAGTGTAACTCTGTGCTAGTGTAATTCTGCGCCAGTGTAAATCTGCGCGAGTGGAACTCTGTGCTAGTGTAACTCTGTGCTAGTGTAACTCTGTTCTAGTGTAACTCTGTGCTAGTGTAACTCTGTGCTAGTGTAATTCAGCGCCAGTGTAACTCTGCGCGTGTGTAACTCTGTGCTAGTGTAAATCTGTGCTAGTGTAACTCTGTGCTAGTTCAACTCTGTGCTAGTGTAACTCTGTGCTAGTGTAATTCTGCGCCAGTGTAACTCTGTGCTAGTGTAACTCTGTGCTATTGTAACTCTGTGCTATTGTAACTCTGCACGAGTGTGACTCTGTGCTAGTGTAACTCTGTGCTAGTGTACCTCTGTGCTAGTGTAACTCTGTGCTAGTGTAACTCTGTGCTAGTGTAACTCTGCGCCAGTGTAATTCTGCGCCAGTGTAACTCTGTGCTAGTGTAACTCTGTGCTAGTATAACTCTGTGCTAGTGTAACTCTGTGCTAGTGTAATTCTGCGCCAGTGTAACTCTGCGCGAGTGTAACTCTGTGCTAAAGTAAATCTGTGCTAGTGTAACTCTGTGCTAGTGTAACTCTGTGCTAGTGTAACTCTGTGCTAGTGTAATTCTGCGCCAGTGTAACTCTACGCAAGTATAACTCTGTGCTAGTGTAATTCTGCGCCAGTGTAACTCTGCACGAGTGTAACTCTGTGCTAGTGACACTCTGTGCTAGTGTAACTCTGTGCTAGTGTAATTCTGTGCTAGTATAACTCTGTGCTAGTGTAATTCTGCGCCAGTGTAACTCTATGCTAGCGTAATTCTGCGCCAGTGTAACTCTGTGCTAGTGTATCTCTGTGCTATTGTAACTCTGTGCTAGTGTAACTCTGTGCTAGTGTAATTCTTCGCCAGTGTAACTCTGTGCTAGTGTAACTCTGTGCTAGTGTAACTTTGTGCTAGTGTCACTTTGCGCCAGTGTAACTCTGTGCTAGTGTAACTCTGTGCTAGTGTAACTCTGTGCTAGTGTAAATCTGTGCTAGTGTAATTCTGTGCTAGTGTAATTCTGCGCCAGTGTAACTCTGCGCGAGTGTAACTCTGTGCTAGTGTAACTCTGTGCTAGTGTAATTCTGCGCCAGTGTAACTCTGCGCGAGTGTAACTCTGTGCTAGTGTAAATTTGTGCTAGTGTAACTCTGTGCTAGTGTAACTCTGCGCCAGTGTAATTCTGCGCCAGTGTAACTCTGCGCGAGTGTAACTCTGTGCTAGTGTAAATCTGTGCTAGTGTAACTCTGTGCTAGTTTAATTCTGCGACAGTGTAACTCTGCGCGAGTGTAACTCTGTGCTAGTGTAACTCTATGCTAGTGTAACTCTGTGCTAGTGTAAATTTGTGCTAGTGTAACTCTGTGCTAGTGTAATTCTGCGCCAGTGTAACTCTATGCTACTGTAATTCTGCGCCAGTGTACTCAGTTCTAGTGTAACTCTGTGCTAGTGTAAATCTGTGCTATTGTAACTCTGTGCTAGTGTAATTCTGCGCCAGTGTAACTCTGCGCGAGTGTAACTCTGTGCTAAAATAACTCTGTGCTAGTGTAACTCTGTGCTAGTGTAACTCTGTGCTAGTGTAACTCTGTGCTAGTGTAATTCTGCGTCAGTGTAACTCTGCACGAGTGTAACTCTGTGCTAGTGTTATTCTGTGCCAGTGTAACTCTGCACGAGTGTAACTCTGTGCTAGTGTAACTCTGTGCTAGTGTAACTCTGAGCTAGTGTAACTCTGTGCTAGTGTAACTCTGTGCTAGTGTAATTCAGCGCCAGTGTAACTCTGTGCTAGTGTAACTCTGTGCTAGTGTAACTCTGTGCTAGTGTAACTCTGTGCTAGTGTAACTCTGTGCTAGTGTAATTCTGCGCCAGTGTAACTCTGCGCGAGTGTAACTCTGTGCTAGTGTAACTCTGTGCTAGTGTAACTCTGTGCTAGTGTAACTCTTTGCTAGTGTAATTCTGCACCAGTGTAACTCTGCGCGAGTGTAACTCTGTGCTAGTGTAACTCTGTGCTAGTGTAATTCTGCGCCAGTGTAACTCTGCGCGAGTGTAACTCTGTGCTAGTGTAACTCTGTGCTAGTGTAGCTCTGTGCTAGTGTAACTCTGTGCTAGTGTAAATCTGCGCCAGTGTAACTCTGCGCGAGTGTAACTCTGTGCTAGTGTAATTCTGTGCTAGTTTAACTCTGCGCCAGTTTAATTCTGCGCCAGTGTAACTCTGCGCGAGTGTAACTCTGTGCTAGTGTAACTCTGTGCTAGTGTAATTCTGCGCCAGTGTAACTCTGCGCGAGTGTAACTCTGTGCTAGTGTAACTCTGTGCTAGTGTAACTCTGTGCTAGTGTAACTCTGTGCTAGTGTAATTCTGCGCCAGTGTAACTCTGTGCTAGTGTAACTCTGTGCTAGTGTAACTCTGTGCTAGTGTCACTCTGTGCTAGTGTAACTCTGTGCTAGTGTCACTCTGTGCTAGTGTAACTCTGTGCTAGTGTCACTCTGTGCTAGTGTAACTCTGTGCCATCGTAATTCTGCGCCAGTGTAACTCTGCGCGAGTTTAACTCTGTGCTAGTGTAACTCTGTGCTAGTGTAATTCTGCGCCAGTGTAACTCTGTGCTAGTGTAACTCTGTGCTAGTGTAACTCTGCGCTAGTGTAACTCTGTGCTAGTGGAATTCGGCACCAGTGTAACACTGCGTGAGTGTTATTCTGTGCTAGTGTAAATCTGTGCTAGTGTAACTCTGTGCTAGTGTAAACCTGTGCTAGTGTATTTCTGCACCAGTATTACTCTGCGTGAGCGTAACTCTGTGCTAGTGTAACTCTGTGCTAGTGTAACTCTGTGCTAGTGTAACTCTTTGCTAGTGTAATTCTGCGCCAGTGTAACTCTGCACGAGTGTAACTCTGTGCTAGTGTAAATCTGTGCTAGTGTAATTCTGCGCCAGTGTAACACTGTGCGAGTGTAACTCTGTGCTAGTGTAACTCTGTGCTAGTGTAACTCTATGCTAGTGTAACTCTGTGCCAGTGTAATTCTGCGCCAGTGTAATTCTGCGCGAGTGTAACTCTGTGCTATTGTAACTCTGTGCTAGTGTAACTCTGTGCTAGTGTAACTCTGTGCTAGTGTAATTATGCGCCAGTGTAACTCTGCGCGAGTGTAACTCTGTGCTAGTGTAACCCTGTGCAAGTGTAACTCTGTGCTAGTGTAATTCTGCGCCAGTGTAACTCTGTGCTAGTGTAACTCTGTGCTAGTGTAACTCTGTGCTAGTGTAACTCTGTGCTAGTGTAATTCTGCACCAGTGTAACTCTGCGCGAGTGTAACTCTGTGCTAAAGTAACTCTGTGCTAGTGTAAGTCTGTGCTATTGTAACTTTGTGCTAGTGTAATTCTGCGCCAGTGTAACTTTGCGCGAGTGTAACTCTGTGCTAGTGTAATTCTGCGCCAGTGTAACTCTGCGTGAGTGTAACTCTGTGCTAGTGTAATTCTGTGCTAGTGTAACTCTGTGCTAGTGTAACTCTGTGCTAGTGTAAATCTGCGCCAGTGTAACTCTGCGCGAGTGTAACTCTGCGCTAGTGTAACTCTGTGCTGGTGTAACTCTGCGCCAGTTTAATTCTGCGCCAGTGTAACTCTGCGCGAGTGTAACTCTGTGGTAGTGTAATTCTGTGCTAGTGTAATACTGCACCAGTGTAACTCTGCGCGAGTGTAATTCTGTGCTAGTGTAACTCTGTGCTAGTGTAATTCTGTGCCAGTGTATCTCTGCGCAAGTGTAACTCTGTGCTAGTGTAACTCTGTGCTAGTGTAACTCTGTGCTAGTGTAACTCTGTGCTAGTGAAATTCTGCGCCAGTGTAACTCTGTGCTAGTGTAACTCTGTGCTAGTGTAACTCTGTGCTGGTGTAAATCTGTGCTAGTGTAATTTTGTGCTAGTGTAATTCTGCGCCAGTGTAACTCTGCGCGAGTGTAACTCTGTGCTTGTGTAACTCTGTGCTAGTGTAACTCTGTGCTAGTGTAACTCTGTGCTAGTGTAATTCTGCGCCAGTGTAACTCTGCACGAGTGTAACTCTTTTCTAGTGTAACTCTGTGCTAGTGTAACTCTGTGCTAGTTTAATTCTGCGCCAGTGTAACTCAGCGCGAGTGTAACTCTGTGCTAGTGTAACTCTGTGCTAGTGTAACTCTGTGCTAGTGTAACTTTGTGCTAGTGTAACTCTGTGCTAGTGTAATTCTGCGCCAGTATAACTCTATGCTAGTTAAATTCTGAGCCAGTGTAACTCTGTGCTAGTGTAACTCTGTGCTAGTGTAACTCTGTGCTAGTGTAACTCTGTGCTAGTGTAATTCTGTGCCAGTGTAACTCTGCGTGAGTGTAACTCTGTGCTAAATTAACTCTGTGCTAGTGTAACTCTGTGCTAGTGTAACTCTGTGATAGTGTAGCTCTGTGCTAGTGTAATTCTGCGCCAGTGTAACTCTGCGCGAGTGTAACTCTGTGCTAGAGTAATTCTGCGGCAGTGTAACTCTGCACGAGTGTAACTCTGTGCTTGTGTAACTCTGTGCTAGTGTAACTCTGTGCTAGTGTAACTCTGTGCTAGTGTAATTCTGCGCCAGTGTAACTCTGTGCTAGTGTAACTCTGTGCTAGTGTAACTCTGTGCTAGTGTAACTCTGTGCTAGTGTAATTCTGCGCCAGTGTAACTGTGCGCGAGTGCAACTCTGTGCTAGTGTAACTCTGTGCTAGTGTAATTTTGTGCTAGTGTAACACTTCGCCAGTGTAACTCTGTGCTAGTGTAACTCTGTGCTAGTGTAACTCTGTGCTAGTGTAAATCTGTGCTAGTGTAATTCTGTGCTAGTGTAATTCTGCGCCAGTGTAACTATGTGCGAGTGTAAATCTGTGCTAGTGTAACTCTGTGCTAGTGTAAATCTGCGCCAGTGTAACTCTGCACGAGTGTAACTCTGTGCTAGTGTAACTCTGTGCTAGTGTAATTCTGTGCTAGTGTAACTCTGTGCTAGTGTAATTCTGCGCCAGTGTAACTCTGCGCGAGTGTAACTCTGTGCTAGTGTAACTCTGTGCTAGCGTAACTCTGTGCTAGTTTAATTCTTCGCCAGTGTAACTCTGCGCGAGTGTAACTCTGTGCTAGTGTAACTCTATGCTAGTGTAACTCTGTGCTAGTGTAACTTTGTGCTAGTGTAACTCTGTGCTAGTGTAATTCTGCGCCAGTGTAATTCTATGCTAGTGTAATTCTTCGCCATTGTAACTCTGTGCTAGTGTAACTCTGTGCTAGTGTAACTCTGTGCTAGTGTAACTATGTGCTAGTGTAATTCTGCGCCAGTGTAACTCTGCGCGAGTGTAACTCTGTGCTAAAGTAAATCTGTGCTAGTGTAACTCTGTGCTAGTGTAACGCTGTGCTAGTGTAACTCTGTGCTAGTGTAATTCTGCACCAGTGTAACTCTGCGCAAGTGTATCTCTGTGCTAGTGTAATTCTGCGCCAGTGTAACTCTGCACGAGTGTAACTCTGTGCTAGTGTAACTCTGTGCTAGTGTAACTCTGTGCTAGTGTAACTCTGTGCTAGTGTAACTCTGTGCTAGTGTAATTCTGCGCCAGTGTAACTCTATGCTAGTGTAATTCAGCGCCAGTGTAACTCTGTGCTAGTGTAACTCTGTGCTAGTGTAAATCTGTGCTAGTGTAATTCTGTGCTAGTGTAATTCTGCGCCAGTGTATCTCTGCGCGAGTGTAACTCTGTGCTAGTGTAACTCTGTGCTAGTGTAATTCTGCGCCAGTGTAACTCTGCGCGAGTGTAACTCTGTGCTAGTGTAACTTTGTGCTAGTGTAACTCTGTGCTAGTGTAACTCTGCGCCAGTGTAATTCTGCGCCAGTGTAACTCTGTGCGAGTGTAACACTGTGCTAGTGCAAATCTGTGCTAGTGTAACTCTGTGCTAGTTTAATTCTGCGCCAGTGTAACTCTGCGCGAGTGTAACTCTGTGCTAGTGTAACTCTATGCTAGTGTAACCCTGTGCTAGTGTAACTTTGTGCTAGTGTAACTCTGTGCTAGTGTAATTCTGCGCCAGTGTAACTCTATGCTAGTGTAATTCTGCGCCAGTGTAACTCTGTGCTAGTGTAACTCTGTGCTAGTGTAACTCTGTGCTATTGTAACTCTGTGCTAGTGTAATTCTGCGCCAGTGTAACTCTGCGCGAGTGTAACTCTGTGCTAAAGTAACTCTGTGCTAGTGTAACTTTGTGCTAGTGTAAGTCTGTGCTAGTGTAACTCTGTGCTAGTTTAATTCTGCGCCAGTCTATCTCTGCACGAGTGTAACTCTGTGCTAGTGTAATTCTGTGCCAGTGTAACTCTGCACGAGTGTAACTCTGTGCTAGTGTAAATCTGTGCTAGTGTAAGTCTGAGCTAGTGTAACTCTGTGCTAGTGTAACTCTATGCTAGTGTAATTCTGCGCCAGTGTAACTCTGTGCTAGTGTAACTCTGTGCTAGTGTAACTCTGTGCTAGTGTAACTCTGTGCTAGTGTAACTCTGTGCTAGTGTAATTCTGCGCCAGTGTAACTGTGCGCGAGTGTAACTCTGTGCTAGTGTAACTCTGTGCCAGTGTAATTCTGCGCCAGTGTAATTCTGTGCTAGTGTAACTCTGTACTAGTGTAACTCTGCGCCAGTGTAATTCTGCGCCAGTGTTACTCTGCCCAAGTGTAACACTTTACTAGTGTAACTCTGTGCTAGTGCAACTGTGTGCTAGTGTAATTCTGCACCAGTGTAACTCTACGCGAGTGTAATTCTGTGCTAGTGTAACTCTGTGCTAGTGTAATTCTGCGCCAGTGTAACTCTGCACTAGTGTAACTCTGTGCTAGTGTAACTCTGTGCTAGTGTAATTCTGCGCCAGTGTAAATCTGCGCGAGTGTAACTCTGTGCTAGTGTAACTATGTGCTAGTGTAACTCTGTTCTAGTGTAACTCTGTACTAGTGTAACTCTGTGCTAGTGTAATTCTGCGCCAGTGTAACTCTGCGCATGTGTAATTCTGTGCTAGTGTAACTCTGTGCTAGTGTAACTCTGTGCTAGTTCAACTCTGTGCTAGTGTAACTCTGTGCTAGTGTAATTCTGCGCCAGTGTAACTCTGTGCTAGTGTAACTCTGTGCTATTGTAACTTTGTGCTAGTGTAACTCTGCACGAGTGTGACTCTGTGCTAGTGTAAATCTGTGCTAGTGTACCTCTGTACTAGTGTAACTCTGTGCTAGTGTAACTCTGTGCTAGTGTAACTCTGCGCCAGTGTAATTCTGCGCCAGTGTAACTCTGTGCTAGTGTAACTCTGTGCTAGTGTAACTCTGTGCTAGTGTAACTCTGTGCTAGTGTAATTCTGCGCCAGTGTAAATCTGCGCGAGTGTAACTCTGTGCTAGTGTAACTCTGTGCTAGTGTAACTCTGTGCTAGTGTAACTCTGTGCTAGTGTAATTCTGCGCCAGTGTAACTCTGTGCTAGTGTAACTCTGTGCTTGTGTAACTCTGTGCTAGTGTAACTCTGTGCTAGTGTAATTCTGCACCAGTGTAACTCTGCGCGAGTGTAACTCTGTGCTAAAGTAACTCTGTGCTAGTGTAACTCTGTGCTAGTGTAACTCTGTGCTATTGTAACTCTGTGCTAGTGTAATTCTGCGCCAGTGTAACTCTGCGCGAGTGTAACTCTGTGTTAGTGTAATTCTGCGCCAGTGAAACTCTGCGTGAGTGTAACTCTGTGCTAGTGTAAATCTGTGCTAGTGTAATTCTGTGCTAGTGTAATTCTGTGCTAGTGTAACTCTGTGCTAGTGTAAATCTGCGCCAGTGTAACTCTGCGCGAGTGTATCTCTGTGCTAGTGTAACTCTGTGCTGGTGTAACTCTGCGCCAGTTTAATTCTGCGCCAGTGTAACTCTGCGCGAGTGTAACTCTGTGCTAGTGTAACTCTGTGCTAGTGTAATTCTGCACCAGTGTAACTCTGCGCGAGTGTAATTCTGTGCTAGTGTAACTCTGTGCTAGTGTAATTCTGCGCCAGTGTAACTCTGCGCGAGTGTAACTCTGTGCTAGTGTAACTCTGGGCTAGTGTAACTCTGTGCTAGTGTAACTCTGTGCTAGTGTAATTCTGCGCCAGTGTAACTCTGTGCTAGTGTAACTCTGTGCTAGTGTAACTTTGGGCTAGTGTAACACTGCGCCAGTGTAAATCTGTGCTAGTGTAACTCTGTGCTAGTGTAACTTTGTGCTAGTGTAAATCTGTGCTAGTGTAATTTTGTGCTAGTGTAATTCTGCGCCAGTGTAACTCTATGCTAGTGTAATTCTGCGCCAGTGTAACTCTGTGCTAGTGTAACTCTGTGCTAGTGTAACTCTGCGCTAGTGTAACTCTGTGCTAGTGTAATTCTGCGCCAGTGTAACTCTGCGTGAGTGTAACTCTGTGCTAAATTAACTCTGTGCTAGTGTAACTCTGTGCTAGTGTAACTCTGTGATAGTGTAACTCTGTGCTAGTGTAATTCTGCGCCAGTGTAACTCTGCGCGAGTGTAACTCTGTGCTAGTGTAATTCTGCGCCAGTGTAACTCTGCACGAGTGTAACTCTGTGCTAGTGTAACTCTGTGCTAGTGTAACTCTGTGCTAGTGTAAATCTGTTCTAGTGTAATTCTGTGCTAGTGTAATTCTGCGCCAGTGTAACTCTGCGCGAGTGTAACTCTGTGCTAGTGTAACTCTGTGCTAGTGTAATTCTGCGCCAGTGTAACTCTGCGCGAGTGTAACTCTGTGCTAGTGTAACTCTGTGCTAGTGTAACTCTGTGCTAGTTTAATTCTGCGCCATTGTAACTCTGCGCGAGTGTAACTCTGTGCTAGTGTAACTCTATGCTAGTGTAACTCTGTGCTAGTGTAACTTTGTGCTAGTGTAACTCTGTGCTAGTGTAATTCTGCGCCAGTGTAACTCTGCGCGAGTGTAACTCTGTGCTAAAGTAAATCTGTGCTAGTGTAACTCTGTGCTAGTGTAACTCTGTGCTAGTGTAACTCTGTGCTAGTGTAATTCTGCGCCAGTGTAACTCTGCGCAAGTGTAACTCTGTGCTAGTGTAATTCTGAGCCAGTGTAACTCTGTGCTAGTGTAACTCTGTGCTAGTGTAATTCTGTGCTAGTGTATGTCTGTGCTAGTGTAACTCTGTGCTAGTGTAATTCTGCGCCAGTGTAATTCTGCACGAGTGTAACTCTGTGCTAGTGTAATTCTGTGCCAGTGTAACTCTGCACGAGTGTAACTCTGTGCTAGTGTAACTCTGTGCTAGTGTAACTCTGAGCTAGTGTAACTCTGTGCTAGTGTAACTCTGTGCTAGTGTAATTCTGCGCCAGTGTAACTCTGTGCTAGTGTAACTCTGTGCTAGTGTAACTCTGTGCAAGTGTAATTCTGTGCTAGTGTAACTCTGTGCTAGTGTAATTCTGCGCCAGTGTAACTGTGCGCGAGTGTAACTCTGTGCTAGTGTAATTCTGTGCTAGTGTAATTCTGCGCCAGTGTAATTCTGTGCTAGTGTAAATCTGTTCTAGTGTAACTCTGCGCCAGTGTAATTCTGCGCCAGTGTTACTCTGCCCGAGTGTAACACTTTACTAGTGTAACTCTGTGCTAGTGTAACTGTGTGCTAGTGTAATTCTGCACCAGTGTAACTCTACGCGAGTGTAATTCTGTGCTAGTGTAACTCTGTCCTAGTGTAATTCTGCGCCAGTGTAACTCTGCGCGAGTGTAACTCTGTTCTAGTGTAACTCTGTGCTAGTGTAATTCTGCGCCAGTGTAAATCTGCGCGAGTGTAATTCTGTGCTTGTGTAACTCTGTGCTAGTGTAACTCTGTTCTAGTGTTACTCTGTGCTAGTGTAACTCTGTGCTAGTGTAATTCTGCGCCAGTGTAACTCTGCGCGTGTGTAACTCTGTGCTAGTGTAACTCTGTGCTAGTGTAACTCTGTGCTAGTGTAACTCTGCGCCAGTGTAATTCTGCGCCAGTGTAACTCTGTGCTAGTGTAACTCTGTGCTAGTGTAACTCTGTGCTAGTGTAACTCTGTGCTAGTGTCACTCTGTGCTAGTATAACTCTGTGCTAGCGTAATTCTGCGCCAGTGTAACTCTGCGCGAGTTTACTTCTGTGCTATTGTAACTCTGTGATAGTGTAACTCTGTGCTAGTATAACTCTGCACTAGTGTAACTCTGTGCTAGTGTAACTCTGTGCTAGTGTAATTCTGCACCAGTGTAAATCTGCGCGAGTGTAACTCTGCATGATTGTAACTCTGTGCTAGTGTAACTCTGTGCTAGTGTAACTCTCTTCTAGTGTAACTCTGTGATAGTGTAATTTTGCGCCAGTGTAACTCTGCGTGAGTGTAACTCTGTGCTAGTGTAACTCTGTGCTACTATAACTCTGTGCTAGTGTAACTCTTTGCTAGTGTAAATCTGCGCCATTGTAACTCTGCACGAGTGTAACTCTATGCTAGTGTAACTCTGTGCTAGTGTAATTCTGCGCCAGTGTAACTGTGTGCGAGTATAAATCTGTGCTAGTGTAACTCTGTGCTAGTGTACCTCTGTGCTAGTGTAACTCTGTGCTAGTGTAACTCTGTGCTAGTGTAACTCTATGCTAGTGTAACTCTGTGCCAGTGTAATTCTGCGCCAGTGTAACTCTGTGCGAGTGTAACACTGTGCTAGTGTAACTCTATGCTAGTGTAACTCTGTGCTAGTGTAACTTTGTGCTAGTGTTACTCTGTGCTAGTGTAATTCTGCGCCAGTGTAATTCTATGCTAGTGTAATTCTGCGCCAGTGTAACTCTGCGCAAGTGTAACTCTGTGCTAGTGTAATTCTGCGCCAGTGTAACTCTGTGCTAGTGTAACTCTGTGCTAGTGTAACTCTGTGCTAGTGTAAATCTGTGCTAGTGTAATTCTGTGCTAGTGTAATTCTGCACCAGTGTAACTCTGCGCGAGTGTAACTCTGTGCTAGTGTAACTCTGTGCTAGTGTAATTCTGCGCCAGTGTAACTCTGCGCGAGTGTAACTCTGTGCTAGTGTAACTTTGTGCTAGTGTAACTCTTTGCTAGTGTAACTCTGCGCCAGTGTAATCCTGCGCCAGTGTAACTCTGCGCGAGTGTACCTCTGTGCTAGTGTAAATCTGTGCTAGTGTAACTCTTTGCTAGTTTAATTCTGCGCCAGTGTAACTCTGCGCGAGTGTAACTCTGTGCTAAAGTAACTCTGTGCTAGTGTAACTCTGTGCTAGTGTAACTGTGTGCTAGTGTAATTCTGCGCCAGTGTAATTCTGCGCGAGTGTAACTCTGTGCTAGTGTAATTCTGTGCCAGTGTAACTCAGCACGAGTGTAACTCTGTGCTACTGTAACTCTGTGCTAGTGTAACTCTGAGCTAGTATAACTCTGTGCTAGTGTAACTCTGTGATAGTGTAATTCTGCGCCAGTGTAACTCTGTGCTAGTGTAACTCTGTGCTAGTGTAACTCTGTGCTAGTGTAACTCTGTGCTTGTGTAACTCTGTGCTAGTGTAATTCTGCGCCAGTGTAACTGTGCGCGAGTGTAACTCTGTGCTAGTGTAACTCTGTGCTAGTGTAATTCTGCGCCAGTGTAATTCTGTGCTAGTGTAACTCTGTGCTAGTGTAACTCTGCGCCAGTGTAATTCTGCGCCAGTGTTACTCTGCCCGAGTGTAACACTTCACTAGTGTAACTCTGTGCTAGTGTAACTCTGTGCTAGTGTAATTCTGCACCAGTGTAAGTCTACGCGAGTGTATTTCTGTGCTAGTGTAACACAGTGCTAGTGTAATTCTGCGCCAGTGTAACTCTGCGCGAGTGTAACTCTGTGCTAGTGTAACTCTGTGCTAGTGTAACTCTGTGCTAGTGTAATTCTGCGCCAGTGTAACTCTGCGCGAGTGTAACTCTGTGCTAGTGTAACTCTGTGCTAGTGTAACTCTGTTCTAGTGTAACTCTGTGCTAGTGTAACTCTGTGCTAGAGTAATTCTGCACCAGTGTAACTCTGCGCGAGTGTAACTCTGTGCTAGTGTAACTCTGTGCTAGTGTAATTCTGTGCTAGTTTAACTCTGTGCTAGTGTAACTCTGTGCTAGTGTAATTCTGCGCCAGTGTTACTCTGTGCTAGTGCAACTCTGTGCTATTGAAACTCTGTGCTAGTGTAACTCTGCACGAGTGTGACTCTGTGCTAGTGTAATTCTGTGCTAGTGTACCTCTGTGTTAGTGTAACTCTGTGCTAGTGTAATTCTGCGCCAGTGTAACTCTGCGCGAGTGTAACTCTGTGCTAGTGTAACTCTGTGCTAGTGTAACTCTGTGCTAGTGTAATTCTGCGCCAGTGTAACTCTGCGCGAGTGTAACTCTGTGCTAGTGTAACTCTGTGC
This sequence comes from Locusta migratoria, assembly GCA_026315105.1. Classification (NCBI taxonomy): domain Eukaryota; kingdom Metazoa; phylum Arthropoda; class Insecta; order Orthoptera; family Acrididae; genus Locusta; species Locusta migratoria. Next base: position 81,672,941 of record CM048752.1, read on the forward strand.
TAGTGTAATTCTGTGCTAGTTTAACTCTGTGCTAGTGTAACTCTGTGCTAGTGTAATTCTGCGCCAGTGTAACTCTGTGCTAGTGCAACTCTGTGCTATTGAAACTCTGTGCTAGTGTAAATCTGCACCAGTGTAACTCCGTGCGAGTGTAACTCTGTGCTAGTGTAACTCTATGCTAGTGTATATCTGTGCTAGTGTAACTCTGTGCTAGTGTAACTCTGTGCTAGTGTAACTCTATGCTAGTGTAACTCTGTGCCAGTGTAATTCTGCGCCAGTGTAAATCTGCGCGAGTGTAACTCTGTGCTAGTGTAACTCTGTGCTATTGTAACTCTGTGCTAGTGTAACTCTGTGCTAGTGTAACTCTGTGCTAGTGTAATTCTGCGCCAGTGTAACTCTGTGCTAGTGTAACTCTGTGCTAGTGTAACTCTGTGCTAGTGTAACTCTGTGCTAGTGTAATTCTGCGCCAGTGTAACTCTGCGCGAGTGGACCTCTCTGCTAAAGTAACTCAGTGCTAGTGTAACTCTGTGCTAGTGTAACTCTGTGCTATTGTAACTCTGTGCTAGTGTAATTCTGCGCCAGTCTAACTCTGTGCGAGTGTAACTCTGTGCTAGTGTAATTCTGCGCCAGTGTAACTCTGCGCGAGTGTAACTCTGTGCTAGTGTAACTCTGTGCTAGTGTAACTCTGTGCTAGTGTAACTCTGCGCCAGTTTAATTCTGCGCCAGTGTAAATCTGCGCGAGTGTAACTCTGTGCTAAATTAACTCTGTGCTAGTGTAACTCTGTGCTAGTGTAACTCTGTGATAGTGTAACTCTGTGCTAGTGTAATTCTGCGCCAGTGTAACTCTGCGCGAGTGTAACTCTGTGCTAGTGTAATTCTGCGCCAGTGGAACTATGCACGAGTGTAACTCTGTGCTAGTGTAACTCTGTGCTAGTGTAATTCTGCGCCAGTGTAAATATGCGCGAGTGTAATTCTGTGCTAGTGTAACTCTGTGCTAGTGTAACTCTGTTCTAGTGTTACTCTGTGCTAGTGTAACTCTGTGCTAGTGTAATTCTGCGCCAGTGTAATTCTATGCTAGTGTAATTCTGCGCCAGTGTAACTCTGCGCAAGTGTAACTCTGTGCTAGTGTAATTCTGCGCCAGTGTAACTCTGTGCTAGTGTAACTCTGTGCTAGTGTAACTCTGTGCTAGTGTAAATCTGTGCTAGTGTAATTCTGTGCTAGTGTAATTCTGCACCAGTGTAACTCTGCGCGAGTGTAACTCTGTGCTAGTGTAACTCTGTGCTAGTGTAATTCTGCGCCAGTGTAACTCTGCGCGAGTGTAACTCTGTGCTAGTGTAACTTTGTGCTAGTGTAACTCTTTGCTAGTGTAACTCTGCGCCAGTGTAATCCTGCGCCAGTGTAACTCTGCGCGAATGTACCTCTGTGCTTGTGTAAATCTGTGCTAGTGTAACTCTGTGCTAGTTTAATTCTGCGCCAGTGTAACTCTGCGCGAGTGTAACTCTGTGCTAGTGTAACTCCATGCTAGTGTAACTCTGTGCTAGTGTAACTTTGTGCTGGTGTAAATCTGTGCTAGTGTAATTCTGCGCCAGTGTAACTCTATGCTAGTGTAATTCTGCGCCAGTGTAACTCTGTGCTAGTCTAACCCTGTGCTAGTGTAACTCTGTGCTATTGTAACTCTGTGCTAGTGTAATTCTGTGCCAGTGTAACTCTGTGCGAGTGTAACTCTGTGCTAAAGTAACTCTGTGCTAGTGTAACTCTGTGATAGTGTAATTCTGCGCCAGTGTAAATCTGCGCGAGTGTAACTCTGTGCTAGTGTAACTTTGTGCTAGTGTAACTCTTTGCTAGTGTAACTCTGCGACAGTGTAATCCTGGGCCAGTGTAACTCTGCGCGAGTGTACCTCTGTGCTAGTGTAAATCTGTGCTAGTGTAACTCTTTGCTAGTTTAATTCTGCGCCAGTGTAACTCTGCGCGAGTGTAACTCTGTGCTAAAGTAACTCTGTGCTAGTGTAACTCTGTGCTAGTGTAACTCTGTGCTAGTGTAACTGTGTGCTAGTGTAATTCTGCGCCAGTGTAACTCTGTGCGAGTGTAACTCTGTGCTAGTGTAATTCTGTGCCAGTGTAACTCTGCACGAGTGTAACTCTGTGCTACTGTAACTCTGTGCTAGTGTAACTCTGAGCTAGTATAACTCTGTGCTAGTGTAACTCTGTGATAGTGTAATTCTGCGCCAGTGTAACTCTGTGCTAGTGTAACTCTGTGCTAGTGTAACTCTGTGCTAGTGTAACTCTGTGCTTGTGTAACTCTGTGCTAGTGTAATTCTGCGCCAGTGTAACTGTGCGCGAGTGTAACTCTGTGCTAGTGTAACTCTGTGCTAGTGTAATTCTGCGCCAGTGTAATTCTGTGCTAGTGTAACTCTGTGCTAGTGTAACTCTGCGCCAGTGTAATTCTGCGCCAGTGTTACTCTGCCCGAGTGTAAAACTTCACTAGTGTAACTCTGTGCTAGTGTAACTCTGTGCTAGTGTAATTCTGCACCAGTGTAAGTCTACGCGAGTGTAATTCTGTGCTAGTGTAACACTGTGCTAGTGTAATTCTGCGCCAGTGTAACTCTGCGCGAGTGTAACTCTGTGCTAGTGTAACTCTGTGCTAGTGTAACTCTGTGCTAGTGTAATTCTGCGCCAGTGTAACTCTGCGCGAGTGTAACTCTGTGCTAGTGTAACTCTGTGCTAGTGTAACTCTGTTCTAGTGTAACTCTGTGCTAGTGTAACTCTGTGCTAGAGTAATTCTGCGCCAGTGTAACTCTGCGCGAGTGTAACTCTGTGCTAGTGTAACTCTGTGCTAGTGTAATTCTGTGCTAGTTTAACTCTGTGCTAGTGTAACTCTGTGCTAGTGTAATTCTGCGCCAGTGTAACTCTGTGCTAGTGCATCTCTGTGCTATTGAAACTCTGTGCTAGTGTAACTCTGCACGAGTGTGACTCTGTGCTAGTGTAATTCTGTGCTAGTGTACCTCTGTGCTAGTGTAACTCTGTGCTAGTGTAATTCTGCGCCAGTGTAACTCTGCGCGAGTGTAACTCTGTGCTAGTGTAACTCTGTGCTAGTGTAACTCTGTGCTAGTGTAATTCTGCGCCAGTGTAACTCTGTGCTAGTGTAATTCTGTGCTAGTGTAACTCTGTGCTAGTGTAACTCTGTGCTAGTGTCACTCTGTGCTAGTGTAACTCTGTGCTAGCGTAATTCTGCGCCAGTGTAACTCTGCGCGAGTTTAAGTCTATGCTAGTGTAACTCTGTGATAGTGTAACTCTGTGCTAGTATAACACTGCACTAGTGTAACTCTGTGCTAGTGTAACTCTGTGCTAGTGTAATTCTGCGCCAGTGTAATTCTGCGCGAGTGTAACTCTGCATGATTGTAACTCTGATCTAGTGTAACTCTGTGCTAGTGTAACTCTCTGCTAGTGTAACTCTGTGCTAGTGTAATTTTGCGCCAGTGTAAATCTGCGTGAGTGTAACTCTGTGCTAGTGTAACTCTGTGCTAGTGTAACTCTTTGCTAGTGTAATTCTGCACCAGTGTAACTCTGCGCGAGTGTAACTCTGTGCTAGTGTAACTCTGTGCTAGTGTAAATCTGCGCCAGTGTAACTCCGTGCGAGTGTAACTCTGTGCTAGTGTAACTCTATGCTAGTGTATATCTGTGCTAGTGTAACTCTGTGCTAGTGTAATTCTGCGCCAGTGTAACTCTGCGTGAGTGTAACTCTGTGCTAGTGTAACTCTGTGCTAGTGTAACTCTGTGCTATTGTAACTCTGTGCTAGTGTAACTCTGTGCTAGTGTAACTCTGTGCTAGTGTAATTCTGCGCCAGTGTAACTCTGTGCTAGTGTAACTCTGTGCTAGTGTAACTCTGTGCTAGTGTAACTCTGTGCTAGTGTAATTCTGCGCCAGTGTAACTTTGCGCGAGTGGACCTCTCTGCTAAAGTAACTCAGTGCTAGTGTAACTCTGTGCTAGTGTAACTCTGTGCTATTGTAACTCTGTGCTAGTGTAATTCTGCGCCAGTCTAACTCTGTGCGAGTGTAACTCTGTGCTAGTGTAATTCTGCGCCAGTGTAAGTCTGCGCGAGTGTAACTCTGTGCTAGTGTAACTCTGTGCTAGTGTAACTCTGTGCTAGTGTAATTCTGCGCCAGTTTAATTCTGCGCCAGTGTAAATCTGCGCGAGTGTAACTCTGTGCTAAATTAACTCTGTGCTAGTGTAACTCTGTGCTAGTGTAACTCTGTGATAGTGTAACTCTGTGCTAGTGTAATTCTGCGCCAGTGTAACTCTGCGCGAGTGTAACTCTGTGCTAGTGTAATTCTGCGCCAGTGGAACTATGCACGAGTGTAACTCTGTGCTAGTGTAACTCTGTGCTAGTGTAACTCTGTGCTAGTGTAACTCTGTGCTAGTGTAATTCTGCGCCAGTGTAACTCTGTGCGAGTGTAACTCTGTGCTAGGGTAACTCTGTGCTAGTGTAATTTTGCGCCAGTGTAAATCCGCGCGAGTGTAACCCTGTGCTAGTGTAACTCTGTGCTAGTGTAACTCTATTCTAGTGTAACTCTGTGCTAGTGTAACTCTGTGCTAGTGTAATTCTGCGCCAGTGTAACTCTGCGCGTGTGTAACTCTGTGCTAGTGTAACTCTGTGCTAGTGTAGCTCTGTGCTAGTTCAAGTCTGTGCTAGTGTAACTCTGTGCTAGTGTAATTCTGCGCCAGTGTAACTCTGTGCTAGTGTAACTCTGTGCTATTGTAACTCTGTGCTAGTGTAACTCTGCACGAGTGTGACTCTGTGCTAGTGTAACTCTGTGCTAGTGTACCTCTGTGCTAGTGTAACTCTGTGCTAGTGTAACTCTGTGCTAGTGTAACTCTGCGCCAGTTTAATTTTGCGCCAGTGTAACTCTGTGCTAGTGTAACTCTGTGCTAGTGTAACTCTTTGCTAGTGTAACTCTGTGCTAGTGTCACTCTGTGCTAGTGTAACTCTGTGCTAGCGTAATTCTGCGCCAGTGTCACTCTGCGCGAGTTTACTTCTGTGCTAGTGTAAGTCTGTGATAGTGTAAATCTGTGCTAGTTTAACTCTGCACTAGTGTAACTCTGTGCTAGTGTAACTCTGTGCTAGTGTAATTCTGCGCCAGTGTAAATCTGAGCGAGTGTAACTCTGCATGATTGTAACTCTGTGCTAGTGTAACTCTGTGCTAGTGTAACTCTCTTCTAGTGTAACTCTGTGCTAGTGTAATTTTGCGCCAGTGTAACTCTGCGTGAGTGTAACTCTGTGCTAGTGTAACTCTGTGCTAGTGTTACTCTGTGCTAGTGTAACTCTTTGCTAGTGTAATTCTGCGCCAGTGTAAATCAGCGCGAGTGTAACTCTGTGCTAGTGTAACTCTGTGCTAGTGTAATTCTGCGCCAGTGTAACTCTGTGCGAGTGTAAATCTGTGCTAGTGTAACTCTGTGCTAGTGTATCTCTGTGCTAGTGTAACTCTGTGCTAGTGTAACTCTGTGTTAGTGTAACTCTATGCTAGTGTATCTCTGTGCCAGTGTAATTCTGCGCCAGTGTAACACTGCGCGAGTGTAACTCTGTGCTAGTGTAACTCTATGCTAGTGTAACTCTGTGCTAGTGCAACTTTGTGCTAGTGTAACTCTGTGCTACTGTAATTCTGCGCCAGTGTAACTCTATGCTAGTGTAATTCTGCAACAAGTGTAACTCTGCGCAAGTGTAACTCTGTGCTAGTGTAATTCTGCGCCAGTGTAACTCTGCACGAGTGTAATTCTGTGCTAGTGTAACTCTGTGCTAGTGTAAATCTGTGCTAGTGTAACTCTGTGCTAGTGTAACTCTGTGCTAGTGTAATTCTGCGCCAGTGTAACTCTACGCTAGTGTAATTCTGCGCCAGTGTAACTCTGTGCTAGTGTAACTCTGTGCTATTGTAACTCTGTGCTACTGTAACTCTGTGCTAGTGTAATTCTTCGCCAGTGTAACTCTGTGCTAGTGTAACTCTGTGCTAGTGTTACTTTGTGCTAGTGAAACACTGCGCCAGTGTAAATCTGTGCTAGTGTAACTCTGTGCTTGTGTAACTCTGTGCTAGTGTAAATCTGTGCTAGTGTAATTCTGTGCTAGTGTAATTTCTGCGCCAGTGTAACTCTGCGCGAGTGTAACTCTGTGCTAGTGTAACTCTGTGCTAGTGTAATTCTGCGCCAGTGTAACTCTGCGCGAGTGTAACTCTGTGCTAGTGTAACTTTGTGCTAGTGTAACTCTTTGCTAGTGTAACTCTGCGCCAGTGTAATTCTGCGCCAGTGTAACTCTGCGCGAGTGTACCTCTGTGCTTGTGTAAATCTGTGCTAGTGTAACTCTGTGCTAGTTTAATTCTGCGCCAGTGTAACTCTGCGCGAGTGTAACTCTGTGCTAGTGTAACTCCATGCTAGTGTAACTCTGTGCTAGTGTAAATTTGTGCTGGTGTAAATCTGTGCTAGTGTAATTCTGCGCCAGTGTAACTCTATGCTAGTGTAATTCTGCGCCAATGTAACTCTGTGCTAGTGTAACCCTGTGCTAGTGTAACTCTGTGCTATTGTAACTCTGTGCTAGTGTAATTCTGCGCCAGTGTAACTCTGTGCGAGTGTAACTCTGTGCTAAAGTAACTCTGTGCTAGTGTAACTCTGTGATAGTGTAATTCTGCGCCAGTGTAACTCTGCGCGAGTGTAACTCTGTGCTAGTGTAACTTTGTGCTAGTGTAACTCTTTGCTAGTGTAACTCTGCGACAGTGTAATCCTGCGCCAGTGTAACTCTGCGCGAGTGTACCTCTGTGCTAGTGTAAATCTGTGCTAGTGTAACTCTTTGCTAGTTTAATTCTGCGCCAGTGTAACTCTGCGCGAGTGTAACTCTGTGCTAAAGTAACTCTGTGCTAGTGTAACTCTGTGCTAGTGTAACTCTGTGCTAGTGTAACTGTGTGCTAGTGTAATTCTGCGCCAGTGTAACTCTGCGCGAGTGTAACTCTGTGCTAGTGTAATTCTGTGCCAGTGTAACTCTGCACGAGTGTAACTCTGTGCTACTGTAACTCTGTGCTAGTGTAACTCTGAGCTAGTATAACTCTGTGCTAGTGTAACTCTGTGATAGTGTAATTCTGCGCCAGTGTAACTCTGTGCTAGTGTAACTCTGTGCTAGTGTAACTCTGTGCTAGTGTAACTCTGTGCTTGTGTAACTCTGTGCTAGTGTAATTCTGCGCCAGTGTAACTGTGCGCGAGTGTAACTCTGTGCTAGTGTAACTCTGTGCTAGTGTAATTCTGCGCCAGTGTAATTCTGTGCTAGTGTAACTCTGTGCTAGTGTAACTCTGCGCCAGTGTAATTCTGCGCCAGTGTTACTCTGCCCGAGTGTAACACTTCACTAGTGTAACTCTGTGCTAGTGTAACTCTGTGCTAGTGTAATTCTGCACCAGTGTAAGTCTACGCGAGTGTAATTCTGTGCTAGTGTAACACTGTGCTAGTGTAATTCTGCGCCAGTGTAACTCTGCGCGAGTGTAACTCTGTGCTAGTGTAACTCTGTGCTAGTGTAACTCTGTGCTAGTGTAATTCTGCGCCAGTGTAACTCTGCGCGAGTGTAACTCTGTGCTAGTGTAACTCTGTGCTAGTGTAACTCTGTTCTAGTGTAACTCTGTGCTAGTGTAAATCTGTGCTAGAGTAATTCTGCGCCAGTGTAACTCTGCGCGAGTGTAACTCTGTGCTAGTGTAACTCTGTGCTAGTGTAATTCTGTGCTAGTTTAACTCTGTGCTAGTGTAACTCTGTGCTAGTGTAATTCTGCGCCAGTGTAACTCTGTGCTAGTGCAACTCTGTGCTATTGAAACTCTGTGCTAGTGTAACTCTGCACGAGTGTGACTCTGTGCTAGTGTAATTCTGTGCTAGTGTACCTCTGTGCTAGTGTAACTCTGTGCTAGTGTAATTCTGCGCAAGTGTAACTCTGCGCGAGTGTAACTCTGTGCTAGTGTAACTCTGTGCTAGTGTAACTCTGTGCTAGTGTAATTCTGCGCCAGTGTAACTCTGTGCTAGTGTAACTCTGTGCTAGTGTAACTCTGTGCTAGTGTAACTCTGTGCTAGTGTCACTCTGTGCTAGTGTAACTCTGTGCTAGCGTAATTCTGCGCCAGTGTAACTCTGCGCGAGTTTAAGTCTATGCTAGTGTAACTCTGTGATAGTGTAACTCTGTGCTAGTATAACTTTGCACTAGTGTAACTCTGTGCTAGTGTAACTCTGTGCTAGTGTAACTTTTTGCTAGTGTAATTCTGCACCAGTGTAACTCTGCGCGAGTGTAACTCTGTGCTAGTGTAACTCTGTGCTAGTGTAAATCTGCGCCAGTGTAACTCCGTGCGAGTGTAACTCTGTGCTAGTGTAACTCTATGCTAGTGTATATCTGTGCTAGTGTAACTCTGTGCTAGTGTAATTCTGCGCCAGTGTAACTCTGCGTGTGTGTAACTCTGTGCTAGTGTAACTCTGTGCTAGTGTAACTCTGTGCTATTGTAACTCTGTGCTAGTGTAACTCTGTGCTAGTGTAATTCTGCGCCAGTGTAACTCTGCGCGAGTGGACCTCTCTGCTAAAGTAACTCAGTGCTAGTGTAACTCTGTGCTAGTGTAACTCTGTGCTATTGTAACTCTGTGCTAGTGTAATTCTGCGCCAGTGTAACTGTGTGCGAGTGCAACTCTGTGCTAGTGTAATTCTGCGCCAGTGTAACTCTGCACGAGTGTAACTCTGTGCTAGTGTAACTCTGTGCTAGTGTAACTCTGTGCTAGTGTAACTCTGCGCCAGTTTAATTCTGCGCCAGTGTAAATCTGCGCGAGTGTAACTCTGTGCTAAATTAACTCTGTGCTAGTGTAACTCTGTGCTAGTGTAATGCTGTGATAGTGTAACTCTGTGCTAGTGTAATTCTGTGCCAGTGTAACTCTGCGCGAGTGTAACTCTGTGCTAGTGTAATTCTGCGCCAGTGGAACTATGCACGAGTGTAACTCTGTGCTAGTGTAACTCTGTGCTAGTGTAACTCTGTGCTAGTGTAACTCTGTGCTAGTGTAATTCTGCGCCAGTGTAACTCTGTGCTAGTGTAACTCTGTGCTAGTGTAACTCTGTGCTAGTGTAACTCTGTGCTAGTGTAATTCTGCGCCAGTGTAACTGTGTGCGAGTGCAACTCTGTGCTAGTGTAATTCTGCGCCAGTGTAACTCTGCACGAGTGTAACTCTGTGCTAGTGTAACTCTGTGCTAGTGTAACTCTGTGCTAGTGTAACTCTGTGCTAGTGTAATTCTGCGCCAGTGTAACTCTGTGCTAGTGTAACTCTGTGCTAGTGTATCTCTGTGCTAGTGTAAATCTGTGCTAGTGTAATTCTGCGCCAGTGCAACTGTGCGCGAGTGCAACTCTGTGCTAGTGTAACTCTGTGCTAGTGTAACTTTGTGCTAGTGTAACACTGCGCCAGTGTAACTCTGTGCTAGTGTAACTCTGTGCTAGTGTAACTCTGTGCTAGTGTAAATCTTTGCTAGTGTAATTCTGTGCTAGTGTAATTCTGCGCCAGTGTAACTCTGCGCGAGTGTAACTCTGTGCTGGTGTAACTCTGTGCTAGTGTAATTCTGCGCCAGTGTAACTCTGCACGAGTGTAACTCTGTGCTAGTGTATCTCTGTGCTAGTGTAATTCTGTAGTAGTGTAACTCTGTGCTAGTGTAATTCTGCACCAGTGTAATTCTGTGCGAGTGTAACTCTGTGCTAGTGTAACTCTGTGCTAGTGTAATTCTGCGCCAGTGTAACTCTGCGCGAGTGTAACTCTGTGCTAGTGTAATTTTGTGCTAGTGTAACTCTGTGCTAGTGTAACTATGCGCCAGTGTAATTCTGCGCCAGTGTTACTCTGCCCGAGTGTAACACTTTACTAGTGTAACTCTGTGCTAGTGTAACTGTGTGCTAGTGTAATTCTGCACCAGTGTAACTCTACGCGAGTGTAATTCTGTGCTAGTGTAACTCTGTGCTAGTGTAATTCTGCGCCAGTGTAACTCTGCGCGAGTGTAACTCTGTGCTAGTGTAACTCTGTGCTAGTGTAATTTTGCGCCAGTGTAAATCTGCGCGAGTGTAACCCTGTGCTAGTGTAACTCTGTGCTAGTGTAACTGTATTCTAGTGTAACTCTGTGCTAGTGTAACTCTGTGCTAGTGTAATTCTGCGCCAGTGTAACTCTGCGCGTGTGTAACTCTGTGCTAGTGTAACTCTGTGCTAGTGTAACTCTGTGCTAGTTCAAGTCTGTGCTAGTGTAACTCTGTGCTAGTGTAATTCTGCGCCAGTGTAACTCTGTGCTAGTGTAACTCTGTGCTATTGTAACTCTGTGCTAGTGTAACTCTGCACGAGTGTGACTCTGTGCTAGTGTAACTCTGTGCTAGTGTACCTCTGTGCTAGTGTAACTCTGTGCTAGTGTAACTCTGTGCTAGTGTAACTCTGCGCCAGTTTAATTTTGCGCCAGTGTAACTCTGTGCTAGTGTAACTCTGTGCTAGTGTAACTCTTTGCTAGTGTAACTCTGTGCTAGTGTCACTCTGTGCTAGTGTAACTCTGTGCTAGCGTAATTCTGCGCCAGTGTCACTCTGCGCGAGTTTACTTCTGTGCTAGTGTAAGTCTGTGATAGTGTAAATCTGTGCTAGTTTAACTCTGCACTAGTGTAACTCTGTGCTAGTGTAACTCTGTGCTAGTGTAATTCTGCGCCAGTGTAAATCTAAGCGAGTGTAACTCTGCATGATTGTAACTCTGTGCTAGTGTAACTCTGTGCTAGTGTAACTCTCTTCTAGTGTAACTCTGTGCTAGTGTAATTTTGCGCCAGTGTAACTCTGCGTGAGTGTAACTCTGTGCTAGTGTAACTCTGTGCTAGTGTTACTCTGTGCTAGTGTAACTCTTTGCTAGTGTAATTCTGCGCCAGTGTAAATCAGCGCGAGTGTAACTCTGTGCTAGTGTAACTCTGTGCTAGTGTAATTCTGCGCCAGTGTAACTCTGTGCGAGTGTAACTCTGTGCTAGTGTAACTCTGTGCTAGTGTATCTCTGTGCTAGTGTAACTCTGTGCTAGTGTAACTCTATGCTAGTGTATCTCTGTGCCAGTGTAATTCTGCGCCAGTGTAACACTGTGCGAGTGTAACTCTGTGCTAGTGTAACTCTATGCTAGTGTAACTCTGTGCTAGTGTAACTTTGTGCTAGTGTAACACTGTGCTAGTGTAATTCTGCGCCAGTGTAACTCTATGCTAGTGTAATTCTGCAACAAGTGTAACTCTGCGCAAGTGTAACTCTGTGCTAGTGTAATTCTGCGCCAGTGTAATTCTGCACGAGTGTAATTCTGTGCTAGTGTAACTCTGTGCTAGTGTAAATCTGTGCTAGTGTAACTCTGTGCTAGTGTAACTCTGTGCTAGTGTAATTCTGCGCCAGTGTATCTCTACGCTAGTGTAATTCTGCGCCAGTGTAACTCTGTGCTAGTGTAACTCTGTGCTATTGTAACTCTGTGCTACTGTAACTCTGTGCTAGTGTAATTCTTCGCCAGTGTAACTCTGTGCTAGTGTAACTCTGTGCTAGTGTTACTTTGTGCTAGTGAAACACTGCGCCAGTGTAAATCTGTGCTAGTGTAACTCTGTGCTTGTGTAACTCTGTGCTAGTGTAAATCTGTGCTAGTGTAATTCTGTGCTAGTGTAATTTCTGCGCCAGTGTAACTCTGCGCGAGTGTAACTCTGTGCTAGTGTAACTCTGTGCTAGTGTAATTCTGCGCCAGTGTAACTCTGCACGAGTGTAACTCTGTGCTAGTGTAACTTTGTGCTAGTGTAACTCTTTGCTAGTGTAACTCTGCGCCAGTGTAATTCTGCGCCAGTGTAACTCTGCGCGAGTGTACCTCTGTGCTTGTGTAAATCTGTGCTAGTGTAACTCTGTGCTAGTTTAATTCTGCGCCAGTGTAACTCTGTGCGAGTGTAACTCTGTGCTAGTGTAACTCCATGCTAGTGTAACTCTGTGCTAGTGTAACTTTGTGCTGGTGTAAATCTGTGCTAGTGTAATTCTGCGCCAGTGTAACTCTATGCTAGTGTAATTCTGCGCCAGTGTAACTCTGTGCTAGTGTAACCCTGTGCTAGTGTAACTCTGTGCTATTGTAACTCTGTGCTAGTGTAATTCTGCGCCAGTGTAACTCTGTGCGAGTGTAACTCTGTGCTAAAGTAACTCTGTGCTAGTGTAACTCTGTGATAGTGTAATTCTGCGCCAGTGTAACTCTGCGCGAGTGTAACTCTGTGCTAGTGTAACTTTGTGCTAGTGTAACTCTTTGCTAGTGTAACTCTGCGACAGTGTAATCCTGCGCCAGTGTAACTCTGCGCGAGTGTACCTCTGTGCTAGTGTAAATCTGTGCTAGTGTAACTCTTTGCTAGTTTAATTCTGCGCCAGTGTAACTCTGCGCGAGTGTAACTCTGTGCTAAAGTAACTCTGTGCTAGTGTAACTCTGTGCTAGTGTAACTCTGTGCTAGTGTAACTGTGTGCTAGTGTAATTCTGCGCCAGTGTAACTCTGCGCGAGTGTAACTCTGTGCTAGTGTAATTCTGTGCCAGTGTAACTCTGCACGAGTGTAACTCTGTGCTACTGTAACTCTGTGCTAGTGTAACTCTGAGCTAGTATAACTCTGTGCTAATGTAACTCTGTGATAGTGTAATTCTGCGCCAGTGTAACTCTGTGCTAGTGTAACTCTGTGCTAGTGTAACTCTGTGCTAGTGTAACTCTGTGCTTGTGTAACTCTGTGCTAGTGTAATTCTGCGCCAGTGTAACTGTGCGCGAGTGTAACTCTGTGCTAGTGTAACTCTGTGCTAGTGTAATTCTGCGCCAGTGTAATTCTGTGCTAGTGTAACTCTGTGCTAGTGTATCTCTGCGCCAGTGTAATTCTGCGCCAGTGTTACTCTGCCCGAGTGTAACACTTCACTAGTGTAACTCTGTGCTAGTGTAACTCTGTGCTAGTGTAATTCTGCACCAGTGTAAGTCTACGCGAGTGTAATTCTGTGCTAGTGTAACACTGTGCTAGTGTAATTCTGCGCCAGTGTAACTCTGCGCGAGTGTAACTCTGTGCTAGTGTAACTCTGTGCTAGTGTAACTCTGTGCTAGTGTAATTCTGCGCCAGTGTAACTCTGCGCGAGTGTAACTCTGTGCTAGTGTAACTCTGTGCTAGTGTAACTCTGTTCTAGTGTAACTCTGTGCTAGTGTAACTCTGTGCTAGAGTAATTCTGCGCCAGTGTAACTCTGCGCGACTGTAACTCTGTGCTAGTGTAACTCTGTGCTAGTGTAATTCTGTGCTAGTTTAACTCTGTGCTAGTGTAACTCTGTGCTAGTGTAATTCTGCGCCAGTGTAACTCTGTGCTAGTGCAACTCTGTGCTATTGATACTCTGTGCTAGTGTAACTCTGCACGAGTGTGACTCTGTGCTAGTGTAATTCTGTGCTAGTGTACCTCTGTGCTAGTGTAACTCTGTGCTAGTGTAATTCTGCGCCAGTGTAACTCTGCGCGAGTGTAACTCTGTGCTAGTGTAACTCTGTGCTAGTGTAACTCTGTGCTAGTGTAATTCTGCGCCAGTGTAACTCTGTGCTAGTGTAACTCTGTGCTAGTGTAACTCTGTGCTAGTGTCACTCTGTGCTAGTGTAACTCTGTGCTAGCGTAATTCTGCGCCAGTGTAACTCTGCGCGAGTTTAAGTCTATGCTAGTGTAACTCTGTGATAGTGTAACTCTGTGCTAGTATAACTCTGCACTAGTGTAACTCTGTGCTAGTGTAACTCTGTGCTAGTGTAATTCTGCGCCAGTGTAACTCTGCGCGAGTGTAACTCTGCATGATTGTAACTCTGATCTAGTGTAACTCTGTGCTAGTGTAACTCTCTGCTAGTGTAACTCTGTGCTAGTGTAATTTTGCGCCAGTGTAACTCTGCGTGAGTGTAACTCTGTGCTAGTGTAACTCTGTGCTAGTGTACCTCTTTGCTAGTGTAAATCTGCACCAGTGTAACTCTGCGCGAGTGTAACTCTGTGCTAGTGTAACTCTGTGCTAGTGTAAATCTGCGCCAGTGTAACTCCGTGCGAGTGTAACTCTGTGCTAGTGTAACTTTATGCTAGTGTATATCTGTGCTAGTGTAACTCTGTGCTAGTGTAATTCTGCGCCAGTGTAACTCTGCGTGAGTGTAACTCTGTGCTAGTGTAACTCTGTGCTAGTGTAACTCTGTGCTATTGTAACTCTGTGCTAGTGTAACTCTGTGCTAGTGTAACTCTGTGCTAGTGTAATTCTGCGCCAGTGTAACTCTGTGCTAGTGTAACTCTGTGCTAGTGTAACTCTGTGCTAGTGTAACTCTGTGCTAGTGTAATTCTGCGCCAGTGTAACTCTGCGCGAGTGGACCTCTCTGCTAAAGTAACTCAGTGCTAGTGTAACTCTGTGCTAGTGTAACTCTGTGCTATTGTAACTCTGTGCTAGTGTAATTCTGCGCCAGTCTAACTCTGTGCGAGTGTAACTCTGTGCTAGTGTAATTCTGCGCCAGTGTAACTCTGCGCGAGTATAACTCTGTGCTAGTGTAACTCTGTGCTAGTGTAACTCTTTGCTAGTGTAACTCTGCGCCAGTTTAATTCTGCGCCAGTGTAAATCTGCGCGAGTGTAACTCTGTGCTAAATTAACTCTGTGCTAGTGTAACTCTGTGCTAGTGTAACTCTGTGATAGTGTAACTCTGTGCTAGTGTAATTCTGCGCCAGTGTAACTCTGCGCGAGTGTAACTCTGTGCTAGTGTAATTCTGCGCCAGTGGAACTATGCACGAGTGTAACTCTGTGCTAGTGTAACTCTGTGCTAGTGTAACTCTGTGCTAGTGTAACTCTGTGCTAGTGTAATTCTGCGCCAGTGTAACTCTGTGCTAGTGTAACTCTGTGCTAGTGTAACTCTGTGCTAGTGTAAGTCTGTGCTAGTGTAATTCTGCGCCAGTGTAACTGTGCGCGAGTGCAACTCTGTGCTAGTGTAATTCTGCGCCAGTGTAACTCTGCACGAGTGTAACTCTGTGCTAGTGTAACTCTGTGCTAGTGTAACTCTGTGCTAGTGTAATTCTGCGCCAGTGTAACTCTGTGCTAGTGTAACTCTGTGCTAGTGTAACTCTGTGCTAGTGTAAATCTGTGCTAGTGTAATTCTGCGCCAGTGCAACTGTGCGCGAGTGCAACTCTGTGCTAGTGTAACTCTGTGCTAGTGTAACTTTGTGCTAGTGTAACACTGCGCCAGTGTAACTCTGTGCTAGTGTAACTCTGTGCTAGTGTAACTCTGTGCTAGTGTAAATCTGTGCTAGTGTAATTCTGTGCTAGTGTAATTCTGCGCCAGTGTAACTCTGCGCGAGTGTAACTCTGTGCTGGTGTAACTCTGTGCTAGTGTAATTCTGCGCCAGTGTAACTCTGCACGAGTGTAACTCTGTGCTAGTGTATCTCTGTGCTAGTGTAATTCTGTAGTAGTGTAACTCTGTGCTAGTGTAATTCTGCGCCAGTGTAATTCTGTGCGAGTGTAACTCTGTGCTAGTGTAACTCTGTGCTAGTGTAATTCTGCGCCAGTGTAACTCTGCGCGAGTGTAACTCTGTGCTAGTGTAATTTTGTGCTAGTGTAACTCTGTGCTAGTGTAACTATGCGCCAGTGTAATTCTGCGCCAGTGTTACTCTGCCCGAGTGTAACACTTTACTAGTGTAACTCTGTGCTAGTGTAACTGTGTGCTAGTGTAATTCTGCACCAGTGTAACTCTACGCGAGTGTAATTCTGTGCTAGTGTAACTCTGTGCTAGTGTAATTCTGCGCCAGTGTAACTCTGCGCGAGTGTAACTCTGTGCTAGTGTAACTCTGTGCTAGTGTAATTCTGCGCCAGTGTAACTCTGTGCTAGTGTAACTCTGTGCTATTGTAACTCTGTGCTAGTGTAACTCTGCACGAGTGTGACTCTGTGCTAGTGTAACTCTGTGCTAGTGTACCTCTGTGCTAGTGTAAATCTGTGCTAGTGTAACTCTGTGCTAGTGTAACTCTGCGCCAGTTTAATTTTGCGCCAGTGTAACTCTGTGCTAGTGTAACTCTGTGCTAGTGTAATTCTGCGCCAGTGTAACTCTACGCTAGTGTAATTCTGCGCCAGTGTAACTCTGTGCTAGTGTAACTCTGTGCTATTGTAACTCTGTGCTACTGTAACTCTGTGCTAGTGTAATTCTTCGCCAGTGTAACTCTGTGCTAGTGTAACTCTGTGCTAGTGTAACTTTGTGCTAGTGAAACACTGCGCCAGTGTAAATCTGTGCTAGTGTAACTCTGTGCTTGTGTAACTCTGTGCTAGTGTAAATCTGTGCTAGCGTAATTCTGTGCTAGTGTAATTTCTGCGCCAGTGTAACTCTGCGCGAGTGTAATTCTGTGCTAGTGTAACTCTGTGCTAGTGTAATTCTGCGCCAGTGTAACTCTGCGCGAGTGTAACTCTGTGCTAGTGTAACTTTGTGCTAGTGTAACTCTTTGCTAGTGTAACTCTGCGCCAGGGTAATTCTGCGCCAGTGTAACTCTGCGCGAGTGTACCTCTGTGCTTGTGTAAATCTGTGCTAGTGTAACTCTGTGCTAGTTTAATTCTGCGCCAGTGTAACTCTGCGCGAGTGTAACTCTGTGCTAGTGTAACTCCATGCTAGTGTAACTCTGTGCTAGTGTAACTTTGTGCTGGTGTAAATCTGTGCTAGTGTAATTCTGTGCCAGTGTAACTCTATGCTAGTGTAATTCTGCGCCAGTGTAACTCTGTGCTAGTGTAACCCTGTGCTAGTGTAACTCTGTGCTATTGTAACTCTGTGCTAGTGTAATTCTGCGCCAGTGTAACTCTGTGCGAGTGTAACTCTGTGCTAAAGTAACTCTGTGCTAGTGTAACTCTGTGATAGTGTAATTCTGCGCCAGTGTAACACTGTGCTAGTGTAACTCTGTGCTAGTGTAACTCTGTGCTTGTGTAACTCTGTGCTAGTGTAATTCTGCGCCAGTGTAACTGTGCGCGAGTGTAACTCTGTGCTAGTGTAACTCTGTGCTAGTGTAATTCTGCGCCAGTGTTATTCTGTGCTAGTGTAACTCTGTGCTAGTGTAACTCTGCGCCAGTGTAATTCTGCGCCAGTGTTACTCTGCCCGAGTGTAACACTTTACTAGTGTAACTCTGTGCTAGTGTAACTCTATGCTAGTGTAATTTTGCACCAGTGTAACTCTACGCGAGTGTAATTCTGTGCTAGTGTAACTCTGAGCTAGTGTAATTCTGCGCCAGTGTAACTCTGCGCGAGTGTAACTCTGTGCTAGTGTAACTCTGTGCTAGTGTAACTCTGTGCTAGTGTAATTCTATGACAGTGTAACTCTGCGCGAGTGTAACTCTGTGCTAGTGTAACTCTGTGCTAGTGTAACTCTGTTCTAGTGTAAATCTGTGCTAGTGTAACTCTGTGCTAGAGTAAATCTGCGCCAGTGTAACTCTGCGCGAGTGTAACTCTGTGCTAGTTTAACTCTGTGCTAGTGTAACTCTGTGCTAGTGTAAATCTGCGCCAGTGTAACTCTGTGCTAGTGTAACTCGGTACTATTGTAACTCTGTGCTAGTGTAACTCTGCACGAGTGTGACTCTGTGCTAGTGTAACTCTGTGCTAGTGTAACTCTGTGCTAGTGTAATTCTGCGCCAGTGTAACTCTGCGCGAGTGGACCTCTCTGCTAAAGTAACTCAGTGCTAGTATAACTCTGTGCTAGTGTAACTCTGTGCTAGTGTAACTCTTTGCTAGTGTAACTCTGCGCCAGTTTAATTCTGCGCCAGTGTAAATCTGCGCGAGTGTAACTCTGTGCTAAATTAACTCTGTGCTAGTGTAACTCTGTGCTAGTGTAACTCTGTGATAGTGTAACTCTGTGCTAGTGTAATTCTGCGCCAGTGTAACTCTGCGCGAGTGTAACTCTGTGCTAGTGTAATTCTGCGCCAGTGGAACTATGCACGAGTGTAACTCTGTGCTAGTGTAACTCTGTGCTAGTGTAACTCTGTGCTAGTGTAACTCTGTGCTAGTGTAATTCTGCGCCAGTGTAACTCTGTGCTAGTGTAACTCTGTGCTAGTGTAACTCTGTGCTAGTGTAAGTCTGTGCTAGTGTAATTCTGCGCCAGTGTAACTGTGCGCGAGTGCAACTCTGTGCTAGTGTAATTCTGCGCCAGTGTAACTCTGCACGAGTGTAACTCTGTGCTAGTGTAACTCTGTGCTAGTGTAACTCTGTGCTAGTGTAATTCTGCGCCAGTGTAACTCTGTGCTAGTGTAACTCTGTGCTAGTGTAACTCTGTGCTAGTGTAAATCTGTGCTAGTGTAATTCTGCGCCAGTGCAACTGTGCGCGAGTGCAACTCTGTGCTAGTGTAACTCTGTGCTAGTGTAACTTTGTGCTAGTGTAACACTGCGCCAGTGTAACTCTGTGCTAGTGTAACTCTGTGCTAGTGTAACTCTGTGCTAGTGTAAATCTGTGCTAGTGTAATTCTGTGCTAGTGTAATTCTGCGCCAGTGTAACTCTGCGCGAGTGTAACTCTGTGCTGGTGTAACTCTGTGCTAGTGTAATTCTGCGCCAGTGTAACTCTGCACGAGTGTAACTCTGTGCTAGTGTATCTCTGTGCTAGTGTAATTCTGTAGTAGTGTAACTCTGTGCTAGTGTAATTCTGCGCCAGTGTAATTCTGTGCGAGTGTAACTCTGTGCTAGTGTAACTCTGTGCTAGTGTAATTCTGCGCCAGTGTAACTCTGCGCGAGTGTAACTCTGTGCTAATGTAATTTTGTGCTAGTGTAACTCTGTGCTAGTGTAACTATGCGCCAGTGTAATTCTGCGCCAGTGTTACTCTGCCCGAGTGTAACACTTTACTAGTGTAACTCTGTGCTAGTGTAACTGTGTGCTAGTGTAATTCTGCACCAGTGTAACTCTACGCGAGTGTAATTCTGTGCTAGTGTAACTCTGTGCTAGTGTAATTCTGCGCCAGTGTAACTCTGCGCGAGTGTAACTCTGTGCTAGTGTAACTCTGTGCTAGTGTAATTCTGCGCCAGTGTAACTCTGTGCTAGTGTAACTCTGTGCTATTGTAACTCTGTGCTAGTGTAACTCTGCACGAGTGTGACTCTGTGCTAGTGTAACTCTGTGCTAGTGTACCTCTGTGCTAGTGTAAATCTGTGCTAGTGTAACTCTGTGCTAGTGTAACTCTGCGCCAGTTTAATTTTGCGCCAGTGTAACTCTGTGCTAGTGTAACTCTGTGCTAGTGTAATTCTGCGCCAGTGTAACTCTACGCTAGTGTAATTCTGCGCCAGTGTAACTCTGTGCTAGTGTAACTCTGTGCTATTGTAACTCTGTGCTACTGTAACTCTGTGCTAGTGTAATTCTTCGCCAGTGTAACTCTGTGCTAGTGTAACTCTGTGCTAGTGTAACTTTGTGCTAGTGAAACACTGCGCCAGTGTAAATCTGTGCTAGTGTAACTCTGTGCTTGTGTAACTCTGTGCTAGTGTAAATCTGTGCTAGCGTAATTCTGTGCTAGTGTAATTTCTGCGCCAGTGTAACTCTGCGCGAGTGTAATTCTGTGCTAGTGTAACTCTGTGCTAGTGTAATTCTGCGCCAGTGTAACTCTGCGCGAGTGTAACTCTGTGCTAGTGTAACTTTGTGCTAGTGTAACTCTTTGCTAGTGTAACTCTGCGCCAGTGTAATTCTGCGCCAGTGTAACTCTGCGCGAGTGTACCTCTGTGCTTGTGTAAATCTGTGCTAGTGTAACTCTGTGCTAGTTTAATTCTGCGCCAGTGTAACTCTGCGCGAGTGTAACTCTGTGCTAGTGTAACTCCATGCTAGTGTAACTCTGTGCTAGTGTAACTTTGTGCTGGTGTAAATCTGTGCTAGTGTAATTCTGTGCCAGTGTAACTCTATGCTAGTGTAATTCTGCGCCAGTGTAACTCTGTGCTAGTGTAACCCTGTGCTAGTGTAACTCTGTGCTATTGTAACTCTGTGCTAGTGTAATTCTGCGCCAGTGTAACTCTGTGCGAGTGTAACTCTGTGCTAAAGTAACTCTGTGCTAGTGTAACTCTGTGATAGTGTAATTCTGCGCCAGTGTAACACTGTGCTAGTGTAACTCTGTGCTAGTGTAACTCTGTGCTTGTGTAACTCTGTGCTAGTGTAATTCTGCGCCAGTGTAACTGTGCGCGAGTGTAACTCTGTGCTAGTGTAACTCTGTGCTAGTGTAATTCTGCGCCAGTGTTATTCTGTGCTAGTGTAACTCTGTGCTAGTGTAACTCTGCGCCAGTGTAATTCTGCGCCAGTGTTACTCTGCCCGAGTGTAACACTTTACTAGTGTAACTCTGTGCTAGTGTAACTCTATGCTAGTGTAATTTTGCACCAGTGTAACTCTACGCGAGTGTAATTCTGTGCTAGTGTAACTCTGAGCTAGTGTAATTCTGCGCCAGTGTAACTCTGCGCGAGTGTAACTCTGTGCTAGTGTAACTCTGTGCTAGTGTAACTCTGTGCTAGTGTAATTCTATGACAGTGTAACTCTGCGCGAGTGTAACTCTGTGCTAGTGTAACTCTGTGCTAGTGTAACTCTGTTCTAGTGTAAATCTGTGCTAGTGTAACTCTGTGCTAGAGTAAATCTGCGCCAGTGTAACTCTGCGCGAGTGTAACTCTGTGCTAGTGTAACTCTGTGCTAGTGTAACTCTGTGCTAGTTTAACTCTGTGCTAGTGTAACTCTGTGCTAGTGTAAATCTGCGCCAGTGTAACTCTGTGCTAGTGTAACTCGGTACTATTGTAACTCTGTGCTAGTGTAACTCTGCACGAGTGTGACTCTGTGCTAGTGTAACTCTGTGCCAGTGTACCTCTGTGCTAGTGTAATTCTGTGCTAGTGTAACTCTGTGCTAGTGTAACTCTGCGCCAGTGTAATTCTGCGCCAGTGTAACGCTGTGCTAGTGTAACTCTGTGCAAGTGTAACTCTGTGCTAGTGTAACTCTGTGCTAGTGTCACTCTGTGCTAGTGTAACTCTGTGCTAGCGTAATTCTGCGCCAGTGTAACTCTGCGCGAGTTTAACTCTGTGCTAGTGTAACTCTGTGATAGTGTATCTCTGTGCTAGTGTAACTCTGCACTAGTGTAACTCTGTGCTAGTGTAACTCTGTGCTAGTGTAAATCTATGCTAGTGTAACTCTGTGCTAGTGTAACTCTGTGCTAGTGTAATTCTGCGCCAGTGTAACTATACGCTAGTGTAATTCTGCGCCAGTGTAACTCTGTGCTAGTGTAAATCTGTGCTATTGTAACTCTGTGCTAGTTTAACTCTGTGCTAGTGTAATTCTTCGCCAGTGTAACTCTGTGCTAGTGTAACTCTGTGCTAGTGTAACTTTGTGCTAGTGAAACACTGCGCCAGTGTAAGTCTGTGCTAGTGTAACTCTGTGCTAGTGTAACTCTGTGCTAGTGTAAATCTGTGCTAGTGTAATTCTGTGCTAGTGTAATTCTGCGCCAGTGTAACTGTGCGCGAGTGTAACTCTGTGCTAGTGTAACTCTGTGCTAGTGTAATTCTGCGCCAGTGTAATTCTGTGCTAGTGTAACTCTGTGCTAGTGTAACTCTGCGCCAGTGTAATTCTGCGCCAGTGTTACTCTGCCCGAGTGTAACACTTTACTAGTGTAACTCTGTGCTAGTGTAACTCTGTGCTAGTGTAATTCTGCACCAGTGTAACTCTACGCGAGTGTAATTCTGTGCTAGTGTAACTCTGTGCTAGTGTAATTCTGTGCCAGTGTAACTCTGCGCGAGTGTAACTCTGTGCTAGTGTAACTCTGTGCTAGTGTAACTCTGTTCTAGTGTAAATCTGTGTTAGTGTAACTCTGTGCTAGAGTAACTCTGTGCTAGTGTAACTCCGAGCTAGTGTAATTCTGCGCCAGTGTAATTCTGCGCGAGTGTAACTCTGTGCTAGTGTAATTCTGTGCCAGTGTAACTCTGCACGAGTGTAAATCTGTGCTAGTGTAACTCTGTGCTAGTTTAATTCTGCGCCAGTGTAACTCTGCGCGAGTGTAACTCTGTGCTAGTGTAACTCTATGCTAGTGTAAATCTGTGCTAGTGTAACTTTGTGCTGGTGTAACTCTGTGCTAGTGTAATTCTGCGCCAGTGTAACTCTATGCTAGTGTAATTCTGCGCCAGTGTAACTCTGTGCTAGTGTAACCCTGTGCTAGTGTAACTCTGTGCTATTGTAAATCTGTGCTAGTGTAATTCTGCGCCAGTGTAACTCTGCGCGAGTGTAACTCTGTGCTAAAGTAACTCTGTGCTAGTGTAACTCTGTGCTAGTGTAACTCTGTGCTAGTGTAAATCCGTGCTAGTGTAATTCTGCGCCAGTGTAACTCTGCGCGAGTGTAACTCTGTGCTAGTGTAATTCTGTGCCAGTGTAACTCTGCACGAGTGTAAATCTGTGCTAGTGTAACTCTGTGCTAGTGTAACTCTGAGCTAGTTTAACTCTGTGCTAGTGTAACTCTGTGATAGTGTAATTCTGCGCCAGTGTAACTCTGTGCTAGTGTAACTCTGTGCTAGTGTAACTCTGTGCTAGTGTAACTCTGTGCTTGTGTAACTCTGTGCTAGTGTAATTCTGCGCCAGTGTAACTGTGCGCGAGTGTAACTCTGTGCTAGTGTAAATCTGTGCTAGTGTAATTCTGCGCCAGTGTAATTCTGTGCTAGTGTAACTCTGTGCTAGTGTAACTCTGCGCCAGTGTAATTCTGCGCCAGTGTTACTCTGCCCGAGTGTAACACTTTACTAGTGTAACTCTGTGCTAGTGTAACTCTGTGCTAGTGTAATTCTGCACCAGTTTAACACTACGCGAGTGTAATTCTGTGCTAGTGTAACTCTGTGCTAGTGTAATTCTGTGCCAGTGTAAATCTGCGTGAGTGTAACTCTGTGCTAGTGTAACTCTGTGCTAGTGTAACTCTGTGCTAGTGTAATTCTGCGCCAGTGTAACTCTGCGCGAGTGTAACTCTGTGCTAGTGTAACTCTGTGCTAGTGTAACTCTGTTCTAGTGTAAATCTGTGCTAGTGTAACTCTGTGCTAGAGTAAATCTGCGCCAGTGTAACTCTGCGCGAGTGTAACTCTGTGCTAGTGTAACTCTGTGCTAGTGTAACACTGTGCTAGTTTAACTCTGTGCTAGTGTAACTCTGTGCTAGTGTAATTCTGCGCCAGTGTAATTCTGTGCTAGTGTCACTCTGTGCTATTGTAACTCTGTGCTAGTGTAACTCTGCACGAGTGTGACTCTATGCTAGTGTAACTCTGTGCCAGTGTACCTCTGTGCTAGTGTAACTCTGTGCTACTGTAACTCTGTGCTAGTGTAACTCTGCGCCAGTGTAATTCTGCGCCAGTGTAACTCTGTGCTAGTGTAACTCTGTGCTAGTGTAACTCTGTGCTAGTGTAACTCTGTGCTAGTGTCACTCTCTGCTAGTGTAACTCTGTGCTAGCGTAATTCTGCGCCAGTGTAACTCTGCGCGAGTTTAACTCTGTGCTAGTGTAACTCTGTGATAGTGTATCTCTGTGCTAGTATAACTCTGCACTAGTGTAACTCTGTGCTAGTGTAACTCTGTGCTAGTGTAATTCTGCGCCAGTGTAACTCTGCGCGAGTGTAAATCTGCATGATTGTAACTCTGTGCTAGTGTAACTCTGTGCTAGTGTAACTCTCTGCTAGTGTAACTCTGTGCTAGTGTAATTTTGCGCCAGTGTAACTCTGCGTGAGTCTAAATCTGTGCTAGTGTAACTCTGTGCTAGTGTAATTCTGCGCCAGTGTAACTCTGTGCGAGTGTAACTCTGTGCTAGTGTAACTCTGTGCTAGTGTATCTCTGTGCTATTGTAACTCTGTGCTAGTGTAACTCTGTGCTAGTGTAACTCTGTGCCAGTGTAATTCTGCGCCAGTGTAAATCTGCGCGAGTGTAACTCTGTGCTAGTGTAACTCTGTGCTAGTGTAACTCTGTGCTAGTGTAACTCTGTGCTAGTGTAATTCTGCGCCAGTGTAACTCTGCACGAGTGTAAATCTGTGCTAGTGTAACCCTGTGCTGTTGTAAATCTGTGCTAGTGTAAATCTGTGCTAGTGTAACTCTGTGCTAGTGTAATTCTGCGCCAGTGTAACTCTGTGCTAGTGTAACTCTGTGCTAGTGTAACTCTGTGCTAGTGTAACTCTGTGCTAGTGTAATTCTGCGCCAGTGTAAATCTGCGCGAGTGTAACTCTGTGCTAAAGTAACTCTGTGCTAGTGTAACTCTGTGCTAGTGTAACTCTGTGCTATTGTAACTCTGTGCTAGTGTAATTCTGCGCCAGTGTTACTCTGTGCGAGTGTAACCCTGTGCTAGTGTAATTCTGCGCCAGTGTAACTCTGCGCGAGTGTAACTCTGTGCTAGTGTAACTCTGTGCTAGTGTAACTCTGTGCTAGTGTAATTCTGCGCCAGTCTAACTCTGTGCTAGTGTAACTCTGTGCTAGTGTAACTCTGTGCTAGCGTAATTCTGCGCCAGTGTAAATCTGCGCGAGTTTAACTGTGTGCTAGTGTAACTCTGTGATTGTGTAACTCTGTGCTAGTGTAACTCTGTGCTAGTGTAACTCTGTGCTAGTGTATTTCTGCGCCAGTGTAACTCTGCGTGATTGTAACTCTGTGCTAGTGTATCTCTGTGCTAGTGTAACTCTTTGCTAGTGTAATTCTGCGCCAGTGTAACTCTGCACGAGTGTAACTCTGTGCTAGTGTAACTCTGTGCTAGTGTAACTCTGTGCCAGTGTAACTCTATGCTAGTGTAATTCTGTGCCACTGTAATTCTGCGCCAGTGTAACTCTGCGCGAGTGTAAATCTGTGCTAGTGTAACTCTGTGCTAGTGTAACTCTGTGCTAGTGTAACTTTGTGCTAGTGTAACTCTGTGCTAGTGTAACTCTGTGCTAGTGTAACTCTGTGCTAGTGTATTTCCGCGCCAGTGTAACTCTATGCTAGTGTAACTCTGTGCTAGTGTAACTCTGTGCTAGTGTAACTGTGTGCTAGTGTAATTCTGCGCCAGTGTAACTCTGCGTGAGTGTAAATCTGTGCTGAAGTAACTCTGTGCTAGTGTAACTGTGCTAGTGCAACCCTGTGCTATTGTAACCCTGTGCTAGTGTAATTCTGCACCAGTGTTACCTGCGCGAGTGTAACTCTGTGCTAGTGTAATTCTGCGCCAGTGTAACTCTGCGCGAGTGTAAATCTGTGCTAGTGTAACTCTGTGCTAGTGTAACACTGTGCTAGTGTAACTCTGTGCTAGTGTAACTCTGTGGTAGTGTAAATCTGCGCAAGTGTAATTCTGCGCGAGTGTAACTCTGTGCTAGTGTAACTCTGTGCTAGTGTAACTCTGTGCTAGTGTAACTCTGCGCCAGTTTAATTCTGCGCCAGTGTAACTCTGCGCGAGTGTAACTCTGCGCGAGTGTAACTCTGTGCTAGTGTAACTCTGTGCTAGTGTAATTCTGCGCCAGTGTAACTCTGCGTGAGTGTAACACTGTGCTATTGTAACTATGTGCTAGTGTAACTGTGTGCTAGTGTAACTCTGTGCTAGTGTAATTCTGCGCCAGTGTAACTCTGTGCTAGTGTAACTCTGTGCTAATGTAACTTTGTGCTAGTGTAACACTGCGCCAGTGTAACTCTGTGCTAGTGTAACTCTGTGCTAGTGTAAATCTGTGCTAGTGTAATTCTGTACTAGTGTAATTCTGTGCCATTGTAACTCTGCGCGAGTGTAACTCTGTGCTTGTGTAACTCTGTGCTAATGTAATTCTGCGCCAGTGTAACTCTGTGCGAGTGTAACTCTGTGCTAGTGTAACTCTGTGCTAGTGTAACTCTGTGCTAGTGTAACTCTGTGCTAGTGTAACTCTGTGCTAGTGTAAATCTGCGCCAGTGTAACTCTGCGCGAGTGTAACTCTGTGCTAGTGTAATTCTGCGCCAGTGTAACTCTGGACGAGTGTACCTCTGTGCTAGTGTAAATCTGTGCTAGTGTAACTCTGTGCTAGTTTAATTCTGCGCCAGTGTAACTCTGCGCGAGTGTAACTCTGTGCTAGTGTAACTCTATGCTAGTGTAACTCTGTGCTAGTGTAACTTTGTGCTGGTGTAACTCTGTGCTAGTGTAATTCTGCGCCAGTGTAACTCTATGCTAGTGTAATTCTGCGCCAGTGTAACTCTGTGCTAGTGTAACCCTGTGCTAGTGTAACTCTGTGCTATTGTAACTTTGTGCTAGTGTAATTCTGCGCCAGTGTAACTCTGCGCGAGTGTATCTCTGTGCTAAAGTAACTCTGTGCTAGTGTAACTCTGTGCTAGTGTAACTCTGTGCTAGTGTAAATCCGTGCTAGTGTAATTCTGCGCCAGTGTAACTCTGCGCGAGTGTAACTCTGTGCTAGTGTAATTCTGTGCCAGTGTAACTCTGCACGAGTGTAAATCTGTGCTAGTGTAACTCTGTGCTAGTGTAACTCTGAGCTAGTTTAACTCTGTGCTAGTGTAACTCTGTGATAGTGTAATTCTGCGCCAGTGTAACTCTGTGCTAGTGTAACTCTGTGCTAGTGTAACTCTGTGCTAGTGTAACTCTGTGCTAGTGTAACTCTGTGCTAGTGTAACTCTGTGCTAGTGTAATTCTGCGCCAGTGTAACTCTGCGCGAGTGTAACTCTGTGCTAGTGTAACTCTGTGCTAGTGTAACTCTGTTCTAGTGTAAATCTGTGCTAGTGTAACTCTGTGCTAGAGTAAATCTGCGCCAGTGTAACTCTGCGCGAGTGTAACTCTGTGCTAGTGTAACTCTGTGCTAGTGTAACACTGTGCTAGTTTAACTCTGTGCTAGTGTAACTCTGTGCTAGTGTAATTCTGCGCCAGTGTAATTCTGTGCTAGTGTAACTCTGTGCTATTGTAACTCTGTGCTAGTGTAACTCTGCACGAGTGTGACTCTATGCTAGTGTAACTCTGTGCCAGTGTACCTCTGTGCTAGTGTAACTCTGTGCTAGTGTAACTCTGTGCTAGTGTAACTCTGCGCCAGTGTAATTCTGCGCCAGTGTAACTCTGTGCTAGTGTAACTCTGTGCTAGTGTAACTCTGTGCTAGTGTAACTCTGTGCTAGTGTCACTCTCTGCTAGTGTAACTCTGTGCTAGCGTAATTCTGCGCCAGTGTAACTCTGCGCGAGTTTAACTCTGTGCTAGTGTAACTCTGTGATAGTGTATCTCTGTGCTAGTATAACTCTGCACTAGTGTAACTCTGTGCTAGTGTAACTCTGTGCTAGTGTAATTCTGCGCCAGTGTAACTCTGCGCGAGTGTAAATCTGCATGATTGTAACTCTGTGCTAGTGTAACTCTGTGCTAGTGTAACTCTCTGCTAGTGTAACTCTGTGCTAGTGTAATTTTGCGCCAGTGTAACTCTGCGTGAGTCTAAATCTGTGCTAGTGTAACTCTGTGCTAGTGTAATTCTGCGCCAGTGTAACTCTGTGCGAGTGTAACTCTGTGCTAGTGTAACTCTGTGCTAGTGTATCTCTGTGCTATTGTAACTCTGTGCTAGTGTAACTCTGTGCTAGTGTAACTCTGTGCCAGTGTAATTCTGCGCCAGTGTAAATCTGCGCGAGTGTAACTCTGTGCTAGTGTAACTCTGTGCTAGTGTAACTCTGTGCTAGTGTAACTCTGTGCTAGTGTAATTCTGCGCCAGTGTAACTCTGCACGAGTGTAAATCTGTGCTAGTGTAACCCTGTGCTGTTGTAAATCTGTGCTAGTGTAAATCTGTGCTAGTGTAACTCTGTGCTAGTGTAATTCTGCGCCAGTGTAACTCTGTGCTAGTGTAACTCTGTGCTAGTGTAACTCTGTGCTAGTGTAACTCTGTGCTAGTGTAATTCTGCGCCAGTGTAAATCTGCGCGAGTGTAACTCTGTGCTAAAGTAACTCTGTGCTAGTGTAACTCTGTGCTAGTGTAACTCTGTGCTATTGTAACTCTGTGCTAGTGTAATTCTGCGCCAGTGTTACTCTGTGCGAGTGTAACCCTGTGCTAGTGTAATTCTGCGCCAGTGTAACTCTGCGCGAGTGTAACTCTGTGCTAGTGTAACTCTGTGCTAGTGTAACTCTGTGCTAGTGTAATTCTGCGCCAGTCTAACTCTGTGCTAGTGTAACTCTGTGCTAGTGTAACTCTGTGCTAGCGTAATTCTGCGCCAGTGTAAATCTGCGCGAGTTTAACTGTGTGCTAGTGTAACTCTGTGATTGTGTAACTCTGTGCTAGTGTAACTCTGTGCTAGTGTAACTCTGTGCTAGTGTATTTCTGCGCCAGTGTAACTCTGCGTGATTGTAACTCTGTGCTAGTGTATCTCTGTGCTAGTGTAACTCTTTGCTAGTGTAATTCTGCGCCAGTGTAACTCTGCACGAGTGTAACTCTGTGCTAGTGTAACTCTGTGCTAGTGTAACTCTGTGCCAGTGTAACTCTATGCTAGTGTAATTCTGTGCCACTGTAATTCTGCGCCAGTGTAACTCTGCGCGAGTGTAAATCTGTGCTAGTGTAACTCTGTGCTAGTGTAACTCTGTGCTAGTGTAACTTTGTGCTAGTGTAACTCTGTGCTAGTGTAACTCTGTGCTAGTGTAACTCTGTGCTAGTGTATTTCCGCGCCAGTGTAACTCTATGCTAGTGTAACTCTGTGCTAGTGTAACTCTGTGCTAGTGTAACTGTGTGCTAGTGTAATTCTGCGCCAGTGTAACTCTGCGTGAGTGTAAATCTGTGCTGAAGTAACTCTGTGCTAGTGTAACTGTGCTAGTGCAACCCTGTGCTATTGTAACTCTGTGCTAGTGTAATTCTGCACCAGTGTTACCTGCGCGAGTGTAACTCTGTGCTAGTGTAATTCTGCGCCAGTGTAACTCTGCGCGAGTGTAAATCTGTGCTAGTGTAACTCTGTGCTAGTGTAACACTGTGCTAGTGTAACTCTGTGCTAGTGTAACTCTGTGGTAGTGTAAATCTGCGCAAGTGTAATTCTGCGCGAGTGTAACTCTGTGCTAGTGTAACTCTGTGCTAGTGTAACTCTGTGCTAGTGTAACTCTGCGCCAGTTTAATTCTGCGCCAGTGTAACTCTGCGCGAGTGTAACTCTGCGCGAGTGTAACTCTGTGCTAGTGTAACTCTGTGCTAGTGTAATTCTGCGCCAGTGTAACTCTGCGTGAGTGTAACACTGTGCTATTGTAACTATGTGCTAGTGTAACTGTGTGCTAGTGTAACTCTGTGCTAGTGTAATTCTGCGCCAGTGTAACTCTGTGCTAGTGTAACTCTGTGCTAATGTAACTTTGTGCTAGTGTAACACTGCGCCAGTGTAACTCTGTGCTAGTGTAACTCTGTGCTAGTGTAAATCTGTGCTAGTGTAATTCTGTACTAGTGTAATTCTGTGCCATTGTAACTCTGCGCGAGTGTAACTCTGTGCTTGTGTAACTCTGTGCTAATGTAATTCTGCGCCAGTGTAACTCTGTGCGAGTGTAACTCTGTGCTAGTGTAACTCTGTGCTAGTGTAACTCTGTGCTAGTGTAACTCTGTGCTAGTGTAACTCTGTGCTAGTGTAAATCTGCGCCAGTGTAACTCTGCGCGAGTGTAACTCTGTGCTAGTGTAATTCTGCGCCAGTGTAACTCTGGACGAGTGTACCTCTGTGCTAGTGTAAATCTGTGCTAGTGTAACTCTGTGCTAGTTTAATTCTGCGCCAGTGTAACTCTGCGCGAGTGTAACTCTGTGCTAGTGTAACTCTATGCTAGTGTAACTCTGTGCTAGTGTAACTTTGTGCTGGTGTAACTCTGTGCTAGTGTAATTCTGCGCCAGTGTAACTCTATGCTAGTGTAATTCTGCGCCAGTGTAACTCTGTGCTAGTGTAACCCTGTGCTAGTGTAACTCTGTGCTATTGTAACTTTGTGCTAGTGTAATTCTGCGCCAGTGTAACTCTGCGCGAGTGTAACTCTGTGCTAAAGTAACTCTGTGCTAGTGTAACTCTGTGCTAGTGTAACTCTGTGCTAGTGTAAATCCGTGCTAGTGTAATTCTGCGCCAGTGTAACTCTGCGCGAGTGTAACTCTGTGCTAGTGTAATTCTGTGCCAGTGTAACTCTGCACGAGTGTAAATCTGTGCTAGTGTAACTCTGTGCTAGTGTAACTCTGAGCTAGTTTAACTCTGTGCTAGTGTAACTCTGTGATAGTGTAATTCTGCGCCAGTGTAACTCTGTGCTAGTGTAACTCTGTGCTAGTGTAACTCTGTGCTAGTGTAACTCTGTGCTTGTGTAACTCTGTGCTAGTGTAATTCTGCGCCAGTGTAACTGTGCGCGAGTGTAACTCTGTGCTAGTGTAACTCTGTGCTAGTGTAATTATGCGCCAGTGTAATTCTGTGCTAGTGTAACTCTGTGCTAGTGTAACTCTGCGCCAGTGTAATTCTGCGCCAGTGTTACTCTGCCCGAGTGTAACACTTTACTAGTGTAACTCTGTGCTAGTGTAACTCTGTGCTAGTGTAATTCTGCACCAGTTTAACACTACGCGAGTGTAATTCTGTGCTAGTGTAACTCTGTGCTAGTGTAATTCTGTGCCAGTGTAACTCTGCGTGAGTGTAACTCTGTGCTAGTGTAACTCTGTGCTAGTGTAACTCTGTGCTAGTGTAATTCTGCGCCAGTGTAACTCTGCGCGAGTGTAACTCTGTGCTAGTGTAACTCTGTGCTAGTGTAACTCTGTTCTAGTGTAAATCTGTGCTAGTGTAACTCTGTGCTAGAGTAAATCTGCGCCAGTGTAACTCTGCGCGAGTGTAACTCTGTGCTAGTGTAACTCTGTGCTAGTGTAACACTGTGCTAGTTTAACTCTGTGCTAGTGTAACTCTGTGCTAGTGTAATTCTGCGCCAGTGTAATTCTGTGCTAGTGTAACTCTGTGCTATTGTAACTCTGTGCTAGTGTAACTCTGCACGAGTGTGACTCTATGCTAGTGTAACTCTGTGCCAGTGTACCTCTGTGCTAGTGTAACTCTGTGCTAGTGTAACTCTGTGCTAGTGTAACTCTGCGCCAGTGTAATTCTGCGCCAGTGTAACTCTGTGCTAGTGTAACTCTGTGCTAGTGTAACTCTGTGCTAGTGTAACTCTGTGCTAGTGTCACTCTCTGCTAGTGTAACTCTGTGCTAGCGTAATTCTGCGCCAGTGTAACTCTGCGCGAGTTTAACTCTGTGCTAGTGTAACTCTGTGATAGTGTATCTCTGTGCTATTGTAACTCTGTGCTAGTGTAACTCTGTGCTAGTGTAACTCTCTGCTAGTGTAACTCTGTGCTAGTGTAATTTTGCGCCAGTGTAACTCTGCGTGAGTGTAAATCTGTGCTAGTGTAACTCTGTGCTAGTGTAATTCTGCGCCAGTGTAACTCTGTGCGAGTGTAACTCTGTGCTAGTGTAACTCTGTGCTAGTGTATCTCTGTGCTATTGTAACTCTGTGCTAGTGTAACTCTGTGCTAGTGTAACTCTGTGCCAGTGTAATTCTGCGCCAGTGTAAATCTGCGCGAGTGTAACTCTGTGCTAGTGTAACTCTGTGCTAGTGTAACTCTGTGCTAGTGTAACTCTGTGCTAGTGTAATTCTGCGCCAGTGTAACTCTGCACGAGTGTAAATCTGTGCTAGTGTAACCCTGTGCTGTTGTAAATCTGTGCTAGTGTAAATCTGTGCTAGTGTAACTCTGTGCTAGTGTAATTCTGCGCCAGTGTAACTCTGTGCTAGTGTAACTCTGTGCTAGTGTAACTCTGTGCTAGTGTAACTCTGTGCTAGTGTAATTCTGCGCCAGTGTAAATCTGCGCGAGTGTAACTCTGTGCTAAAGTAACTCTGTGCTAGTGTAACTCTGTGCTAGTGTAACTCTGTGCTATTGTAACTCTGTGCTAGTGTAATTCTGCGCCAGTGTTACTCTGTGCGAGTGTAACCCTGTGCTAGTGTAATTCTGCGCCAGTGTAACTCTGCGCGAGTGTAACTCTGTGCTAGTGTAACTCTGTGCTAGTGTAAATCTGTGCTAGTGTAATTCTGCGCCAGTCTAACTCTGTGCTAGTGTAACTCTGTGCTAGTGTAACTCTGTGCTAGCGTAATTCTGCGCCAGTGTAAATCTGCGCGAGTTTAACTGTGTGCTAGTGTAACTCTGTGATTGTGTAACTCTGTGCTAGTGTAACTCTGTGCTAGTGTAACTCTGTGCTAGTGTATTTCTGCGCCAGTGTAACTCTGCGTGAGTGTAACTCTGTGCTAGTGTATCTCTGTGCTAGTGTAACTCTTTGCTAGTGTAATTCTGCGCCAGTGTAACTCTGCACGAGTGTAACTCTGTGCTAGTATAACTCTGTGCTAGTGTAACTCTGTGCCAGTGTAACTCTATGCTAGTGTAATTCTGTGCCACTGTAATTCTGCGCCAGTGTAACTCTGCGCGAGTGTAAATCTGTGCTAGTGTAACTCTGTGCTAGTGTAACTCTGTGCTAGTGTAATTCTGTGCTAGTGTAATTCTGCGCCAGTGTAACTCTGCGCGAGTGTAACTCTGTGCTAGTGTAACTCTGTGCTAGTGTAACTCTGTGCTAGTGTAACTCTGTGCTAGTGTAAATCTGTGCTAGTGTATTTCCGCGCCAGTGTAACTCTATGCTAGTGTAACTCTGTGCTAGTGTAACTCTTTGCTAGTGTAACTGTGTGCTAGTGTAATTCTGCGCCAGTGTAACTCTGCGTGAGTGTAAATCTGTGCTGAAGTAACTCTGTGCTAGTGTAACTGTGCTAGTGCAACCATGTGCTATTGTAACTCTGTGCTAGTGTAATTCTGCACCAGTGTTACCTGCGCGAGTGTAACTCTGTGCTAGTGTAATTCTGCGCCAGTGTAACTCTGCGTGAGTGTAAATCTGTGCTAGTGTAACTCTGTGCTAGTGTAACACTGTGCTAGTGTAACTCTGTGCTAGTGTAACTCTGTGGTAGTGTAAATCTGCGCAAGTGTAATTCTGCGCGAGTGTAACTCTGTGCTAGTGTAACTCTGTGCTAGTGTAACTCTGTGCTAGTGTAACTCTGCGCCAGTTTAATTCTGCGCCAGTGTAACTCTGCGCGAGTGTAACTCTGCGCGAGTGTAACTCTGTGCTAGTGTAACTCTGTGCTAGTGTAATTCTGCGCCAGTGTAACTCTGCGCGAGTGTAACACTGTGCTATTGTAACTATGTGCTAGTGTAAATGTGTGCTAGTGTAACTCTGTGCTAGTGTAATTCTGCGCCAGTGTAACTCTGTGCTAGTGTAACTCTGTGCTAATGTAACTTTGTGCTAGTGTAACACTGCGCCAGTGTAACTCTGTGCTAGTGTAACTCTGTTCTAGTGTAAATCTGTGCTAGTGTAATTCTGTACTAGTGTAATTCTGTGCCATTGTAACTCTGCGCGAGTGTAACTCTGTGCTTGTGTAACTCTGTGCTAATGTAATTCTGCGCCAGTGTAACTCTGTGAGAGTGTAACTCTGTGCTAGTGTAACTCTGTGCTAGTGTAACTCTGTGCTAGTGTAAATCTGTGCTAGTGTAACTCTGTGCTAGTGTAAATCTGCGCCAGTGTAACTCTGCGCGAGTGTAACTCTGTGCTAGTGTAATTCTGCGCCAGTGTAACTCTGGACGAGTGTAACTCTGTTCTAGTGTAACTCTGTGCTAGTGTAACTCTGTGCTAGTTTAATTCTGTGCCAGTGTAACTCTGCGCGAGTGTAACTCTGTGCTAGTGTAACTCTGTTCTAGTGTAACTTTGTGCTAGTGTAACTCTGTGCTAGTGTAATTCTGCGCCAGTGTAACTCTATGCTAGTGTAATTCTGCGCAAGTGTAACTCTGTGCTAGTGTAAGTCTGTGCTAGTGTAACTCTGTGCTAGTGTAATTCTGCGCCAGTATAACTCTGCGCGAGTGTAAATCTGTGCTAAATTAACTCTGTGCTAGTGTAACTCTGTGCTAGTGTAACTCTGTGCTAGTGTAAATCTGTGCTAGTGTAATTCTGCGCCAGTGTAACTCTGCGCGAGTGTAACTCTGTGCTAGTGTAATTCTGCGCCAGTGTAACTCTGGACGAGTGTAACTCTGTGCTAGTGTAAATCTGTGCTAGTGTAACTCTGTGCTAGTGATACTCTGTGCTAGTGTAACTCTGCTAGTGTAATTCTGCGCCAGTGTAACTCTGTGCTAGTGTAAATCTGTGCTAGTGTAACTCTGTGCTAGTGTAACTCTGTGCTAGTGTA
Source organism: Locusta migratoria (assembly GCA_026315105.1). Classification (NCBI taxonomy): domain Eukaryota; kingdom Metazoa; phylum Arthropoda; class Insecta; order Orthoptera; family Acrididae; genus Locusta; species Locusta migratoria. The sequence continues at coordinate 81,707,087 of CM048752.1, forward strand.
ATTCTCCGCCAGTGTTAATGTGCGCGAGTGTAATTCTGTGCTAGTGTAACTCTGTGCTAGTGTAATTCTGTGCTAGTGTAACTCTGTGCTAGTGTAACTCTGTGCTAGTGTAACTCTGTGCTAGTGTAATTCTGCACCAGTGTAACTCTGCGCGAGTGTAACTCTGTGCTAGTGTAACTCTGTGCTAGTGTAATTCTGCGCCAATGTATCTCTGCGCGAGTGTAACTCTGTGCTAGTGTAACTCTGTGCTAGTGTAAATCTGTGCTACTGTAAGTCTGCGCCAGTGTAACTCTGCACGAGTGTAACTCTGTGCTAGTGTAACTCTGTTCTAGTGTAACTCTGTGCTAGTGTAACTCTGTGGTAGTGTAACTCTGTGCTAGTGTAAATCTGTGCTAGTGTAACTCTGTTCTAGTGTAACTCTGTGCTAGTGTATCTCTGTGCTAGTGTAATTCTGCGCCAGTGTAAATTTGCGCGAGTGTAACTCTGTGCTAGTGCAACTCTGTGCTAGTGTAACTCTGTGCTAGTGTAACTCTGTGCTAGTGTAACTCTGTGCTAGTGTAATTCTGCGCCAGTGTAACTCTGCGAGAGTATAACTCTGTGCTAGTGTAATTCTGCGCCAGTGTAACTCTGGACGAGTGTAACTCTGTGCTAGTGTAAGTCTGTGCTAGTGTAACTCTGTGCTAGTGTTACTCTGTGCTAGTGTAACTCTGCTAGTGTAATTCTGCGCCAGTGTAACTCTGTGCTAGTGTAAATCTGTGCTAGTGTAACTCTGTGCTAGTGTAATTCTGTGCTAGTGTAATTCTCCGCCAGTGTTAATGTGCGCGAGTGTAATTCTGTGCTAGTGTAACTCTGTGCTAGTGTAATTCTGCGCCAGTGTAACTCTGTGCTAGTGTAACTCTGTGCTGGTGTATCTCTGTGCTAGTGTAACTCTGTTCTAGTGTAACTCTGTGCTAGTGTAACTCTGTGCTAGTGTAACTCTGTGCTAGTGTAATTCTGCGCCAGGGTAACTCTGCGCGAGTGTAACACTGTGCTAGTGTAACTCTGTGCTAGTGTAAATCTGTGCTAGTGTAATTCTGCGCCAGTGTAACTCTGCGCGAGTGTAACTCTGTGCTAGTGTAACTCTGTTCTAGTGTAACTCTGTGCTAGTGTAATTCTGCGCCAGTGTAACTCTGTGCCAGTGTAACTCTGTGCTAGTGTAACTCTGTGCTAGTGTAACTCTGTGCTAGTGTAAATCTGTGCTAGTGTAACTCTGTTCTAGTGTAACTCTGTGCTAGTGTATCTCTGTGCTAGTGTAATTCTGCGCCAGTGTAAATCTGCGCGAGTGTAACTCCGTGCTAGTGCAACTCTGTGCTAGTGTAACTCTGTGCTAGTGTAACTCTGTGCTAGTGTAACTCTGTGCTAGTGTAATTCTGCGCCAGTGTAACTCTGTGCCAGTGTAACTCTGTGCTAGTGTAACTCTGTGCTAGTGTAACTCTGCGCCAGTGTAACTCTGCACGAGTGTAACTCTGTGCTAGTGTAACTCTGTGCTAGTGTAACTCTGTGCTAGTGTAACTCTGTGCTAGTGTAAATCTGTGCTACTGTAACTCTGCACAAGTGTAATTCTGCGCCAGTGTAACTCTGTGCTAGTGTAACTCTGTGCTAGTGTAACTCTGTGCTAGTGTCACTCTGTGCTAGTGTAACTCTGTGCTAGCGTAATTCTGCGCCAGTGTAACTCTGCGCGAGTTTAACTCTGTGCTAGTGTAACTCTGTGATAGTGTAACTCTGTGCTAGTAAAACTCTGCACTAGTGTAACTCTGTGCTAGTGTAACTCTGTGCTAGTGTAATTCTGCGCCAGTGTAACTCTGTGCTAGCGTAATTCTGCGCCAGTGTAACTCTGCGCGAGTTTAACTCTGTGCTAGTGTAACTCTTTGATAGTGTAACTCTGTGCTAGTATAACTCTGCACTAGTGTAATTCTGTGCTAGTGTAACTCTGTGCTAGCGTAATTCTGCGCCAGTGTAACTCTGCGCGAGTGTAACTCTGTGCTAGTGTAAATCTGTGCCAGTGTAACTCTGTGCTTGTGTAACTCTGTGGTAGTGTAACTCTGTGCTAGTGTAACTCTGTGCTAGTGTAATTCTGCGCCAGTGTAATTCTGTGCTAGTGTAATTCTGTGCTAGTGTAACACTGTGCAAATTGTATCTCTTTGCTAGTGTAATTCTGCGCCAGTGTAACTCTGTGTGAGAGTAACTCTGTGCTAGTGTAACTCTGTGCTAGTGTAACTCTGTGCTAGTGTAACTCTGTGATAGTGTAATTCTGCGCCAGTGTAACTCTGCGTGAGTGTAACTCTGTGCTAGTATAACTCTGTGCTAGTGTAACTCTGTGCTAGTGTAACTCTTTGCTAGTGTAATTCTGCGCCAGTGTAATTCTGTGCGAGTGTAACTCTGTGCTAGTGTAACTCTGTGCTAGTGTAACTGTGTGCTAGTGTAACTCTGTGCTAGTGTAATTCTGTGCCAGTGTAACTCTGTGCTAGTGTAACTCTGTGCTAGTGTAACTCTGTGCTAGTGTAACTGTGTGCTAGTGTAATTCTGCGCCAGTGTAACTCTGCGTGAGTGTAAATCTGTGCTGAAGTAACTCTGTGCTAGTGTAACTCTGTGCTAGTGTAACTCTGTGCTATTGTAACTCTGTGCTGGTGTAATTCTGCACCAGTGTTACCTGCTCGAGTGTAACTCTGTGCTAGTGTAATTCTGCGTCAGTGTAACTCTGCGCGAGTGTAAATCTGTGCTAGTGTAACTCTGTGCTAGTGTAACACTGTGCTAGTGTAACTCTGTGCTAGTGTAACTCTGTGGTAGTGTAAATCTGCGCAAGTGTAACTCTGCGCGAGTGTAACTCTGTGCTAGTGTAACTCTGTGCTAGTTTAACTCTGTGCTAGTGTAACTCTGCGCCAGTTTAATTCTGCGCCAGTGTAACTCTGCGCGAGTGTAAATCTGCGCGAGTGTAACTCTGTGCTAGTGTAACTCTGTGCTAGTGTAATTCTGCACCAGTGTAACTCTGCGCGAGTGTAACACTGTGCTAGTGTAACTATGTGCTAGTGTAACTGTGAGCTAGTGTAACTCTGTGCTAGTGTAATTCTGCGCCAGTGTAACTCTGTGCTAGTGTAACTCTGTGCTAGTGTGACTTTGTGCTAGTGTAACACTGCGCCAGTGTAACTCTGTGCTAGTGTAACTCTGTGCTAGTGTAAATCTATGCTAGTGTAATTCTGTAGAAGTGTAATTCTGCGCCATTGTAACTCTGCGCGAGTGTAACTCTGTGCTTGTGTAACTCTGTGCTAATGTAATTCTGCGCCAGTGTAACTCTGTGCGAGTGTACCCCGTGCTAGTGTAACTCTGTGCTAGTGTAACTCTGTGCTAGTGTAACTCTGTGCTAGTGTAATTCTGCGCCAGTGTAACTCTGCACGAGTGTAACTCTGTTCTAGTGTAACTCTGTGCTAGTATAACTCTGTGCTAGTTTAATTCTGTGCCAGTGTAACTCTGCGCGAGTGTAACTCTGTGCTAGTGTAATTCTGTGCTAGTGTAACTTTGTGCTAGTGTAACTCTGTGCTAGTGTAATTCTGCGTTAGTGTAACTCTATGCTAGTGTAATTCTGCGCCAGTGTAACTCTGTGCTAGTGTAACTCTGTGCTAGTGTAAATCTGTGCTAGTGTAATTCTGCGCCAGTGTAACTCTGTGCTAGTGTAACTCTGTGCTAGTGTAACTCTGTGCTTGTGTAATTCTGCACCAGTGTAACTCTGCGCGAGTGTAACTCTGTGCTAGTGTAACTCTGTGCTAGTGTAATTCTGCGCCAATGTATCTCTGCACGAGTGTAATTCTGTGCTAGTGTAACTCTGTGCTAGTGTAACTCTGTGCTAGTGTAATTCTGCGCCAGTGTAACTCTGCGCGAGTGTAACTCTGTGCTAGTGTAACTCTGTTCTAGTGTAATTCTGTGCTAGTGTAACTCTGTGCTAGTGTAACTCTGTGCTAGTGTAAATCTGTGCTAGTGTAACTCTGTTCTAGTGTAACTCTGTGCTAGTGTATCTCTGTGCTAGTGTAATTCTGCGCCAGTGTAAATCTGCACGAGTGTAACTCTATGCTAGTGCAACTCTGTGCTAGTGTAACTCTGTTCTAGTGTAACTCTGTGCTAGTGTAACTCTGTGCTAGTGTAACTCTGCGCCAGTGTAACTCTGTGCCAGTGTAACTCTGTGCTAGTGTAACTCTGTGCTAGTGTAACTCTGCGCCAGTGTAAGTCTGCACGAGTGTAACTCTGTGCTAGTGTAACTCTGTGCTAGTGTAACTCTGTGCTAGTGTAACTCTGTGCTAGTGTAACTCTGTGCTAGTGTCACTCTGTGCTAGTGTAACTCTGTGCTAGCGTAATTCTGCGCCAGTGTAACTCTGCGCGAGTTTAACTCTGTGCTAGTGTAACTCTGTGATAGTGTAACTCTGTGCTAGTATAACTCTGCACTAGTGTAACTCTGTGCTAGTGTAACACTGTGCTAGTGTAATTCTGCGCCAGTGTAACTCTGTGCTAGCGTAATTCTGCGCCAGTGTAACTCTGCGCGAGTTTAACTCTGTGCTAGTGTAACTCTTTGATAGTGTAACTCTGTGCTAGTATAACTCTGCACTAGTGTAATTCTGTGCTAGTGTAACTCTGTGCTAGCGTAATTCTGCGCCAGTGTAACTCTGCGCGAGTGTAAATCTGTGCTAGTGTAAATCTGTGCCAGTGTAACTCTGTGCTTGTGTAACTCTGTGGTAGTGTAACTCTGTGCTAGTGTAACTCTGTGCTAGTGTAATTCTGCGCCAGTGTAATTCTGTGCTAGTGTAATTCTGTGCTAGTGTAACTCTGTGCAAGTGTAACTCTTTGCTAGTGTAATTCTGCGCCAGTGTAACTCTGTGTGAGAGTAACTCTGTGCTAGTGTAACTCTGTGCTAGTGTAACTCTGTGCTAGTGTAACTCTGTGATAGTGTAATTCTGCGCCAGTGTAACTCTGCGTGAGTGTAACTCTGTGCTAGTATAACTCTGTGCTAGTGTAACTCTGTGCTAGTGTAACTCTTTGCTAGTGTAATTCTGCGCCAGTGTAACTCTGTGCGAGTGTAACTCTTTGCTAGTGTAACTCTGTGCTAGTGTAACTCTGTGCTAGTGTAACCCTGTGCTAGTGTAATTCTGCGCCAGTGTAACTCTGTGCTAGTGTAAATTTGTGCTAGTGTAACTCTGTGCTAGTGTAACTCTCTGCTAGTGTAACTTTGTGCTAGTGTAACTCTGCGCCAGTGTAACTCTGTGCTAGTGTAACTCTGTGCTAGTGTAAATCTGTGCTAGTGTAATTCTGCGCCAGTGTAACTCTGCGCGAGTGTAACTCTGTGCTAGTGTAACTCTGTGCTAGTGTAATTCTTCGCCAGTGTAACTCTGCGCGAGTTTAACTCTGTGATAGTGTAACTCTTTGCGAGTGTAAATCTGTGCTAGTGTAAATCTGTGCTAGTGTAACTCTGTGCTAGTGTAATTCTGCGCCAGTGTAACTCTGCGCGAGTGTAACTCTGTGCTAGTGTAATTCTGTGCTAGTGTAACTCTGTGCTAGTGTAACTCTGTGCTAGTGTAACTTTGCGCGAGTGTAAATATGTGCTAGTGTAACTCTGCGCGAGCGTAACTCTGTGCTAGTGTAACTCTGTGCTAGTGTAACTCTGTGCTAGTGTAACTCTGTGCTAGTGTAACTCTGTGCTAGTGTAATTCTGTGCTAGTGTAACTCTGTGCTAGTGTAACTCTGTGCTAGTGTAAGTCTGTGCTAGTGTAACTCTATGCTAGTGTAACTCTGTGCAAGTGTAACTCTGTACTAGTGTAACTCTGTGCTAGTGTAACTCTGTGCTAGTGTAACTCTGTTCTAGTGTAACTCTGTGCTAGTGTAACTCTGTGCTAGTGTAATTCTGCGCCAGTGTGACTCTGCGCGAGTGTAACTCTGTGCTAGTGTAACTCTGTGCTAGTGTAACTCTGTGCTAGTGTAATTCTGCGCCAGTGTAACTCTGTGCTAGTGTAACTATGTGCTAGTGTAACTCTGTGCTAGTGTAACTTTGCGCCAGTGTAACTCTGCACGAGTGTAACTCTGTGATAGTGTAAATCTGTGCTAGTGTAACTCTGTGCTAGTGTAACTCTGTGCTAGTGTAACTCTGTGCTAGTGTAACTCTGCGCCAGTGTAACTCTGTGCTAGTGTAACTCTGTGCTAGTGTAATTCTGTGCTAGTGTAACTCTGTGCTAGTGTCACTCTGTGCTAGTGTATCTCTGTGCTAGCGTAATTCTGCGCCAGTGTAACTCTGCGCGAGTTTAACTCTGTGCTAGTGTAACTCTGTGATAGTGTAACTCTGTGCTAGTATAACTCTGCGCTGGTGTAACTCTGTGCTAGTGTAACTCTGTTCTAGTGTAATTCTGCGCCAGTGTAACTCTGCGCGAGTGTGACTCTGTGCTAGTGTAACTCTGTGCTAGTGTAACTCTGTGCTAGTGTAACTTTGTGCTAGTGTAATTCTGCACCAGTGTAACTCTGCGCGAGTGTAACTTTGTGCTAGTGTAACTCTGTGCTAGTGTAACTCTGTGCTAGTCTAACTCTGTGCTACTGTAACTCTGTGCTAGTGTAATTCTGCGCCAGTGTAACTCTGCGCGAGTGTAACTCTGTGCTAGTGTAACTCTGTGCTAGTGTAACTCTGTGCTAGTGTAACTCTGTGCTAGTGTAATTCTGCACCAGTGTAACTCCGTGCGAGTGTAACTTTGTGCTAGTGTAACTCTGTGCTAGTGTAACTCTGTGCTAGTGTAATTTTGTGCTAGTTTAATTCTGCGCCAGTGTAACTCTGCACGAGTGTAACCCTGTGCTAGTGTAACCCTGTGCTAGTGTAACTCTGTGCTAGTGTAACTCTGTGCTAGTGTAATTCTGCGCCAGTGTAACTCTGCGCGAGAGTAACTCTGTGCTAGTGTAACTCTGTGCAAGTGTAACTCTGTGCTAGTGTCATTCTGCGCCAGCATACCTCTGCGCGAGTGTAACTCTGTGCTAGTGTAACTCTGTGCTAGTGTAACTCTGTGCTAGTGTAATTCTGCGATAGGGTAACTCTGCGCGAGTGTAACTCTGTGCTAGTGTAACTCTGTGCTAGTGTAACTCTGTGCTAGTGTAATTCTGCGCCAGTGTAACTCTGCGCGAGTGCAACTCTGTGCTAGTGTAACTCTGTGCTAGTGTAACTCTGTGGTAGTGTAACTCTGTGCTAGTGTAACCCTGTGCTAGTGTAACTCTGTGCTAGTGTAACTCTGTGCTAATGTATCTCTGCGCCAGTGTAACTCTGCGCGAGTGTAACTCTGTGTTAGTGTAACTCTGTGCTAGTGTAACTCTGTGCTAGTGTAACTCCGTTCTAGTGTAAATCTGTGCTAGTGTAACTCTGTGCTAGTATAATTCTGCGCCAGTGTAACTCTGCGCGAATGTAACTCTGTGCTAGTGTAACTCTGTGCTAGTGTAACTCTGTGCTAGTGTAACTCTGTGCTAGTGTAATTCTGCGCCAGTGTAACTCTGTGCTAGTGTAAATCTGTGCTAGTGTAACTCTGTGCTAGTGTAATTCTGTGCTAGTGTAACTCTGCACGAGTGTAACTCTGTGCTAGTGTAACTCTGTGCTAGTGTTACTCTGTGCTAGTGTAACTCTGTGCTAGTGTAACCCTGTGCTAGTGTAATTCTGCACCAGTGTAACTCTGTGCTAGTGTAACTCTGTGCTAGTGTAACTCTGTGCTAGTGTAATTCTGCGCCAGTGTAACTCTGTGCTAGTGTAACTCTGTGCTAGTGTAACTCTGTGCTAGTGTAACTCTGTGCTAGTGTAATTCTGTGCTAGTGTAATTCTGCACCAGTGTAACTCTGCGCGAGTGTAACTCTGTGCTAGTGTAACTCTGTGCTAGTGTAACTCTGTGCTAGTGTAACTCTGTGCTAGTGTAACTCTGTTCTAGTGTAACTCTGTGCTAGTGTAACTCTGTGCTAGTGTAACTCTGTGCTAGTGTAATTCTGCGCCAGTGTAACTCTGCACGAGTGTAACTCTGTGCTAGTGTAACTCTGTGCTAGTGTAATTCTGCGCCAGTGTAACTCTGCACGAGTGTAACTCTGTGCTAGTGTAACTCTGTGCTAGTGTAACTCTGTGCTAGTGTAACTCTGTGCTAGTGTAACTCTGTGCTAGCCTACCTCTGTGCTAGTGTAATTCTGCGGCAGTGTAATCCTGCGCGAGTGTAAATCTGTGCTAGTGTAACTCTGTGCTAGTGTAACTCTGTGCTACTGTAATTCTGCGCCAGTGTAACTCTGCGCGACTGTAACTCTGTGCTAGTGTAACTCTGTGCTAGTGTAACTCTGTGCTAGTGTTACTCTGTGCTAGTGTAATTCTGCGCCAGTGTAACTCTGCGCGAGTGTAACTCTGTGCTAGTGAAATTCTGCGCCAGTGTAACTCTGCGCGAGTGTAACTATGTGCTAGTATAACTCTGTGCTAGTGTAACTCTGTGCTAGTGTAACTCTGTGCTAGTGTAACTCTGTGCTAGTGTAATTCTGCGCCAGTGTAACTCTGCGCGAGTGTAACTCTGTGCTGGTGTAACCCTGTGCTAGTGTAATTCTGCGCCAGTGTAAATCTGCACGAGTGTAACTCTGTGCTAGTGTAACTCTGTGCTAGTGTAACTCTGTGCTAGTGTAACTCTGTGCTAGTGTAACTCTGTGCTAGTGTAACAATGTGCTAGTGTATTCTGCGCCAGTGTAACTCTGCGCGAGTGTAACTCTGTGCTAGTGTAACTCTGTGTTAGTGTAACTCTGTACTAGTGTAACTCTGTGCTGGTGTAACTCTGTGCTAGTGTAACTCTGTGCTAGTGTAACTCTGTGCTAGTGTAAATCTGTGCTGGTGTAATTATGCGCCAGAGTAACTCTGTGCGAGTGTAACTCTGTGCTAGTGTAACTCTGTGCTAGTGTAACTCTGTGCTAGTGTAATTCTGCGCCAGTGTAACTCTGTGTGAGTGTAACTCTGTGCTAGTGTAACTCTGTGCTAGTGTAACTCTGTGCTAGTGTAACTCTGTGCTAGCGTAATTCTGCGCCAGTGTAACTCTGTGCTAGTGTAACTCTGTGCTATTGTAACTCTGTGCTAGTGTAACTCTGTGCTAGTGTAACTCTGTGCTAGTGTAACTCTGTGCTAGTGTAATTCTGCGCCAGTGTAACTCTGTGCTGGTGTAATTATGCGCCAGAGTAACTCTGTGCGAGTGTAACTCTGTGCTAGTGTAACTCTGTGCTAGTGTAACTCTGTGCTAGTGTAATTCTGCGCCAGTGTAACTCTGTGTGAGTGTAACTCTGTGCTAGTGTAAATCTGTGCTAGTGTAACTCTGTGCTAGTGTAACTCTGTGCTAGTGTAACTCTGTGCTAGTGTAACTCTGTGCTAGTGTAACTCTGTGCTAGTGTAATTCTTTGCCAGTGTAAATCTGCGCGAGTGTAACTCTGTGCTAGTGTAACACTGTGCTAGTGTAACTCTGTGCTAGTGTAACTCTGTGCTAGTGTAATTCTGCGCCAGTGTAACTCTGCGCGAGTGTAACTGTGCTAGTGTAACTCTGTGCTAGTGTAACTCTGTGCTAGTGTAACTCTGTGCTAGTGTAACTCTGTGGTAGTGTAACTCATTGCTAGTGTTATTCTGCGCCAGTGTAACTCTGTGCTAGTGTAACTCTCTGCTAGTGTAACTCTGTGCTAGTGTAACTCTGTGCTAGTGTAACTCTGTGCTAGTGTAATTCTGCGCCAGTGTAACTCTGCGCGAGTGTAACTCTGTGCTAGTGTAACTCTGTGCTAGTGTAATTCTGCGCCAGTGTAACTCTGTGCGAGTGTAACTCTGTGCTAGTGTAACTCTGTGCTAGTGTAACTCTGTGCTAGTGTAATTTTGCGCCAGTGTAACTCTGCACGAGTGTAACTCTGTGCTAGTGTAAGTCTGTGCTAGTGTAACTCTGTGCTAGTGTAACTCTGTGCTAGTGTAATTCTGCTCCAGTGTAACTCTGCGCGAGTGTAACTCTATGCTAGTGTAACTCTGTGCTAGTGTAACTCTGTGCTAGTGTAATTCTGTGCCAGTGTAATTCTGCGCGAGTGTAACTCTGTGCTACTGTAACTCTGTGCTAGTGTAACTCTGTGCTAGTGTAACTCAGTGCTAGTGTAAATCTGTGCTAGTGTAACACTGTGCTAGTGTAACTCTGTGCTAGTGTAATTCTGCGCCAGTGTAACTCTGCGCGAGTGTAACTCTGCACGAGTGTAACTCTGTGCTAGTGTAAATCTGTGCTAGTGTAACTCTGTGCTAGTGTAATTCTGCGCCAGTGTAACTCTGCACGAGTGTAACTCTGTGCTAGTGTAACTCTGTGCTAGTGTAACTCTGTGCTAGTGTAATTCTGCGCCAGTGTAACTCTGTGCGAGTGTAAATCTGTGCTAGTGTAATTCTGCGCCAGTGTAACTCTGCGCGAGTGTTACTATGTGCTAGTGTAAATTTTTTCTTGTGTTACTCTGTGCTAGTGTAACTCTGTGCAAGTGTAACTCTGTGCTAGTGTAATTCTGCGCCAGTGTAACTCTGCGCGAGTGTAACTCTGTGCTAGTGTAACTCTGTGCTAGTGTAACTCTGTGCTAGTGTAACTCTGTGCTAGTGTAATTCTGCGCCAGTGTAACTGTGCGCGAGTGTAACTCTGTTCTAGTGTAACTCTGTGCTAGTGTAATTCTGCGCCAGTGTAACTCAGCACGAGTGTAACTCTGTGCTAGTGTAACTCTGTGCTAGTGTAACTCTGTGCTAGTGTAACCCTGTGCTAGTGTAATTCTGCACCAGTGTAACTCTGCGCGAGTGTAACTCTGTGCTAGTGTAACTCTGTGCTAGTGTAATTCTGCGCCAGTGTAACTCTGTGCTAGTGTAACTCTGTGCTAGTGTAACTCTGTGCTAGTGTAACTCTGTGCTAGTGTAATTCTGCGCCAGTGTAACTGTGTGCGGGTGTAACTCTGTGCTAGTGTAACTCTGTGCTAGTGTAACTCTGTGCTAGTGTAGCTCTCTGCTAGTGTAACTCTGTGTTAGTGTAACTCTGTGCTGGTGTAACTCTGTGCTGGTGTAACTCTGTGCTAGTGTAACTCTGTGCTAGTGTAACTCTGTGCTAGTGTAAATCTGTGCTGGTGTAATTATGCGCCAGAGTAACTCTGTGCGAGTGTAACTCTGTGCTAGTGTAACTCTGTGCTAGTGTAACTCTGTGCTAGTGTAACTCTGTGCTAGTGTAATTCTGTGCCAGTGTAACTCTGCGTGAGTGTAACTCTGTGCTAGTGTAACTCTGTGGTAGTGTAACTCTGTGCTAGTGTAACTCTGTGCTAGTGTAATTCTGCGCCAGTGTAACTCTGTGCTAGTGTAACTCTGTGCTATTGTAAATCTGTGCTAGTGTAACTCTGTGCTAGTGTAACTCTGTGCTAGTGTAACTCTGTGCTAGTGTAACTCTGTGCTAGTGTAATTCTGCGCCAGTGTAACTCTGCGCGAGTGTAACTCTGTGCTAGTGTAAATCTGTGCTAGTGTAACTCTGTGCTAGTGTAATTCTGCGCCAGTGTAACTCTGCGCGAGTGTAACTCTGTGCTAGTGTAACTCTGTGGTAGTGTAACTCTGTGCTAGTGTAACTCTGTGCTAGTGTAATTCTGCGCCAGTGTAACTCTGCGCGAGTGTAACTGTGCTAGTGTAACTCTGTGCTAGTGTAACTCTGTGCTAGTGTAAATCTGTGCTAGTGTAACTCTGTGCTAGTGTAACTCTGTGGTAGTGTAACTCTGTGCTAGTGTTATTCTGCACCAGTGTAACTCTGTGCTAGTGTAACTCTTTGCTAGTGTAACTCTGTGCTAGTGTAACTCTGTGCTAGTGTAACACTGTGCTAGTGTAATTCTGCGCCAGTGTAACTCTGCGCGAGTGTAACTCTGTGCTAGTGTAACTCTGTGCTAGTGTAATTCTGCGCCAGTGTAACTCTGTGCGAGTGTAACTCTGTGCTAGTGTAACTCTGTGCTAGTGTAACTCTGTGCTAGTGTAATTCTGCGCCAGTGTAACTCTGCGCGAGTGTAACTCTGTGCTAGTGTAACTCTGTGCTAGTGTAATTCTGCGCCAGTGTAACTCTGTGCGAGTGTAACTCTGTGCTAGTGTAACTCTGTGCTAGTGTAACTCTGTGCTAGTGTAATTTTGCGCCAGTGTAATTCTGCACAAGTGTAACTCTGTGCTAGTGTAACTCTGTGCTAGTGTAACTCTGTGCTAGTGTAACTCTGTGCTAGTGTAATTCTGCGCCAGTGTAATTCTGCGCGAGTGTAACTCTGTGCTACTGTAACTCTGTGCTAGTGTAACTCTGTGCTTGTGTAACTCAGTGCTAGTGTAAATCTGTGCTAGTGTAACACTGTGCTAGTGTAACTCTGTGCTAGTGTAATTCTGTGCCAGTGTAACTCTGTGCGAGTGTAAATCTGTGCTAGTGTAATTCTGCGCCAGTGTAACTCTACGCGAGTGTAACTATATGCTAGTGTAACTTTGTGCTAGTGTAACTCTGTGCTAGTGTAACTCTGTGCTAGTGTATCTCTGTGCTAGTGTAATTCTGCGCCAGTGTAACTCTGCGCGAGTGTAACTCTGTGCTAGTGTAACTCTGTGCTAGTGTAACTCTGTGCTAGTGTAACTCTGTGCTAGTGTAATTCTGCGCCAGTGTAACTGTGCGCGAGTGTAACTCTGTTCTAGTGTAACTCTGTGCTAGTGTAATTCTGCGCCAGTGTAACTCTGTGCTAGTGTAACTCTGTGCTAGTGTAACTTTGCGCCAGTGTAATTCTGCACCAGTGTAACTTTGCGCGAGTGTAACTCTGTGCTAGTGTAACTCTGTGCTGATGTAATTCTGCACCAGTGTAACTCTGCGCGAGTGTAACTCTGTGCTAGTGTTACTCTGTGCTAGTGTAATTCTGTGCCAGTGTAACTCTGTGCGAGTGTAAATCTGTGCTAGTGTAATTCTGCGCCAGTGTAACTCTACGCGAGTGTAACTATATGCTAGTGTAACTTTGTGCTAGTGTAACTCTGTGCTAGTGTAACTCTGTGCTAGTGTATCTCTGTGCTAGTGTAATTCTGCGCCAGTGTAACTCTGCGCGAGTGTAACTCTGTGCTAGTGTAACTCAGTGCTAGTGTAAATCTGTGCTAGTGTAACACTGTGCTAGTGTAACTCTGTGCTAGTGTAATTCTGTGCCAGTGTAACTCTGTGCGAGTGTAAATCTGTGCTAGTGTAATTCTGCGCCAGTGTAACTCTACGCGAGTGTAACTATATGCTAGTGTAACTTTGTGCTAGTGTAACTCTGTGCTAGTGTAACTCTGTGCTAGTGTATCTCTGTGCTAGTGTAATTCTGCGCCAGTGTAACTCTGCGCGAGTGTAACTCTGTGCTAGTGTAACTCTGTGCTAGTGTAACTCTGTGCTTGTGTAATTCTGCACCAGTGTAACTCTGCGCGAGTGTAACTCTGTGCTAGTGTAACTCTGTGCTAGTGTAATTCTGCGCCAATGTATCTCTGCGCGAGTGTAATTCTGTGCTAGTGTAACTCTGTGCTAGTGTAACTCTGTGCTAGTGTAATTCTGCGCCAGTGTAACTCTGCGCGAGTGTAACTCTGTGCTAGTGTAACTCTGTTCTAGTGTAATTCTGTGCTAGTGTAACTCTGTGCTAGTGTAACTCTGTGCTAGTGTAAATCTGTGCTAGTGTAACTCTGTTCTAGTGTAACTCTGTGCTAGTGTATCTCTGTGCTAGTGTAATTCTGCGCCAGTGTAAATCTGCACGAGTGTAACTCTATGCTAGTGCAACTCTGTGCTAGTGTAACTCTGTTCTAGTGTAACTCTGTGCTAGTGTAACTCTGTGCTAGTGTAACTCTGCGCCAGTGTAACTCTGTGCCAGTGTAACTCTGTGCTAGTGTAACTCTGTGCTAGTGTAACTCTGCGCCAGTGTAAGTCTGCACGAGTGTAACTCTGTGCTAGTGTAACTCTGTGCTAGTGTAACTCTGTGCTAGTGTAACTCTGTGCTAGTGTAACTCTGTGCTAGTGTCACTCTGTGCTAGTGTAACTCTGTGCTAGCGTAATTCTGCGCCAGTGTAACTCTGCGCGAGTTTAACTCTGTGCTAGTGTAACTCTGTGATAGTGTAACTCTGTGCTAGTATAACTCTGCACTAGTGTAACTCTGTGCTAGTGTAACACTGTGCTAGTGTAATTCTGCGCCAGTGTAACTCTGTGCTAGCGTAATTCTGCGCCAGTGTAACTCTGCGCGAGTTTAACTCTGTGCTAGTGTAACTCTTTGATAGTGTAACTCTGTGCTAGTATAACTCTGCACTAGTGTAATTCTGTGCTAGTGTAACTCTGTGCTAGCGTAATTCTGCGCCAGTGTAACTCTGCGCGAGTGTAAATCTGTGCTAGTGTAAATCTGTGCCAGTGTAACTCTGTGCTTGTGTAACTCTGTGGTAGTGTAACTCTGTGCTAGTGTAACTCTGTGCTAGTGTAATTCTGCGCCAGTGTAATTCTGTGCTAGTGTAATTCTGTGCTAGTGTAACTCTGTGCAAGTGTAACTCTTTGCTAGTGTAATTCTGCGCCAGTGTAACTCTGTGTGAGAGTAACTCTGTGCTAGTGTAACTCTGTGCTAGTGTAACTCTGTGCTAGTGTAACTCTGTGATAGTGTAATTCTGCGCCAGTGTAACTCTGCGTGAGTGTAACTCTGTGCTAGTATAACTCTGTGCTAGTGTAACTCTGTGCTAGTGTAACTCTTTGCTAGTGTAATTCTGCGCCAGTGTAACTCTGTGCGAGTGTAACTCTTTGCTAGTGTAACTCTGTGCTAGTGTAACTCTGTGCTAGTGTAACCCTGTGCTAGTGTAATTCTGCGCCAGTGTAACTCTGTGCTAGTGTAAATTTGTGCTAGTGTAACTCTGTGCTAGTGTAACTCTCTGCTAGTGTAACTTTGTGCTAGTGTAACTCTGCGCCAGTGTAACTCTGTGCTAGTGTAACTCTGTGCTAGTGTAAATCTGTGCTAGTGTAATTCTGCGCCAGTGTAACTCTGCGCGAGTGTAACTCTGTGCTAGTGTAACTCTGTGCTAGTGTAATTCTTCGCCAGTGTAACTCTGCGCGAGTTTAACTCTGTGATAGTGTAACTCTTTGCGAGTGTAAATCTGTGCTAGTGTAAATCTGTGCTAGTGTAACTCTGTGCTAGTGTAATTCTGCGCCAGTGTAACTCTGCGCGAGTGTAACTCTGTGCTAGTGTAATTCTGTGCTAGTGTAACTCTGTGCTAGTGTAACTCTGTGCTAGTGTAACTTTGCGCGAGTGTAAATATGTGCTAGTGTAACTCTGCGCGAGCGTAACTCTGTGCTAGTGTAACTCTGTGCTAGTGTAACTCTGTGCTAGTGTAACTCTGTGCTAGTGTAACTCTGTGCTAGTGTAATTCTGTGCTAGTGTAACTCTGTGCTAGTGTAACTCTGTGCTAGTGTAAGTCTGTGCTAGTGTAACTCTATGCTAGTGTAACTCTGTGCAAGTGTAACTCTGTACTAGTGTAACTCTGTGCTAGTGTAACTCTGTGCTAGTGTAACTCTGTTCTAGTGTAACTCTGTGCTAGTGTAACTCTGTGCTAGTGTAATTCTGCGCCAGTGTGACTCTGCGCGAGTGTAACTCTGTGCTAGTGTAACTCTGTGCTAGTGTAACTCTGTGCTAGTGTAATTCTGCGCCAGTGTAACTCTGTGCTAGTGTAACTATGTGCTAGTGTAACTCTGTGCTAGTGTAACTTTGCGCCAGTGTAACTCTGCACGAGTGTAACTCTGTGATAGTGTAAATCTGTGCTAGTGTAACTCTGTGCTAGTGTAACTCTGTGCTAGTGTAACTCTGTGCTAGTGTAACTCTGCGCCAGTGTAACTCTGTGCTAGTGTAACTCTGTGCTAGTGTAACTCTGTGCTAGTGTAACTCTGTGCTAGTGTCACTCTGTGCTAGTGTATCTCTGTGCTAGCGTAATTCTGCGCCAGTGTAACTCTGCGCGAGTTTAACTCTGTGCTAGTGTAACTCTGTGATAGTGTAACTCTGTGCTAGTATAACTCTGCGCTGGTGTAACTCTGTGCTAGTGTAACTCTGTTCTAGTGTAATTCTGCGCCAGTGTAACTCTGCGCGAGTGTGACTCTGTGCTAGTGTAACTCTGTGCTAGTGTAACTCTGTGCTAGTGTAACTTTGTGCTAGTGTAATTCTGCACCAGTGTAACTCTGCGCGAGTGTAACTTTGTGCTAGTGTAACTCTGTGCTAGTGTAACTCTGTGCTAGTCTAACTCTGTGCTACTGTAACTCTGTGCTAGTGTAATTCTGCGCCAGTGTAACTCTGCGCGAGTGTAACTCTGTGCTAGTGTAACTCTGTGCTAGTGTAACTCTGTGCTAGTGTAACTCTGTGCTAGTGTAATTCTGCACCAGTGTAACTCCGTGCGAGTGTAACTTTGTGCTAGTGTAACTCTGTGCTAGTGTAACTCTGTGCTAGTGTAATTTTGTGCTAGTTTAATTCTGCGCCAGTGTAACTCTGCACGAGTGTAACCCTGTGCTAGTGTAACCCTGTGCTAGTGTAACTCTGTGCTAGTGTAACTCTGTGCTAGTGTAATTCTGCGCCAGTGTAACTCTGCGCGAGAGTAACTCTGTGCTAGTGTAACTCTGTGCAAGTGTAACTCTGTGCTAGTGTAATTCTGCGCCAGCATACCTCTGCGCGAGTGTAACTCTGTGCTAGTGTAACTCTGTGCTAGTGTAACTCTGTGCTAGTGTAATTCTGCGATAGGGTAACTCTGCGCGAGTGTAACTCTGTGCTAGTGTAACTCTGTGCTAGTGTAACTCTGTGCTAGTGTAATTCTGCGCCAGTGTAACTCTGCGCGAGTGCAACTCTGTGCTAGTGTAACTCTGTGCTAGTGTAACTCTGTGGTAGTGTAACTCTGTGCTAGTGTAACCCTGTGCTAGTGTAACTCTGTGCTAGTGTAACTCTGTGCTAATGTATCTCTGCGCCAGTGTAACTCTGCGCGAGTGTAACTCTGTGTTAGTGTAACTCTGTGCTAGTGTAACTCTGTGCTAGTGTAACTCCGTTCTAGTGTAAATCTGTGCTAGTGTAACTCTGTGCTAGTATAATTCTGCGCCAGTGTAACTCTGCGCGAATGTAACTCTGTGCTAGTGTAACTCTGTGCTAGTGTAACTCTGTGCTAGTGTAACTCTGTGCTAGTGTAATTCTGCGCCAGTGTAACTCTGTGCTAGTGTAAATCTGTGCTAGTGTAACTCTGTGCTAGTGTAATTCTGTGCTAGTGTAACTCTGCACGAGTGTAACTCTGTGCTAGTGTAACTCTGTGCTAGTGTTACTCTGTGCTAGTGTAACTCTGTGCTAGTGTAACCCTGTGCTAGTGTAATTCTGCACCAGTGTAACTCTGTGCTAGTGTAACTCTGTGCTAGTGTAACTCTGTGCTAGTGTAATTCTGCGCCAGTGTAACTCTGTGCTAGTGTAACTCTGTGCTAGTGTAACTCTGTGCTAGTGTAACTCTGTGCTAGTGTAATTCTGTGCTAGTGTAATTCTGCACCAGTGTAACTCTGCACGAGTGTAACTCTGTGCTAGTGTAACTCTGTGCTAGTGTAACTCTGTGCTAGTGTAACTCTGTGCTAGTGTAACTCTGTTCTAGTGTAACTCTGTGCTAGTGTAACTCTGTGCTAGTGTAACTCTGTGCTAGTGTAATTCTGCGCCAGTGTAACTCTGCACGAGTGTAACTCTGTGCTAGTGTAACTCTGTGCTAGTGTAATTCTGCGCCAGTGTAACTCTGCACGAGTGTAACTCTGTGCTAGTGTAACTCTGTGCTAGTGTAACTCTGTGCTAGTGTAACTCTGTGCTAGTGTAACTCTGTGCTAGCCTACCTCTGTGCTAGTGTAATTCTGCGGCAGTGTAATCCTGCGCGAGTGTAAATCTGTGCTAGTGTAACTCTGTGCTAGTGTAACTCTGTGCTACTGTAATTCTGCGCCAGTGTAACTCTGCGCGACTGTAACTCTGTGCTAGTGTAACTCTGTGCTAGTGTAACTCTGTGCTAGTGTTACTCTGTGCTAGTGTAATTCTGCGCCAGTGTAACTCTGCGCGAGTGTAACTCTGTGCTAGTGAAATTCTGCGCCAGTGTAACTCTGCGCGAGTGTAACTATGTGCTAGTATAACTCTGTGCTAGTGTAACTCTGTGCTAGTGTAACTCTGTGCTAGTGTAACTCTGTGCTAGTGTAATTCTGCGCCAGTGTAACTCTGCGCGAGTGTAACTCTGTGCTGGTGTAACCCTGTGCTAGTGTAATTCTGCGCCAGTGTAAATCTGCACGAGTGTAACTCTGTGCTAGTGTAACTCTGTGCTAGTGTAACTCTGTGCTAGTGTAACTCTGTGCTAGTGTAACTCTGTGCTAGTGTAACAATGTGCTAGTGTATTCTGCGCCAGTGTAACTCTGCGCGAGTGTAACTCTGTGCTAGTGTAACTCTGTGTTAGTGTAACTCTGTACTAGTGTAACTCTGTGCTGGTGTAACTCTGTGCTAGTGTAACTCTGTGCTAGTGTAACTCTGTGCTAGTGTAAATCTGTGCTGGTGTAATTATGCGCCAGAGTAACTCTGTGCGAGTGTAACTCTGTGCTAGTGTAACTCTGTGCTAGTGTAACTCTGTGCTAGTGTAATTCTGCGCCAGTGTAACTCTGTGTGAGTGTAACTCTGTGCTAGTGTAACTCTGTGCTAGTGTAACTCTGTGCTAGTGTAACTCTGTGCTAGCGTAATTCTGCGCCAGTGTAACTCTGTGCTAGTGTAACTCTGTGCTATTGTAACTCTGTGCTAGTGTAACTCTGTGCTAGTGTAACTCTGTGCTAGTGTAACTCTGTGCTAGTGTAATTCTGCGCCAGTGTAACTCTGTGCTGGTGTAATTATGCGCCAGAGTAACTCTGTGCGAGTGTAACTCTGTGCTAGTGTAACTCTGTGCTAGTGTAACTCTGTGCTAGTGTAATTCTGCGCCAGTGTAACTCTGTGTGAGTGTAACTCTGTGCTAGTGTAAATCTGTGCTAGTGTAACTCTGTGCTAGTGTAACTCTGTGCTAGTGTAACTCTGTGCTAGTGTAACTCTGTGCTAGTGTAACTCTGTGCTAGTGTAATTCTTTGCCAGTGTAAATCTGCGCGAGTGTAACTCTGTGCTAGTGTAACACTGTGCTAGTGTAACTCTGTGCTAGTGTAACTCTGTGCTAGTGTAATTCTGCGCCAGTGTAACTCTGCGCGAGTGTAACTGTGCTAGTGTAACTCTGTGCTAGTGTAACTCTGTGCTAGTGTAACTCTGTGCTAGTGTAACTCTGTGGTAGTGTAACTCATTGCTAGTGTTATTCTGCGCCAGTGTAACTCTGTGCTAGTGTAACTCTCTGCTAGTGTAACTCTGTGCTAGTGTAACTCTGTGCTAGTGTAAATCTGTGCTAGTGTAATTCTGCGCCAGTGTAACTCTGCGCGAGTGTAACTCTGTGCTAGTGTAACTCTGTGCTAGTGTAATTCTGCGCCAGTGTAACTCTGTGCGAGTGTAACTCTGTGCTAGTGTAACTCTGTGCTAGTGTAACTCTGTGCTAGTGTAAATTTGCGCCAGTGTAACTCTGCACGAGTGTAACTCTGTGCTAGTGTAAGTCTGTGCTAGTGTAACTCTGTGCTAGTGTAACTCTGTGCTAGTGTAATTCTGCTCCAGTGTAACTCTGCGCGAGTGTAACTCTATGCTAGTGTAACTCTGTGCTAGTGTAACTCTGTGCTAGTGTAATTCTGTGCCAGTGTAATTCTGCGCGAGTGTAACTCTGTGCTACTGTAACTCTGTGCTAGTGTAACTCTGTGCTAGTGTAACTCAGTGCTAGTGTAAATCTGTGCTAGTGTAACACTGTGCTAGTGTAACTCTGTGCTAGTGTAATTCTGCGCCAGTGTAACTCTGCGCGAGTGTAACTCTGCACGAGTGTAACTCTGTGCTAGTGTAAATCTGTGCTAGTGTAACTCTGTGCTAGTGTAATTCTGCGCCAGTGTAACTCTGCACGAGTGTAACTCTGTGCTAGTGTAACTCTGTGCTAGTGTAACTCTGTGCTAGTGTAATTCTGCGCCAGTGTAACTCTGTGCGAGTGTAAATCTGTGCTAGTGTAATTCTGCGCCAGTGTAACTCTGCGCGAGTGTTACTATGTGCTAGTGTAAATTTTTTCTTGTGTTACTCTGTGCTAGTGTAACTCTGTGCAAGTGTAACTCTGTGCTAGTGTAATTCTGCGCCAGTGTAACTCTGCGCGAGTGTAACTCTGTGCTAGTGTAACTCTGTGCTAGTGTAACTCTGTGCTAGTGTAACTCTGTGCTAGTGTAATTCTGCGCCAGTGTAACTGTGCGCGAGTGTAACTCTGTTCTAGTGTAACTCTGTGCTAGTGTAATTCTGCGCCAGTGTAACTCAGCACGAGTGTAACTCTGTGCTAGTGTAACTCTGTGCTAGTGTAACTCTGTGCTAGTGTAACCCTGTGCTAGTGTAATTCTGCACCAGTGTAACTCTGCGCGAGTGTAACTCTGTGCTAGTGTAACTCTGTGCTAGTGTAATTCTGCGCCAGTGTAACTCTGTGCTAGTGTAACTCTGTGCTAGTGTAACTCTGTGCTAGTGTAACTCTGTGCTAGTGTAATTCTGCGCCAGTGTAACTGTGTGCGGGTGTAACTCTGTGCTAGTGTAACTCTGTGCTAGTGTAACTCTGTGCTAGTGTAGCTCTCTGCTAGTGTAACTCTGTGTTAGTGTAACTCTGTGCTGGTGTAACTCTGTGCTGGTGTAACTCTGTGCTAGTGTAACTCTGTGCTAGTGTAAATCTGTGCTGGTGTAATTATGCGCCAGAGTAACTCTGTGCGAGTGTAACTCTGTGCTAGTGTAACTCTGTGCTAGTGTAACTCTGTGCTAGTGTAACTCTGTGCTAGTGTAATTCTGTGCCAGTGTAACTCTGCGTGAGTGTAACTCTGTGCTAGTGTAACTCTGTGGTAGTGTAACTCTGTGCTAGTGTAACTCTGTGCTAGTGTAATTCTGCGCCAGTGTAACTCTGTGCTAGTGTAACTCTGTGCTATTGTAAATCTGTGCTAGTGTAACTCTGTGCTAGTGTAACTCTGTGCTAGTGTAACTCTGTGCTAGTGTAACTCTGTGCTAGTGTAATTCTGCGCCAGTGTAACTCTGCGCGAGTGTAACTCTGTGCTAGTGTAAATCTGTGCTAGTGTAACTCTGTGCTAGTGTAATTCTGCGCCAGTGTAACTCTGCGCGAGTGTAACTCTGTGCTAGTGTAACTCTGTGGTAGTGTAACTCTGTGCTAGTGTAACTCTGTGCTAGTGTAATTCTGCGCCAGTGTAACTCTGCGCGAGTGTAACTGTGCTAGTGTAACTCTGTGCTAGTGTAACTCTGTGCTAGTGTAAATCTGTGCTAGTGTAACTCTGTGCTAGTGTAACTCTGTGGTAGTGTAACTCTGTGCTAGTGTTATTCTGCACCAGTGTAACTCTGTGCTAGTGTAACTCTTTGCTAGTGTAACTCTGTGCTAGTGTAACTCTGTGCTAGTGTAACACTGTGCTAGTGTAATTCTGCGCCAGTGTAACTCTGCGCGAGTGTAACTCTGTGCTAGTGTAACTCTGTGCTAGTGTAATTCTGCGCCAGTGTAACTCTGTGCGAGTGTAACTCTGTGCTAGTGTAACTCTGTGCTAGTGTAACTCTGTGCTAGTGTAATTCTGCGCCAGTGTAACTCTGCGCGAGTGTAACTCTGTGCTAGTGTAACTCTGTGCTAGTGTAATTCTGCGCCAGTGTAACTCTGTGCGAGTGTAACTCTGTGCTAGTGTAACTCTGTGCTAGTGTAACTCTGTGCTAGTGTAATTTTGCGCCAGTGTAATTCTGCACAAGTGTAACTCTGTGCTAGTGTAACTCTGTGCTAGTGTAACTCTGTGCTAGTGTAACTCTGTGCTAGTGTAATTCTGCGCCAGTGTAATTCTGCGCGAGTGTAACTCTGTGCTACTGTAACTCTGTGCTAGTGTAACTCTGTGCTTGTGTAACTCAGTGCTAGTGTAAATCTGTGCTAGTGTAACACTGTGCTAGTGTAACTCTGTGCTAGTGTAATTCTGTGCCAGTGTAACTCTGTGCGAGTGTAAATCTGTGCTAGTGTAATTCTGCGCCAGTGTAACTCTACGCGAGTGTAACTATATGCTAGTGTAACTTTGTGCTAGTGTAACTCTGTGCTAGTGTAACTCTGTGCTAGTGTATCTCTGTGCTAGTGTAATTCTGCGCCAGTGTAACTCTGCGCGAGTGTAACTCTGTGCTAGTGTAACTCTGTGCTAGTGTAACTCTGTGCTAGTGTAACTCTGTGCTAGTGTAATTCTGCGCCAGTGTAACTGTGCGCGAGTGTAACTCTGTTCTAGTGTAACTCTGTGCTAGTGTAATTCTGCGCCAGTGTAACTCTGTGCTAGTGTAACTCTGTGCTAGTGTAACTTTGCGCCAGTGTAATTCTGCACCAGTGTAACTTTGCGCGAGTGTAACTCTGTGCTAGTGTAACTCTGTGCTGATGTAATTCTGCACCAGTGTAACTCTGCGCGAGTGTAACTCTGTGCTAGTGTAACTCTGTGCTAGTGTAATTCTGCGCTAGTGTAACTCTGCGCGAGTGTAACTCTGCACGAGTGTAACTCTGTGCTAGTGTAACTCTGTGCTAGTGTAACTCTGTGCTAGTGTAATTCTGCGCCAGTGTTACTCTGCACGAGTGTAACTCTGTGCTAGTGTAACTCTGTGCTAGTGTAACTCTGTTTTAGTGTAACTCTGTGCTAGTGTAATTCTGTGCCAGTGTAACTCTGTGCGAGTGTAAATCTGTGCTAGTGTAATTCTGCGCCAGTGTAACTCTACGCGAGTGTAACTATATGCTAGTGTAACTTTGTGCTAGTGTAACTCTGTGCTAGTGTAACTCTGTGCTAGTGTATCTCTGTGCTAGTGTAATTCTGCGCCAGTGTAACTCTGCGCGAGTGTAACTCTGTGCTAGTGTAACTCTGTGCTAGTGTAACTCTGTGCTAGTGTAACTCTGTGCTAGTGTAATTCTGCGCCAGTGTAACTGTGCGCGAGTGTAACTCTGTTCTAGTGTAACTCTGTGCTAGTGTAATTCTGCGCCAGTGTAACTCTGTGCTAGTGTAACTCTGTGCTAGTGTAACTTTGCGCCAGTGTAATTCTGCACCAGTGTAACTTTGCGCGAGTGTAACTCTGTGCTAGTGTAACTCTGTGCTGATGTAATTCTGCACCAGTGTAACTCTGCGCGAGTGTAACTCTGTGCTAGTGTAACTCTGTGCTAGTGTAATTCTGCGCTAGTGTAACTCAGCGCGAGTGTAACTCTGTGCTAGTGTAACTCTCTCCTAGTGTAACTCTGTGCTAGTGTAACTCTGTGCTAGTGTAATTCTGCACCAGTGTAACTCTGCATGAGTGTAACTCTGTGCTAGTGTAACTCTGTGCTAGTGTAATTCTGCGCCAGTGTAACTCTGCGCGAGTGTAACTCTGTGCTAGTGTAACTCTGTGCTAGTGTAACTCTGTGCTAGTGTAATTCTGCGCCAGTGTAACTCTGTGCTAGTGTAACTCTGTGCTAGTGTAACTCTGCGCCAGTGTAATTCTGCGCCAGTGTAACTCTGTGCGAGTGTAACTCTGTGCTAGTGTAACTCTGTGCTAGTGTAACTTTGTGCTAATGTAACTCTGTGCTAGTGTAATTCTGCGCCAGTGTAACTCTATGCTAGTGTAATTCTGCGCCAGTGTAACTCTGTGCTAGTGTAACTCTGTGCTAGTGTAACTCTGTGCTAGTGCAACTCTGTGCTAGTGTAACTCTGTGCTAGTGTAATTCTGCGCCAGTGTAACTCTGCGTGAGTGTAACTCTGTGTTAAAGTAACTCTGTGCTAGTGTAACTCTGTGCTAGTGTAAATCTGCACCAGTGTAACTCTGCGCGAGTGTAACTCTGTGCTAGTGTAATTCTGCGCCAGTGTAACTCTGCGCGAGTGTAACTCTGTGCTAGTGTAACTCTGTGCTAGTGTAACTCTGTGCTAGTGTAACTCTCTGCTAGTGTAACTCTGTGCTAGTGTAATTCTGCGCCAGTGTAACTGGCATAATTAGTTTTTCATGCATAATCAGATGGTATGTGAAAGACAGTCTTTATTATCACTTTGATTTGGGACTAAACATATCAGTGTCTGTAATGGAAGGTATTTCATCATTTTATTTGATAAAACACAATCTTGCACAATAAGTAGATAATGTTACATCACAAATGAACCCTTTAGAGTATTCAGAAGTTTACTGTTGCTTGTATGTCAAAAATTAAATTGCATACTTCTGCAACAACTAGTTAAGTTGGCAAATAGATGTGTGTTATTTTCTGTTCAATATTAACATTTCCACAATGTATGCTTAGATTCACAATTAATATTCTTAATATATGAAATTGTGAACACCAACTATAACCAAATCAAGCCAGTGAATAGTACATGGAATAAGCAGTATCATGGAATACATATCTGCAGTACCATTGTGCAAGAGGACATGCTGTGATCCCTACACAAGTCATTCCCTCCCCCTCCCCGTGTTAGTGGCATCTAAGGCTGAATTGGACATGATGTCCTGCTAGCATTATCACTTCTGCTTTGAAACGAGGTATATTGTTGCTGAACTTTGTGGTGCTGGAGTTTTACAGAGTAGTTGTGGTCAGAATCACATTCATCATCTGAACGCCCATTAGTTGTTGAATCTTGTCAGCGTCATGTTCAACAGGTGTATCTTCTAGCACTGTATATGTATCATTGGCAGCCTCAGGGCTGTCTGTCTTTGCAAGTTCTCATTGTGGAAGGGGGTGTTATAAGTGTTTTCTTCTTTCATGTACTTCATATGGCTCTTAATACGATAGCTGAAATGCCTTGTGCAACATGATTTCCGATGCATCCAGGACTGTAATTGGAGAGGTGCATGAATACAAATGGTTCCTTCCAATTTGTTCTCTCTTTCACTGCTTGGAGTTGTTGGATGTGTGTTCATATTTTGGTGAAAAACTCTAATGTGTCAATTGTATTATCTTTTATATTATGCATGCTCTCCCCTGGCAGGCACAGTGTTTCTCTGTACTTTAATTCAGTTGTTGTGGCTTTCAGGCCACTCTTAATGGTGTATGGAGACCAAGGAGTACAATGGCCAATTTCCCCATCCAATTTTACGTAGCATAATGCTTGAAGGACTGTCACGATTTGTAGATACAGGCTGTCTACTATGCCGTTCATTTCTGGACAAGTTCGAATTTATTTTTTGCCCAGTAAACTGACAAATGCTTTGAATAACCATGCCTTGAATTGATGTACTTGATGAGTTGTAATGCCTCTTCAAATGGCCAACTGGCTGATCCTTTTATGTGGAAACAAAATGTTACCATTAATGTCATTCATAGGGAAAGCTTCAGACCATCATGAAAATATATCCCTTATAGCGAGACGTTAGCTGTACCCTTCTAATACAGGGAGGCATTCATGATGTTAGTGTGCATGAGATGAAAGCACTGGCTTTCTGCTAAGAAAGTGCCTTTTGGTGCTTGATGTGTCATGTGATCTTATTTTTCTGACAGGTCATACAATGTCATGCCTGTGTGCATTCTTCGTCTTGGACTATAGGATGGGCCAGGTTCTTGAGCCATGCCGAGTCGATTTTCTTGTACTGGCACCAGTTACCAGTCATGCGAGTATCAATATCTCTTCGTCACTTCACCACAGGTGGCATGGCTAGTTTCCTTCATCTGTTATCTCATGGCCAACGCTAGTTGTGGCATTCCGGGCATATACCTGGAGGCACCTGTGCACAGCAGATAAGTGCAGACTTGGCAGTTCTTGCCGGCGAAGAAACAGCGAGTGCGTCTGCAGCCGCCAGGAGAACGCGGCTTGCTAGTTTAGTGGATTCACCACCAGTGAAGGTGTGTACTTTCTGGCGGTCATATTGACAACGATTTTATGTGGGCCGAAACTAGTTATCATGGGGAGCTCGCTTTGAAAACAGCTTGCGTCTGGTCTCGGCATGCCCGTTCTGGTATTATTCTGAGTGTACTCGGTTTCTTCAACTCGTCCTATTGAGTACATCATGGTGACATCCAACTAGTTTTCACCATCGGAAGACCCAGTTGGTTATTTGAGTTATTGCAGTGCAGTACATAAAGTTGTGGCATCAATGACTTTGAGTATTTTTACCATTTTGATGTGTGCATTCCCACTCCTCTTAGAGTGAGGTGCAGGTACTGTTTCCCTGCAGCTGGTTAATGATATGATTCGGTTGTAGGTGCCAAGTGTTCTGTTTGTTTCATCTTTCCCTTGATGATTTGATTTCAATATATGTGCATTTGTCAGTTTGACTAGTCATCGTAATTGAACCCCAGCAGTTATTTTAATCTAATGTCCATGTGTCATACGTTTTATTGATAGTGAAGTTTGCATTTCCATTCCCAACGTGACTGTACTAGTCCTCTTGGATTAATATATTAGAACTTACTTTCGTTTACATTGCTAAGTGCATCTGGGGTATTTATTTGCCGGGTGGCTGTTTGTTACTCCTTTGCCTTTCCCGAGGAGCAGGCATTCCATGTTGGTAGGACCTATTACTTCAACAAGGAGTTACTGCCACCCGAGGATGTATTTGTGCAGTTTACCTTCTGGTTACAGATTACTCCTTCCCTTAATTTTCCTTCCATTCACAGCTGTGATTACTAACAGATCTAGGTTTATCTATTGCTGCCATTCCTGTTCCAATGATAATTGCCAATTGTAAATTTGTTTTGAACATCATCAGTCAATCTTATTTCTTCACTGCTTGTCTAAGTTAACCTATTTGTCACCTGATTAATTGGAGCTTTACTCTCTCAAGTTTTTAAATTGTTTATCTGTGGTGTCACCTAAAGGTTACTGCAACCGGTTTAAGTGTTTTCATGAACTGTTCGTTGATGCAATTGCACCTTTTGAGTTTAGCCATCATATTTATGGGACTGTGTAAGTGCATGTTATTGTTAATAACTTTATGCTTAAACAGATTTGTTGAAATGGCGGCACTATCCAATCAGCTAGAATTTTGTGCTCTTTGAAATTTAATTTTAAGTGTGGCTAGCTCATTGACTCCATTACTGCCTCAGGTCACGTTGGTCAAACATACAAAAAATTATTAGAATGTCATCATTTTTTCAATTTCCGTCATCCTTCGTTGCATTTGAAATTGGTGGAGGTGTATTACCGTCTTTAGTAACTAAATGAATTTAATTATCCAGTTTTTGGCCCTACTTACGGTTTTCTGTGTTATTCCATGTGTGTATTCATGGAAATGTTTATGAGGTCTTCAGTTGGATATGGTATTTTCGTTCTTGTTGAAACCCCTTGCATCACCACTGTGTATTCGTTTTTGAATGTTTGTGTACAATGTTTAGTGTTGCCAATTATAGCTTTTCGTCTTGTTTGTGTTCCTTGTATCTCTGAGTGTATCAGCTGTTTTTTTGTTTGTGTTGGTGTCTGTGTAGACTGTGTGTGTTTGTGTGTGTGTGTGTGTGTGTGTGTTATTTGTGTTAGTTTTTTGTAATATGGAAGTAAGGGGAGTGGGGAGGGGAGCGAGAGGGAGGAGGAGGAAGGGCATTTCATGTTTCATTATTGTTTTCCCTGTCTTTTTGGCCAGCTTGATCAGTGAGTTGTTACTTATGTTGATCTGATCATTGATCACTTTCTTATTCATTGCCAGGGCTCTCTGTATATGAAAGTTTTCTTGTAGGGTCAGGATTTTTCTGTCTCTCTTATTGGTTCTGATAATTTTCATATCTTGTTCCATGGTGGATGGTTCATGTCCGTGTTCTATCAGGTGTTCCGTAAAGGTGGAGTGGCTGTTTTCATACTTCCAGCTTCTTATATGTCTTTTATATCTGGTTTTGAAGTTCCTGCATGTCATTCCCAGAAATACTGATTTACATTCTTGGCATTCTAGCTGGTATATAACTGTCCCTATTTGTCTGGTTTATCTGTTGTTTGCAACTGTGACAGAAGTGTGTTTCTTCTTCTATAGGCAATTTGTAAACCTTGCTTCTTTAGTATGTTTGCTGTTTTGTGTGTTGATTTGTGTTCGTATGTAAGGGTGTATTTTTGTTGATTGTGTCATGAGTGTTGGTGTTTTGTGTGTGTGTGTGTGTGTGTGTATGTGTGTGTTGCCTTGTCTGTGTTTGTAAGAGTTTTGGGTGTTTGTACTTTGTGCTTCTTGGAATTTCTTATTATTTGTGTTTTGATTTTTTGGTTGAGTCTTTTTACTGTTTGGGTGTTATAGCAATTGTTTTTAGCTATAAGTTGTATTGTTTTCAATTCTTTTTCATAGTTTTTCTTGCTTAGTGGGACATTGTTTAGATTATGTAACATGTGTCTTAGAGCCGCTAGTTTTCTATTATAGGGGTGGTTGGAAGTGGCATGTATGATTGTATCTGTTGCTTTTGGTTTTCTGAAGATGTCAAATGTGTGCTTATCATTGCTTCTCTTTATTGTTATGTCCAAGAACAAGAAACACACTTCTGTCACAGTTGCAAACAACAGATAAACCAGACAAATATGAAGGGGCAGGTATATACCAGCAAGAATGCCAAGAACGTAAATCAGTATATCTGGGAATGACAGGCAGAAACTTCATAACCAGATATAAAGAACATTTAAGAAGCTGGAAGGAAAATAGCCAATCCACCTTTACAGAACACGGACATGAACCATCCACCATGGAACAAGATAAGAAAATTATCAGAACCAATGATCGAGACAGAAAAATACTGACCCTACAAGAAAACTTTCCTATACAGAGAGTCCTGGCAATGAATAAGAAAGTGATCAATGATCAGATCAACATAAGTAACAACTCACTGATCAAGCTGGCCACAAAAACAGTGAAAAACGGTAATGAAACATGAAATGCCCTACCTCCTTCTCCCACTCACTCTCCTCCCCACTACTCCCATATTCACAAAAACTAACACAAATAACACCACACACACACACACACACACACACACACACACACACACACACACACAAACAGAGAGAGAGAGAGAGAGAGAGAGAGAGAGAGAGAGAGAGAGACCAACACAAACAAAAAACAGCTAATACACTCAGAGATACAAGGGACACAAGAGACAGACGAAAAGCTACAGTTGGCAACACTAAACATTGTAAACAAACATTCAAAAACGAGTACACAGTGAAGTGGTGATGCAAGAGTTTTCATCAAGACCGAAAATACCGCATCCAACTGACGACCTCACAAACATCTCCATGAAGACACACATGGAATAAAACAGAAAACCGTAAGTAGGGCCAAAAACTGTATAATTAAATTAACTTTGCAAAAGCTAGTGCTACAGAAGTTGTTTCTAACCTAGTAGATCCGAACTTTAGTAATTGTAACAAGACTGTTAACTGTCATACTGGGAAAAATACCTATAATATTATGACTGTACTACAATATTATACAAAAATAACCTGTATTACAGGCCACTGATAATGTTTCACAATGTGTTATGTTGTGGTCTTCAGTCCGGAGACTGGTTTGATGCAGCTCTCCACAATACCCTATCTACAGTAGAGCTGCATGTCCTCGGGAAAGATAACGGCTGTAGTTTCCCCTTGCTTTCAGCCGTTCGCAGTAGCTTTGTGGCAAAGCCACATTAGCTGATGTTACAAGGCCAGCTCAGTCAATCATCCAGACTGTTGCCCCTGTAACTACTGAAAAGGCTGCTGCCCCTCTTCAGGAACCACACGTTTGTCTGGCTTCTCCACAGATACCCCTCCGCTGTGGTTGCACCTACGGTACGGCTATCTGTATCGTTGAGGCACGCAAGCCACCCCACCTTGGCAATGTCTGTGGTTCATGGGAGTTTCACAATAAACAAGCGAAATGTGTATGGCACACAAAAAAACGCCTTTCGTTTAGTTGCTAAAGATGGTAATACACCTCCACCAATTATTAGCATTTGTTGAATACAAAATCTGTGCGTTGTCAGTCAAGTTTATGTCTTGTTTTTCTTGACTGCTTGTGCAAGTTAACTTGCTTATGTTACCTGAATAATTGAGCCTCACTCTCTCTTGAAAATTTTTTAAAAATTGTGTCTTATTTTAAATTGTGTATTTGTAGTTACTTAAAGGCTTTGGCAACCAGTTAACTGTTGTGGCAAACTGTTCATTAATGAACTTGCCCTTACTCAAATTGTGATTTTAGCTGTCATATTTATGGGGCATTACATAAGTGCACATTATTGTTAATAACTTTGTGCTTGATTAGATTTGTTGCATGGTGACACTACCCAGTCAGCGTGAATCTTGCACCTTTTGAAATTAAGTTTAATTGTAGCTTATTCTACCACTAACTCCAATTTGTTATCTGTGTGCTACGTACTTAATTATGACTTTGTTTTGTGTGGTGGTTTTTAATCTATGGTTTATTGTAACTGCCTTTTCTATTTATACTATCTAAGGTGTTATTAATTTATTTCAAGGGAACTACATTTTCAGTTCTGTGTGAGTTTTAATCAAGCCAGCCATCTTGTTTGAAATAAAGATTTTGTAATCATAAGTAATAATTATCTCTGATACCAGCCCTTCCATTCTCCCCAATTCTCAAGTTATCAGTTCTGTACTGAAAAAGTTGCTTGTGATTGAAATTGGTGAGGTATGTACAGTTGTACTTTTGTCCAGTTATGCCACAGTACATTTCAACATTCATTGTAACTTTATTCCCAGTGATCAAATAACATGTGAAACTTGTATTGATTTTGTTGGAATTGGGCAAGGACTTATCAAGTGTGTTATTTTTAGCTTATACATTGACAGTGTGGTTGTTTTGATGCTCTCTATGATTTCATTTTTAAAGTGAACATTAGAAGGTTATGGTTCATATACCTCGTAATTTGTTAGCCATCTAAGCAGTAACTGAACAACATAACCCATGTTAAAAGTTGTCCTGCTGTTACCCCTAGTATGCATACCCTGGGTCCAATGGACCCAGGAACATTTTTGTGTATCAAAGACTGAAATTGAGTCCCAACCATTCAGATACGCTCTCTGGCAATATTCAGTAATACGTTAAAGATACTACTAGATTTGTGTGTTATTAATTTAAGTGCCACTTTAATTTTCCTCTTTATACTAGACATTTACATAACCTGGGTCCGATGGACCCTGAGGTTTATGTTAAAGTGCCATTAAATTAGATTGGGCTGTAATCAATTACATTTTGTTGGAGAACCGAGAATACGTTAGTGCCACACAAATGTATTGTTGTGATCGGAAAACATGTTGTTATAACTTGGTATGTTCAACTGTCAGACAGCATAATTCTATGTTGTGTAAGAAGCAAAATATCACAGTGGGTGGTTATTAGTGTGTGACACTGTACAGAAAGACTGTAGGAGTTTGCTACACAGCAGTACTGTTTGGCATTCAATACTCATTCAGAATAAAGGTAAGGGTTATTTGTAACACAAAAAATAACATGAAGAGCTGCTATATTTATACACTCCATAGGAGAAGACAGTACTGAAGTTATTTATTCATATTATTATTTTTCAGACAATGTCAGGATCTGCATCTAAAAAAAAAGGAGCTGAAAAGAGGATAGCATACATTTTTCAGGCCCAAATTTTGAATCAGCTTTTAACGGGTAGCTGAAGATGACGATTTCCTTTCAGATATAAGTTCTACTTCGGATGAAAACCATGAAGCTGTTCCTCAGGCACTGTCATACTACCCTTCGGATGAAGAACCACGTACTGTTGGTGGTGAAGATGAAGATGATGATCTAGATCATAATATCTTAGGACAAATAAGCAGTGAAAGTGCTGACGTTTATATTTCTTCAAATGGTATGCTATGGAGTAAAAGCCCCCAGTGCAAAATAAAACACCTGTTCACAATGTGGTGAAATTTATACCAGGACCAGCGACAGGTACAATCACTTACACCCATAAAGATGCTTGATATTTTTTTATTCCTCTATCTATTGTAGGTGAAACTGTGAGATGCACAAACCTAGAGGCAAGAAGAGTTTGTGTAAAAAAAAAAAAAAAAAAACTGGCATGATGTAACTAGAGATGAAATATTTGCCTTCTGGGGAATTTTGCTTCATATTGGAGCAGATAAAGGCTGGGATGTTCCAATCAGAGAACTGTTTTCTGGGAAATTTTTCCAATCCATTATATAGAGCTACAAAGTCTGTGAGTCGGTTTGAGGCACTAAGAAGATTCATTAGATTTGATGACAAAAGAACAAGAGAGGCTAGGTTACAAACTGATAAACTGGCTGCTCTATCCTAAATATGGAAAATATTTATAGGACAGTGCAGGAAAGTAATGATACCTAAAATCAATGTTACCGTGGATGAACAACTAGTTCCATTTAGAGCCCATTGTGTTTGTGCAGTATATGCCAAATAAGCCTGCAAAGTATAGGATGAAATTATTCTGGATGTCTGAAGCTGAAACTGGTTATGCTATAGATGGAACTTTGTATACAAGAAGAGAACCAGGTGAGCCACCCCAGAAAAATTTAGGTCTTTCGACAGTGAAAACTGTTACAAGTAGTATTGCTGGTACAGCCGGAAATGTTATTAGAGATAATTATTTTACAAGTGTACCACTAGCAGAACATTTCCCGAGTAAGAACCTAACTGTTGTGGGAACAATGAGGATGAATAAAAGAGAAATTCTGAAGGAGATGAAGCCAAATAGTAGTAGGCAAGTAAATTCAAGCCTATTGGCATTTACGAAAGAAATGACAATGGTCAGTTTCTCATCAAAGAACTACACTTGTGTAATCCTCCTAAGTACCATGCATCATGATAACTCTATAGATGAACAACATCCAAAACGGAGATCTGAGATTGTCAAATTTTATAATAAAACTAAAGGTGGTGTTGATGTAATGGATCAGCTAGTGCGTAATTACACATGCAAAAGACAAACCCATGGCACTGTGCTGCAACATAATGGACGTATGCACTCTAAATGCTTTTATTGCCTACAAATCACAACATCCCACATATCACGAAGAGCTTTTGCACAAGAGGCGGCTTTTCAGCAAGGAACTTTCCATGGAGTTGATCCAATCATTTATGATAAGATCATCTTCTAATCCCTTTCTGTAAAAATCCATACTCCTGGATGTGGAGAAGTTCATTACTATTCCTGAACAACAGCAGTAACAGTAACAGCACAGTTGGTCGCCAGAAGAAAAGGTGTTCACTGTGTCCTGCTTCAAAGGACAGAAAAACAAAAACAGTGTGCAGTAAGTGCTCAAAACTTGTGCCAGGACCATAGCAGTATGGTGTGCAACAATTGCAAAAACTGATGTGATGTTTTTTCTGAAATCTTTTATGCTTTGTCAGTGGCAAAATCCCCTATTTGAACACTGTGACAAATAATATTGGTGGTGTCTGTATCTGTTTTCATAATATAAACGATTAAAAAATTATTCAGGGTTAAAATTATACGGATTATACATTTTAAAACTCATTAAAAAGCCACAGCTTTCTTATATTATACTCATAAACCTTAAAATAAAAGTATTTGTGCATGATAATATCCACAGAACACTTATTTCCATTTAAATTCTTATATTAGATGTAACGGGTCCAATGGACCCAGGGTATGTAGATGTGCAAAAAATATAGTTCATGCATAGAAGGGTTAATGTGATGGTGACAGCTCATGACTAAAGAAAGCGACTGCCAACAATATTCAATTTGCTGCTAAAGTAAATTACTGGTAGTGGTAGCTAATGCTCCTACAATTAGTGGCAATGGAACTTATGCTGTCGGATGAGCTAACTATGTTGCCCATATTATTGCTGTTTTTATAGCTTGGAAATCAATATCTATTTTCTTTGTAAATTACATACTGTTAGCTGTGGAGCGCGCAGTTGCTCGCCATTGGCGGTTCGAGTCCTCCATGGAACATGGGTATGTGTGTTGTCCTTAGGTTAGTTTACCTTAGTGTAAGTAGTTTGTAAGCTACGGACTGATGACCATACAGGTTACTCCAATAGATTTACAAACATTTGTTGTTGTTATGGTCTTCAGTCCAGAGACTGGTTTGATGCAGCTTTCCACCCTTCTCTGTCGTGAACAAGCTTTCTCATCTCCTCATAAGAACGGCAATCCACATCCATTTGAATCTGCTTGCTATATGCATCTCTTGGTCTCCCTCTGCGGTTTTTACCCCACACACTTTCCTTCAATGCTAAATTTATGATTCGTCGATGTCTAAGAATGTGCCCTAGCAAGTGATCCCTTCTTGTAGTCAAGGTATTCCAAAAATTCCGTTTCTCACCAATTATGTTCACTATCTCTTCATTAGTTATGCAATCTACCCATCTAATCTTCAGCATTATCCTGTCAGCACTGTTTATCATCCATGTTTCACTCCCGTACAAGGCAACACTGCACACAAATGCCTTCTGAAAAGACTTCCATGCAATTAAATTAATATTCGATGTTAGCAAATTTCTCTTTTTCAAAAATGCTTTTCTTCCCAATGCCATTTTGTATTTTTTATCCTCTGTAGTGCGACCATTGTATGTTATTTTACTACCCAAGTAATAAAACTCATCTACTACATTCATTGATTCGTTACCTAATTTAATTCCTTCAACATCACCTGATTTTGTGAGACCGCATTCCATTATCTTTGTTTTGCTCTTGTTAATGGTCATTTTATACGCTCTCTTCAACACACTGTCCATTCCATTCATCTGCTCTTCCATGTCTTTTGCTGTCTCTGACAGAATTACAATATCATCAGCAATATGCAGTGTTTCATTTCTTCATCCTGAACTTTAATCCCTATTCCAAAGTTTTCCTTGCTTTCCTTCACTGCCTGCTCGATGTACAAATTGAATAACATCAGAGAAAGGTAAGAACCCTATCTTATGTTCTTTGCAACTAATTCATCACTTTAATGCCCTTCGAGTCTAATAACTTCACTCTGGCTTTAGTACAAGTTGTAAATAACTCTCCTTTTCTTGTATTTTACCCCTGATGACTTCAGAATTTGAAAGAGTGTATTCCAATCATCATTGTCAAAAGCTTTCTCTAAATCTACAGAAGCTAAAAATGTATGTTTGCCTTTCCTTAATCTATTTTCTAAGATAAGTCGTATAATGAGTATTGCCTGCCTTATTTCTACATTCCTCCGGAATCCAAACTGATCTCCCCCGAGATCAGCTTCTACCAACTTTTCCATTCTCCTGTAGATAATTAGTGTTAAAATTTTGCAACCATGACTTATCAAACTGGTGGTTTTGTAATTTTCACACCTGCCTGCACCTCATTTCTTTGGAATGGGGATTATTGCATTTTTCGTAAAGTCTAAGGGTATTTCACCTGTCTCATAAATCTTACACACCTGGTGAAACAGTTTTGTCATGGCTGACCCTCCCAGAGACTTCAGTAGCTCCAAGGGAATGTCATCTACTCCTGGGGCCTTGTTCCAACCTAGGTTTTTCAGGGCTCTTCAAATTCATCTCTCAGTATAGTATCACCTATTTATCTTTGTCTGCTTCCTCTTCCCTTCCTACAACATTGTCTCTAAGTTCATTTCCTTTGTAGAGTTCCTCTATGTACTCTTTCCTCCTTTCAGCTTTCCCTTCTTTGCTGAGAACTGGTTTTCCATCTGAGTTCTTGATATCCATAGAGCTGATTTTTCTTGTCCCCAAATTCCTCTTATATTTTCCTGCAGGCAGTATCTACTTTTCCCCTTATTATACTCTCTTCTGCATATTTACATATGGCTTTTAGCCACTCCTGCTTAGCCATTTTGCACTTAATGTCAATATCATTCCTTCGTCGCCTGTACTCCATTTTGCCTGTTCCATTTATTTTTATTTATTTATTTGGTTATTTAACCTGACCAGATTAGGGCCATAGGGCCCTCTCTTACATCTGATCAGGAACAACATAAACAGGATTTCATTACAAAAAAACACTGCATTAATAATATTAAATAATAACAATATATGATAGTACTAATAATAATAATGATAATAATAACACAAAAATGAAAGTAGTACTAATAATAACAAGAGATATTCACATTTGAATTAAGTTTAAAATAAACAGAAGAGAGAAAATGGTTAGTGAAAGAGGAGAAGATTGAAAAATGACAGTGCTAATGGATGTGAAGAAGTGGAGACATATATGAATGGAGATCTCTGCTGGCAAAAGGAAAGGGAAACATTTATGGGGGGTGGAGGAATTGACAACAGTGGGCTACAGACTGGTAAGTGGAGAAAAAGATGGCTATTGTGACAGAAGGTGAACCCTTAGTTGTCTTTTAAAGTTTTGAGTTGATTTTACTTCTCTTAACTTTTGAGGAAGATTGTTCCACAGACGTGTTCCCGATACAGAAAATGATTTGGAGAAGATTGCAGTGTTATGTGAAGGTAGAGAGAGAGTTTTATTTTGGTAAGAGCGTGTGTTTCTGCTGTGCTGTTCAGATAGTAATATAGTCGTTGAGGATAAGTATGAAGGTTTGCAATGATTGAGAAAGCGATGCAGCAAACATAGTGTACGATAGCTTCGACGCTTATCTGCACGTAGCCAAGATAACTGCTGGTATGCGGGACTGACATGGTCGTAGAAACGTAAGTTGCAAATGTATCGGATACAAGAATTCATCGCCAGGTCCAGCCTACGTGAGTTTTCGTGTGATAGTCCTTGCAGAATAGCATCACCATAATCTAAATTGGGAAGTATTAATGTCTCAACGAGCTTCTTTTTCAGCTGTAAAGGAAATGCTTTTTTATATTTCTGCAGTGAATGAAGTGATGCATATACCTTCTTACAGACTCTCGTTGTGTGCTCTGTCCAGTCTAAGTGCTGATCAAATATTACTCCTAAGTTCTTTGCTGAATGAGAGAAGCGTATTTGTGTGTCGTTCAGTATTAAAGGTGGAAGTGTTTCTCTGAACTGTGGAGTGATAAGTCTTTTATGGGCCACTAAGATTGCCTGTGTTTTTGATGGATTCAGTATCAATCCCATGCTATGTGCCCATCTTGATAGTGAAAGTAAGTCTGCGTTTACTTGCTGGATGGCTGTGCTTAGGTTTTTAGGACTTTCACTGAGATATAATTGTAAGTCATCAGCGTATAGATGGTATTTGCAGTGGGACAGAACAGTGGACACATCATTAACATATAGAGAGAAGAGTAACGGCCCCAGTACAGATCCTTGTGGAACCCCTGATACAACATCCCTCCATTTTGACCTATTTTTTGCTGTTATCACACACTGTTTATGGGTGGTGAGGTATGAGTGGAACCACTCAATAGCACTTGTAGAGAAATTTAGGTTAGATAGTTTAGCGAGTAAAATGTCAAAATCGACATTGTCGAAAGCTTTGCTAAAATCTAAAAAACACATAATTGTCGCCTGTTGGTTATCCATAGCATGCTTGAGATCGTCTGTAACTTTTATAAGAGCAGTCGTCGTGCTGCGATTTTGGCGGAAACCCGATTGATATTCGTCTAGTAGGTCGTGTGATGTTAAATAGCTAGTTATCTGCTCATGGACTATATATTCCAAGGCCTTGGATAGTGATGGTAGGATGCAAATAGGTCTGTAGTCGGAAAGTTTTGTGGCAGATTCCTTTTTTGGTAATGGTTTAATAAGACCATGCTTCCATAATGTTGGGAAGATACTGGAAGTCAGAGAATTGTTAAAGATGTCAGTTATAATTTGTAGTAGCGGGTCGATGACACTACTAATCATGAGTACATTAATATTATCATGCCCTGCAGCTGCTGAACGAATTCGCAAAATCGATTTCCTGACTGTGTTTGGACTTACCGGCTTGAGAGAAAATTTTTGGTTTGTATCAGCCACCGACATTTTAAGGGAATTAATAGTTTGCGTCTTTGTGCGTTGGTCCATTACAAATGTCGGTGTGGTAAAATGCTCGTTAAGATCTTCTATAGGAACTACAGGTTCGGTAGCAGATTTTGATTTGCCAATTCCTAGACCTCGTAATTTTTCCATAGGATGGCAGGTCTGTGAAGGTCTTTGGTTAACGAGTGAGCGTGCCTGAGTTTCGCATTTCTCACCGATTGACTAACACGGTTTCGTTGTTTCTTGTACGCGAGTTGATTTTCAGAGGTCGGGTGCCGTTTGTATTCCCTGTGTGCTGCGTCTCTGACGCTCATCAGGTGTTTGATGTCGTCTGTAAGCCACGGTGCAGGCTTTCTCTTTACTTTTCTTGTTTTAAGGGGAGCATGTTTGTCATACAATTTGGTTAATTTATTAGTGAAGTCACATACTTGCATATTAACGTTGCGATTGTTTCCTGTTGGTATCAGCCACGAAATATCATAGGCATCTGCTGCAAGCTCAGTCATATTCATATGCTTAAGATCTCTAAAAGTCGTCACTTGCGATGTATTCTTAGGGCACTTCAGTGAATAGGACATGAGTATAATATCGTGGGAAGATAATCCAGGAGCAGAGATCTGATCTGAGCGGATTACTCTGTTTGGAGACTTGGTTGCAAGGATATCAATAAGTGTATGAGTGTCTGCTGTATGGTGGGTCGGCCCAAGTGGAACCAATGAAAGGTTTGAGGAGGAAAGTATGCGAGTGAATTTTGACGCAGAAGGACTCTTTTGTAAGAAATTTATGTTTACATCTCCAGCTATAACTACGTGTTCATACGAGGGTGAAAACCTTGACAGAGCAGATTCAAAACTTGAGAGTTGCCCAACCTTTGGTGGATTGTATATTACACAGATCAGACATTTCCTATGGAAAGCCTTAATTTCTACGAACATGTATTCGGGCTGTTTTTCTTCGTTTTTGGACGAGTGGACAATTTTAGGATAAAGGTTTGCCCGAATATATGCTGCAACTCCGCCACCTCGTTTGTTGCATCTGTCATGTCTCAGGAAAATGTAATCGTCATGAAGAGCTACAGAGTTAGAGGGTATGCTCGGCTTTAGCCATGTCTCTGATAGAAGTATAACGTGAAAACCGAGGTCTTGGAATATGCAGCGGAATTCAGTCAGGTGCGCTGATAGGGACTGGACATTTGCATGAGCAATCTGTAGCGTTGAGAAGTCGCCTGCGGTTTTCGCTAACAGGCTGGACGTGGAAGGCACAGCTGTCGAGGAGGGAGGCGCCTTGGCGCGCCCGTTGGAATGCGGAAGGGAGTGGGAGGGGGAGGGGGAGGAGAAAGCGGCAGCGGCGGCGGCAGCGGCCAGGGTGGCCGACAAAGAGGGAGGGAGGGTCAAGGTCGGACACACCTGCCGGCACAAACAGTGCAGGCTGCAGGTGCGGGGGTTCGCCAGAGAGCGCTAAAACACTTGGATGGAGTAGGCAATGTTAATTATTGGAGAAGCGATGGTAGAAAGAGTGATTCTACTGAAAATAACAATGTAATAGTAGTATGAGTAACAGATTGTACTTGCACAGTAATTAAATAATACTCTGATCAAATAATACTCTGATATAAATAATACTCTGATAAGATAAGAGAAACACAGATACAGTATAACTAAGTTATGACTATTGCTAAACAATAATACGATAATACGATATTGGTACTAACAATAAATCTAGTCAAATAAAATTAATATTAGTAAATAGTTTTCAAGAAATTCACAGTAGGTTATAAGGTTTCTTTGCAAGAAAGTTATTTTTGGGTCGCACAGCTTAAGCTTCTTAGTTCCTTGTCGTTGCACACTGAGTGTTTTCCTGTGGTTGTCTTTATCATTATCCGACCATCCCTGGTCCACACATTATGCAGTCCGAAATCAGAGACCGCACTGTTTAACACCTTCATTCTTTCCGCTGTAAGATCTTCCCGTATGGTTATTCCCGATTTTGCTAGTTTCTTCTTTGCTCCGAAGATTTCCGAGCGTTTGCGGTATGACATTAATTTTATCAGGATTGGTCTCGGCTTTGTGGCATCTGGAAATTTTCGTCCTACTCTGTGGCTACTGTCTAAGTCAGATTCTGAAACATTAACGCCTAACTTTTCACGGGCGATTTTGAGGAACACTTCAGTTGTACTTTCTGCAGGCTCTTCTGGGACGCCAAAGACTTTGAGATTGTTACGTCTTTGAACCTATTCAATTTCATCCGATCTGTCTATCAATTGATTTTCTAGGGACAGTATCTTATCGTTAGCTGCAGCAAGGGACTTCTCGGGCTCACTAACCTTGTTGGCGTTGTGTTGTATGGTGGTCTGGATTTTCGCGAGCACCGCGGCTGACACAGAGTCTGTGATGGCTTGCACGACCAGGTCGAGCGTGTCGGCTCGGTGCAGCGCGGCCGTCACCTGGCTGCGGACGAGCTCGCCCAGGTCCTCCGGGATGCCGGCGGGCGCGGCCGCGTTTGCCGGGGCCGCCGCTGGCTGAGGCCGGACTCCCGCGCTGCGGAGGGCGCTGCTCCTACACCTGCTGCGCGCTGCTCGCTTATTCACCATTATTTAGAGACGCACACGCAAGTAGCACGAAAGCGAAATGTAGACTGGTTCACAGACACTTAACGCGCGTTTTACAGTGTTACACGACACTACACCTACTAGAAAATACCTTCAAAACTGAAGTTACTGGCGAGCTGTACAAAGCGCTGCTCACTCACTCGGCGCCATCTTAGAACCTTCATTTTTATATTTTCTCCTTTGATTAACTTTAGTATTTCCTTTGATATCTGAGGATTTTTTGTGTCTTGCCTTTCTACGTATTTTGTCCTCTGCTGCCTTCACTATTTCATCTCTCAATGCTGGGCATTCCTCTTCTACTGTTTTATTCCCCCCTCCTCCATTTCTGTCAACTATTGCCTGAAGCTTCCTCGGAAATTCTTAAGAACTTCAGGTCCCCTTAAATTCAAGTCCCATCTTCTTATTTTCCCACCTTTCTGCAGTTTTTTCAGATTCAGCCTACACTTCATGACCAATAAGTTATGGTCAGAGTCTATTTCTACACCTGGGTATGACTTACAGTTTAAAACCTCGTTCCGGAATCAATGTTTTACCATTATAAAATCTATCTGATATCTTCCAGTGTCTCCTGATCACTTCCAGCGTATACAACCTTCTTTTGTGATTCTTAAACCAGGTGTTTATTATGATTAAATCATGTTCCATGCAAAATTCTACCAGGCTAATCTGCCGCTCGAA
Organism: Locusta migratoria; assembly: GCA_026315105.1. Taxonomy (NCBI): domain Eukaryota; kingdom Metazoa; phylum Arthropoda; class Insecta; order Orthoptera; family Acrididae; genus Locusta; species Locusta migratoria. The sequence continues at coordinate 81,748,293 of CM048752.1, forward strand.
AGTTGTTGGCGAGTCAAAAGCCCACTGTCCTCCCAGCGGGCACATACAGTAAGGTCCTCACCTCCACTCGACCTACTAAGGATTCAGGTACCCAGACCTGTGACTTCACTTTCGCTGACACTGTTGTGCGATCCGCCAGCCCAAAGATTGCCCATTCCACGTCCCCACTTCCTCCTGCTGCTTCTGAAGTTCAGTCTTCGTCAACCTCCAATAAACCGCGGGCACCAAAACAAGATGTCCGGACTTTGAAAAAGGAACCCTCTCCGTGAAGATTTTCTGCGAACTCAGGCTTCCCAACCGTCAACTGCCTCTTCTCAACGTCACTCTTCCAGAAGAGCCAACAAGAAAAGAGTTCCTCTCCTTCCCCGCCGAGGCGTGACCCATCCATCACGCAACCCAACAATAGTCAGCCCCGGTCATCTTCTGTCTCGCCGGGACGCACTACTGTTAGCCGGGCAATCGGCATTTTACTGGCGGCGGAAGCTGCCCCTCCTGATAAAAGTCGGGAAGGTGGCAGATGTATCAGTTGAACCTTTTTTTTTAACATGGCGCTCCTTCAATGGAATATTCGTGGCTTTCATTCCAATCAGGATGAATTAAAACTACACCTTCGATTAAACTGCCCGCTTCTAGTTTGTCTCCAAGAAACTAAGTTACGTCCAAGTGATCGTGCAGACTTACCGCACTACACTTCTGTGCATTTCGACCTGCCACCTGTGGAAGGTACCCCAGCCTATGGAGGGGTTCTGATGCTCATTCGGGACGACGTCTATTACCATCCCATTACATTGGATACTCACCTGCGGGCAGTCGCCGTCCGCATCACTCTCTCCACCTTTTCCTTTTCGCTCTATAATATCTATTCGCCATCGTCATCTGCCCTTACTAGGGCAGATGTGCTACACCTCGTTGACCAGCTCCCTTCACCTTTCGTGTTGCTAGGCGACTTAATGCCTACCACCCTCTATGGGGCTCTCCGGCACCTTGTCCCTTGTCCGAGAGGCTCCCTTTTGGTGGACCTTCTCCGACACCTCAATCTTGTCTGCCTCAATATCGGTGCACCGATATTCCTTTCAGACACAACACACATCTATTCCCATATAGACATCGCGATATGCACTCCTCAGCTTGCTGGTTGGTTTCAATGGTATGCACTTTCTGACCATTTCCCTTGTGTCATCCACTTTCTGCATCATTCCCCATCTCCTCGTCCCACCAGTTGGAACATTTCTAAAGCCGACTGGGGGCTTTATTCTTCCATGGCTGTTTTTCACGATCAGAATTTTCCCAGCTGTGACAGTCAGGTCGAATACCTCACAGAGGTTATTCTCACAACTGTCGAACACTCCATACCTCTTACATCCTCTTCCTCATGTCGTGTTCCTTGGTGGACTGCAGCCTGCCGCGACACTCTTAGAGCCCGGCAATGTGCTATACGCACCTTCCGCCGCCACCCAACGTTGGAGAATTGTATAAATTATAAACGAATGAGAGCACAATGTCGTCGTGTTATAAACGACAGCAAAAAAGCTTGGTGGACTGCTTTTACTAGTTCTTTTAACCGTTTTACACCCTCCATGTTTGTTTGGGGTGGCCTACGCCGTCTATCCGGCATAAAGGTCCACTCCCCGATTTCTGGTCTGACAGTCGAGAACGCAGTCCTTGTGGACCCCATTGATGTTTCCAATGCACTGGGCCATTCCTTTGCGGAGGTTTCGAGCTCTGCCCATTACCACCCTGCCTTCCTCTCTCGCAAACAGGCAGAGGAGGCACGGCCACCTTCTTTCCACTCTTTTAATCATGAAAATTATAATGTCTCCTTCCCCATGCGGGAGCTAGACTGTGCTCTCGCCCTGTCCCGATCTTCTGCACCCGGGCCCAATTCCATCAATATTGAGATGCTGAAGAACCTTTCTCCTGCGGGCAAGTGTTTCCTACTCAGCACCTATAATCGCATATGGACTGAAGGTCATGTTCCCACAAGTTGGCCTGAAGCCATTGTTGTCCCCATCCCCAAACCAGGGAAGAACAAACATCTTCCTTCCAGTTATCTCCCCAGTTGTCTGACGAGCTGCGTCTGTAAGGTGATGGAACGCATGGTTAACGCTCGGTTGGTCTGGCTCCTCGAATCTCGCCGCCTCCTAACAAATGTCCAATGCGGTTTTCGTCGGCACCACTCTGCTGCTGATCACCTCTTTACCTTGTCGACCTTCATTATGAATGACTTTCTAAAGAAGCATCAATCAGTAGCAGTGTTCTTTGACTTGTAAAAGGCATACGATACCTGTTGGAGAGCAGGCATTCTCCGCACATTGCACACATGAGGCCTTAGGGGCCGCCTCGCTCTTTTTATTCAAGCGTTTTTAGCGGATCTCAAGTTCCGGGTATGGGTGGGCTCTGTTTTGTCAGATACCTTTCGCCAGGAGAATGGGGTACCGCAGGGCTGTCATGAGTGTGGCTCTCTTTGCCATTGCAATCAATCCGAAAGTAGATTGCCTTTCGGCCGACATTTCCGGATCCATTTTTGTAGACGATTTCGAAATTTATAACAGCGCCCAGCGGACGTGTCTCTTGGAGCGTGTCTCTCGCAAACGGCTTCCGATTCTCCACTGAGAAAACTGTGTGTATAAACTTCTGGAGATACAAGGAAATTCTTCCACCATCCCTACGTCTTGGCCCCGTTGCTCTCCCTTTCGTGGAGACAACAAAATTCTTGGGGCTAATGTTGGATCGGAAATTTTGCTGGTCCACACACGTGTCCTACCTGGCTGCCCGTTGTGCCCGATCCCTTAATGTTCTTCGTGTCCTCAGTGGCACGTCATGGCAGCGGATCGTACCGTCCTGCTTCACTTTTACCAGGCCATTGTTCAGTCAAAGCTCGACTACGGAAGACTTGTATACTCTTCTGCATGGCGGTCGATTCTCCGCCTTCTACACTCTATTCACCATCGGGGTTTTACGTCTGGCGACCAGTGCATTTTATACTAGCCCTGTTGAAAGTCTGTATGCCGAGGCTGCTGTATTACCCTTGACCACTCGGCGTGACATACTCTTGTGTCGGTACGCATGCCGCCTGCGGTCGATGCCCAACCATCCATCTTACTGATTATTTTTTGATGACTCACTCGATTGCCAATATCAGTTGTCTGCGATAGCCTTTCCTCCACCTGGAGTTCGGTTTCGCTGCCTGCTTCAGCGGCTTGATTTTACCCTTCCTTCCACCTTTCGGTTGAGCAACAGCCCACTGTCACCATGGCATCAGGCCCAGGTTCACACTCACCTTGAACTTAGTTCGCTGCCCAAGGAGAGCACCCCGGATTTGGTATACCGCTCGTGGCTTGTTTAACTCCGTTCACGGTTCGATAATGCCATATTTATTTACACTGATGGTTCCAAGAGCACTGACGGTGTCGGATCTGCCTTAGTCGTCGGGGACAACCGTTTCCAATACAAGCTCACTGCCCGGTGCTCGAACTTCACAGCTGAGCTTTTTACCCTCCACCAGGCCGTTTTGTATACCTGCCGCCATTGCGAACCTTTCTATGCCATATGTTCGGACTCCTTTAGTGCCCTGCAGAGTCTTAAGGACCCTTTCTCGATCCATCCTCTCGTGTATCGGATTTAACGCTCCCTCCAGCTGCTATCAGATGACAGCTGTCACGTTTCTTTTCTGTGGGTCCCTGGCCACGTGGGTGTGCCTGGGAATGAGACTGCTGACATAGCAGCCAAGGCAGCAGCTCTTTTACCTCGCATGGCTACCTTTTGCGTCCCATCGGACGATGTTCAACGGGCTCTTCGCCGGAGTATCGTGTCGTCATGGCACAGTGCGTGGCTTTCACTGTACAACAATAAATTGCGAACTGTCAAACCGATCCCGACCGCTTGGAGGACCTCCTCACGCCCCTCTCGGCGAAGAGATGGTCATCCTGGATTGGTTGCGGATCGGTCACTGCCATTTCAACCATCGTCACTTGCTAACCGCTGATCCTGCAATTTTAGCTGATGACACATGAGCAGCTGCTCGAGTTTTGTGTTTTATCAATTTGGCCAATTTATCAAAGGATATTAACCCTTATAATTGTTATTTATCTTTTGTTTTTAGCCTTCTCTTGATATTCTAACTGGCAGTTAGCAATTTTTTCGAGATCTAGCGAATCTCTGTTCTTGTCTTGGCGCTAATGACCTTAGCAGTTGTGCGCACTAAAACCACCAAAAAAAAAAAAAAAAAAAAAGAAAAAATCTACCATGCGACCTCCTCTTTCATTACTTCTACCCAGTCCATATTCAACTACTATTTTTCATCTCTTCCTTTTCCTACTACCTAATTCCAGTCTCCCATCACAATTAAGGTTTCCTCTCCTCGTACATTTCTTGAATCTCCTCATCATCGGCAGAGCTAGTTTGCATATAAACCTGTACTACCGATGTCGGTGTTGGCTTCATATATATCATGACAATGATAATGTGATCATTGTGCTTCTCATAGTAGTTTACCCGCATTCCTATTTTCTTATTCATTATCAGTTCTACTCCTGTGATACCCCCAACTGATTTTGTATTTATAATCCTGTACTCACCTGAACAGAAATCCTTCCATGCTCCGATATGTAGAATGCCATTATTGTGTTTCATGATGACAACTTCCTCCTGAGTTGTCCCCACCAGGAGATCCAAATGGGGGCTAGTTTACCTCCGGAATATTTTACCCGAGAGCATGCCATCATCATATGTTCATACCGTAGAGCTGCATGTCCTTGGGAAAAGTAATGGCTGTACTTTCCCCTTGCTCTCAGCTGTTCGCAGTAACTATATGGCAAAGACACATTAATGATGTTACAGGGCCAGCTCAATCATCCAGGCTGTTGTCCCAGTAACTACTGGAAAGGCTGCTGCCCCTCTTCAGGAATCACAAACTTGTCCGGCCTCTCCATAGATAACCCTCCCCTGTGGTTGCACCTACGATACAGCTATCTGTATGCTTGAGGCATGCAAGCCACCTCACCATGGCAATGTATGTGATTAATGAGGGTACAAACATTTGAACGTACTATTATTTTGCTTTTGTACACCCTTCAGAAGCTCTTTCAGTGAGAGTGTCTTTAGTGCATGATACTGAATGAATCAGTGACAAAATTAATAATACCAATGAAACAGATATCTCCCTAATTGTAAGAGGATGTGAATTACTTGACCATGGCTTTCATATTAACACTTAAAAACTGACACCCATAAAAAAAATATGGCTGTGCGTGATGTGCCCTAAAAGCTGACGCCTGTAATTTTCTGAGCACACGTTCTCGCCCTTCTCATTTCTTCATCTATCCGTTCTACTACTTTTCTTGTTAGTTTTTCAGTGGTAATGTTCTGCTGCGCATGCTTTTTTGTGTGGCCATGGTAAAATGTGGCTTGATGGATGAACAAATTGCTTATGAATTACTTCTCAATATTGTAGAAAGTGATGTGAATTATTTGGAGGATGAGAGTTGGATGAATCTGATGATGATGATGTAGACTTCATTCAAAAACAAATTCTTGAGTGTACAGATAACAGATTCAGATAACAAAATATACATAATTATTTTATTCAGTTACTATTGAAACAACTTTCAATATGTAATTTATATAGGAAATTATTTTAGATTCAGATGACGAAAGTAGGCATCCAAGTTCTTCAGAAGCAAGTATTGCCTTTATTCCTGCTGATACTACACCTAAAGACTGCAGAAGACCAAAGACAAGCGTGAGGTGAAGAAAATCACACCATGCCAATTCCAACGTTTGCTGGACGACTATAGATTAAATGTCAGATATCTATTTGTTCTTTGAACAATCTGGAAAGTGCAACCTTGTCAGTTTAGATTCAAATAGTGCCCCTCTAGACTTCTTTTCATCTTCACTTACAGACAGTATGGTGAATCTAATTAAGCAGCAAACAAATCTGTATGCCCAACAAACCATAAGAAAATAATGAAACATAAATCCTATGTCACCTTCTAGTTCACTGTCAAAGTGGAAAGTAGTTAGTCTTGCAGAAAATTTCTGGCAATTACAGTTCATATGTGTGTAAGACAGAGATAGAGTCCAGTGCCAGCTGCCACCAGTGCCACATCGTAAACAGTGCTAAGTATCTGAATTTAATTTGTGTCAAATTTAATTTGCCAGTCTAGTTCATTTTCGTTAGTATTCTCTTTTAAGAGGTTTATTCCCGTGTACTTGCAGATTTCGTTTGTACTACTGTTTTAATAGTTTATTCTATCGTATTTTATAAATACCGTTGTGTTTAGTCTTCGTCTTTGACCGGTGTATTTCAAAACAGGTCAGAGAGCGTTACTAAAGCTCGTTATCAGTCAGTCCAGTGCCAGCTGCCACCAGTGCCACATCGTAAACAGCGCTAAACTGCCGGACTCAGTTTTATTGATTTCACAGTGTAGTTAGCACTGACCACAGTTCAGTCAGCAGCCAGCCGCCTTCATTAGAGTACTAGGCTTCTTTAAAGTTGTTAATTGCAGTTAATTGTATCGATAGGATGTGTGCCTGCTGTGCGCGGACGCAGGAGGAGTTGGCCGCGGTTCGCGAACAGCTGAGTGTGCTGTTGTCTACGGTCAGTCGTCTTCAGGCTGCTGTCTCGGGGTGCAGCAATGGTGGGGAGTCTGGTGCGTCGAGTGGGACACCTCAGGTGTCTCATGCTTCGCTCTCTGTCCCTGCTACCGAGGCACCTTCAGGTGTACTGGATGTCGTCGAGCCGCCTTCTCCGCAAGGGGAGTGGCGGGTTGTACGGCGTTCGCATCGCTCGAGACGGAAGGCCAATGTGGAGGCTGGACGTCCGTCCGCGCCCGTTCGTCCTGTGAGTGAAAGTGTGGCCACTGCTTCAGCGTGGTCCGAGCAGGTGCACGGGGGAGAGGGGATTATTAGTTATTGGGAGCTCCAATGTTAGGCGCGTGATGGAGCGCCTTAGGCAGATAGTGTCCAGATCTGGAAGGAATTCTAACGTGCACTCGGTGTGTCTGCCTGGGGGCCTCATCCGAGATGTGGAGGCGGCCTTGCCGGTGGCTATCGAGGGTGCGGGCTGCAGTCGACTGCAAGTCGTGGCTCACGTCAGCACCAATGACGCTTGTCGCTTGGCTTCTGAGGACATCCTCGGGTGCTACAAGTGGCTGGCGGAATTGGTGAATGCTGCTGCCTTCGCATGCGGGGTGCAAGCAGAGCTGTCGATTTGCAGCATTGTTCCCAGGGTTGATCGGGGTCCTTTGGTTGGGAGCCGAGTGGAGGGTCTGAACCAGAGGCTTCGCCGACTCTGTGACAGTCATGGCTGCAGATTTCTGGATCTGCGTTATCGGGTGGGGAATTGTAGGGTGCCCCTAGATAGATCAGGGGTGCACTACACTAAGGAAGCGGCTGCTCGGGTAGCAGAGTACTTGTGGAGTGTACATGGGGGTTTTTTAGGCTAGGCGCTAACTCTGATGAGCACTCGCCTGTCAGCATTCAAACAGCGAATTTAGGCCACGTTTGGAACAAAAATTCGAACATAAAAATATTAGCCGTGAACTTACAGAGTATTAGAAACAAAGTTCCCGAATTTGCAGCGCTGCATGGAAGTTATTGTGCTCAGATAGTTTTAGGCACCAAAAGCTGGCTAAATGATGATTTGGCAAGTTCAGAAATATTTAGCGAAGCGTGGAATGTATATCGGAAAGATAGATCTGATACAACTGGAGGAGTGTTCATCGCTGTGGACAAAGATATTGTTTCTACTGAGATCGAGGTTGAAAGTAACTGTGAAGTTATCTGGGCACGTGTAACAGGTCTAAAAGAAGTAAAGTTAATAGTTGGTTGTTTTTACCAGCCCCCCAGTTCAGCTGTAGCAGTTTTAGAATCATTCAAGGAAAGTCTACACCAGGTGGTGCATAGGTATCCGGGCTATGTAATGTTAGTCGAAGGTGATTTCAACCTTAAGAGTATAGATTGGGACCTTGATAGTTACATTTCAGGTGGTACAGACAAGCAGTCTTGCGAGCTACTTTTGGACACATTCTCCGAAAACTGTCTTGAGCAGTTAAACCGGCAACCCATGCACAATGGAAAAATTCTAGACCTTATAGCCACAAACAGGCCTGACCTTATTAACGATGTCTGTTTAGAGACAGGAATTAGTGATCATGATATCGTCATAGCGTCGATGGTGACCAAAGTTCATAAACCAGTCAAGCATGCTAGGAGCGTGTTTTTGTTGGGAAGAGCCGACAAGAAAATGTTACGATCGCACTTAGAAAATGAATGGGCATCGTTTAATTCTGAGACTATGGATGTAGATGAATTGTGGACTAAATTTAAGTGCATTGTTAATAAAGGGTTAGAGAAATATTTGCCAGTAAAGACGATTAAGGATGGAAAAGATCCACTGTGGTATAATAATAATGTTAGAAAGCTGCTGAGAAAGCAAAGGCTGTTGCACTCTCGATTCAGAAAAGAACACGCAAATGATGACAGGCAAACATTAGTAGAGATTCTTGTGTCTATAAAAAAATTGATGCTTGAAGCATACTGTAATTACCACAGCCATACCTTATGAAAAGATCTTTCCGAGAACACAAAAAAATTCTGGTCCTATGTAAAATCGATAAGCGGGTCAAAGCCCACTGTCCAGTCAGTAGTTGGTCATTCCGGGGCAGTCATAGAACAAAGCAAACGGAAAGCTGAAGTTCTAAATTTAACCTTTAAGAAATCTTTCACGCAGGAGGACCGCACAAATATACCATAATTTGATCAACGTACTAATTCCGAAATGGGGGACATAGCAATAGGTATTTCCGGTGTAGAGAAGCAGCTGAGAGAGCTAAATACGAAAAAGTCTGCTGGTCCGGATGAAATACCAGTTCGGTTTTACAAACACTATTCTGGGTCGTTGGCCCCCTACTTAGCTTGCATTTATAGCGAATCTTTAATTCAGCGCAAAATTCCTAGTGATTGGAAAAAAGCGCAGGTGACTCCCGTGTATAAAAAAGGAAAGAGAACTGACCCATACAATTACAGGCCAATATCGTTGCCATCGGTTTCATGTAGAATTTTGGAGCATATTCTCAGTTCGAATGTAGTAAATTTCCTTGAAACGGAAAAGCTTCTTTCCATGAATCAGCACGGGTTTAGGAAACATCGTTCATGTGAAACTCAGCTTGCCCTTTTCTCACATGACATCTTGCGAGCCATGGACGAAGGGCAACCTGCGGATTGTGTTTTTGTCGACTTCAAAAAGGCGTTCGACGCGGTGCCACACTGCAGACTGCTAACGAAGATATGAGCTTATGGAATAGATTCACAGATTTGTGACGGGCTGGAAGACTTCCTAAGTAATAGAACGCAATACGTTGTTCTCGACGGCGAGTGTTCATCAGAGACGATGTATCGTCAGGCGTGCCCCAGGGGAGTGTGATAGGACCGCTATTATTTTCTATCTATATAAATGATCTGATGGACAGAGTAAGTTGTAATTTGCGGCTGTTTGCTGATGATGCTGTGGTGTATGGGAGGGTGTCATCTGTAACTGACTGTAATAGCATACAGTTTGACTTAGACAAAATTTCTAGTTGGTGTGAAGAATGGCAGCTAGCTCTCAATGTAGAAAAATGTAAGGTGATGCGCATGAGTAGAAAAAACAATCCTATAATGTTCGAATACAGCATTAGTAATGAGCTTCTTGATGCTGCCGCGTCGTTCAAATATCTAGGCATAACATTGCAGAGCGATATGAAATGGAACGAGCATGTAAGGACAGTTGTGAGTAAGGCAGACAGCCGACTTCGGTTTATTGGGAGAATTTTGGGAAGATGTACTTCACCTGTAAAGGAGACCGCGTATAAAATGCTTGTACGACCATGTCTTGGGTATTGCTCAAGTATTTGGGACCCGCAGCAGATCGGTTTGAAGGAAGACATAGAGGCGGTTCAGAGGCGAGCAGCTAGATTTGTTACCGGTAGGTTAGACCAATGCGCGAACGTCACGGAAATGCTCCGGCAACTCAATTGGGGATTGCTGGAAGAAAGACGACGTTCTTTTCGTGAATTTCTGTTAAGTAAATTTAGAGGGCCGGAATTTGAAGCTGAGTGTAGTACGATCTTGCTGCCCCCTACTTACATTTCTCATAAAGATCACAAAGACAAGATAAGAGAAATTAGGCCTTGTACGGAGGCAAATAAGCATTATTTTTCCTCGTTGTATTTGGGAGTGGAATAGGAAAGGAAATGTCTAGTAGTGGTACAGTGTACCCTCCGCCACTCACCTTACGGTGAATTGCGGAGTATGTATGTAGATGTAGATGTAGATGAAAGTATGTGTAAATTTCATGGAGACGGGCACTTAATGCAGTACATGGCATGGCATGTATTTTCAGAATCAGACACAGGTTATGTCTGCAATTTATCTCTTTATGCAGATGAGAAGTCTGACACAGTGACACTCATACAGTCACTGCTTGGAAATCTGTCAGGAGAAGGTTACACTTTGTTTACAAACAGATTCCTCACCATTACAGCTCTTGCTTCAGAAATGATGCTTAAAAAAACTGCCCTTGTGGGTACTACAAAGAAAGAGAGACAAAGAATTCCTCAAGCAATCAAAGACCCAAAACTTCAGTGAGGTGAACTAATTTTTAGGCACAAAGGAAATATCTTGGCACCCTGTTGGAAGGACAAAAGAAATCTTACAAGGTGCATTGCTGACAAGTGAGGAAGGGAGAATTCGGACAGCCTATATTGTGGAGTATAATAAGAAGAAGTTGGGTGTTGAGTTTCAGTCCGGGGACTGTCATAAGGGGCATTTGAACATCAAACTGTGTAGTGGTGAAGAAAGTTGCCATTCCACAGAACACTAATTGTGATGGTAAATTCCTATATATTCCACAACAAGGTAACTGAAAAAAGCACCACATCACAGTTAATGACAGTTATATGTGCAGATCTTGCAGAAAGCAGAGATATTGAACAGCGACCTAGTGTATCGGGACTGTCCAGACTGTAAGCTGGAAACCATTACCTACAGGGAAGAAATAGTGTGTTGTATTAGAGGCAAAAACACTTACTAGAAAACTGTGGTGCAGACACATTACCTGAATAGTGAATTCAAGGTGGCATTGTGGAAATTACCATGTTTCAAAGTTGAGCTATTACTGGCTGCTGCGTGAGACTGAGTTGAATGACTTCCAACATAGTCAGTGTAATAGTTGTATATTGTATATGCTTGACAATTCGCCAATCAGTGAAAACCAACGTGACAGCTCTTCTTTATGAATGATGACTTCTTAATTTGTAAGTTTTCCTTCCTATTTCAATGTGTCAAAATCTTGAGATAATGAGATCCAGCAATAGCTGTGCCTCCAAATAATATTATTCACCAACTGATTTCCACATAATCTGTCATTTGCCTGTGCTCTTTATAGATTAAATAAATCATTTATACTTTAAACTTAATATTTATTACTATTGAAGAAGTTATTATCTCCATAAGTACATAGATAATTGATGCACATATGATGATAGGGTTAAAGTGCAGTTTATGCGGCAGCGGCTAGCCGTCGCGCTCGCTACGCTGGCAATGGTAGAGCAGCCAATCAGAAGTTGCGATGCCGCGGCCAATGAGATTGCGTGTGTCATGATGAGTAAATTTGGCATCTATTTCGATGTTTATTCGAGGATATCAGTGTGGCGTTTGGGTGATTGAGATTTTTAGATAATTGTCATACTACGACATAGGTGACCTATTATTAATACACCACAGCAGTCAAACACGTTTTATTTGTTTTATGACCAGTACGAAACATTGGTCATTTTAAGTGAAAGTTAACTTAGGTATAGGTTAAATGAGAATTTTTTTTTAGTATGTGAGGGCGCGTAGCACCCGAATCTCCGGTTCAAAAACACTCAATTTACAGTTATACGCTTGATATATATATCATTTCAGTCCGAGCTACCTTGATTGCAAGCATTCTTGGAAATTATCACAATTACTATTACTGACCGGACAAGGGTACATACAAGAACCTGTCAACCATAGAGCAGGTATAGCATGTTTTATTTATTTTATGATATATTCGAAACAGTGATCAAGTGATATCCATACTGATAGCAACTGTAACTTGTAGATCATCAAAAACTGTTGCATACACCGCTTCGATTTGTTTTCATAGTACAATTGTAAAACTCTTTCTTATTGGCCGCGGCATCGCGACTTCTGATTGGCTGCTCTGCCGTTGCCAACCTAGCGAGTTCGACGGCTAGCCGCTGCCGCATAAACTGCACTTTTACCTGATGACAGATAACAGACAAGGAATATCCAACCAAAATCAACAAATAGCATAGCAACCATCATGACAAATTCTTCCATGGAATACTAAATTTCTGTGGCTGGGTAGACATAATATCTGAGGCCACTTGCTGCTGCCACCACCTCCAGAATCTGAAACAAACATACTGGCGGTAGCTACTGTTCCTATTGTGCCTAATTAATTCACTAAATAAATTGATAAATATTTGGGTATCTCAAGGTCTTGAAGAAGTGTGGAAAAGTGACTTGTACCACTACAAAGTTTATCATACAAAGACAAAATTTGCATCTTAGAATAAAACCAAAAGAAGTCACTATAGAGAATATAAACAGTACAGAGGACGAATAAAATTTTTGTATTAAAATATGTAGTTTTCTTCTGGAAAATTATATGCACTTATCTTTGACCAGTTTTTCCTTTATAAAAAAAAATAAAATAAAAATAAAAATAAGAAATAAAAAAAATAGTTTCTATATTGGTTATATCATTCCTGTAAAATTAACTATTTAAGAGTTGCAGTGGTTTAAAATGCATTAAAGAGAAGTATGATTTTTGGTAGAGGTAAATGTGCAATGGCTCAGGATCTAAAGTGTTCAATGTAGGTGGTCATATGCCATGGCATAACTTACATAAGCCAGTAAATCAACCTATATTGCCTAAGAGCTTCACTGTGCTCAACTAATAACTAGACCTAGCATACACAAATGATTAATGACCTGGTTAGATGTTGCTGTTCTGCTTCTGATGCAGACATCAGTGAAAGTTCGACTATATACACATTACAAAACCCAAATTCTCCTGACTTCGGGTAATCTGTATGTGTTGACCAAACCCTGCAGTATTGCCAAACACAACTTACAAAACTGTGCTGTATATGGCTCTGTTCAAGAATTATGGCTAAATATAGTCTCAGGGTTGAACCATACATGTCTGCTTTCATGCCCAGCAAGCACATTAGTTGCAAATAGTACTTCGTACTTGTGATCCTATAGTCAAACACTCTATGCATAGGCTATCATTTGCAAAACAATAATGAAGTATAGACTATACATAAATGATTAATTAATAATGGGTTTTAGTCTAAAGTTCATAAGTGATTAGGCAATGCCACATAACTCGCTTGAATAATGTTTATTCAGATGATTTGATCTACAGGAAGTGGGAAGTGGTCATACTCAAACAATAGTAATAAATAGATACAAGCCCTCCAAAATAAGCAGAACAGATGCGTTAACGGTGTTGTGAGAATGGTAGGAAAATACCCAACTAAGTAATCATCAATGACGATCAGACACAATCTCTATTTCATGATCACAGAATGCTAAATAGTTGTCAGCTTAAAATAGTTCAAATCTTAGTTCAGTGAATAACATATAAAATCTTGTAAAATCACGTACAGTGTTCACGTAAAATTACATAATGGGATTAATGTTTTTTAATGTTATTAAACAGCACTCGTTACCTCTTGTAAGAATTAGGCCCAAACAAAGCAGCTGTTTACTGCACATATTCCAACACTGTTCCAAACAAACCACTTCAGCTATCCTGGCAGTCCTCCTTCCAAGACGAGACATAAAATGTTCTTCTAGCTCCAATAAGCTCTTCACGTCAACCACTGAAGTATCTTATTTGACCATGTCAGTTATCTACCACAGCCACTTCCTCCTTGAAAGGTCTCCATCCCCTCCTGAAGTAGCAGATTTATTAGCATGAATGATTTGTTTTGTCTTAACTTGAAAACATTAATGTTTTCATAATATTCAATAGAGTTATAAATGTTTAGTCGCTTTGAGACTATTTATCAGCATTACACATAATGTATGAAATAAGTAAATAAACAAGCCAGCTTTCATGAGCTTGACCGCTCACAGTATACAATATTTATGTAAAGTTACTGGCAAAATTCAGAACATGAGGACAAGAAGGGCATATCGTGCTGCATGAAATTAATGAGTAATGTGGGGGATTCGATGATCTGGTTGTATTTTGGTAAAACTGTAATAAATCCTTCAGTAATAGATACAAGTGTGTCACTTTCAAGATAATAGCTTGAAACAATAATCTATCATCAGACATTTGTTGAAATTGTTTTGTTGTTGTGGTCTTCAGTCCGGAGACTGGTTTGATGCAGCTCTCCACAATACCCTATCCTGAGTAAGCCTCTTCAACTCCACAAAAGAATGGCAACCTACATCTGTCGGCATCTGCTTACTATATCCATCGCTTGGTCTTCCTCGGCAGTTTTTACCCCACACACTTCCCTCCAACACTAAATTCAAAATTCTGTCTCTTACAGAATTACTATGTCATCGGCAAAACGCCTTGTTTTTAATTCTTCACCCTGAACTTTAATTCCTTCTCCAAATTTCTCCTTGCTTTCCTTTATAACTTGCTCAATCTACAAATTGAATAACAATGGAGAAAGGCTACAACCCTGTCTTACTCGCTTCCCAACCACATCATCCCTTCCATGCCCTTCAACTCTGACAATCACTATCTTGTTTTTGTACAAGTTGTAAATAACCTTGCGCTCCCTATATTTTACTCCTGCTTGCTTCAGAACTTAAAAACGTTTATTCCAAACAACATTGTCAAAAGTGTTTCCCAAATCTACAAAAGCTAGATATGTAGGTTTGCCTTTTCGTAATCTATCTTCTAGGATAAGCCGTAAAGTGAGTATTGCCTCCCATGTTCCTACAGTTCTCCTGAACCGAAACTGATCTTCCCTGAGGTCGGCTTCTACCAGCTTTTCCATCCTTCTGTAAATAATTCGTGTTAATATTTTGCAGCCATGACTTATTAAACTGATGGTTCTGTAGTTTTCACACCTGTCTGTGCCTGCTTTCTTTGGAATGGGGATTATAACATTTTTCTTAAAGTCTGAGGGTACTTCGCCTGTCTCTTAAATCTTACACACCATGTGAAACAGTTTTGTTGTGGCTGGTTCTCCCAAAGACTTCAGTAGCTCTGAGGGAATGTCATCTACGCCAGGGGCTTTGTTGCGACTTAGGTATTTCAGTGCTCTGTCAGATGAGATTAGATTAGATTAATACTTGTTCCATAGATCATATATACGACATTTCATAATGATGAAGAACTTGTCAGTTTAGCAAATGTTGTCTACACTTGCCAATCAATATTTTAAGGAATTTTTTAAAACAATTTTTTATAGCCGCCAACCGGTTGGCTCCAATCTGTAGAATGCCAGTATTGATGACAACATTCTCCTGAGTAGTCCCTGCCCGGAGATCCAAATGGGGGACTATTTTATTTCCGGAATATTTTACCCAAGAGGATGCCATCATCATATGTTCATTCCGTAGCGCTGCATGTCCTCAAGAAAAGTAATGGCAGTAGTTTCCCCTTGATTTCAGCCGTTTGCAGTAACTGTGTGCCAAAGCCACATTAGCTGATGTTACATGGCCAGTGCAGTCAATCATCCAGACTGTTGCCCCTGTAACTACTGAAAAGGCTGCTGCACCGCTTCAGGAAGCACATATTTGTCTGGCCTCTCCACAGATACCCTTCCGCTGTGGTTGCACCTACAGTACGGCTATCAGTATCGATGAGGCACGCAAGCCACCCCACCTCGACAATGTCTGTGGTTCATGGGAGAGGGTTGAAATTGTATGAAGCTTTAAAAATTTGGTAATTTTAATTTTTATATATTTATGTATTGTAAACTTCAACTTTCATGGTTCTGAAGATATTAAAAATATTGGTTATGAGATGTGCTACATTTTTCTAACATTGTAGATACTTCCAGAATTGATGGGAACATAACACTGTGGTTTGTTATTTCTTTCTTTATCCTAACAACCAATTACTTTTTCTTTGAGGGAAAGTTTACAATCAAATTCGTGGCATAGTCATGGGCATCTGCTTGACACTGTCCTATGCCAATCTGTTCATGGATTGTCTGGAGGAAACCTTATTAGGCTCACAAAATCTCTTGTTTTTGACAGTATTGTCATGATCTCGTTTCAGGGTCAGAACACCTTATTCTCATTCATTCTTAACCCCAACTCCTTGTCCTCAGTTTGCTTCACCTGGTCCTCCTCAATTAACTGTGTTCCATACACACCTCTGTCCACACTAAACCTTCCAACCACCAACAGTACCTGAATTTCGGCAGCTGCCTTCCCAACCATATCAAAAACTCCCTTCCTTACAGCCTAGCCACACATGGACAGTGTACCTGCAGTTACAAGAATTCCATTTCGCAATATGCCAGATGTTCACAAAGTCTATCCTGCAGACTTAGTTCGCAAAAAGGACTCCCATGCCATATCTCAAATCCTGTATCACTAGATTTGAGCTACAAAAAGGCTCTTGTCACCCTGTATTACTGTGGACTGGAACAACTAAACTGCATCATTTGCCAAGCTTTTCACTTTTTTTCTCATGTGCAGAAATGAGACATATTGCCCAAGATCCTTCCCCATTCCTAAAGTGGTGTTCTGTCACTCTCCCAACCTCTATAACATCCTAGTCTATCCATATGGCACCATGAACCTCAGCCCCCTGCCATATCTCTTTGGAAGACCACAGTGAAAGACCTGTCCAGTTCACTGCATTGCTGTTGCAGTCCTGTCACAGGATTATCCTACCCAATCAGGGGCCTGGCCACGTATGAAAGCTTTCATGTAATTTACCAACTATGCAGCATCACTGTGTAGCTTTTTATATTGGCATGACCACTAACCACATATACTTTAGGATGACTGGCTAGTGCCAAACTGTGGTGAAAAGAAGGTAAACCACCCTGTGGCACAACATGCATTGGAGCATATGCTTGATTTAGATGGCTTCTTCACAACCTGGGCCATCTGGATGCTCTCACCCAGCACCAATCTTTCTGAAACATATCCCTGTTATCTGTATCTCAGACATGGAATAGTGCTCCAAACTTCGCCAAATAAACTTCTGGTCATCAGTTTCTTCACCAGGTAAACCTACGGTCATCCATTTTTATTCCTGTAATCATCGAGCTAATACCTTCTGACGTTTTGTTTTAAATCTTTTTCTTTCTTCCACTTAAATTGCTGCTTTTATTTTTGACATTACTCACTTGCTATGCTTGAATGTAGTGATCTAAAGAAATCATTGGCACTGATATGAAAATGAATCTGTGAAATGTTCTCAAGAATAAAAAGTCCCTGATGTGAATATTAAACTTAAATGGCTACACATATAAAGAAAAAGTAGCTGACTAGCACGGCGGCCGCCTCACACGTCAAATGTGCCACTCACCCTCACTGCGGCTAACGGGAGTGGAATGGCCAGCTGTAAAGCACATGAGCTGCAGAGACTTAAAACCTCAAACAAGTGTAGTTTTGCATTGTAGGAACATCCGTCCCTTCTAAATATGTGTTTTCAAAACCTTGTCAAATTTTGACGAACAAACTGTCAGCGAATAGTGTGAACAATACAATCTTGAATGTGAAAACTTATTTGAGGATTATTTAGCATGTAAATATTACAATAATTTATTATATCTATATATAGTTCATTTTTATCCTGACGTGAAACATAAAGATTTTTATAAGTGCAGTGAATAAGCAGGCATCGTGGCACTGTGCACACCAGAAGTAGTGCAGTCTGCATCACTCCTCAAATGTTCTGTAACACATTATTTTACTTAGTTTTTAGAGACTGGTATGTACACTCCATGAGTGGGAAGAGGGCCTGAAGTCTTTCCAAAATTCAGCCAACCAACAGCAATTGACTGAGAAAAGCAATTGAATGGAATTTACAGTGCATTGAAAGGAGGGTATCGAATGAAAAAACCAGAGCAAACAACAGTAATAGAATGTAGACCTAGAAAGTCAGGTAATCCAGAGGAAAATACAAAACAATATGATAAAGGTAGTAGATTAGTTATTTATGTAGCAAAGTGATTTATGATGGCCCAAGTAGAGAAGATGTGAAATGCAGAATCCCAATGGGAAGAAAGCAATTTTGACATAGTGTTGACATCGAGTAATAATGTATTAGGAAATGCTTTCTGAAAGCATTTGTCTCTTAGTAGCGTGGTATGGGAATGAAATGTGGACGTTTAAGAGTTCAGACAATGAAATTTTAAACTACAGGAGAGAACTGAAGATTAAATGGGTTTTGTGAGTAAACATTACAGACGATGCAGATGAATACTGTAAGCTGGTTCAAAGAGATATTCAGATATCAAAAGGTGAGATCTGGGTAGTGTGGAGAGCTGCACTAAACCAGTCTTTGGACTGAAGGCCCTGAGAAAATACTTCTATTTGATCAATCTGTACATACTGTTTTTCTTTACACTCGATCCTGGTAATTAATTTTGTATGTCAATTTAAAAATTAAGTTAAACTAATCTTTTCATTGTTTTGATCTTCGTAAAATACAAAGTTCCACCTTGCAGTGATATACAATTTTATATAAAAAATAACTAAGTAAATAAATAAAAACACAAAATAACTAGTCTTAAAAATAGAAGGAATTCTGACTTATTAAAAATTATTACATTCTAACAGCTTCATTATGTCTTCATTATTACAATTTATGAGCATTACAAAGCAGCATATTTGGGAACAATTGAATGTTAGTATAAGGTTACAGAAGTTTGTTGCTTCATCACTTATAAAACAGTGATTATTTCTTAAAATATTTCAGGTGGTAGCCTCAACAAGATGTACATCAAAAATTCCAAGGTAAGTTTTCAATATTTACTATTAAGGTTATTGAGTAGTACAAATTTTTATTGCTCTAGATGAAACTACTTGAAACAGGAACTCTCATAATTGTTCAATATTATATACAGGGTGTTACAAAAAGGTATGGCCAAAGTTTCAGGCAATATGTTACTTCTCTTCAAATCACATTAATCATGGAATGGAAAAACACAGCAACGGAACGTACCAACGTGACTTCAAACACTTTGTTACAGGAAATGTTCAAAATGTCCTCCGTTAGCAAGGATACATGCATCCACCCTCTGTCGCATGGAATCCCTGATCCGCTGATGCGGCCGTGGAGAATGGCGTATTGTAACACAGCTGTCCACAATTCGAGCATGAAGAGTCTATACATTTGGTACCAGGGTTGCGTAGACAAGAGCTTTCAAATGCCCCATAAATGAAAGTAAGGAGGGTTGAGGTCAGAAGAGTGTGGAGGCCATGGAATTGGTCTGCCTCTACCAATCCATTAGTCACCGAATCTGTTGTTGAGAAGCGTGCAAACACCTCGACTGAAATGTGCAGGAGCTCCATCGTGCATGAACCACATGTTGTGTTGTACTTGTAAAGGCACATGTTGTAGCAGCACAGGTGGAGTATCCTGTAGGAAATCGTAACAATGTGCTCCAGTGAGCGTAGGTGGAAGAACATGAACACAAGCACTGAAGTCAACATTACCTTCCTTCAATTGGGCTAACTGGTAGTGAATCAAGGAAATACAGTACATACTATCGAAACAATTGGGTACTTTGACAATTGTCTGCACGAATTACTTCAATTTACATTCAAATAGAAATACTAAAATGAGCTCTAATGTGGAAATTGTTTCCAGACACAATTCCACATATCATATTTTCTTTCTTTGTGTGTGAGGAATGTTTCCTGAAAGTTCGGTTGTTCCTTTTTGTAACGCCCTGTATAAACAATAATATTAAGACAGTATGGTCTGTAAAGCATTCTATACTACATCTGGTTCATATATGGGGCTGTTCCATAATGTTAATAAAGAAAAAAGTAAAGGACAAATGATGCCAGTTTTACCTGCAAAATGGAACTTGATAAAAAAATTGCTGAATGTCAATAGATTTATAAAGGTTGGTGCTAACTAATGTAGGGATGGGTTATTGATGTGGCTCCCAGGCTGCACAGTATAGGCAGAGGGCTCTGCCTCTTAAAATGCATTCAATATCTAGCTGTGCATTTAATTCAAGACAAAAATTGCACCATAAATGTAAATAGATGAAAGATAGCAGTAGTTTACTAGAATTTCATAATTTTTCTAATTTCATGTGCATTGAATTTTGAAACAAGTTTAATGAGACAAAGGAATTGTATCACATTTTAGGTCAGTTTTACTTAAATAAGAAGTGAGATTTATAGATAGTTCTGATACCACAGCCTGCAAGTTAATTACTGTCAAAGAGTTTCAGCATTTCATCTTGCTGATGTTTAAACAAAAAACTATGTTCCTAAATATATGTAAATACAAGTATGGTGAAGATTTTCCCAGCAAATTTTTCAGTTGTCAAAGTTTCATAAAAATTAAATAATCTAATGGCTTGAAACATTTATTTTACTGACTGATCTGCCTGCATGTTAGGTTGCAGCTCCATCATCAGGAGCAGTGATGGGATGAAATATCAAGCTGAACTGAGGCTTAATTTTCTTAATGTCCTGATAATATTTTTGTCAACTCGGCCTTGAATCTCTACAAATGTTCCCCAGTCTTTTCCTGACACTTTCTAATTTCCGAGTAAAGACAAATGACAGTAACTGCATTCATTTGCCTTGCAAATAGATTGAGTATTTTAATGATTTTGCCTGTGTCCATATGTATCACGTAAACAACCCCTTTTCTTCAATGTCACACTCACCAAATTCATAAAAGGATCACCTCATGTCTTCACTCCTCACATTCTATTTTTGTAACAAACTTGTGAAATTTTTCCATAATTTCTAGATCATACTGCAGTGCCCTAACTCATCTTAAAACTTCGTGCATGCTCCACCACATCATGCTGTTATGATATATCTCATACCCGCCACCACGTCCTCAACAAAGATTTGAACCGTCGGTGCTTTTGTTCTGTGTTTACAAAATTAACAACATGTTGTGTCACATAATATGAGTGAATTGAAGCTTTATAAAGACTTTCATTGGGTAAAATGCAAAGAAAGGACAAGATAATACTGTCATGTGCTTGTAACATTCGTTTAAATTTAACCATATCTAAATTTGTCCCACTTCAGACTCTGCTCGTACCTGTTTTAATGCTTACCATTTTGTTCCAATGGAAGCCAATTTTTCCCACATGATTTACTGCACATTCAAACACGCCCTGTGGTTCTTTCTTTAATTGATAATAAGTCATTTCTCTGTGATTACGAAATGTTAATTCCCTGAGTAATGATGAGTACTTGTCAAGTATCATCTTTGTATTCTCATGCTGTTGCCAAGAAAACAAGTCTTCACGAATGTCCTCAGCTGTTCTGCAAGTTCATTGCTAATCATTGATTCTTAAACCTTTTCACACACTCCACAGATTTCAATTTCCATTTTGAATGGATAAATTGCAGCCGAATTTGCTATTTTGTCTTTCCTTCCTTTGGGTTTTTTTTCCTCCTCGCTTTATGTTGTTTCAGATTGTACCATTCGAATATGGCTGTTGTTGCATATCCAGCAAACATTCTGTTTTAAACACACAACACTCATCTCTGAATTTACATTAATTCATTTGGTTCTTAATTCCACTGAAGTCATAAACTTACACCTGTACTGCTGCACAGATAAAATGTAAATAAACCACCAGATCAACTGGAAAAAGACTGTGTGTCGCAGAATTAAAGCAAACTAATTTCATACTCACCACGGGGAATATGTGAATAATATGATGTACAGTCGTTTTTTCTGTGCTTATGTGTCTGATGGCATTGTTCCCATAATCCTCTGTACCAAAAGGCAACTATTCTGTATAAATGGTTCTGAACTTCGCTGCCATATTGATATCTGGTCTTAAGGATATTTTTGGTCAGGTGGGCAAAGAAAATCTTTGGAAGATTTATTACCAGGCTGCTGTTTTCCCGTCTCTGAGATAAGGTAATACTTCTGTAGAACTAATATGAGTGTGGGGTGAGGTGTGTATACATTGAAAATTAGCAACTGACTAGTAGTCTCTTCAGATGTATGACACTGGGTGTACTTCCCTTGACAATTGATCGATAATGTAGAGTATTCTTGGATGTATACCTTGTCAGAAAACAATAATGCATAATAAATATTGACAAAATAAGAACAAATATGTTTATGTACCTTTGATTGACCCAAAACAAATTGACATTGTGGATGTTGCTAAGTTTTGAAACAATGCCATAGAAAAGGTCTTTCCAGACACACCAGGCTTCAGTGGCTCAGAAGTGGAACTTATGTTGAATGGTTTGTGGGTTCATGCCAGTCAAAAGTATACATTGATGAGATCATACAATGAAAGTATTGTTGTCATATTATAAGGAAGGGTTCAACGACAGTATTTGAGAGAGATTAGGAGACTAATATCACATGTAAGTTTATAAAGCAGCCCACGTGGATGAAAATTTAAACATCAAATATATGATATTCCTAATCATTTTCCCTTTATAAATTAAATAAGATGAAACATAAGCAAGGCGAATGAAAATGTATGGTTTTAATGTTATGACACAGTGAAGAATCTTGCAGTGCAGCTTGTACTGCATCTTCAAATTGGTATCCATCTGTATTAAATGAGTTATTTTGACATGACATGACAGCCACACTTCCATTGGGCCTGAGCTATAATTACATGTGTTTTGTTATGCACTAAGTGTGGCTTTGTTTTCTTTTCTTTTTTTCCTTAATGCAGCAAAATCATTTATCAGAAACAAATTTATCAATTAATATAATTTTAGTAATGATTTCCCCTTTATTAATGCAGAGAAGTATTGCAGTTTATATGCCACTACAGTTTTATACACTTTGTTCTGGCACAGCAGTTGGTAATAATTTTAATGTTTTTATTAATTTAAGAGTAAATGGTCAAAAATTTTGGTGCTACTTGACATGATAATTTGGAAAGGGTAAATGTATCATATGAAGTAGAGATATGTGACATTACAGATAAAGGGGGAAGCTGATTGTTACCATGTGAAAAGCAAGTTTTGGCAAGCTGTTGGGTTCCCCAGCCGGCCGGCTAACTGATTGGACCTAGTGAATGGAATACAAGTCATTAGGAAAACCCTAATCTGCTTGGAAACACTAAATGGCTGACTAGTATAAGTGAGGGGGGCTATCCCAGATTGCAACTGAAATACAATAGTCACACACATTATTCTAAAAATCCATATAAAGCAAAGAGCATGATCATACGGCAAATATAATTATATGAATGTACTCGGGAGACTTGGGAGAATCAAACACTGTAATTACAATTTCAAGATCCCTTACAGATAAAAAGCCGGTAAATTTCAGTACTATAATAATAGTATTATATCACTGATATTTACAATAATTGATATGTAGTGTCTATCAGTAACAGTTTAAGAAGCAAATGGGCAGCATTGCACCACGCCACCTATCTTACAAGATGCACTATGTATTTCTGTATTCTTTCAATAAACTCTGTTTTACTCTCTAAAACACAAAACATGAACCCAGCAAAGCGCATTACATTTATATGTTTATTTTATTATATTTAATATTATTCTTAGTAATGTTCATTTTATGTTGTAGATTGCCTCAAATATTTCATGGCTGACTGAAAATAGCAGATATGCAGCAGATAAATTTATACATAAACATTTATATGTATTGAAAATTATAGAAGGAAACTTTCCTACTGGGATAGTCAAATATAAAAAATAGAAAACGAATGACTTACCTAAAGGACTGGCTCATCGATAGGCACAAATAAAATCACACACAAACACACATACAAGCTTTCGCAACCCAGTTGCTTCTTCAGGCAGAAGGGAAGGAACGGGAAAAGGAAATGATGAGGGTTTTAAGGAAGGGGGTAAGGAGCCATTCCAATCCTGGGAGAGGAAAGACTTACCTTGGGGGAAGAAAAGGAAGGTGAACAAATACACACACACCCATACATTCACACAGATGCAAACACACCTAGGCAGACATACTATAGAAACCAAAGAAGTTAATAAGTTAGACAGAGATGCCACTAGAGGCAGGGGCTCTGTCCAGAGAACCAAGGCAAAGATGTTAAAGATGGCGGGCATGAATTCAAATTTAGCGGAGGTTAAGACCAGGTGGGCAACGGGAAGAGAAAATATGCTGAAGGGCTAGTTCCCATCTCCGGAGTTCTGAAAGGTTAGTGTCAGTAGGAAGTATCCAGATAACCCGGACGGTGTAACACTGTGCCAAGATGTGCTGGTCATGCACCAAGGCATGTTTAGCCACACATTGGAACAGCATGTCACCCTCCACCTCAAAAAAACTATCCAAACTCCTGGTCACCCACCTCTGGAAAGGCAATACACTCTCCCTCAACAACCTCTCCAACAAACCTCAAGCTCCTCTTATTGCACAGAAACCCAGTCTCCCATCTACTCAATCTCCCACTTCCAGCTCCACTGCCCCCCCCCCCCCAACCTCACAATCCTAATCCACACTATCCTGAACCACAACATCCCTATTTAATAGTCAACCTCTCCTCCAAACCTCGCTCCCAATCTGAAACCTCCATCCCATCCAAAGGCCTCACCATTAGTCCCACTCCCAAATTCAACCAAACAGCCCTTCTCAAAGACCTACTATCCTATACTCGTAGCCTTGGCTGGAGATATCACTTTTCCACGAAGAACAATAATCCTACTCCTGATGATCCAGTGCCCCAAGACATCATTCAAATTGAACCTGCCTTGAACAGTTCCGTCCTCCATCACAGCGAGACCCACCCGCTCTTCCTCAAAATAACCCCCTTCAAACCTTCCAGGAATTCCTTACTTCCAACCTTGCCTCTCAGTCCTTCCTAAAAAACCTTAATCCTTCTCCCAACATTACCGCAGCTGAATCCAGAGCTATCCGTGATCTGAAGGCTGACCATTCCATCGTCATTCTCCCCGCTGACAAGGGATCCACAACCGTGGTACTTGATCGGCGGGAGTATTTGGCTGAGGGACTGCGTCAGCTTTCAGACAACACTACCTACAAAGAATGTCAAGACGACCCCATTCCTTATGTCCAGGCAGAGCTTCAGGGAATTCTCAGATCCTTAGGCCCCCTACAAAACCTTTTACCTGAGTCCATCAAACTCATGACTCCACCGACACCCCGCACTCCTACCTTCTACCTACTCCCTAAGATTCACAAACCTAATCATCCAGGCCGGCCGATTGTGGCCGGTTACCAAGCCCCCACAGAACGGATCTCTGACTACATAGACCAACACCTTCAACCCATCATGTGCAGTCTCCCATCCTTCAGCAAAGACACCAACCACTTCCTTGATCGCCTAAAATCCTTACCCAGCCTGTTACCTCCTGAAACCATCCTTGTAACCATTGATGCCACTTCCTTATACACAAATATCCCACATGCCCAGGACCTCGCTGCGATGGAGTATTTCCTTTCACGCCGGCCATTCACTTCCCTACCTAAAACCTCTTTCCTTAATATCCTAGCCAGCTTCATCCTAACCCACAACTTCTTCACCTTTGAGGACCAGACATACCAACAACTAAAGGGAACAGCCATGGGAACCCCCCCAGGGGGCCCACAGCTCTTTTGTGGGTACGTGTGTGGCGCGCACGGGTCCCCGAGCCATTGCAGCCTTTTTTCCTGCTTTCCCCAGGCTGCATTACCCCTCCTGGTTCCCCCTCCTTCCCATCCCAAATCCTCCTTCCCACCCTCTCCAACCCCGTCTCTCGGTGTTACTCTGGATGACGGCTTGGCTATCCCATGGTACCGATTGTCCTGCACTTTGGTTTTGTCTGCTGTGTACACCGGTTTTTGGCCCAGTTTGGTCCCCCTCGGGGTTTGACCTTCCATACCAAAATTGTCCGATAATGTGTGAGCCAATTGGGGAAGAACTCCCGACCTAGCCCCTACAGCGCGGGTCCTATCCTTTCCTTTCCACTTCCTTTCCTCGCTGTAGCCCCCATCCCCCGCTAGGTCCCCAGCACGTGTAGCCAGTCCGTGTGGGGGGGGGCTGTTATGTACCCTTTGGCTGAGCCCCCTGACACCACAGGGATCACACTACTGGTGTCTGAGCTGTGACCTCTCCATGCAAGCCAAGGAGTTGATGCCTGTCCTCGGGGGTATCAGAACTCCCGGCAATGGCCATCGTGCCAGGTGGCCTTTGCTGAGGCTGGGTGGCGCCCATGGAGAGAGCCCCGGTTTCGGAGTGGGTGACACCAGGGCGGACGTCTAGCACTATGAAAAGAGTTAGACTCCAAAATGGTCGTGCATCGGCCGTCTCTCAAGACAGGAAGAGATCGTTTAATGCTGTTACTGCGGATAAGAGGATGTTTCCCTCCCTTGCTACCCCTTGGGAGGAAGGGCAGGCTCGCCGGTTAGGAGCAAAACCCTTTCCTCGCTATCTCGTTTGCTCAAGGACTGATGGAGGAACTTTCACTTCCACCAAACCTCTGTTCTTTGTCGAGACCATAGAGGACAAGTTTGGTGAAGTGGAATCTATGGGTAAGCTTAGATCTGGTTCATTACTCATTAAAACAGTCTCGGAAGCCCAGTCTGAAGCTTTGCTCGCCTGCAACACCCTTGGCGACATTCCAGTCACAATTGTCCCGCACAAATCCTTGAATATGGTACAGGGTGTGATATTCCACCGGGACCTCCTCCTTCAAACTGATGAGGAGCTTAGGGCCTATCTCGAGCGGCGTGGAGTACATTTTGTTCGCCGCGTTCAGAGGGGATCTAAAGATAACCGCGTCGATACTGGGGCCTTTATCTTGGCCTTCGAGGGAGACACACTCCCAGAGAAGGTCAAGATCATGATATATCGATGTGAAGTGAAGCCCTACATTCCACCTCCCATGCGGTGTTTTTGATGTATGATGTTTGGTCATATGTCCTCTCGCTGTACAGCAGTCCCAGTATGCGGTGATTGTGGACGCCCACTACATGAGGGGAGCCCCTGTGTTCCTCCGCCGGTGTGCGTCAACTGTCAACAACACCACTCTTCACGGTCGCCAGATTGCCCTATGTTCAAAAAAGAAAAGAAGATACAAGAGTACAAATCCCTGGAGCGTTTGACGTACCCTGAGGCCCGCAGCAAATATGAACGTCTGCATCCCGTGCAAATGGCGACGACCTTCGCTACGACGTTATCGTCTAGCCTTTCACCCTCCCCTTCCCACTCCCATCTCCCCACTACACCCCGTCCACACCCCTCCCTCACATCTCCCTCTCCTGTAGCTCCTGTAGCCCTCCCTTTGTGTCCCACCCCTTCCCAGCCGGAGAAGTGCACCCCTTCTCCGTCGCCTGCCGGTGACAGTGCCCTATCTCAGGGCCTTCCGTCCCGGCATTCCCCAGATCGGAGATCTTCGACCTCCAGCCGGCCGTCGGACTCCCAGTCAGTGAGTTCAAAGGTCGCCCGATCCTCGTCAGTACCAGACCTAACTGACAAAAGTCCTCTCTCTGGGGTGGGTCCTGCCCGTCCCACACGAGAGAAGGAGAAGGAGAAAGAGAAAGAGAAAGAGAAGGAGAAGGAGAAGAAGAAGAAGAAACCAAAGTTACAAGATAAAGCCCCTCCGGTACCACCGGAGGTGCCGACTGTGCTTTCGCAACTCGCTCATCCCATTGAGCCCGAGGCTGATCAGCTATTTATGGATGTTGTCCCTTCTTCTTTGGTGACGGACGCTGACAAAGCAGCGTGACAGACGTTATGCCATTCGCTTCCCGCCTAGATCCTCGTGATGTGATCATCCAATGGAACTGTAATGGTTACTACCGTCACCTCTTGGAGATTAAACAGCTAATCTCTCTCTCTTCTGCGGCCTGTATCGTCCTGCAGGAATCGAGGTTTATGGATGCACATTCACTGACCCTCCGTGGGTTCCGTGCTTTTTGTCGGAACCGGGTTGGTCCCCTCCAGGCATCTGGTGGGGCTTGTACTTTGGTCCGGACAGATATTGCCAGTACCTGGATTCCTCTCCAAACTCCATTGGAAGTGGTTGCTGTCCGGGTTCACTTGGACACTCCATTGACCATTTGCAACCTCTACCTTCCACCTGACAGGCCACCTACTCTCACGTCCCTAGTGGCCCTCCTTCAGCAACTCCCCCCTCCTTACCTCATCCTTGGGGACTTCAATGCCCACCATCCTTTGTGGGGCAGTGCTTATACATCTAGCCGGGGCCGCCTCATAGACCAGTTTCTTGCTGACCACAATCTGAGCCTTCTCAACGATGGTTCCCCAACTCATTTTAGTGCCGCTCACGGCACCTTTTCTGCCATAGACCTCTCTCTCACTTCTCCTTCTCTCCTTCCTTTATTTCACTGGTCGGCGTATGACGACCTTTGCGATAGCGACCACTTTCCGTTGATCCTTTCACTTCCCTCACGCCTACCACGAGCCAGGGTACCCCGCTGGGTATTCCGTCGTGCTAATTGGCCGCTATATACATCCCAGGTTGTGTTCCCATCTTCCCCCTCAGGCTGTATAGATGATATTATAAGCCAAATGACCAACATGATCACCCAAGCTGCCAACGCCGCTGTTCCCCGGTCGACAGGCCCTCCTTCTCGCCGGCCTGTCCCTTGGTGGAATGCAACTGTTGCCGCAGCCATTCGCGAGCGCCGAAGGGCCTTGCAACATCTTAAGCGCCACCCATCGCTCGCTGGTCTAATAAATTTCAAACGTCTGCGTGCCAGAGCTCGTTACTTAATCAAACAAAGTAAGCGGACATGCTGGGAGCATTTTGTCTCCTCGTTGGGTTCTTCTGTCCCTTTGACAAGAGTGTGGGCTATGCTCCGATCTATCCAAGGTAGCTGGCGGCCGTCTTCCGTCCCTGGTCTTGCCCTGCCTGATGGGGTCTGCACGGAGCCATCTGTTGTTGCAGAACATCTTGGAACTCACTTCGCCAATGTCTCGGCGACAACTTCATATCCGGCGACCTTTCTCCTTCAGAAACACCAGGCCGAAACCTTCAAATTAGGCTTTACTTCTCACCAGGTGGAACCATATAACGAACCTTTTACTGACTGGGAGCTGTCGCTGGCCCTCTCCTCTTCTCGTGATTTAGCACCTGGCCCTGATGATATCCATAATCAATTGCTGAAACACCTTAACCCCTCACAACGACAATTTCTCCTAAAAGTTTTTAACCGTATTTGGCTTCAAGGGGTGTTCCCCTCCCAGTGGAGGGAGAGTATTGTGGTCCCTGCCCTCAAGCCTGGCAAGGATCCGTCGGCGCTGGACAGTTATCGACCAATAAGCCTGACAAGTGTCCCCTGTAAACTACTTGAGCGGATGGTAGCCCACAGATTATGCTGGGTTCTTGAATCCCGGGGACTTCTCTCACCTTACCAATGTGGGTTCCGGGAGGGACGAGCCCCTGTTGACCATTTACTTCGACTGGAGACTGCGATCAGACAGGCCTTCTCTAAAAGACATCATCTGGTAGCAGTCTTCTTCGATCTGCATAAGGCGTACGACACTGCTTGGCGTCATCATATTTTACGTTCTCTTCATGACTGGGGCCTCAGAGGCTCCTTACCAATTTTTATCCGTCAGTTTTTATCCCACCGCCTGTTCCGTGTCAGAGTTGGCTCTTCCTTTAGCTCCCCTCGGATACAGGAGAACGGTGTCCCCCAGGGCTCAGTGTTGAGTGTTACACTTTTTCTAAACGCCATCAATGGGTTGGTGAGCTCTGTTGGGTCACTGGTAACCCCGGCATTGTATGTCGACGACTTTTGCATATGGTACAGCTCCTACTCATTAGCCTCTACTGAACGTCAGCTCCAGAGCGCCATTCGGCGGGCTTCAGTGTGGGCTACGTCCCATGGTTTCCAGTTTTCCTCATCAAAAACGAGGGTGGTGCACTTTTGTCGTCGTACTTCAGTTCACCCTGATCCAGAACTGTTCTTGGGTAATCAGCGCCTGGAAGTTGTAGCACAGCATCGTTTCCTGGGTCTTCTCTTTGACAAAAAATTGACTTGGGTGCCCCATATTCGCCACCTAAAGATTAGTTGTATGAGGAAACTCAATGCCCTACGTTTCCTTGCTCATTCATCTTGGGGTGCAGACCGAACAACTACCCTCTGTATCTATCGGGCTCTAATCTTGTCCCGATTGGACTATGGGTGTCAAGTTTATGGCTCGGCAGCTCCTTCTGCCCTGAAATTATTAGACCCGGTACACCATTATGGTGTCCGCTTGGCTACAGGTGCATTCCCGACTAGCCCGGTCGACAGTCTCCTTGTTGAGGCGGGAATCTGCCCTCTTCAGGTCAGGCGGCATCAGCTTCTGGCGTCTTATGCCATCGCCATCCGGCAATATCCTGCTCATCCCGCTTACCAGGTTCTTTTTGCATATGAAGGGCTTCGACCCCCTGATACCCGGCCGCGGGCGGGCCTTCCCGTCGGACTGCGGCTTGCCTCTCTTTGCCGGGATTTCCATTTCCCTTCGCTAGATTGCGCCCCCCATTTTACTGCACGCACACCTCCGTGGATGGTGCCGTGACCACTAATTCGGACGGATCTCTTCCAGGGCCCAAAAGCTTTAATTTCCCCCATGGTCTTTCGGCGTTTGTTGCGCCCAGTACTAGAAGAGTTTCAGGGAGCCTCTATCTTCTACACTGATGGCTCGAAAACAGCGGGGCACTCCGGATACGCTTTTACGTCTCCTGTTGGGGCGGAATGCCATTCTCTGCCAGAGGCATGCAGTGTGTTTACGGCAGAGCTGATGGCGATTTATAGAACCCTCTGTTTTATTAAACGTTCTGCCGTGGAACGTGGTTTAATCTGTGCTGACTCCATGAGCAGTCTGCAGGCCATTGATCGTTGTTTCCCCTCCCATCCTTTAGTTATTTCCATCCATGAACTCCTTGCTGACCTTCATCGTGCTGCCTGCTCAGTTGCCTTTCTCTGGGTGCCAAGCCATGTTGGTATTACAGGGAATGAAGTAGCTGACCAGTTGGCTAGATCGGCAATTACTCGCTGCCCGTCTCCCTTTCAAATTCCGGGTGCGGATCTGCGGGTGCAGATCAGATCTTTGCTTCACTCCTCGTGGGATAGCAGTTGGAAAGCTACTGCCCCTTCCAATAAACTCCGCACCATCAAGGATACGACTGCAGCTTTGAGTTCATCTTTACGCCCTTCCTGGAGAGAATCAATTGTCCTCTGTCGCCTCCATCTTGGACACTGCAGGCTGACCCATGGATTTCTTTTACGAAATGTCAATCCACCACATTGTGATTGTGGAGCCGTACAATCCGTGTCTCATATTCTGACTGAATGTCCTCTCCTTTCCACACTCTGGGGCGACTATGGCCTACCGCCTGCATTGCCTTCAGTTTTGGCGGATGACCCACGGATGGTTGATCGCGTCCTTGCCTTCCTCCGTGAAAGTAGATTTTATTGTCAGCTCTAGGACTCGCTTGTTCGGGGTGAGTGGGTTTGTGATTCTTGGCTGATTGTGGGGTTTAGAGCCTTATCCCCATCAGCCCCCCCCCCACTTTTTTACATTTTAATGTAGTTTTATTTCTCCCTGCTCTGGAGCTATGATACGTTGACCACTGTGCCATTAGTACCTTGTGGTTGAGGCTAGAGGTCGCTTCCAGAGCTGTGGGTTCGGACACTGTAGCATTTGCTGCCCTTGGTTGGTCTTAGTCTTGTTGACGAGTCGATTTTACTTCCTAGTGTAATGGTCTTTTGGCTTTCACCTATTTTTTGTCGAGTTCCATGGCGTATTCAATTTGAGGTTGAAGGGACTGATGACCTCGTTGTTTGGTCCCTCATGTCCACCACCACCCACCCACCCAGCCATGGGAACCAGGATGGCCCCCTCGTACGCAAACTTATTTATGGAACGCTTAGAGGAAGCCTTCCTGGATACCCAAGCCTGCCAACCCAAAGTTTGGTACAGATTCATTAATGACATCTTCATGATCTGGACCAACAGTGAGGAAGAACTCCAGAATTTCCTCTCCAACCTCAACTCCTTTGGTCCCATCAAATTCACCTGGTCCTATTCCAAATCCCATGCCACGTTCCTCGATGTCTACCTCCATCTGTCCAACGGCCACCTTCACACATCCGTCCACATCAAACCAACCAACAAACAACAGTACCTCAACCAACAAACAACAGTACCTCCATTATGACAGCTGCTATCCATTCCACATCAAACTTTCCCTTCCCTACAGCTTAGGTCTTCGTGGCAAAAGTGTCTGCTCCAGTCCCAAATCCCTGAATCAGTACACCAATAACCTAATAAGAGCTTTCACATCCTGCAGCTATCCTCCTGATCTGGTTCAGAAGCAAATTACCAGAGCCACCTCCTCATCCACCCAAATCCAGAACCTTCCACCGAAGAACCCCAGAAGTGCCCCTTTTGTCAACGGATACTTTCCAGGACTGGAGCGGACTCTTAATGTGGCTCTCCAGCAGGGATACAACTTCCTTAAATCCTGCCCCGAAATGAGATCCATCCTTAATGACATCCTTCCCACTCCACCAAGAGTGTCTTTCTGCCGCCCACCTAACCTTCATAACCTCCTAGTCCATCCCTATGAAATCCCCAAACCACCTTCCCTACCCTCTGGCTCCTACCCATTTGCATGGGTAAAACCTGCCCTATGCACCCTTCCACCACCACTTACTCCAGTCCAGTAACCCGGAAGGTGTACATGTTCAAGGGCAGAGCCACTTGCGATAGCACCCACGTGATTTACCAACTGACATGCCTGCACTGTGAAACGTTCCATGTGGGAATGACCAGCAACAAACTGTCCATCCAAATGAACGGTCACAGGCAGACAGTGTTTGTTGGTAATGAGGATCACCCTGTGGCTAAACATGCCTTGGTGCACAGCCAGCACATCTTGGCGCAGTGTTACACCGTCCGGGTTATCTGGATACTTCCTCCTGACACCAACCTTTCAGAACTCCGGAGATGGGAACTAGCCTTTCAGCATATTCTCTCTTCCTGTTTCCCTTCCTGTTAACCTCCGCCAAATCTGAATTTCCGCCCGCCATCTTTAACATCTTAACATCTTTGCCTCAGTTCTCTGGACAGACCCTCTGCCTCTAGTGGCATCTCTAACTACTTAACTTCTTTGGTTTCTATAGTATGTCTGCCTAGGTGTGTTTGCGTCTGTGTGAATGTATGGGTGTGTGTGTATTTGTTCACCTTCCTTTTCTTCTCCCAAGGTAAGTCTTTCCTCTCCCAGGATTGGAATGGCTCCTTACCCCCTTCCTTAAAACCCACATCATTTCCTTTTCCCTCTCCTTCCCTTCTGCCTGAAGAAGCAAGTGGGTTGCGAAAGCTTGTATGTGTGTTTGTGTGTGATTTTATTTGTGTCTATCGACGAGTCGGTCCTTTAGGTAAGTCAAACGTTTTCTATTTTTTATATTCAATTATATGCATTTGTGGACAAGAACTGAATATATGATAAATTAAATATTAATTATGTCACTATATTTCGACAGTGGCAGTGTATTTAAACAATGAGACACCACGCATAATAGCTACCTGAGTGAAGAGCTTACGTCTCAATCGATTTTAGTAATGTCAAATCTACTTTTGTATGGAGGTGATCAAAGCATTTAATTCTGTGATATTCAAATGTGTAATATTTTGAAAGGGAATTTGTATTTTGAAGATGACGCATTAGGAGGTGCAGGTAGAGCAGACCTAGGAGGGGACTCATAATTTGGACCCGGTGGTGAGAGGTTGTCACTGGGCGGTATGAAGCTGCATCACGAACTTGTCATTTGAAAAGATAAACATGTGTGGACTTTGACTGCAGAACGTAGTGTCTGGTTGAAAAGTGGTAAACTATGGATGGTAGTACAGCTGTGGTACTATGATAATTCAGCAGTTATGTACTCTTGTAAAGACAAACTGTGTTTTATAACAATTTTAACTGCAATATTTGATGGACTTCATTAATTTACAAGTGATAATTTGGAACTCCCACTCCCATGAACCAGAGACGTTGCCGAGGTGGGGTGGCTTGCGTGCCTCAACGATACAGGTACCATAGGTGCAACCACAGCGGAGGGGTATCTGTGGAGAGGACAAACGTGTGGTTCCTGAAGAGGGGCAGCAGCCTTTTCAGTAGTTACAGGGGCAACAGTCTGGATGATTGACTGAGCTGGCCTTGTAACATCAGCTAATGTGGCTTTGCCACACAGTTACTGTGAACGGCTGAAAGCAAGGGGAAACTACAGCCGTTATTTTTCCCGAGGACATGCAGCTCTACTGTATGAACATATGATGATGGCATTCTCTCGGGTAAAATATTCCGGAGGTAAAATAGTCCCCCATTCGGATCTCCGGGCGGGCACTACTCAGGAGGATGTGATCATCAGGAAAGACATTACTGGCATTCTACGAGTCGGAGCGTGGAATGTTAGATCCCTTAATCGAGTAGGAAAATTAGAAAATTTAAAAAGGGAAATGGATAGGTTGAAGTCAGATATAGTGGGGATTAGTGAAGTTCGGTGGCAGGATGAACAGGATTTCTGCTCAGGTGAGTACAGGATTATAAATACAAAATCAGTTGGGGGTATCACAGGAGTAGGAGTGATAATGAATAAGAAAATAGGAATGCAGGTAAACTACTATGACCAGCACAGTGATCGCATTATCATTGTCAAGATAGATACGAAGCCAACACCGACAACAGTAGTACAGGTTTATATGTCAACTAGCTCTGCCGATGATGAGGAAATTGAAGAAATATATGAGGAGTTACAGGAAATTATTCAGACAATTAAGGGAGAGGAAAACTTAATTGTTATGGGAGACTGGAATTCGGTAGTAGGACCAGGAAGGGAAGGGAAGGGAAGATAGTAGGTGTGAATATGGTCTTGGCAAAAGGAATGAAAGAGGAAGGCGCCTGGTAGAATTTTGCACAGAACATAATTTAGTTATAACAAACACCTGGTTCAAGAATTACAAAAGAAGGTTGTATACGTGGAAGAGACCAGGAGACACCGGGAGATTCCAAATAGATTTTATAATGGTAAGACATAGATTCCGGAACCAAGTTATAAACTGTAAGGCACACCCAGGGGCAGATAGAGACTCTGACCATAACTTGTTGGTTATGAACTGTAGGCTGAAACTGAAGAAACTACAAAAAGGTAGGAAAATAAGGAGATGGGACCTGGATAAATTAAAGGAACCTGAAGTTCTTAAGAATTTCAGAGGGAGCTTTAGGCAACAATTGACAGAAACAGGGCGGAAATAAAACAGTAGAGGAGGAATGGGTAGCATTGAGAGATGAAATAGTGAAGGCAGCAGAGGACAAAATAGGTAGGAAGGCAAGACCTACAAAAAATCCTTGGATATCACAGGACATACTGAATTTAATCGATGAAAGGAGAAAATATAAAAATGCAGTAAATGAAACAGGCAAAATGGAGTACAGACGACTAAGAAATGAAATTGACAGGAAGTGCAAAATGGCTAAGCAGGAGTGGCTAGAAGTCAAATGCAAGGATGTAGAAGAATGTATAAATAGGGGAAAAATAGATACAGCCTACAGGAAAATAAAAGAAACATTTGGAAATAAGAAAAACAGCTCTATAAATACCAGGGACACTGATGGAAAACCAGTTCTCAGCAAAGAAGGAAAGCTGAAAGGTGGAAAGAGTATATAGAGGGGCTCTACAAAGGAAATGAACTTCGAGACACTATTGTAGCAAGGGAAGAGGATGTAGATGAAAAAGGAGATAATGTACTGAGAGAAGAATTTGACAGAGCCCTGAAAGACCTAAGTCGAAACAAGGCCCCTGGAGTAAATGATATTCCCTCAGAGCTACTGAAATCTCTGGGAGAACCAGCCATGACAAACCTGTTTCACCTGGTGTGTAAGATGTATGAGGCAGGAGAAGTACCCTCAGACTTTAAGAAAAATGTTATAATCCCCATTCCAAAGAAAGCAGGCACAGACAGGTGTGAAAACTACAGAACCATCAGTTTAATAAGTCATGGTTGCAAAATATTAACACGAATTATATACAGAAGGATGGAAAAGCTGGTAGAAGCTGACCTCTGGGAAGTCCAGTTTGGGTTCAGGAGACATGTAGGAACATGGGAGGTAATACTCACTTTACGGCTTATCCTAGAAGATACATTAAGAAATGGCAAACCTACATTTCTAGCTTTTGTAGATTTGGAGAAGGCTTTTGACAATGTTGATTGGAATAAACTCTTTAAAGTTCTGAAGCAAGCAGGAGTAAAATATAGGGAGTGTAAGGTTATTTACAACTTGTACAAAAACCAGACAGCGGTTGTCAGAGTTGAAGGGCATGAAAGGGATGCAGTGGTTGGAAAGGGAGTAAGACAGGGTTGTAGCCTTTCTCCAATGTTATTCAATCTGTACATTGAGCAAGCTATAAAGGAAATGAAGGAGAAATTTGGTGAAGGAATTAAAGTTCAGGGTGAAGAATTAAAAACATTGCGTTTTGCCGATGACATAGTAATTCTGTCAGATACAGCAAAGGACCTGGAAGAGCAATTGAACAGAAGGGACAGTGTACTGAAAGGTGCATATAAGATGAACATTAACAAGCGCAAAACTAGGGTAATGGAGTGCAGTGTAAGAAAGTAAGGTGATGCTGAAGGAATTAACGAAGCAATAAAGAAGGTAGATGAGTTTCGTTACTTGGGCAGTAAAATAACAAATGATGGTCGCAGTACAGAGGATATAAAATGCAGAATGGCAATGGGTAGAAAAACGTTCTTGAAAAAGAGAAATTTATTAACATCAAATATTGATTTAAGCCTAAGGAAGTCCTTTCTGAAGGCATTTGTATGGACTGTTGCGTTGTATGGGAGTGAGACATGGACGATAAACAGTGCGGACAGGAAGAGGATTGAAGCTTTTGAAATATGGTGCTGTAGAAGAATACTGAAGATTAGGTGGGTGGATCGCGTAACTGAGGAGGTACTGAACAGAATTGGGGAGAAAAGAAATTTCTGGCATACCTTGACTAAAAGAAGGGATAGATTGGTAAGACACATTCTTAGACATCAAGGAATGGTGAATTTAGCGTTGGAGGGAAGTGTGTGGGGTAAAAATCGCAGAGGAAGACTAAGAGATGGATACAGTAAGCAGATTCAGACAGATGTAGGTTGCCGTTCTTATGTGGAGATGAAGAGGCTTGCTCAGGATAGGGTATTGTGGAGAGCTGCATCAAACCAGTCTCCGGACTGAAGACCACAACAACAATAATCTGGAACTTTTACACTCGAGTGCATGTGATACTTATTGTGCCTCTCATGAACATTAGTTGGGGAAATATTCAGTTATTTGGCAATTTATAAAGTAGGACCACCTCCACATTTTCCAAAAAGAGTAATAAATCCCATATATAAAAATTACTTCATGAATGACACTCTTCTAAATATTATCTTCAAATTTATTTTGTTGGTTATTAAGAGCTTTAATTTATGTTTATTTAAATATATTTTTCATGTCACCATCTGCAGACTGATAGACTGGCTAAACTACAGATTAATTATTTATGTTATTTAAACAGTTTGGGTAGCTGTTTAGGGCATCGAGGCTGACATACATAAATCACCCCCTATGAACAGAGACAATGAGCCAGAAACGTTTCACCACCCTTAGTTACATATTGCCCAATTCTTATTGGTGAGTACTAATAGGAAGGTCACAACACTGTGCTAACTATGTCACACTCTCGCAGCTAACTGGCTAGCTGCTGCTACAGCATAATAGCTGTGCCGAAACAGAAGACGAATCAGCAATACCATGGCAGCCAACTCTGTTTTGTAACTCAGTAAAGTTTCAGGGTGTTCAATTGCAGTGGTCATTAGCGCCCGATTCTTACCCTAGATTGACTTAAAACAAGGTTATAAATGTGCTGATAAGGAGAATTTCAGAATATCGCTAATATGGGGAATAAAAATAGCATTAGAAGGAATTAAATATCCTTGGACAAATTAGGCATATGTATAAAATGCAAGACTCGCAGCTGCCCGTGTGTTATCAGCTAAAATGTCCTCCAAAACGGATGGCAGATTTACTGCAACACTAACATTATTAAAATTGGGGCAGAAAATTAAAACATGGTGCACCGACATCGGGTGACCGCAGGAATATACTGGTAGGGGTCGCCTGTTAAGTGTCGCTGGCTGAACCGATTCTCAGCCGGGCCAAGATTACCTCCTCCCACCGGGAGGGGCGAAAGGATGTCTTCCAAGCTGTCGGGATTGGTTTTATGATTCTAAGCTTATTGTCCTAAAGAGAGGACCACAGCTGATGCCATGATGCAACAATACGCCTGCATATAGCCCCTTGAATGTCATTTGATGCGACACAAACGGTAGCTGTCCGAGGTAGGAGAGTGGCAGCCCTGGCCGCAGCATCAGCAGCCTCGTTCCCCGGCACACCTACGTGGCCAGGTACCCACAGGAAGCAAAGGCGAAAGCCGTCTTCAGCTACCAACTGAAGAGAGCGTTGGAGTCGGAGTACAACAGGACGGACCGGATATGGGTCTCTAAGACGGATGGTGGTGCCGTCGAACATATTGGACTGCCAGATAGAGAGCAAAAAGCTCAGCTGTGAAATTTAAGCATTGGTCAATGAGCTTGTATTGAAAGCTCTCGAACCCGACAACAAAGGAGGATCTGACACAATCAGTGTTCTTAGAGCCATCTGTATAGATGAAGATGTTACCAGCAAGCTGAGAACGAAGTTTGACAAACCTTGAGCGATACACTGAATCTGGGGTACTCTCCTTTGGAAGCGAGCTGAGTTTGAGTTGGACACAAACCTGTACCTGAAGCCGTGGTGGTGTTGGGCTCACATCCATTTGAATGGTGTCAGGGTGAAATCGAGTTGCTGAAGCAGGCATCGAAAACGAACTCCAGAAGGCAACAGTGCAGATGCAGACACCCCATATTGGGGATCAAAGGAGTCATTGAAAAATTATGGGTAGGATGGGTGTTTGGGCATTGACAGCAGCCGGCATGCATAACGACAGAGTAATATATCACATTGATAGTGCAATGGTAATTCTGCAGCTTCTGCATAAAGCCTTTCAATAGAGCTAGTACAGAAGGCTCCAATCGATAGGCGTAACCCTCGATGGTGAATTATGATGGCGAAAGATTGGCGGCCATGCAGATGCGTCAACAATGATTCTGTAATCCAGCTTCAGTTGGACTATAGACCAATAAAAGTGAAGGAGGACAGTTCTATCTGCTCCCCACGACGTACCGCTAAAAAACACATGACATTAAGGGAATGTGTACAACGGCCAGCCAGAGAAGACACGTTTGAAGACCAACAAAGTTTCCTATTCAACGTGAGTCCTAACAATTTCGTTGTCTCAACATATGGGAGAGCGACGGGGCTTACATGTAGAGATGGTGGAAGGAACAAAGTGTATCGCCAATAGTTAATGCACACTGTTTTCTCATTGGAGAAACGGAAGTCCTTTGTGATGCTTCAAGAATAAAGATGGTCAAGACAATGCTGGAGACAGCGTTCCAATAGACACATTCTTTCAGCGCTGCAGTAGATTGCGAAATCGAAACAGGGAACCAGAAACGTCGTGTGGGCAGTCCATAACTGGGTTAATTGGTATGGCAAAGAGTACTAAACTAAAAATGGAGCCCTGTGGCACCCCACTCTCCACGCAAAAAGGGTCTGACAAAGCAGAGCCCACTCATACCTGTAAACATCAGTCCATTAAAAATGCACGGATAAAAAGGAGGAGACGGCCCCAAAAGCCCCAGGTATGCATGGTGCATAGAATTCCTGCCCTCCAACAGGTGTTGTAGGCCTTCAAATCAAAGAATACAGCCAAAAAGTTATTCATAACGAAGATCGACAAGGTGGTCAATTGCAGAGCGATGCTGACAAAAACCACATCGGACATTGGTAAGGAGGCATCAGGATTCAAGGAGCTGACCCAAACGAGCATTAACCATGCATTCCATCACCTTACAGACACGGCTGGTAAGAGAAATGGGGTGATAACTGGAAGGAAGAAGTTTGTCCTTCACTGGTTTGGGGATGGGAACAACAATGGCTCCACGCCAACTTGTGGGGACTTGACCTTCAGTCCATACGCAATTATAGGTTCAGAGAAGGAAACATTTATCCACAGGAGAAAGGTTCTGCAACATCTCAATATGAATGTCATGGGGCCCTGGAGCAGAGGAGTGGGACATGGAGAGAGCACTGTCTAGTTCCTGCATAGTGAAGGTGTCATTGTAACTTTGATTGGAAAGAATGTGCCCGTGCCTTCTCTGCCTGTTTGCGGGGGAGGAAGGCAGGGTGGTAATGAGCAGAGCTCAAAATCTCTGCAAAAGAGTAGCCTAAAGCATTGGATACGTCAACGGGGTCCACAAGGACTGCGTTCGCTACTGTCAGGCCTGAAATTGGGGGAGTGAACCTTAGTGCCAGATAAACGGCGCAGGCTACCCCAAACAACCGAGGAGGACATGAATTTGTTAATAGAACTAGTGAAGGCATTCTAACGGGCTTTTTTGCTTTCTTTTATAACACGAAGACATTGGGCCTGCGTTGGTTTGTAATGGATGCAATTCTCCATCGTTGGGTGGCGTTGAACAGTTCACCTGGGCTCTAATAGCGTCCCTGCATTCTGCAGTCCACCAAGGGACTGGGACGTGGCATGGAGAAGATGAAGTACGAGGTATGGAATGTTTGGAAGCAGTGAGAATAACCTCTGTGATATACTAGACCTGACTGTCGCAGCTGGGGAAATGCTGGTCGTGGAAAACCACCATCAAAGAATACAGCTCCCAGTCGGCTTTGGAGATGTTCCAGATGGTGGAACTCTGAGATGGGGTATGATGCAAGAGGTCGATTACACAAGGGAAATGGTCGCTCAAGTATGTATCAGAAAGTGCGTACCACTCAATATGGGCTAGCTGAGGAATGCATATCACGAGGTCCAAGTGGGAATAGGCGTGCATTGTGTCGGAAAGGAATGTTGGTGAACCGGTGTTTAGGCAGACAAGATGGAGATGGTTCAAAAGGTCCGCTAGAAGGGAGCCTCTTTGGCAAGATGCTGGAGAACCCCATAAGGGGTGGTGGGTGTTGAAGTCGCCAAATAAAACAAAAGGTGGAAGAAGCTGGGCAACAAGTTGCATAACATCTGTCCTAGTAAAGGTAGACAATGACGGGGTATAGATATTGCAGAGAGAGAGAGAGAGAAGGAAAGGGTAGGGAGAGTGATGCGGATGGCAACTACCTGTATGTGAGTGTTCAGAGAGATGGGATGGAAATAGATGTCGTCCCGAATGAGCAACATAAACCCTCCATGGGATGGGATACCATCCAAAGGAGGTAGGTCATAATGCACAGAGATATTGAGGGAGGGCTACACGATCCCGTGGGCATAACTTGGTTTCTTGGAGGCTAACTATGAGCGAACAGTGCAATGAAGGAGTAATTTAATTCCTCGAGATTGGAGCAAATGCCTCAAATATTCCACTGAAGAAGTACCATGATTAGGATAAGGGAAGAAAAGAGAAGAATGAGGCAAAAGGGGGGTCACCTCGATGGCCTCTGAGGGCCTGACTTCGAGTGAGCACTGCTATCGCAATCCATTGGTGGAAAATCAGTACGACTGGAATTTCTGCCGCCTTCCCGAGTTGATTGGTAGGGTCAGCATCCTCCACCAGTAAAAAGGCAGTTGCCCGGTTAACAGTAGCGCGTCCCGGGGAGAAAGATCGGGGCCGGCTACTGTTGGGCGGTGTGATGGATGAGTTACCTCATCGGGGAAGCAGAGGAGCTCTTTTTTTGTTAGCTCTTTTGGGAGAGTGACAGTGAGAAGAGGTAGTTGACGGCTGAGAAGCCTATGTACATCGAAAAAGGAACCTGTCTGAAAATTTTCTAAGTCCGGGTATCTTGTTTAGGTGTCAGTGGTTTATGAGAGGCTGACGAAGACTGAACTTTAGAAGGAGCAGGAGGGAGTGGGGATGTGGAATGGGCAATCTTTGGGCTGGCCGATCGCACATATGTGTCAGCGAAAGTGAAATCACAGGTCTGTGTACCTACATCTTTAGTAGGACCGGTGGAGGTGAGGACCTTACTGGATGTGCCTGCTGGAAGGACAGTGGGCTTCCGACTCACTAATAACTTTCGAGCATCAGATGTTGAGACCTTTTCCGTGACCTGAATTTGCTGAATGACCTTCTCGTCTTTATAAACAGGACAGTTCCTAGTGGAAGCAGCATGGTAACCCATGCAATTAATGCAGTGAGAGGACGGAGGTGGGCAGTCGCCCTCATGGGCGTCCCTACTACAAGTGACACATATTGCTGTACTGCAGCAAGTTTGATGGGTAT
Source organism: Locusta migratoria (assembly GCA_026315105.1). Classification (NCBI taxonomy): domain Eukaryota; kingdom Metazoa; phylum Arthropoda; class Insecta; order Orthoptera; family Acrididae; genus Locusta; species Locusta migratoria. The sequence goes on from CM048752.1 coordinate 81,790,832, forward strand.
GGTAGAATCTATGGCATTGGAAACAGCACTTAGGATTTGGTACATAAGGGCGAACGGAGATCACTTCATATCCTACTTGGACCTTGGACTGCAGTTCAACTCTGTCAAACACAGTATGAGTTAGTGTTAGCGGGTTATCAACCTTTTTCAACACTATGCACGGCAGTTACACCCTGATAAGACATGTAGTTTTGGATCTCTTCGTCTGATAACCTGTCAAGGTATATTGCGAGAACTACCCTCATGTTGAGTTGAGGGTGCGATGCACTTCTACTTGGACAGGAAACGTGTGTAGTAGCGTAGTCCTTATCAGTTTTGCACCTGGAAAGCACTGTCCGCTTTCCGCTTCCAACAACAATGTTCCCTTGCACTGCGAGGAACAGGTCTTAACAGGGCCAGCAATCACATAAATACCCTGCTGAATTAAGAAAGGATTAACAGAAGAGAAATCTTGGCCATCAGTTCGACGACCAGAAATTAGAGAAGATTAGGCATCGTTTTCTTGTACTGAGGTGAGTCCGACTGTCTTTTTTGGGTCGAAGTCAGAGTAGAAGAGAAGAAAGTAATTGCGGAAATTTCCCCCATGATTACCAGCATCTCCGATGGCACGCTCCTTACTAGTGGGGGCCCACACCGAGGGCTTACCCGCCTTAGGTGATTGTTCACCCCTCCAGAGAATGGACGGAGGGACCAATTGGCATGTTCGGAAGGTACCAGCTCGGGTAATCATCCCTCCCAGGGCCTGGCCTTTACCAGGGGGTACGTATGTGCCCTACTTGTCTACCTGAGGAGGGAATTACACAGTACACCGTCACCTGCTGCATATGAGAATGCATGGGTCAGAATTCAGACACGCACAGGGAGAAAAGAACAACAATAGAGGAAGTGCAGAGTAAGAAGACAGTGCCTCAAACGCTCAAGCGGAGACTAAATGAGGAAGAGGGGAAGGCTAGAAGAGTACAGCAATGAGTGGAAGACAGAAGTGAAGGCTAGGAAAGGAAGAAAACAAGGAAAGAAAAACTATGACAGGAAACCACTTTAACCGGCAATGGATGCCCATCTCCGAGCTAAGGCAAGAAACGGGAGGGAAAATAAATCAGCCTGGAATGGGATGGAAGGCTACTTCGGTTCGGGGCCCCGTGCGAGCCACACACATACCCACAAAAGAGCTGTGGGTCCCCTGGGAGGACACAGGAACGTGCTGAGGCATTCTCTGTAGGTTGTGTTGACCCTCATAGGGCCAATGCCCTAGTGCGTTGACTCTCCAAACCGAGTTGAAGTTGGCAGGTGGTGTGTGTACTATGAATGGTACTAGGGCACAGAGTGGAAAAGATTTTGCAGTTACTACAATGTTGTTCATAAAGGAGTAAATATGTTGAAGTGTGTTTGAATGTTATCCTAGCATTAAACAACAACAAAATATCCAGCCATACTGCAGGTTCGAGTACAATTAAAGGGTACTGGAGGATAGTGCACACTAAAAGACCTTTAATGCTATTGATATCACAGCAACCTATCAGGTAGTGGGATAGTAAGCAAGCTGCATGACTATGATCTGGCATTAGCTCAATAGCCTCCTGTTCTTTGCAATGATGGCACTGTGAATGGCTAGAGATGTTATATTTCCTCATGGAAAACAGCTTGACTGTATAGTTTGGTGATGATATCCTTCTGAGTAAAATATTTCAGACTTCAAATAACCTCCTACAAAGATCTCAGGGTAGTCAATTTCCTGAAGGATGTAATCACAGCAGAAAAATTTCAAACATGTTTACAACTCAACAATGTGGAAGAAAAACCAATTTTAGTTGGTAGAACAGATAACATGGAAAATTAAATGCACTGATTGAAGTTGGATATAATGGAAGTGTCTGAAGTACAGTGGCAGGAAACTTTGTATCTCATTACATCGAACAAAATGAAATAGCAGTATTGCAGAAGTACAAGTAACACAACTAAAAACACACATGTGGTTTATCTATTATTAACAATAGAATAAAAAGAGTAAGATACCCAATATAGACACAAAGCCACTGTCCTCCACCATAGTACAAGTGTACATTCCTGTGAACTCTATATATGAATAGAGGGAAAGAATTTATTGAGTCATAAAATGATAAAAATATGAAGCGTTGCAAAGACAGGCCACTTGCTTTGGTGTGGACTGCCGACAACAACAGAAATGTCTCTTACAAATACCAGAGCATACCAATATGTGGTGAACGGAATCATCACACTGGTCCATTCATCTTTAAAACAACTGCCACAATTAGGTCGACTGCCAAGATAGTGGATAAATGCATTCAGCTGCAAATGAAAATGCTCACAAAATACATGTGACCAATCATAGAATATTGCTAAAGTGTTGGTGCATATACTGTAGCAAATTGATTTAGCGAACGATTACCGTACCAAATGGGCTTATCCAAGTATACTGAACTTTCAGTTCATGGTGGTTTACATAGAATATATTTCAATACACCATGAAATTTACCGGCTTTTTATCTGTAAGGGATCTTGAAATTGTAATTACAGTGTTTGTTTCTCCCAAGTCTCCTGAGTCCATTCATATAATTATATTTACCGTATGATCATGCGCTTTGCTTTATATGGATTTTTAGAATAAATGTGTGTGACTATTGTATTTCAGTTGCAATCTGGGATAGCCACCCTCACTTATCCAAGTCCGCCATTTCCTGTTTCCAAGCAGATTAGGGTTTTCCTAATGACTTGTATTCCATTCACCAGGTCCAATCAGTTAGCTGGCCAGCTGGGGAACCCAACAGCTTGCCAAAACTTGCTTTTCACATGGAAACAATGAGCTTCCCCCTTTATCTGTAATGTCACTTCATATGATACATTTGCCTTCCAAATTATCATGTCAAGTAGCACCGAAATTTTTGACCATTTACTCTCAAATTAATAAAAACATTAAAATTATTACCAACTGCTGTGCCAGAACAAAGTGTATAAAACTGTAGTGGCATATAAACCAGCCCACCATTTGCGCATCATACATAAGATTTAAATCTAAAGTAACACAAATTATAAATTTTATGGCATATTAATTAAATACCCAGAGAGGTGTATGTGCCTATGGTGCGAAGCACACTAATTTCATAGCAGAATTAAATTGTCACTTGGCAAATAACTTATCAATTTAATGCGCCCTTGCGCCTCATCATTCCGACGATCTGGTTCCACCATTTGCAACACTGTCACCAACTATCTGCCAGCATTGTACCTTGGTCGAATGTGTGCGACTCGTCAACCGATTCCCCTGAACAGAATGAAAACACCCGTCGAAATTTGACTACAATATATTTGCCAATATATAGAAACCCAAACCGAATCCCCAAGGTTTCAGCTTTGAATGCCTTTCCCCAGTAGAATCAATACACACTCTTCAATGCAATGCAATAAAACATTAGCAACGTACAAAATAATCATTCTTGCTTTTACCATCAGTCTGCCCATGTTCCCACAAGAAAACATGTCCACACTATAGTAATTTTGGTTTTTGCAACACTAGTTTCCATATTGCTGACTAATGGAATTAAAAACGAAACTCAAAGCAACAAATTATTACTTCTGTTGAATAGCTTTCCCTGTTAAATATTACCCAAATTACAGAACATTTAATCCTAAAATATAAAACCTGAATTTCCATATCAACCCATACACAAACCAATCATGTCACTAAGATCCTTCTTATAATTTTCAAAACGCTGCAATTCTCAAACTATCACATCTCTTTTACTAAGAAATTAATCCAACCTCCTTGCACCAAAATTTGTGCGACAACACTCTTTAAATAATTCCACAATTCTGACAACTATCCTCATATTTTAAACCACAAACTTGTTTTACACATCATACAATGAACACACAAGTATCTCCCCCCCCTCCCAAATTCTTATTTAGTAAACATAAGTACACTGAAATAAGCATCCATAGCAAAGATTTCACTCATTATTTTTCTCCACCCCAGTCATTAGACTATGGGCAACACATTGCTCCCTCATTAAAAAGTTCTTGAATTCCACCATTCGTCCCATTCCTGCTACTTCAAACTTGAAAAACCTTTCTACACACTCCGAGAGATGTTTTATATTTACATAGAAAATCTGTTCCTAATGTAACATTTACCACCAACCCACTTAACACAAAACATCTGATATTAAATTTGTATCCACAACATTTAAATTCTAAACTCATCTCCCCCCCCTTGTATCTGCCTTAATTGTCAGTTATTTACTGGAATGTAGCTAACTGTTTGTTATTTATTCTGATCAGAGAAGTCTCTGACATAGCTGATGTGTTACTTCCCGAATCCATTCTTGCTTTTCCAACATCTATCTCAACTATTGGCTGTGCAACAATCTTTTCTTCCCTATCTAAAAGATCTTCATGTAATAAGTCATTCTCAGTTTCTCTCGCCATTTCTTCCATATCAATAGTACACAAAGCTTTAGTCCACCCTTCAATTTCGTCATCCCCATAACATAATTCCTTAAATATCCTGTGTGCTTTTTTTCCACCCTTTTATATATGCATTTAACTCCTCAGCATCTCTGTCCTTGTCAAATTCAAAATTACTTTCATAAATAGGAAAAGTCACTATACAAGATGCTTCATTCACATAATTATTTTCAGTACATACATCTTCCCCACATAAATCATTGTTCCTTCCAAATACCTGGTAATCACAAATACTTCATTGACTTCAGCCGATGCACTTGAAACCTCATTACATATATCATTTATCTAAATCGATTTATCATTGAACACAGAGCTATTAAAAGCTATCTCCAATCACTATGTACTACATCACTACTTCATTGCTCCTCATTCATATCTTTAGTACACTTATTTGATGATTTCAGTTTCACACATGCCTCTATAAGCCACATCAAATTTCCCCCCAAAATATTACCTGTTTCACCAATACTATCACATTGAAATGGCAGCAGGCTTGACTTCAATGGCAGGATTGTCAACTGAACACAACACTTATGCTGAAGTCAGGTTTATTGTGAACTAAAACGTACACGCAGCACTGGCTCTTGCGCAGAGTGCTCTGCCATTTACACACAGATGGAATGTACCAGAAATTAGAAGAATAGTTTATTATATTAACATAAAGAACATTCTGGAAATGATAAATACAAATAAATAATTTTTTGCCGGTGGATGGGATTGAATCGGCGACGTTCAGCACCGCAATCAGTGATGCCATCCATTGTGCCATGCCAGGATTTGGATAACTTGAGGATCCTGCGGCAATGCTCCCTCTCCTGAAAAAACATTGACCCACTGTTCTGTTTCCCTTGGAGCCAGCTGCAGTGTCCTGGATCTTGATCTTGTCATGGGTCCTCTGTATGGCAGTTCTGGAGAATCCTTCCTTTCTGCACAATTACCAACAACAGACATTCCTGTTGTGGCTTGATCAGTATCATTACCGTCCTTAGAGCCCTTGAACAAGAAGCCATTTTCGCCTATCTGCTCTTCAGGATCGTAGTCAGGCTTCATGCGGAAGACATGAACAATGTCTCTTTGTTTTTGTTTTGATGACGGCTCATAATCCTCAACTTCGTATGTCTCATCTGTCAGGCATTGTATGACAGTATACAGACCAAAGTATTGTTTCAATAATTTTCCTGATAGCCTAACTTTCCGTACAGGGGTAAAACTCCATACCAGATCACCTGGACTGTACACAACAGGTCGGTGCTTGTCGTTATACTGCTGATGGTCCTCTTCCTGGCGTCCAGTGTCAATATGCGAGCCAGCTGTCTTGCTTCTTCGACCCTGGAGATGGGCAGTTTCACATAGTCATCGTTTGTGTTGTCCGACTGTAATTATTATAAGGAAATGTCATGACTGTCAGTATTGTATCCCAGTCCTTCTGCTCAACATCGATGTACATCCACATCATATCTGATAACATCTTGTTAAAACGTTCTGTAAAGCCAATTGTCTGAGGATGGTATGCAGTTGTCATTCTGTGGACAATGTCACAATGTGGTGTTACATCTTGTATCGTTTTGACTGGAATACTTTTTCACAATACAATATCATGAACAGTGGTGCTCCATGCTTCAAAATAATGTCTTCTACAAGGAATTTTGGGACCTCTGGAGATTCTGCGGTCAGCACAGGTTTGGTGACAGATTATCGTGTGAGGTAGTCAGTGCAGACTATTATCCATCGGTTACTGGTTATCGCCTTGGGGAACCTCTCTAAAAGGTCAATTCCAATTTGGTGGAATGGAGCTGCTGCAGGTGGAATTGGTACGAGATGCCTCGGAGGTAATTGCGGCACATGCTTCCATTGCTGGCACTCTCTACAGTGACTCGCATAGTGCTTGGCAGATTGGTAGAGACCTTTCCAGTAATACATACTTCTGATTCTGTCTAGGGTCTTCACAAATCCCATATGATCAGATATTGGAGCATTGTGAAAATACTTTTCTGGCTGGAGATGAGCTGGAACGATCAGTAGCCCTTTGGGGCCCTTGGATAGTAGTTGCTCGTATACAATGTCCCTTTCTTAAGGTGTAACTCACCATTGGTCGGTTCTCCTTTCTCCAAGGCCTCTATGGTTTTTCATAGTGCTGGATCTTCCCTCTGTTCAGCTGTAATGTCACGTAATTCAGTGAGGGCTGATGTTTCATTCATGCTGTTGTGTTCTATTAATGGATTCCTCGAAAGACAGTCAGCATCCTCGTATTTGTGCCCGTTCCTGAATACCACTGTGATGGACTGTTAAGAGTCTTAGTGCCCATCTTGCTAGTCGACCTGATAGGTCCTTGAAGCTAGTCAGCCAACACAAGGAACAGTGGTCTGTCATGACGGTGAATGGTTTGCGAATAGATACGGGTGGAACTTGTTGATAGCCCAGATAACTGTGAGACATTCTTTCTCAGTTGTGCAGTAGTTTGTCTTGGATTCTGAGAGTACTCTTGATGTATAGCCTATCACCTTTTCAGCACCTTCCTGAATTTGCACAAGCACTGCGCCAATCCCATACCTGCTAGCTTCTCTGTGAAGTTCGGTTTCCACATTCTTGGCGTATAAAGTTAGAACTGGTGAGGAGTCTAGAGCCTTCTTAACTGTCCAAAAAGACGTTCTTGCAATAGACGCGTCTGGTTACGAAATCCTTTTATGAAATGTTGGTAGTATGAGCACAGACTGAGAAAACTTTTCACATCACGAATGTGCCGAGGAGTTGGAAATTGTGTGACTGTCCTTACTTTATCTGTATCAGGACGAACAGCATCTCCGTTGACTAGGTGCCCCAGGATTTTTATCTCTTTGACGGCGAAGAGACACTTCTTTGGATTGAGTGATGCAGTCTGAACACACCTCAACACAGTTGACAGCTGAATCAGGTGTTCTTTAAATGTTTTGGAGAAAACGACAATGTTATCTAAATAGCAGAGGCACGTTGTCCACATAAGGTGTCAAAGGGTTGTCCATCGTGCTTTCGAATGTGGCCGGAGCATTACATCCCCACAGGGAACATTACATAATGTAAATGGCATTACATTGAATTCATAGAGGCTGTCAGGTGTCAGCTTCGTCAACCTTGATTTGCCAGTAACCTGTCTGCATGTCCATAGTTGAGAAGTATGTAGCTCCTTTCAAGCAGTGTAAGGTGTTGTCAATGCGTGCCAATGGGTAGACATCTTTCTTTCTGATTTTGTTCAGCTGCAGAATTACCACATGCCGTCCATCTTTACGAGCACCACCGGAGATGACCAAGAACTCTCCGAAGGTTGATTAATTTCATCGTGCAACAACTTCTCCACTTCCTCCTGAATAACCCGTCTTTCAGCCGGTAATACTCTGTACGAATGCTGACTAATTGGTGAATGATACCCAATATTGCTACGCTGCCATTTTATCCACTTTTCTCCTGCTGGGGTGTGAATGCGCTCGAAAACTGGCGTAGTATAGCTAACACTCGCTGACATTGTTCCTTGGTCAGTCTTGACCCTACTGGCAGTTCTACGGTTGTTTCCTCCAGCGTGTTGTATGTACTAACAGTAGAGCATGGGTCTTCATTGATGACATTGAGCTCACGGTCCTGGTTTGGTTCACCTGTCCTGATACACATTCCTTTAAGGATAAGTTGTGACTGCTCGTGACAATTAGTGATCCAAATCTCTCCTCGTCCTCTGGTAATGCTTATGATAGCCGCTGGTATGTAAATTTCTTTTGTGAGCCTAATAAACTTCATATTTTTAACCACTTCACAGTTCGACCAGTCATCTGTGTTTGTGACTGGAACTCTTCGTTGTCAACAGCGGGATCGTCACATTGTGAACATCAAATAATTTCCCAGAAAATTCTGTATTACGTGTACCTGTCGGAACTACTTCATCAATTTGCAGCTCAGATCTTCCACGGTCAATGATAACTTGGGATGCCTGAAGGAAGTCCCATCCGAGGATGACATTATGTCTACATTCTGTTAAAACGACAAATTCAAATGGCTGGGTCCTGTTGTTGGTGGTTATTCTTGCAACGTAAGTTCCTGCTGGCTTACCATTTGCGACCTTCAGCACAGGTGCCACCGTATCACACAACCTTGTCTTCTTTAGTGTGCAGCAGTAATTATCCGACAATACCAAGAAAGAGCCTCCTGAATCTACCAGTGCCTGGACAGGTTAGCCATCAAATATAACGTCAATGAGATTTCCAAAATCTTAGCGACTGTTGTCCATGGATGATTTTCATCTGTGGCAGCTTCACCTCTGCAGATGTTCGCCTCGCTTAGTTTCACTGCCCCCCCCCCCCCCCCAGGGGGCCCACAGTTCTTTTGTGGGTACGTGTGTGGCGCGCACGAGGCCCCGAGCCGGAGCAGCCTTTCTTCTGCCCCAGGCTGCTTCACTTTCCCTCCTGGTTTATGCCTTCGCCCGGAGACGGGCGTCCTTTGCTAGTTCAGGTCGTTTTTTGTAGTAGCTTCTCTCATTCCTTGGTTTCTTCCTTTCTAAACCTTTGCTTCTGTCTTTCTCTCCTTATACTCTCCTAGCCTTCCTCTCCTCCTCATTAGTCTCCGCTTCGGCGTTTGAGACACTTCTTTCCTTCTTTCCCTTCACTTTCTCTATTCTTCTTCTTTACTCCCTGTGCGTGTCTGAAGGTCGACCCACGCATTGTCATGCGTAGCAGGTGACGGGGAAACGCGTAATTCGCTGCCCCGGGTAGACAAGTAGGGCACGGACGTAACCCCTGGTAAAGGCCAGGCCCAGGGAGGGTGATTACCCGAGCTGGTACCTTCCGAACATGCCGATTGGTCCCTCCGTCAGTTCTCGGGAGGTGTGACCTGAGGTGTGAACAATCACCTAAGGCTGGTAAGCCCTCGGAGAGGGCCCCCACTAGGAAGGAGCGCGCCATCGGAGACGCCGGTAATCACGGGGGACACCTCCACAATTACTTCCTTCTCTTCTTCAGTGACGTTGACCCAGAAACGTAAGATAGATTCGCCTCAGCAAAAGAAGACTCTGCCTAATTTACCGAAATTTCTTGTTGTGTCTCGCACCGACGGAAAAGATTTCAATTCTGTCAATCCTTTCGTTATACAGAAAGGTGTAGATGCAATTGCTGGCCCTGTTAAAACCTGTTCGCGTCAGCGCAATGGCACATTGTTGTTGGAAGTGGACAGTGCCTTCCAAGCTCAGAAATTAATCCGGACTACACTGTTACACACGTTTCCAGTCAAGGTAGAAGCACACCGCACACTCATCTCATCACGGGGGGTAGTTTTTACGAGATCCCTTGACGGGTTGTCTGATGAAGACATCCAATCCTATATGTCAGATCAGGGTGTGACAGCCGTTCACAGGGTGATGAAAAAGGTAGATAACCAGCTGACACCGACTCGTACTGTATTTTTGACATTCGACAGAGTTGCACTCCCGTCGAAGTTCAAAGTAGGGTACGAAGTTATCTCTGTCCGCCCTTATATTCCAAACCCAACGCGCTGTTTCCAATGCCACAGGTACAACCATACCCGTGAATCTTGCCCAAATGCAGCAAAATGTGTCACTTGTGGCAGGGACGCCCATGAGTGGGATTGCCCACCTCCGTCCCCTCACTGCCTTAACCGCAACGGCGACCGTGCGGCTTCCTCTCGAGACTGCCCTGTCTATAAGGATGAAAAAATCATCCAGCAAATTTGGGTTATGGAGAAGTATCAACATCTGCCGCTAAAAAGTTGTTGGCGACTCGAAAGCCCACTGTCCTCCCAGCGGGCACATACAGTAAGGTCCTCACCTCAACTCGACCTACTAAGGATTCCAGTACCCAGACTTGTGATTTCACTTTCGCTGACACAGTTGTGCGATCCGCCAGCCTGAAGATTGCCCGTTCCACGTCCCCGCTTCCTCCTGCTGCTCCTAAAGTACAGTCTTCGTCAACCTCTAGCAAACCGTGGGCACCTAAGCAAGATGCCCAGACTTTGAAAAAGGAACCCGTCCGTGAGGATTTTCTGCGTTCTCAGGCTTCCCTACCGTCGACTGCCTCTTCTCACCGTCACTCTTCGAGAAGAGCCAACAAGAAAAAGAGTTCCTCTCCTTCCCCGCCGAGGTGTGACCTATCCGTCACGCTGTCCAACAGTTGCCAGCCTCGGCCATCTTCTGTTTCACCGGGACGTTCCGTCTGCCGGGCACCTGGCCCTTTACCGGTGGTGGAAACTGCCCCTCCTGATCAACTTAGGGAGGTGGCAGGCGCGTTGGTCGAACCTATGGACCACGACCCTTTGCCCCTATACAGCGATAGCAGTGCTGCCTCGAAATCCGGTCCTCAGCGGCCGTAGAAGTGACCCCACTTGCTAGTTGGTTTTTATCCTTATTTCTTATCTCATTTTTTATCATGGCGCTCTTTCAATGGAATATTCGCGGCATTCGTTCCAATCGGGAGGAGTTAAAACTACTCCTTCGGTTGCACTGCCCGCTTCTAGTCTGTCTCCAAGAAACTAAGTTGGATCCAAGTGATCGTGCAGACTTTCCACACTACATCTCTGTGCGGTTCGACCTGCCACCCGTGGAAGGTATCCCAGCCCATGGAGGGGGTCTGATGCTCCTTCGAGACGACGTCTACTTCCATCCCATTTCCTTGCATACTCACCTACAGGCAGTTGCCGTCCCCATCACTTTATCCACATTTACCTTTTCCCTCTGTAATATCTATTCGCCATCGTCATCTGCCCTTACTAGGGCAGATGTGCTACACCTTGTTGAACAACTCCCTACACTTTTCGTGTTGGTAGGCGACTTTCATGCCCACCACCCCCTATGGGGCTCTCTGGCACCTTGTCTGAGAGGCTCCCTTTTGGTGGACCTTCTCCAACACCTCGATCTTGTCTGCCTCAACACTGGTGCACCGACCTTCCTTTCATACACAACACACACTTATTCCCACATAGATCTCGCAATATGCACTCCTCATCTTGCCGGTCAGTTTTAGTGGTATGCACTTTCTGACACGTACTCAAGTGACCATTTCCCTTGTATCATCCACTTCCTGCATCATTCCCCATCTCCTCGTCCCACCAGTTGGAACATTTCTAAAGCTGACTGGGGGCTTCGTTCTTCCATGGCTGTTTTTCACGATCAGAATTTTCCCAACTGTGCAGTCAGGTCGACTACCTCACAGAGGTTATTCTCACCGCTGCTGAACGTTCCATACCTCGTACATCCTCTTCTCCACGTCGTGTCCAGGTCCCTTGGTGGACTGCAGCCTGCCGCGACATGCTTAGAGCCCAGCGCCGTGCTTTACCCACCTTCCGCCGCCACCCAACTTTGGAGAACTGTAAACATAGAGCGCAATGTCGTCGTATCATAAACGACAGCAATAAAGCTTGCTGGACTGCTTTTACTAGTTCTTTTAACCGTTTTACTCCCTCCACGGTTGTTTGGGGTGGCCTACGCCGTTTATCCGGCATCAAGGTCCACTCCCCGATTCCTGGCCTGACCGTGGAGAACGCAGTCCTCGTGGACCCCGCTGATGTTTCCAACGCATTGGGCCGTTTCTTTGCGGAGGTTTCGAGCTCTGCTCATTATCACCCTGCCTTTCTCCCTTGCAAACAGGTAGAGGAGGCACGTCCGCCTTCTTTCCACTCTTTTAATCGTGAAAATTATAACGTCGCCTTCACCATGCAGGAGCTAGACCATGCTCTCGCCTTGTTCCGATCTTCTGCTCCCGGGCCCGATTCCATTCATATTGAGATGCTGAAGAACCTCTCTCCTGCGAGCAAGTGCTTTCTTCTTAGTACCTACAATCACATATGGACTGAAGGCCATGTTCCCACAAGTTGGCGTGAAGCCATTGTTGTCCCCATCCCCAAACCAGGTAAGGAAAAAAACCTTCCTTCCAGTTATCGCCCCTTTTCTCTGACGAGCTGCGTCTGTAAGGGAATGGAACGCATGGTTAATGCTCGGTTGGTCTGGCTCCTCGAATCTCGCCGCCTTCTGACTAATATCCAATGCGGTTTTCGCCGACACCGCTCTGCTGCTGATCACCTCGTTACATTGTCGACCTTCATTATGACTAACTTTCTAAAGAAGCGTCAAACAGTAGCAGTGTTCTTCGACTTGGAGAAGGCATACGATACCTGTTGGAGAGTGGGCATTCTCCGTACATTGCACACATGGGGCCTTTGGGGCCGCCTTCATGTTTTCATTCAATCGTTTTTGGCGGATCGCAAGTTCTGGGTACGGGTGGACTCTGTTTTGTCAGATACCTTTTGCCAGGGGAATGGGGTACCACAGGGCTCCGTCTTGAGTGTGGCGCTCTTTGCCATTGCAATCAATCCGATCATAGATTGCCTTTCAGCTGACGTCTCCAGATCTCTTTTTGTTGACGATTTCGCAATTTATTGCAGCGCCCAGCGGACGTGTCTCTTGGAGCGTTCTCTTCAACGCTGTCTTGACCGTCTATATTCCTGGAGCATCGCAAACGGCTTCCGATTCTCCACTGAGAAAACGGTGTGTATAAACTTCTGGAGATACAAGGAATTTCTTCCATCTTCTCTACCTCTCGGCCCTGTTGTTCTCCCTTCTGTAGAGACTACGAAATTCTTGGGACTCATGTTGGATCGTAAACTTTGCTGGTCCACACACGTGTCCTACGTGGCTGCCTGTTGTGCCCGATCCCTTAACGTTCTTCGTGTCCTCAGTACCACGTCATGGGGAGCGGATCGTACCATCCTGCTTCACCTTTACCAGGCCATTGTTCAGTCGAAGCTCGACTATGGAAGCCTTGTATACTCTTCTGCACGGCCGTCGATTCTCCGCCGTCTCAACTCTATCCACCATCAGGGATTACGTCTGGCGACCGGTGCATTTTATACCAGCCCTGTTGAAAGTCTGTATGCCGAGGCTGCTGTATTACCCTTGACCACTCAACGTGACATACTCTTGTGTCGGTACGCATGCCGCCTGCAGTCGATGCCCAACCATTTATCTTACAGATTATTTTTTGATGATTCACTCGATCGCCAATATCAGTTGTCTGCGATTGCCTTGCTTCCACCTGGCGTTCGGTTTCGCCGCCTGCTACAGCGGCTCAATTTTACCCTTCCTTCCACCCTTCGGTTGAGCGAAAGCCCATTGCCACCGTGGCATCAGGCCCAGGTTCACACTCACCTTGAACTTAGTTCGCTCCCCAAGGAGAGTACTCCAGATTTGGTATACCGCTCGAGGCTTGTCGAACTACATTCGCGGTTCGATAATGCCGTATTTATTTACACTGATGGTTCCAAGAGCACTGACGGTGTCAGTTCCACCTTCGTCGTCGGGGACAACCGTTTCCAATACAAGCTCACTGCCCGGTGCTCGAACTTCACAGCTGAGCTTTTTACCCTCCACCAGGCCGTTTTGTATACCTGCCGCCATTGCGAACCTTTCTATGCCATATGTTCGGACTCCTTTAGTGCCCTGCAGAGTCTTAAGGACCCTTTCTCGAACCATCCACTTGTGTACCGGATCCAACGCTCCCTCCAGTTGCTATCAGATGACAGCTGTCACGTTTCTTTCCTGTGGGTCCCTGGCCACGTGGGTGTGCCCGGGAATGAGGCCGCCGACATAGCAGCCAAGGCCGCAGCTCTTTTGCCTGGCATGGCTACCTTTTGCATCCCACCGGACGATGTTCAACAGGCTCTTCGCCGGAATATCTTGTAGTCATGGCACAGTGCGTGGCTTTCACTGTACAACAATAAATTGCGAACTGTCCAACCGATCCCAACCGCTTGGAGGACCTCCTCACGCCCCTCTCGGCGAGAGGGGGTCATCCTGGCCCGGTTGCTGATCGGTCACTACCGTTTCAGCCACCGTCATTTGCTAACCGCCGATTTTGCACCGCTGTGCTCCTGCGGTGAATTGCTGACGGTGCAACACGTTTTATTGTCTTGCGTAATTTTTAATCGTCTCCGTGTAGCCCTTCACTTTCCGTCTACACTGCAGGAAATTTTAGCTGATGACACACGAGCAGCTGCTCGAGTTTTGCGTTTTATCAACTTGGCCAACTTATCGAAGGATATTTAACCCTTTTCGTTGTCCTTTATCTTTCGTTTTTAGCCTCTTCTTGATTTTCTGACAGTCACCAATTTTTTTTTTTTTTTTTTTTTTTTTTTTTTTTTTTTTGAGATCTAGTGAATCTAAGTTCTTGTCTGGGCGCTAATGACCGTAGAAGTTGTGCGCCCTAAAACCACGGTGGGCGATGGTGAATGGCAGTCGTGCGGCAGGGAGTGACCTCGTCCAGGGTACAGCGATGTGCTTCTTCCCACAGATTGACCGAACTCACCAGCAGGTGACTGCCTGGGATAGAGAGATGCTCTTATGGCTGACGTCTTGTGGCAAAATAATCGTTGAATACGCACCTTCTCTCTCTGCAGTAGCGTACGATATGTGTAGGGTGCCTACAGTGGAAACAGACTTGCGTGCTGTCTTCTGTCCTCCAGACGTCTGTTCCTCAGTGGGGCATCATAGTTGCCGGGGGAGTTGGTTGTGGCCATGTCGGCCGGTTCCTAGAGTGTCGTTTGGCGGCTGCAGTGTAAGTCATTGTAGGGCGAGGCCATCTTCACGATCGCGGGGGCGGACAGATGCTTAAGTCTGAAATACCTCTTTCTCAGTGGCGTCGGCTTCCTCATGACTTACAGGGCTTACATCCATGGCCATGGCCATAACCTGCCAACAGTCCCAGCTGTCATAAACTGTTATAATTCGTCTCTCACAATTTGTTGTATGAAAGGAGCAAAGTCGTGCTGATCTTCCACAATGGCCATAGTGACTACATTGGGGAGTCTGTCATACTTCTTTCGTCCAACCCTCTTCTGTTGCATCTCTTCAATCTGCTGGCACAACTTGATGAACTCTTCCGTCATAGAGACGTACTTTATAAGAAGAGCTTGGTACATGTCTTCTGTAATACCCTTCATCAGGTGTGTAATTTTGTCGATCTCAGTCATATCTGGATTACCTATGTTACAAAGGTCCAAAACATCCGCAATTTTCATGCTCATGGCTCAGAAGTTAAACACATTGTGGTGCTGTAGGATTTGCATCATGGCACTTTAGTACGACATTATTGGTGGTTGTGTTGACATAAACTGCTCAGATCATTCCTGAAGTGGCTACAGACCGTTTAGTTTCCCGAGAGATTCTAAAAGAAGAAAAAAAGGATCATTAAATGTCGGCACAATAACTGGGAACATGAACTGAGCCAACAATAAATCACCTGTCATGCCACATACATAATTCATCACCAGCCGACGAGATCAATGCTATGCTGTTTTCCCTAACAACTTTACTTACATCTGCCAATTTACCACTTAAATTGTTACCAACTGGTGTGCTCTTACCTATGATGCCTTCACAAAATTCACTTACATCCTCCACCTCAAATACACAAATTTTATTACACACATCATTGCATTTGTGTCTAGTGGTCAATAACTTATTGGAATTTTCTGCACATTTCATCTCCACTAATTCAAATTTTTCTCATGCCCTTTCTTAGACTTAGAACTATTTAGCATACTTTCATTCACGCCATCACTCATTCTCTCTTCACGAAATAGTTTTTGTAAACCCATATCTTCATCTGAGTGAAATGAATACCCAAAATAATTTTGATTTCTGTGACATCCATGGTGTGTAAAATTACCAACGTTCATAGATTTATCTAACACACATACTTTCATAACTACCTTCTGACCCCTATCACATCCTCCTGGTTTGTTTCGCCATCCCTGCACGAGACACAGCATTTCTCTGTTTCCCAAACGCATATCACTATGTTCTCTTCCATGATTTCTCTCCTGATAATTCCCACTGCCTTGACCTTGATTAAATTGATTCCCCTGATTACCATTGCTATTGTATTGATTCTGGAAGTGACCATTATTAGTATGGTTCCCATAATTACTATAATTACTATTATGGTTCCAATCATGACTACCATTTCTTCTTCCGTTACTGTGATTCAGCTTAAACTTCAATGCTCGTTCCAACTTTTTAGATTTTGTTGAAAACTAATCAGTCTATTTCGTTAGACTATGCACAAAGTCTTATTGAAAATAATCTGGTAATCGCTTCTTTAATGTCATGATTTCCATCAGAACTCCCAGCGGCCGATTTGTATGCATAAACTAATTCAGTTCATACACACAAGATTTGCGCATTGAACCATTGCCATACTTGAAATTTGGATCGTTAAGAAATTCGTTTTGAAGCTGCGTTTAAAGGCTTCACTCCAGTACTTATTCAAGAAACAAATCTCAACCTTGTTATAGGTCTTGAACAAATGATTATATAAATTAGCTCACGACTGCGCACTACTCTCAAAGCTGTCTTTTTACCAATTTAATTTTATCTTGGTCACTCATCCCCCTAACAAATTCATCCTTACACACGGCAAGAAAATCTACTGGTTGGTATTTGCCATGTTTAGAAAAATACTAATTATTTCCAGCTAAAAATCACGGATTATCTATAAGTGGACTAACATTTTCATTACCTATTTCAGATCACACTTCCCAAATTTTTTGCTGTAGCTGCACTTTCCTTGATCAGTTCTCACACTACATTATTTTATCTTCATTTCACAGCCCACCATCCTATCTGTTAAATTATTTCCTTCAGCTGTAGTTGCCTTTTCAACATTATCTTGTCATTGCACAGCCTTCATTACATTGCTTTAATTCGTGCTGTACCTTTTCCATTTTATTATCTAAATTTATCTCTAATCCACTGACTCTATTATTAACATAATCAACATCCTCAGGGGAGGATGCCGACTTGTGCCTTCACATTGTTTAATTTTTACCCTACCATCCATACATTTCTGATTTATATTTTCCAACTCAAATTTTACATTCTCAATATTACTACTCAATTCTGCTCTCATACTTTCCATATTTGCTTTAACTGTGTTCAAACGAAAGCCAAATTCTCTCTACATTACACAAATCTTCTTTTAATTCTGATTTTACATTACTCACTTCTGATTTTATACCACCTAAAGCTGCTTTTAACCCCATTATCCACATGTAAAGCTTGCGTTCCAATGAACGTCCTGATGTATCATCTTTACTCGCCGCAAATGGACTATCAGCCCCACATAGCCATCCTTATGTACAATTTCTCTCTCAGGCCTCGGGCTAGCAAGTCTGCTAATATTTTTGGAGCCACACATGCTTGGTGACTTCTTAATTACCGCCATTTCGTTAACATAAGAGCCAGCCCCAGACACACACACATTTACATCATCGATGTTGGTACTTAACTTTTCTGCCTTGGTGCTGCTGCTGTCGATGTATGTTGACAGCCTTGTGTAACTCTTGTAGCCATTGGCCACTATGATGGCCCCGCCATGTAGTACTCAAAGCCGCTGGCCGCTGTTGAGTGCATCTGGGTCCATGATGAGAAGTTCTGCTCCGCCGTATGTTACTAAGGCAGCAATTGGTCCAAATACAAAGTCTTATTCCTCTCCTAACTTCATGTTATAGCAGGCACGAAACTGCTGCTGTACTATTAAGCTCTGATCTCCCATGCATCACTCAATATGCATTAGACTTGGCTTCTAAATAAGTTTACTGCAAAATTTGCAGTAACTATTCAAACAGAATTTTACTAAAACTGGATGGAAAAAACTTTTGCTTTATTTCTCATCCCAGATGATAAAACTCCATCTGTGACCTTCCTGTCAGTACTCACCAATAAGAATTGGGCAATATATAAATCGGGGTAGTAAAATGTTTATGGCTCATTGTCTCAGTTCATATTGTTGAGTTATATATGTAAGCTTCTATGCTCTAAAAAGCTACGCAAAGTGTTTAAATAAGATCAATAATTAATCTACAGTCTATCAATCTGCAAATAATGCTGTGAAAAATATACTGACACAAACAACTTAAAACTCTGAATAACCAACAAAATGGAGTCTAAGATAATTTTTAGAAAGGAGTCATTCAAGAAGTAATTTTTATAAGTGGAGTTCAGTACCCTTCTTGGACGTGAAAATGCAGATGTGGTCCTACTTTATACATCAGCAAATAACTGAATATTTCCCCAACTATTGTTCATGAGAGGCACAATAATTATTATATGCACTCGAGTGTAAAAGTTCCAAATTATCGTTCGTAAATTAATGAAGTCCATCAAACATTGCAGTTCCAAATTAATCCATGATTAATTACAGTATATGTCATTACATGAGTACATGATTGCTGAGTTATCACAGTTGCACAGCTCTACTACCATCCATAGTTTACCACTTTTCAACCAGAGACTAAGTTCTGCAGTCAAAGTCCCGTAAATTTTTTAAGTCCACACATGCTTATCTTTTCAAATGACAAGTTCGTGACACAGCGTCATACCGCCCAGTGACAACCTCTCACCACCGGGTCCAAACTATGAGTCCCCTCCCAGTTGTGCTCTGCCCACTCCTCCTAATGCCTCATCTATAAAATACAAATTGCCTTTCAAAACATTATACATTTGAATATCACAGAATGAAATGCTTTGACCACTTCCCTACGAAAGTTGTTTACATTTAACAAACTACTATTTATTTGACAATACTAAAATCGGTTGAGTCTGGGTGCTCTTTGCTCAGGTAGCTATTAAGCATGGCATCTCATTGTATAAATATGCTACCACCGTCAAAATATAGTTACATAATTAATATTTATCATGGCTATTTATGCAAATATATTCGATTCTTGTCCACAAATACACATAATTGTTTATGTTTAAATTATCTGCTTCATATCTAATATTTTTAGTTGGCCATGAAATATTTAAGAGGCAGTCTACAACATAAAATGAACATTACCAAGAATAATATAATAAAATACACATATAATTGTAATGCACTTTGCTGGGTTCATGTTTTGTATTTATCTGGTGGAATCTTATGTTCTGTCACAAGAATACGTTTACCTCAATGAAAAGCAGAACAAGAGTGTAAAACAGATTTTATTGAAAGAATACTGAAATAACGTGGTACGTCTTTGATCATAGGTAGCATGGTGCAATGCTGCCCATAAATCTCGTAATACTATTAATCTAGTACTGAGTTTATCGTCTTTTTATCTGTAAGGGATATTAAATTGTAATTGCACAGTTTGATACTCTCAAATCCCCTGAGTTTGGTCATAATTATTCCCTGATTTTGTATGGATTTTTAGAATAATGTGTGGCTATATTGTATTTCAGTTGCATATTGGATAGCCGACCTCGCTCATCCAAGACCGCCGTTTCCCGTTTCAGGGCAGGTTAGGGTTTTCCTAACAACCTGTATTCCATTTACTATGCCCAAACTGCTAGCCAGCCGGCTGGGGAACCAAGAGCTTGTAAAAACATGCTATTCACTTGGAAACAATCAGCTTCCCCCTATACCTGTAATGTCACACTGTCCTCTTCTGAGGGTGTTGCTAGAGTACAGTGTGAGGAGCAGAGCAACAGCTCCAAAACATATCCATAAACTCAAAGAATACAGTGAATGCATCAAATTCACACACACATATGACTTGACAAGCGATTTTGCAATAAATATGATTTGATAACTTATACATGTTAATATTATGCATTTTGTGGCTTTACTGTATTTCAATAACAGTGCCAATATATAAATATTTTCATTATTTAATGTCCTTACTGTAGCTAAATTGTGTCCTTGCAGAATTTCACTATTTTGTACACACTGATTGCTAACTTCAGGCTTTTAACCCTGGATTCAGTAGACGCTAAAATATTTTGTGTGCGTCTGGTAAATTAATGTGTAACATTATTCCTCTCATTTTGTAGGTTGCTAAAAAATAGTCATGAGAACTGTAGAATTTCACCTGAGGAAACTCTAACACTAGTTGTTCCCAATGAGCTGAAGATAAGTAAAGAAGAATCAAAAAGTTCCATGATGTTAGAGACACAGACACCAACACTAGAAGAAGAAGGAGGAGGAGGAGAAAAAGGAGACAGACTTGTTACCAGACTAAAATGTAGTAGGAGGGATGAATTTCACAAATTTAGATGCAGTTTTTGTCTACAGAGCTTTGCTTCAAAATACAGACTTACGATGCATGTTTTCATCCACATGGATGGTTTGCAGCCACCTCCATATGTTTGTACTTCATGTGGTGAGGTTTTCCCAAGTTACATTAGCTTAAACAATCATTTTAAATTGCGTGAGGGTGATCAATCTTTATCTGCGGCCAAGATGGATCACTTTGATCGCATTTATAAACAGGACAATTTATTTTCGAAGGGTAGTAGACGTTTTTCTGCAGTAGAATACACGGAACACCAGTCGCCATTTCAGCCTAAGACTCTAGCATTTCGAGACTCTGGGACAAGAGCTTTCAAATGTGATGTTTGTGGGAAGTCGTTTACACCGATGAAAGCTCTCAACAGACACACACTAATTCACACTGGCCAAAGACCACACAAATGCAATATTTGCGGGAAGTCATTCACTAGGTCCGGTGGTCTCAATGTGCATGGATTGACACACACTGGACTAAGACTACACAAATGCAATATTTGTGGCAAATCATTCACACGTTCAGGTAGTCTCAAAAGGCATGCATTAACACACACTGGCCAAACACCACACAAATGCAATATTTGCGGGAAGTCATTCACTAACTCAAGTAGCCTCAAGAGGCATGGATTAATACACACTGGCCAAAGACCACACAAATGCAATATTTGCGGCAAGTCATTCACTGAGTCGGGTAATCTCAAGATGCATGTATCAATACACACTGGCCAAAGGCCACACAAATGCAATATTTGCGGCAAGTCATTCACTCGTTCCGGTTTTCTCAAGGTGCATGCATTAATACACACTGGCTAAAGACTACACAAATGCAATATTTGCGGCAAGTCATTCACTCGTTCGGATACTCTCAAGGAGCATGTATTAATACACACTGGCCAAAGACCACACAAATGCAATATTTGCGGGAAGTCATTCACTAGGTCCGGTGATCTCAAAGTGCATGGATTAACACACACTGGACAAAGACCACACAATTGCAATATTTGCGGGAAGTCATTCACTAGGTCCGGTGGTCTCAAAGTGCATGGGTTAACACACACTGGACTAAGACTACACAAATGCAATATTTGTGGCAAGACATTCAGTCGTTCACGTTGTCTCAAGATGCATGGATTGGTACACACTAGACTAAGATCACACAAATGCAATGTTTGTCATAAGACATTCACTTTGTTACATTATCTCAAGAAGCATGTGCTAATACACACTGGCCGGAGGCAAGATTTAAGAAATCTCAAGACCCATGCATCATTACACGCTGGACATTAGCCACACAAATGCCATGATTGTGGTAATGTTTTAATACATAGGGGTATCTCAAGAGACATACAGAAACACACAAATGGAAACATTCACTGCTAAGTGGTTATTTACACAAGTAGTTTTTTATAGCTGTTGGCACAGGAATAATTTTCATTTTTCAATCAGCCGTGTTGCTTTAACACTATTGTACGATATGCAGTATGTTACTGAGAGAGCGTGCAGAGGTTTAACACAACAAAGAATGTTCCACTTCACTATCTGCAGGAAGAAACCTTGGGTCAAATATATGAGCTTAATGAGTATGAAAGTAAACTTGTCTGATGCTTTCTCCCAGATGACTATTTTCTAGGTTGTCTGCAGCTGTAGCTGGCGTCATATAAGGCATGCATAGACGCAGAGTGATAGTTGGCAGTGTGGAGGGTAGGAGCTACAGTCCGGTGCCTGCAGGAGAAACATTACAGTATTGGAGGGAGATGCACAGAACGGCTGAAAACTTGGACCCCTTCGTAGCTGACGCTGACTATAACATACTCACCAGTCTAGATGCCCAGTCTTAGAACAAACTAATAGCTGGCAAGTCAGAACAGAGGTCAGAACACAGGTTAAATGTTTGCTTTAGGTGGCCAATAATGTCATCACCTACCAGAATTCTAAGACAGCAACTTGCATATTCAATAAATGATGTTGAGTGTGGAAGTACCTTGAGATAGTGTTTGCTCCTCCTCAAGCAGCTAGTAAGATGTACAACCTTTTGCTCGGATGTTAAGCATCAAACTGTTTGATTATATGGTTACAAGTTTGAATCCAATCATTGCTAAGCCAAAAAATGAAATTAAATTTACCACATTTTGCTAACCTATCACTAATACAGAAAACTATAAGAAATAAGGCAACAAAAGAGCTTGTGGCAGCATCAAGATCAGAAATGTTCACACTCGGAAGTCACCTCACTGCCTGTGGCTACCTGGTATGGACACACACAACCTGCCGCAAAAAGGCAGGCACATCCCAACCAGGTCACACTGGCATGTTGCTGGGACTATCAATTGTTATTTTCTTACTGAAAGATCTAGTACTTATATGCCAGTTATGTATTGGAATTTTGACCCGAAATCCTGTTGGGCGACAGATAATCAGAAAAAAGTAGAAAAAAAATTGCCTTGTTTTAAGTATGATGAATTTGGCCTGGAAGATGTACAACATTCAATAAGTTTCAGAAATGCAACTATTTACGTTGTATAGTAATATAAAATTATGATTAAAACTTCTTTTTAAGAATATAGCATAAAGCAATTATAAGAACTTCATTGTAGGTGCACGCAATTAGTGAACTGCTGACTTTCAGGCAAAAATGCAATAAAAGTCACCAATTTTGTCAATGTAAAACAACAAAGAAGGTAGTACTCCTACTCCCAACTTTTCAACGTTGCGTAATGAATTTCACACAAGAATAAGTCATTGTAATTCATGGCCAATGTCAATTATCCAGGCTTACTAAATGACACAAAAATGGCCTTTCTTGAAACAAGAAAATTCTTTTATTTGGTCAGAGTCACTTGTGCAATACAAACATTCTCAAGATGCTTCCAATACTTTATACCTCTTTAGATCCAAAGCAATGAACGTTTTAGAATATTTGATACATAGTGAATATGAGTTGCATAAATAGATGTTGCATCCTGATTTACATGTATTTGACATAGGATAGCACTAACATACACTACTAAGACAGGATGCCATTAATATCATTTTATCAGGTACGACAATGTTTTGCAAAACACTTTATTGATTAAAAGAAGCGATTATCAAAATATACATCTTGTGGATTGTTGAACTAAAATGTACACTGTGGATTTTCATCCCAATTAATTTCGCTTTAGCTTTAATCTTACAAAGTAAATAATTTGGTGTTATCCATGAACAGCACATGGAGAGTCACTACAAATCTTGTAACCCCTTATCATGTGTCATTGCATAATATGATGGGGGCTCAGGCGTTTTGTTCATATGAAATGTGAGGGGATTAAAATTTAACACTGTGCAATAGCTGCATAGAATGCCGGCAGTACACTGAGATTGTTTAATCCATTGTTTTTTATGTTTCTCTGCCTGCAGCTCTCTTCACATTCAAAAGGCTTTTATTGACAAAGCGTCAACAGTGGATATATTGTAATTACAACATTCTGTACACTACTATCTGCCATGTCCATTTTATGGGTTTTGATAAAAGCCCTTCCTTTTTCAGCATTGTTAGCTTAAGAAGTCATGCTGTGGATGTTCACATTTTGAAATCGGTACTGTGTAGTTGTCTCTTTGTATGCTTCTGTTTTGGAGTTGTGCCATTGTCAGCCATATCTAGAAATAAATGTCAGAAATCTATGACAAACAAATATCTTACTTGCTGATAACATTTACATAATAACTACTGGAGATTATGAAAATGAATAAGCTTTCGTTTTCTGTATCCTGATGAAAGAAAAACACGAATAATTCTGGCAGTTTGGATGATATTTGTGTGTTTTTGTGTTATTATTTGTGACTATGTTCTCCCTTTTACACCTAGCTAGTTACAGTAAAACTCATCGCTATGTCGTTCAGGCATTCCAACACTTGTCAGCTACTGAGATGAAGTCACTTTAAGCCCACTTGATAACTACATTGGCTGGTATCCCTCATGCTGATAGTGTGACTGAACCTTGCGAACACGACATCATAAACTTAGCAACTCTGTTACCTACTTCCTGGTTCGCACAGAATTAGGCTCATAGTTAACTTGATTTTTCTGTTGAATAATGTGATTAGTTCTTTTTACACATGGATGACATAAAACTATTATTCATGTTTTTGGATCCAGAAAAGTATTCCACATGGAAATTGCATTTAATTTGGTCTATGAGATAGTGATTTATATCTTACAGTGAACGAAAGTGAAGTAAGGAATATGTAGGCTCCACAAGTCTGCAATAGCTTTATCGTAATATGTTACTGTTGGGATTTTGGGGGACTAAACTGCTATGCTAAGTCATCAGTTGCAATTTGATGGCTTTCGATCATGGTTCTGTTCTTGCTGGAGTTCAACTTTTATGCTGTTTCTGTGAATTGAGCTATGAATATCCATAGGCAGGGAATACTGAAAATACTTTTCCATCAAATACCTTCTAGATATTTCCAGTATTTTCTTACATTTTCTGAAACAGGTTGACAATTATCTGGTTGTTTACCAATTAAGTACCTGTAGAAACCAAGTGGTAACGATTGGAATAATATGTAAAACCACATTTAATGTGCATTTTCGCCGAGGAAGATATCTTCTTGTCAATTGTCAGATTCAGAGCTCATAGTATAAATATTTGATGGCACATAAAGGGCATGTAACAGTATGAATAAGAGAGGGAGAGAGGACTTGCCAAATAGACTATTAGATTTATTGTTTGTGAAATCAGAACAGGTGTTAGTGTGCTGTAGTAACGTGGGATGCAACTTTGTAGGTCTTCTTTCCAACAGTGTGACATACCAGATTCTCAATTGTTTGCACCAAATATGAACTACAAAAGGACCGTTGGGTGCAGTTTGTAGTGCACAGCAAACAGTGTACAATATTAATTTGTATGAATCACTTAGGAACAAGATACTACAATTTCCCTTCCCCCAGCCAACCTCATGTGGGTGGTGGGGATAAGTTTGAACTCTTCAGTGAGAGCCTATGGTTTCTTATGGCAGTAAGGTGTCCACCATCTTGGAAAACTCAGGGAATTTTTGTACGTTTCCCAAATACCCTGGAAAAGCCGCAATAGTCAATTTGCTTTTCAACAGAAATATTTGCTTGCCTTCACTTGTCTTGATGCATTTCCTCAAAATTAGGTTCGTTCGAGTTGCGAGAAGTTTACCAGTCGCCAGTTGCAACTATATTTCGCGCTTTTCTAGTTTTGGCCACCAGTAGCGCTAGTTGATTTGTTTACTCTCTGACCTACGTTAATGAAAGGTTTACACAAGTCTTAATATATAGAACCATTTTCGAGTGGTACTGCGGCTCTCGTCTCGGGTTTATCGTGTAATGCTGCCAAATATCACATATTCATAGAAAACGAAAAAGTACTTTTTACAAGGTACAGTGTAGATGTCAATTCTGATTGATGAAAGTACTTTACTTTTTTTGTTACGAATATGTCTTATGTTAAAGGATGTGGTTAGAAAAGAACCTAAGAGATCAGCTTAAATTGTTGCAATAACATCTACAATCTGGCTTGTCAAAAGTCCTTCGCCCCTTTTCTACAAATATCCTATATTGGGCTTTATCATACAATACACCTGAGGTGAGAACCACAGTACCAGTCGAAAACAGTTCTAAGAATAAAGGCACATAAGGTTCATGACTTACATAATGAAACACTGCAACAACACTTGGCACTATGCCTTTTGAGATTTTACTGGATGGTTAAGTTCAAATATTTATGTGATGTATTTGCATATTATGATTCGTACTGTGTCGTATTTTAGAGATTATAAGGTACAACATCACTGAAACTTCCATATGGAAAGTGATGGGGGTGGGGGTGGTGGTGGTGGCGATATGTGTGTGTGTGTGTGTGTGTGTGTGTGTGTGTGTGTTTCATGGAACATGCCATACTTTATGATCTTAAGCCAATTACAGTGCGACAGAGGTAATTAAATCCAACAAATAGCCTTCATTACATACGTAAATATTTAGACTTCATCTCGAAAAGTTCTCAGTACATTTTCATTTATAGCATAACAACATGCGTAACTCTTTCAGTGTTTCATTAATAATGTAATAGCTATATAAAAACATCAATTATTTTTAATGAAATTGTCAAATTGTTAAACAGAGCTCTTAAGAAATAAATCCAGACACCAGTTTCCCTATGATCAACCTGTTTTACTTTTCCTTTTTTGACTAAAGGAATTGGACAAATTGAATTAAATTATGGTGTTTATTTTGTCAGAAATTTAGGCGTGGATTGGTGGTAATTATCTGCTATTTATTGTCAATGTTGCTGAACTACAATTTTGTTCTTGCCCAAACGTAACCAATGCTGTAAATCGTCTCTTTCCAAGAAAGATTAAGAATTATAACTCGTTCAGCTTCTAGGAAGAGGCTGCAAGGTGTGCAGTGTGCAAACGTACAGCTGGTGCTGGAGGTATTAGGTATATTGACGAAGTTGTTCACACGCTAGGGGCTTTAAATATGAAAGCTATTCGTATTTAAAAAGAAACTGGTCAATGCCATACCTAGGAATACCTTTCAGAGGTATATTGTTGCTTTCAAAATGTGGTCTTTGCACAGGGCAAGCTTTTTATAGTAGGTCAATCAGTAGTACTGTAATTCTGAGCACTCCTTTTACTTTGCAAGTAGGCAATAAAAGAACACAGGGACGTATTTTTGCATACCAAGACTTAACTGCAATAGCGGTTGTGAATCTGTACTCCTGTTGATTCCGTCAATTTAAATATAATGCATGCACTTTGCTCCATATGCCAAGTTCCCTCTAAAATAACTCGTCACTTGTAGTGAAGAGTGTAGTATGTGATCCACAGTTGTTGGATTTTATGATCCGATTCCTATAAATGACAGTTGTCTGCAAAAAATCCAGTCATAAACGGTTGCAACTCGTGACGCATCAAAACTCAAATGCCTAAAGCCCTATTCACTCAGTGATACGTCTCTGAGCGCCTGAGATACTGTGCGACCATGAGACGCTGCATGTGTAGTTAAATGGGGCCATTAGCATGAGGATACTTAAGTAGCGGTTTCCCGAGTCTCTGCAACGCGGGTACTACGTGATCCAACATGCTGGTCCCAGAGTCTCCCAGTCTATTGGTTGCAATCACAAAAATGTTTAATTTGAAATTCGAGGTAGAAAATGTTTGCTAGCTTCCCGATGAGTTAGACATAAAACATTCAATAGCTCAGAACATGATGAATGTTCTTATGAGATGTGTAGCAGACTTCACTGTCTGTACCACAGCTAATTCTTTCTTTCCATAATCCTGTCAAATATGTTCCACGCTAAGAACAATTGAGCTTGAATCTCTCCAGTTGTTACCTTCATGGTCTTTACACAAGATATACGTAGGAGAAGGCTATATATATTGATTGACTTGCAGAAGAAAACTGAAATTAACATGAAAGTGAGGACAGGTCTGCTGTAATCTGAACAAAATGTCTGAAGTTGATTTAAAATTTTTACGAGCACTAAACAAAAAAACGGAAAATACTGTTTTAAATATTTAAAAAATCACACGTATTTTTAAAACCAAGTAAAAGTATTATATAATTTCTCCTTAGTGCATACAAATTCCTAACCCCACGCAGATAGTTAGACCTAAAAATTCGTGCTTGTGAATTTTAATTAGCTATGACAATACTTGTACAATTCAAAACATAGGGTAAATGGAATAGATAATAGTAGGAAGTAGAGTTTGCTTAGAGAAATCATACAACAGTTCATAGCATATGTAGTGCAGCAAAATCATATGTGACTTTGATGAACCATTTGTATCTCCGTTATGTAATACATGTGCCTCACATTTGTTTTGAATACCGGTATTAGAAATATTGAGTTAGCTATTAAAAACTGACAGGCACAAATTTCAGGTCGGTCTGCATATACTGGTGGTAACAAAAAGAACTATACATATTGTACTATAGGCAGCTGAGTAAACAGAACGTGTGCTTACATCACACTCTGGCAATTAAACTGATTTAATTTTCTTTCACACCTCAAGGGACTTGGCAGTATGGGAGACTAAGAGTCGTGCCTGTGTGAATTCGATTAGCTACTGGATTGGTGCCTATGTGAATGTGATCAGCTACACAAGTCCTACAGTTTCCTAGTCTCCTAGTCGTCAGGTAGTTGAAGACACAATTTTCAAATCCCCGTGTGAATAGGACCTAAGTGTTGTTGTAACGACAACTTGAACATAGCTAATAGTTCACCCTTAGCTCTCTGTGCTGTGCGACAGCCCACTATTGCTGGAAATCCCTACTCCCTTCCCTCCCTCAGTCCAATGCAATGGGCAGACAGCTGGGACTTTCCCGAGATGACCTGTTATTTGTAACAAAAAAGAGAGAGAGAACACAAACTTATAGCTATATTCAATAACAGTTCTCCAAGGAGACTTATAATTTGAAATCTGTTCAATTACGGTATTTGCCAATAAATACTTCAGTTTATTTTCTAAGATATTTAAAGTACTCATAAAAATCAAATGGTGGTCTGTTCACCTTATTTACCCCTCTCATTGCTTTTTGTTCTGTAAATGGTCTGTCTGTACAGAGTGCTGGTGTTCAACACCCAGCCTCAATACCATACCGAACATACAAAAGTATGTGAAATATATTTGCTTTAAGGTTTTATAGTCTGAGAATCTGAGACATGTTTAACTAAATACATGTTTAGGCTGAATTTCTTATAAATATAAATATCACATGGCAGATAAATAGTTGCAATGTTGTGTGTCTCTGTGTGTGTGTGTATCTCATTGAGTTAATTTGAATGTTCTAAATCTTTCATGCTAAATTTATCTTTCTTGAAACAAGATGAGAGAATCTTTTTCCTGTGGGATCTGTCATGTAGCACTGTACAGCGATTTTGAGATTCGACATCACATAACAAAAAAGTGTTGCCACACCACGATTCTTGGCCTTCATGACCCTTTAAATAACAATGTAATAGTTATACAAAAACATCATTTGAGTTCTCTTTAACGCTCTTGCAAAGAGAATTTGACAACTTGCATGACAATAACTAAGATATGCAGAATGTCTGTTCCAGACTGCATCATACATCAGTACCCCTATAACCTGGTAACTGGTCTTCTAGCATGGATGCATACTTGTATTTGTTGTGACAAAAGGGGATGTTTGTTCACATTGCCCGCCCCCCCCCCCCACATTCTCTCACTCCTGAATGGTGATTCAGCATAGATCTCTAATTGGTTGTTGGGTTGCTCATTCAAAACAAGCCCAATTCTATGTATCACAGGTACGTTCAATAGGATTCATATCAGAAAATGCCAGGCATTCTCTAATCTTGCACTGTCTATAACAATGTCATGAAAGAACAGGTTGTACATGATGAACATAATGGTCCCCACGGGGGCCCACCTCTCTGTCATGCCAGTCTAACATGGGGCCCCAGGCTCTGCAGTGCTGCTTCCTTTCTGCACTGCATGACCATTCTACCACTATTCTTTTCCCCAACTTTGGGTATATTCTTGTGCCAACTTTTATAACCAAAGTTTATAAAATATACGTGTTATGTAGCTTTTCTTTTCCTTGTCTATTTATTCTTTCACTTCTCTAACTCCACCTTGGGGTTTGAGAATTCTCTTTTTCTTTTCTCCTCCCTGTGTGTTCTTGAAGGCCGCCCATCACACACTGCGTTAAAGGTGATTGGGTAATGCGTAACTCCCAGCCATGGGACAAACCACTGGCCAGCATTATCTGCACTAAAGGTTCATCAGTATTTCGCCCACCACATGATTGTATGGAAGTTCATTGAACCACGTTTGGCTTGGTGGGGAGGTTGGTGGGAGAGGAACGTTGATACTACAAAGAGGCGTCTACACAAGGTTTTGTGATGTTCTAGCATGGTTGAGGAAGCACTACAAACAGTGTTGGTGAATATCAAAGCTGCCCTTAACTCCAGGCCAATAACGCAACACGACGAGAGTGCTTAGACGCCAGCACGCTGTCTTACTATGCCATCTGGACTAGAGCCATGAAGGTCCAAATATTTGGCAAAGGTGAACAAACTACGCCAGAAATTATTGGAGGAATTTTGGGAACGTTGGAGCCAGGAGTATTTAACTCAGTTCCAGAGCTATCATAAAGTACGACGTCCAAAAGGTTCAGTAAAGCTGTGCGGGGAAAACCTCGTTCTGCTGCAAGAAGGTACACTCTTTGACAAAAAACCTGGCTGCCGGCCACCCGCCACTGAGCATAAGTCTGAGCATATCGCGACATGGGACAATAAATGTGGTTGCGCTGATTCGCTCTAAGTCCAGCTATCTGCATAATCTGGCAACACTGTGGAAGTTCTTACAGTACTGCTTGTGCGGAGTTAGAAGACAAGTAGGTCAGCTACATCCGTGGTCTTGCAGTGAAGTGCCTGACTCAAGTGCGAGTCTTTGCGATCGAAACCGACTGTTGACAAAAATTTTTAATTCACGTCCCTCGTGCATGCTGATGCCACCTGTGTAAGGCGAGCATATGCGTAACGTATTTCATTTTTTGATACACTGGTAATAACATTTCGGCCCAATAACATCGTTGCCTCTAGCCGCAGCACTTGGCAGAACTCTCCGCAGCCCACTCGCCGGCAGTAGCAGTGGTGGCGCTGCGCTGCCTCGCCCTCTGCCCACAGCGCCTGCTGCCGCTCATTGCCCTGGATATGTAAAATGCAGTAGTGTTGTTGAGTGGTGATTCACAGAAAAGGTTGCGATGTGTATTTCAGACACGATATTAATGGAGCAGACAACCCATTTTGAATGATGAGCATATTATAGAGACGCAAAATATTGTCATAGTCGTTGATTCAATCCAATGGCACTCTATTATGGTTAACAATTATTTGTGGTTTAAATCTCGATCCTTTTCATTTGAGAAAAGCCCTTCATGTAATTTGTTATTGTCATCAGTTCATATGTTTTCGTCAAGACACAATGCGTAACTCACATAAATGTTTTAGTGTCGTTGTTTTATTCCTTACGGTAAATGTATGAGCTAAATTATGTGAATACGTTTCAGTGCACGTTCTAAAGCAACACGGGCACACTGCAAGGTTCTGTCTTCATGTCTGATTTCTACAGCAGATATTTCGCATCAATGGAGGTGAATTCTAATTTCTTCAAAGGCGAGTTTGTATGGTGAAGCAAAGAAGACATCTAATAACATTTCCATAATTTGGAGTCGACCTTTCTGAAAGACTTCTTGTATAAATCTTTTCTTCTGATTCTGTTAGAGTTTCTTCTAGCAATCTGCAGCGTATAAAGTAAAATAAAACGAACTAAAACGAAATTCCATCGCCAAACGCACTTTCTCCAACCAGGATTAGAACTGTCGACTCACACCGGCGTTGCATCACAAGACACAAGCAGAACCGCACAGCCAACCACACGCTGTGTCATCGTGCCCTCAGTCTCTCACATATTCAATGCTGAGCCTCTAAGGCATCACGAAAGATAACCTGAAAGTCATCTACACGAATAACTGCATTTCTTGAGTGTAAAAGTTAAATTTGTCTCTCATATCTCGTGGGCATTCTACAGCATGAGTCATGAAAGTAGAAGAGGAATGTCAAGTAAACTTAGCGAGACAATTCAGTACCACTTGCGGAAGTAACTGCACTGTCACCGTGTTGCCAAATATCAGCAACGATGTTGCCAGTTCTTAGCTGTACTAGGAAGACCTGTGTAGAGATAAGCGACGCGAAATCACGCTTGTCTCATACTGGCTTCTAGAGGGGAGTCGCACAGTTTGGTTAATATGCGGCGCTATCTCCTGATAGATTCCATCGTCACATTTAGGATGCAGATATTTAATTCGTCCAGTGAGGCCGAAAGCAGCCATTAAATTTTTTGAAGTCTTACAGCATTATGATACATTTTCAGCAAATGAGCAGTTAAAAATACTGATATTGTGCTTGCAACATACAGTAGCTCAAAGACTGAGATACGTAAACATCCATCACGATTACAGTTTCACCCCCCCCCCCAAAAAAAGGCTAAACCACTTCTTTTGTTGCATTTCGACAAAAGCTTTTTTTAGGAAAAGTTACTGGAAATCAATGATGGCCCAACCGTCACGAAAAACTTCGCAACTCGAAAGCGACTGCCTTTCAAAATGCAGCCTTACAAATGTACAAGTAATATTTCATGTTTTCTACATGAATACATAAATGTGTTGGTTTGCTTGAAAGCCAGAAGGAACATAGTTTACTGATTGTTTGTGCAACACAGTAATTATTTCATTTGAGGATTCAGGAGACAGGATACTTAAAATTACGGGCATGAGCACAGAAAATAAACTGTATATGTGGGAAATTTGCAATTCTGAGGTTATAGACTACTAAGCAGCTTATTGATTTCGCCGTGTTACAGCCTTGTTGGGCCAACAAATGATGATGAGAATCTGAACCCATGTGTCTGAGGAATTCTTCGAATGTTGCTACAAACGACTTGCATGTGTTGTTGCTTAGTATCTGTCATGACGATGTTAAACCGACAGAAATTGTTACAAACTTTTTACCTACTTTCTCCTATTGTCCTATTTTTCGAAAAACCACACATTCTTTCTGATCTCTTCGCCACATGGGAAAGAACGCTTTTGCAACTGAATTAATTATAGTAATCAATGATGTTTATGGCATTACAGCAGAATGATAACGATTACAGTAACAATAGAAAATGCCGATCTCTTGGTTGACACACTGCAATGAGTTTTGGTATTTCGTTGCTGAATACCATTTAGGACATTTTTCAGAGGAGAACATCACTATTACATCGATACCTCACTAATCAACTACGCTTGCTGTAGATCAGGAGACGAGAATGGCGCCATCGAGCTAAAATGAGATTACTCATTCAGTTGTCGGACATATGTTAGCAGTTAATACAGACAGTCCCGACATAAAACACAAAATTGTTTGCAATTTAATCAGGGGTTGACCTTTCTGCGGTCGAAAAATTAATTCAGGATAGCAAAGTCATATAAATGCAATGACTAATCTCATACCCTCACGAATATTGGAAAATAATCCGAATTCTGGAACTGAGGAAACGATAAGAGTTGCCTAGCGTCGTAAACAATACTGCTAAGGTATAGCAAGAACTTCTTGGGCATACCACAATATCCTCATTCCTACAAACAGCATGCTTCAACTGGCTTTTGGCCACGCTGCGCTGCCAACGCCCATTCTGAGCAAGGCTTCAGTCTGAAAGCAGACAACAGCATTGAAAAATGGTAATGAATGTATGACTTACCCTCATCAACCTCTGGGGAGAGTTTCTGTTACAAAACGAAGAAGTGTGAAACGACTACTTTCTCCAAAGTTCCTACGGACTTTTGTCCCAAATTGGACTATACACGTTCAGTCTTGCCATACGCGGCTCACATTCCAGGAATATCACCAAAATGAGCATCTGGCGGGTACCGTCCTAGAGCAGCTATTACGCAAGTTTTTACCAATAACCATAAAATTGACCAGACGGCTTTTGCTGCAGAATATAGCGACTTCTGTTACATCCGCGTAACCTTTCCCAATAAGAAACTGTTTTCTTCGTATAGTGATGTCCCTGTTTAGGTGAATTATAATGTTAGTGTTTAATGTTGCTTCAGAAGAACTTTTTGCCTGATATATTTTTATCTTTGCAGGTGATTCAAAGTAATTGCAATAATTACTTTCCCCTGAAATTACTCCATTCATTTGATCTATTATTTGTAAAGTAATTGCAACCGCCAAAAGTGAAATTGTCCTATAAACGAAACCATTATTTTAGCTCTATCGTCCATGGGCAGAACGCTTCATCTTAAGTCTGAAATATCTCCATGAAAGACAGAGAAGCGGACGGTTCTGTCATAGTAGAGTAAGGCTCGCATAACCGGTCCTCTGTGGAGAAGAGATGGAATTATATGTTGAAGAAAGAAGTCATATCTAAGAAACTTGAATATTAATTTTATTTCTCTCATGTATTTATATTTTTTCAGGCTTATATTCGCCTTTACTTCTCAAAAAATAATGATATATTTTTCTCTGTTAGTAGCTACCTTTGGTCGTTCCCGACCGCATTACATTTTCTGTTGTCTCCAGATGGATGGTACTTTGTCTCTGCCGGTTCCAGATTTCATGTCAAAAGGTAACATGTGCTCCACATCATTCATTTTACAGTCGCATTTTTACCATCGGTATATTTACTTGTACGAATATTGTTCGTAATTGTAAACAGTTTGCTCTTGTTGTTCGTCTCCTTAATATTGTTAAAAACTTATTTTCCCTATAAGTCTCCTTGTGAAGTGTTTGAACTGCTATGCTTAGTACCATTAGTTTTTATTTCAAGTCGATCTTTGAATTTTTATTTTTTATTACCGTTAAATTTGTTTGTTCAATATGTTTCACAATATTGAAGATCAACAAGTTCTCATACCCATTAATAAAAGCGAGTTAGAGCAAATTAATGTATAACGGTCATTTTTGTCTTGTTTCATCCGTAAAAGTTCCTCTGAAAATGTGGAACAGTTATTTTAACACCATTTGAAACTGATATGTAGGCGGAGGACATTCACGGATTACTTATTTATTAACTCATTTATTAACTTCATTCATAATGATAATTTGAATCAAATTTATTTACAAATTTTGTACTCAGTCCATTTAATTTTTATAATAGCGGTAAAATTGCAGCCTTGCGCATTCTATGACATCTGTTCAAAATCAATGAATAAGAGATACGTCAATAAGTTTATTTACTATCTTTTAACAAGCAACAGTGCAATTGCTTTCCTTAATACTGTTTTAAACCATGGCACAATTCATCAATCAATTTTAATTGTTGTAAGACGTGTTTATGATGTTGCTTTATTGACTATTGTGTGTTTGTTACAAATTTTACAATTGATTTTATACTAACGATAGGCCAGACACTTAATTAAGGTATCTCAGAACCGTGTGACAATGCAATATTTACTCGCATTCGTTTTTTCTACGGAGCGAGTTGGTGCAGGGGTAACACACTGGACTCATATTCAGCTGCATGGCACATCGAACTGGCCTTCGGCCATTTGGGTTTGAGTTTTCGATGATTTTCCTAAGTCAGTCTAGGCAAATGCCAGAATGGTCCCTCCGGCAGGGCACGGCCGTATTCCTTCCACATCCTTATCATAAGAATCCTAACTTCTGCTACGCTCTAATGACCCATTTGTCGAGAGGATATTAAATCGAAACCCTACTTCTTTCTTTCGTGTCTCTTGTGCAATAGAGCTTACTTCGTTTATGTCTCCGTGTGTTGGTACAAATTTTACAGTTCACTTCAAACCAACTTCCCTATGAACAAGAGACCTTAAACTTTCAACTTAGAAGTGGATTACACTGCTTCATTAATGCTATTTCTTAATTGATGTGTGGCGGAGGGCACTTTTTATACAACTGCTTTTTCCGCCTGTTTCTCTTCCAGTCGTGAATGGTTCGCCGTTAAAACTATTTCTGGTACGACTTAGTGTGAGTTCATATCTCCCTATCTTTTACCTTCGCGATCTTTCTGTGACTAATATGGAAGAGGGTCAGGTGAAATAGAAATAAAAGAAATGTATCGAATGTCTCTGTTGTATTCTCATTAAAACGTTTGAAATTGAATGAAAAATTTCACACATACAAAATTTGAAATGTGTAAAATAATCATTCAAATGTAAAATGCATGCCGGCTGCGGTGGCCGAGGGGACTGAGGCGCTCCAGTCACGGTCTGCACGGCCACTACGGTCGGGGGTTCAAATCCCCCCTCAGGCATGGATATTTGTGTCGTCCTAGTTCGTAAGTAGTTCATAAGTAGTTTGTAAGTTTAAGGACTGATGACCCCGTAGTTAAGTCCCATAAGCTTAACAAACATTTGAACATTTTTTATTTTATTTATT
The DNA here is from genome assembly GCA_026315105.1 of Locusta migratoria. NCBI lineage: Eukaryota > Metazoa > Arthropoda > Insecta > Orthoptera > Acrididae > Locusta > Locusta migratoria. The sequence goes on from CM048752.1 coordinate 81,827,310, forward strand.
TATTTATTTATTTATTTATTTTTGTAAAATGCATATAAACGTGGTTTTAAAATAGACTAAGACATATAAAGTAACTTTTGTCCACTCGAAAATTGCTACCGTGTTATAGATAGTTCCAAAAACTTTTCGATTTTTTAATAGCTTTGTCAGGCATCATAGTAACACTGGAACATAAAGTGTTCTTGCTTCTTGAGTAATGCTAGCAGTAGCGTTTAGTTGCCACCGACTTGAAGGGTAATTTATTTCATTAACTTTCTGAAGTCGATAAGAGGTATGACGTGGTGGCGGCAGCGACGGTCGTTTTGGTAAATGCGGCACAACGAGCGAGCGAAGGCGCGCGTGTCTGGAAACGGAGAAGGTGGAGTGCGCCTGCTGGAGGGAAAGGATAGTTGTTCTGAATAGATGAAGCCATCAAACGGAGTCTAACTGATGTTTGATAAACCTCCTCGAACTTTCACGTTTTGACTGTAACATAAGAAATTAATGAAATTCACGAATTGCATTAAACGTTGCAATGATTAGTAAATTAATGTCGTCCGCTATATGCGACGATACCGATCGAATGATAATCTATTGACGTGAGATAACAGGCACCTAAAAGTCGCCATTAAGTTTGTACTCTGAAACCTATCACCGCGCTGTAGTGAGCAAATTGCAACTAAAACTATGTCTGCAACGCATCCGGCCATGAGACTACTTAACATTTTATGAAATCAACGAGGCAGACAACAAACACAGGTCCGGAATCTATTGAGCACATCATCAAGGAACGCGCACAAAATTAGTGTTGGATTCAAATGGAACGCTATTTAATGTAGCAATAACAGGTCGCTTGTAAATTCCATATTGACCTGCGGACATATAATTTTATCATGAAGCAAATTGGAAGGAAACTGGACAAAATTTGAGTATTTAGGAAGACTTTTCTGCGACAAATTGTGAGTCTTTTTGTTAGTTAATGGAGTAAAGAAAACATAATGATAAGGCCTACCTAGGAATCAACCATAAACCGAGAAACAAAACTGGTAATACGCTCAATGAGGTATTCATTGATTTTTTTCTCTCTTTAAAATAGCTGGCCATGTGGCATATATGCAATTTGGAGAGCACAGTATATCGAGCCTGAGTGGAATTCTGGATCCTAACATGCAGGACGCCAGCTACAAAAACTCTTTCACCAGGCCACCAATGTAATCAAGATTTTCCAACGTCGTAGTAGGGCCTATTGTTTCGCAACTTCGGCATCATGTGCATCATGTTGATGTGAGTCTGATACGTGATTCTGCAGTCAGTTGACTTTTTCTTGTCACCTGCATTAAATATTTTGAAAAATTAATATCATAATATGCACATTGTAGTAGTTAACTGAATTTGTGTTCACGAAGGTCGTTTCATACATTAACTCCTGCTACTCTCTTTCACATTGCGAGCAATCTGCCTCAGCTGTGAGTAAATCAATGAGGCAGGGTTTACAGCAGTAATGTCTAGCTGCATAATAGTCACGTTCTGAAAACCTAGCCCATTTCGAAATCGGATCAGTTTTGTTGCAACAGCTGGATCTCATCATTTCGTCTCGATACGTCTTTAATTTATCCGCATACTGTCAAACAAAGCCATCCATGCCAACTGTCTCCTGGCAAACTCATAGCAGATGCCATAGCCACCTGCATCAAGAATATCAAGTGACATCACAAACAAAACGAAAGAACTTTTCTTACATGAAATTATCAATTTTTCTAAAATGATGGTAAAATTTTAAATATAGATAGAACAACTTATTTGTCAATTACTTCAAATATTGTCATTCCATAAAGTATATAATAAATTCTGAAGCATCAGCTGTTTATTTATTTATTTATTAAGATCGTTGCTTTACATGTCCACGACCGTTTTCAAATTTTTAAAGACCCATCCTCAGGTGTTAATTTTTTTCATATGAAAATTCGTTAGAGTGACCCAAGGTTCTAATTGCTTTCATCTGTCATGGGAATAAAATTTCATTAATTAGGCCTGGATATATGGAACAAGTCAAACAGAAATTATCACTGCCATTCAGAATAAAAACCAAGGACGTTAAAATGTGGGACAAACAGTCCCGTAATTTTGATTACTGTATTTTCTATGAAACCAGTAGATCGCCGACGAAGTGAAGGTGTACAAACCAAAGAAGACTGTCAAAAGAATCGAGGAAACCTATAGATGATGGATTTGAATTTACTTCATCTTTGCATAAAGTATTGCGGCATGGTAAAAAAAAAAACTTACGAATATGCACAACCACTCACATTCTCTGTTTTGTTTCAGCTTCACGAGGACTAAATTCAAAACTTGCTTGTGTAAACATGATTTGATTATAATACTCAACTCCATCGATGCTTTGGGTAAATCTCCATAATAGCTGCTCATTTAGGTAATATTCCTTGAATGTGAGAAGCGTGTCTTCATGAAAACATATGAACTGATGACAATAACAAATTACATGAAGGGCTTTTCTAAAAGGAAAAGGATCGAGATTTAAACCACAAATAATTGTTAACCATCATAGTGCCATTATATTGAATCAACGACTATGACAATATTTTGCCTCTCTATAATATGCTCATCATTCAAAATGGGTTGTCTGCTCTGTTCATATCGTGTCTGAAATACACATCGAAACCTTTTTTGTGAATCACCACTCAGCAACACTACAGCATTTTACATATCCAGGGCAATGAGCGGCAGCAGGCGCTGTGGGCAGAGGGCGAGGCAGCGCAGCGCCGCCACCGCTGCTGCCGGCGAGTGGGCCGCGGCCAGAGGCAGCGATATTATTGGGCCGAAATGTTATTACCAGTGTATCAAAAAATGAAATACGTTACGCATATGCTCGCCTTACACAGGTGGCATCAGCATGCACAAGAGACGTGAATTAAAAATTTTTGTAACAGTCGGTTTCAATCGCAAAGACTCGCACATAAGTCAGGCACTTTACCGCAAGACCACGGATGTAGCTGACCTAGTTGTCTTCTAACTCCACACAAGCAGTACTGTAAGAACTCCCGCAGTCTACAGTGTTGCCAGATTATGCAGATAGCTGGACTTAGGGCGAATCAGCGCGGCCACGTTTATTGTCCCATGTCGCGATCTGCTCGGACTTAGGCCCAGGGGTGGGTGACCAGCGGCCAGGTTTTTTTGTCAAGGAGTGTACATGCCCTCGTCAGTGCAGGAAAATGGCGTGTGTTTCAGATATGATGAAAGGACTGTAATCCTCAACATGCCACATGGACATCAAGTAACTAGACCAATTCAGGTGGTCTACCTTTGGACGTAGACCAGAGAAGGGAGAATGTGGAGTGATATCTTTGTAACACTGTTACGTTATGTGTAAACTTGGTATGACTTGTTACTCTGGTCTTATTAATATCTGTTTAATAAAGTGTAAGTCTGAATCAAGATGGTGTCCTCCTTCAAATAGCTATAGCTCTAATACTATTTAGAAACCCCACATAGGGCTTGCATGTACCTCTGGTAAAAGCCAGCCCCAGGGAGGGCTGATTGCCTCAGCTGAAAATTTCCGGGAACGCCAATTGAGAGGTGTGATCTGGGGTGTGAACAATTACCTAAGGCAGGTGAGCCTCCCGTCAAGGGGGACCCCAAATAGGGTGGAGCATGCCGTCCAAGATGCTGACAGTCATGGGAGATTCAATCACAATGGGTCCTCCTCTAAAAGCAAATATAGGGAGAGAAAAGACTTGGAGGAGAATATAGCCACAGCACCTTGCTATATTTTTGTGTTCCAGACTGAGGAAGGGAAAGATTTTTCTTCCTTGAATCTGTTCATCATCCAGAAAGGAGTCAATGCAATTGGAGGGCAGGTAAAGACATGTCAATGTCATTGTAATGGCACACTTCTGCTGGAGGCAGGCAGTACCTTTCAGGCATATTGTCTGCTTAAAGCCACCCTGTTGTACAGATTTCCTATACAAATGGATTCTCATTGCACTCCCAACTCTTCTGGGGTTGTTTCTGGCAACTTCTTGGATGGTCTAAGTGAGGAGGAGCTTCAAGATAATCCGTCTCATCAGGGAGTCATAGCAGTCCACAAAGTCATAAAAAAGGTCGATAAGACTTAGTGCCAACTTGTACCTTATTTCAAACTTTTGATCGAGTAGTTCTTCCACCAAAGACCAAGACTGGCTACAAGGTCACTACTGTGCGACAATATATCCGTAATTGAAAACATTGCTACAAATTTCAACGTTTTAACCATATTTGCTAGTCCTGCAGAAATGCTACCAAATGCGCCACCTGTGGTAGAGTTGCTCATGAGGGTAACTGTCCAGCCCCATCCCTCACTATGTCAACTGTATGAGTAACCATGCAGCCTCCTCACGCTACTGCCCTGTATATCTGGATGAACGAGCTATCCAGAAGATCAGAGTGAAGTAAAAAGTGCCAAAATCTATAGCCCATAAAATCTTTGCACCCTAATGCACCACCTTCTGGTTCTCAACAGTTCTGTTGTTGCTACAACTCGACACACGAGAGAAATGGCGACACATCTTGCACCACCGTAAACACAGTCATCAAAAGCAAAAATCAGGAAATCGAAAAATAATTCTGCGACTTGTCAAGGTACGAAAAATTCAAATAAAGGGAAAAGACTCTCCCGTGCACCTTCTTGGCTTTCATCCTCAAAGACATCAACTAGCGACACCCTGTCCCGCATGCCTTATATGCCACAGAGCCATACCAACAGCCTGTCAGGAGCCGGCCACAAGGCGGATCCTGACATTGCAGTGGAAGTAATGGAACAAGATCTTCCATACAGTGACACTTGCATCTCTGAGCATACACACAGAGGTAGTCAGCAGTCACTTGAATGGAAGCTCTTTTGATCCGTGATGTCAATTCTCCATTGGAACATTTGCAGCATCCGGTCCAGTAGGACAGAACTGTAGCTTCTCTTGCAAACATATTCACCAATGATTTTCTGCTTACAGAAAACAAAGTTAAACCCACGCGATCGTTTTAACTTCCCACACTTCAACTCCCTCCGTTTTGACCTTCCTCCCATATCACAGCTCATGTGGATGTCATGGTGCTCATACGAGACTATATCCACAGTCACACTATTTCCCTAGATACACAGCTCCAGTGTGTTGCTTTTAGCTTCTCTCTCCCTGTTTTCTTTTTCTTTTTTACTTTTCTTTGTGCAACGTCTATACACCTTCCTTGTCCACTGTCACGCAGGCAGAACTTTTGCATTTCATTGATCAGCTTTTCTCTCCTTTTCTGCTGGTTGGCAACGTCAAAGATCACCATTCCCTTCCGGGCTCTCAACATGCTTGTCATAGGCGGCCTCTGGATGGATACCTTTAATCATCTTAATCTCATTTGTCTCAGTACTGGTAAAACATTTCTGTTGTACTCCACACATACTCTATCCAATTTGGATCTTGCAATCGTTACCTTGCACCTTGCCCAACGTTCAGAGTGGTTTGTTCTCTTCGATACACACTTGAGTGACTACGTCCATTTGTCATTAGTCTGCTAATGCCTCATCCAGCAGTGCATCTGCGAAAATGGCAGTTTGCCAAAGCAGACTGGCATCTTTATTTCTCATTAGCTACCTTATAAGAACTCCAATTTTCTGTAATAAATGAACAGGCTGACTAACTGCTAAAATTCTGACTGCCACAGAATATTCTACTTCATGTACCTGTGCATTGACGTGACATACCCCTGGTGGACTGCGGCAAGCCATGATGTTCTCAGAGCTTGGAGATGCGCCCTATGTTACTTTCAACGATATCCCACATTGGAGAACTGTATCTGGTACAAAAATCTGCATGCACAGTGGCCCCACCCTTAGACAGTGTAAAAGGGCTAGTTGGATTTCAACAGTTCTACCCTCTTTGGTTATTTAGGGCAACCTCTGAAGTTCTGAAGCTTCATCACACTCAGCGATTTCTGCTCTGACTGTGCTGAATGAAGTCATTATGGACCCAGTAGACACTTCTAATATTCTGTGCTGTCATTTTGCTCAGATTTCCATTTCCACACACTACCCTCCCGCTTTCCTCCCTCTTAATTGGGTGGTGGAAGCAAGGGTGATATCTTTCTCCTCTCAGAATGTTGAATTCTAGAATGCCGAGTTTACTACGAGGGACCTTCTTTACACACTCTCTTCATCTTGACCCTCCTCTCTGAGCCTGGATGGTATCCACATAGCAATGTTGACACACGTTTCTCCCAAGAGACTGCATTTTTTTTTTTTTTTTTTTTTTTTTGAAAACTATAATTGCATCTGGATGGATGGCGTGTACCCTAGTCGCTTGTGTGAAGCCATAGTCATTCCCATACTTTGGCCTGGGAGAGACAAACATCTTCCTAACAGCTACCGTCCAGTTTCCCTCACCAGTAACATCTGTAAAATTATGGAATGAATGATTAACGGTCGGTTGGTATGGTGACTTGAATCATGGAATATCATCACTAATGCTGTATTTGGTTGACAAGACCGTGTGTATGGATTTCTGGCGGCACACTGAATTTCAAGCACCATCCCTGTAATTTGGCCTAGTCACCCTTCAGTTTGTTGATACAACTAAATTCCTGGGGCTAGAGTCTGACAGGAAACTGTGCTGGTCGGCCCACGTTTCTTACCGCATACCTGCCCACCTGCCCTCTCAAAGTACTACGTACACTGTGTAGTACTTCTTGCAGAGCAGACAGGACCACCCCTGTCAGCTTTCTACTGATCCTATAGCCATTCAAATCAGGGCTATGGGCGTATTATCTATTCATCTTCATGCTCATCCCTTTTACGTCATCTGAAAACGATCCACCATCATGGGATTTGTCTAGCCACAGAGGCTTTTTATACAAGTCCTGTTGAGAGCCTCTGTACTAAAGCTGCTAAATTGCTCCTATCCTATTGATGGGAAATCCTCCTTAGTCATTATGGATGGTGGTTGTCATTTATGCAGGGTCATCCATCTTGTTGTGTCTTATGCGATGTTTTCCTGGACCTTCAGTATGCAGCTAGTCCATTTTCCTGGAGTTCACTTTAGGTTGGTGTTTCAGCAGCTTGACTATACACTTCCTGTCACATTCTTGATGGGTGTGGGTCCTTCTCCTCATTGGCTCCGTCCCAAAGTATGTGCTAACCTCGCACTCTATTCACTCGCCAAAGGCACTAGCCCAGGTTTGGTGTGTTGCAGCCAGTTTCTTCCCCTTCGCACACAGCACGGGGAAAATTTCTTTTTCTGAACTGATTTTTCCAAGACTGACAATAGTGTAGGGTGTGCTTTCATACATAGAGATGATTCTTTTCCATATTGTCTTCCTGGCCTGTGCTCAGTCTTTACTTGAACTACTTGCCCTCTCTCAGGCCATACAGTACATCAGGCGACACGATCTCTATGATAGCATTGTCTGCTTAGATTCCCTGAGTGCTCTCCAGATCCTTTGCATGCTGTATATGATACAACACTTAGTACAAAGAATCCAGGCGTGCCGTAACTCCCTCACTGCCAATGGAAGCAATGTGGACTTTCTGTGGGTTCCTGGCCACGTCGGTTTGTCGGGAAATGAGGTGGTGGATTCTGCTGTAAAGGACGCAGCCCTCCTCTCTGGGTTTTCTACCTGTTCAGATCTCTTGGATGATCTTCGCATCAGTGTCTTTGGGCAAGTGATACCAGTCTGGTTCTCCCATTGGTGATCCCTTGAAGGGAACAAACTCCAGGACATTAAACATCTTTCAGCTGTTTGACTGACCTCCTCTTGGCCCCTTCATCATGAAGAGATCATTCTCACCTGGTTACGTATGGGACACTATCGTTTCAGCTACTGCCACTTACTAAGTGCCAACCCTGCTCTTGTTTGTGGTCTCTGTTCTGAGCAATTGACTGTTCCCCACCTTTTGATTGAATGCCCATTTTTTAACTGTGTATGTCAATGTCTGTGTTTCCCGACCAAGTTGCCTGATATCTTAGCAGACGACACGCGGTCTGCAGATCGCATTATACTTTTTATCCGCTGCAACAATATGGTGAAGGAAATTTTACATTCCCCAGCTGGGGTATCCAGCCATGTTCCTTCAGTAATTATAAAAATATGTAGGCATTGCCTTGTTTTTACCTAATCATTTTACAAATTTGACTGACTGCGAAGAGCCTTGTCCTTTTATTTCCTTTTCCTTGCATAGTCATGCGTATAATTGTTTTGATCTGGGCGCTCATGGCCTCAGCAGTTTTGTGCCCTAAAACCACAAAACAAAGTTAATGTATTCCATTGATCAATCCGTCTACAAAATGCTACCAATATGGTTACACTATGTCAGAGATTGTCATCCCTTTACTGTATAGCCATTTGATTGCTGTGTATGATCACCAGTCATGTATGGTGGACCCATATAATGCCACCCAAAAAATCAAGCAAACACCATCCTGCTGTACTCGCTGGGCTGTGTGTCTAAAGAAGTTGAACCTGACCAGGTCACCTACAAATTGTCTCCGAGGAATAGCACTTACGCCATTTCAGACGAGTCAATTCACCATGCACTTAGGCTCACCTGTACCACTGTGCCTGGTGTCAAAGTTCGACCTTGTCATGGATGCCACAGGAGAAGTTTCATGTCATGTAGGCTATTACATGCCGTTTTTCAAACACAATGCCCTGTGGATGTACGAAAATAGTTATTCAGCATGGTGGGGCTCCTCTTAGGGTTCTTCCAAGCAGAAATACATGAGAAGCGATCATCAGCTGCTGTGGTAGTCATCAATACTTCCTCTATCTCAGTATCTCCTCAACATCCAAACAATACCACATTGGTTAACTAGGAGTCATCTGTAAACTTCCCTTAATAGTTCCTCATGACACAAAGTGACAATGCAGATGTGATGAAACTTCAGAATTGATCTTCTAGACATGGCAGAACTACAGTCAAGACAAGCAGTGTACTTCCTTCCTGGTATTATGGTTGGAGATGTTTGGCTGTTTACCCACTCCATCATATGGGCACTGGTCATGGTGGTTATTTAGACCTTTGTCCATAGATGTCATTCTACCTGTACAATCTAAGGAACTGTGTTCAGGAGACATTGGAACCAAGGTGATGCAAAATGTTATTGTGGGGAGGGGGGGGGGGGGTAGAACTTAAATTGACATAAATAGACTCACAGAACTCCTCCACTGTCACCTAGTCAGTGTGTGCCTGACGTGTGGCAGCCAGTGCCATGTGTCCATACCCAGTGGCTGCTGTCCACAAAGGGACCTTCATGAGGCCTTGATCTCTTTTCTTGAATTATTTCTAGACGTTTTCGCTATTACTAGTTAATTAGGAACTATCTGAGGTTTCTTCAGACCCATAAGCAGTCTGCCAAAATGCAATTAAATTTTTAAGAGTGAGTGGATTGTGACAAACGACCTCCTCACCCCAAGAGCACAATATTGTACAGGTCGCTAACCTGCCAAGAAAATGGAGAACATTTCTTCAAGGCATACCCACATCCTACAGTGTTGACAAATTGTGCATATTCCAGACAACATTTTGAAGGGAATGACTTCCTTGGACACATTACATAAACGACTAGGAGCCAGTGCCTGGCAGCCAGCCACTGATAACTCTCTCTAAGACTGAACATTCTTTATTTCCACCAAATTCTTTTTTTCCTACCAAGAAACTAGGAAGATGAGCCTGATTCCTAGGAAGTTTTAATACAGTTTTTTGGATTGGGAGGGAAGGTGTTATTCCATTGCCTGCGAGTTCGCCTGACATAAATCCCCTCGATTATTTCCTATGGGGTATTTGAGGTCACTTGTGTATGAGACTCCAGTGGATCCATATACTATTAGTTCTCAGAATTGAAGCTGCTCGTTATCTGATTAAAAACACACCTGGATTTTTTGTCAGGGTGCTTCAGTATATTGTTCGCTGATGTCTTGCTTGTGTTAAGGTTGATGGCAGTCAGTTTCGGAACATTTTTTAAGATACAGTGCACGTGGTACACTCAGTGTTAATTATAGTATTTGCAATTAACTGTAACTATTGTAAATAAAAAAGCACAAAATAAAGTGATTTTATTTCTTCTACGTCACTTAAGTTGGATTCTCTGATCCCACACTGCCTACTCAAAATGTTCAGTGAGGCATCCTCTATGGCTATTTTTTTTTTCGTGATCTTGTGGGAACACCGTGCATTATTAGTAATAGCGATGTACGTGTGTGTGTGTGTGTGTGTGTGTGTGTGTGTGTGTGTGTGTGTTTGTGATAATCATAGGTATAAAATATCTAATGTGAATAATTGAAGAGCGAAAATATATACAGCTTCTTAAATAGTGTGTTGGTTCACCTTTTTGACACAATACAGCAGTGATTGTGTGTGATATTGACTTGATACGTTGTTGCTAGGCTTCCAGAAGTATGTTGCACTAGGTGACACTGCAGTGGCCACACAATTTAGTAAATTATGAACCAGTGGTTTGTGGGCATGCAGCAGGCAACGGATAGCATCCTAGATGTGTTGCCATAAAGTCACAACTTGTAAATTGCATATTCAGCACATCAGCTTTAAGTTTTCTCAAACTCAATAGCTTAATTATTGCTGTGTGTGACAGATGTATCCTCATGGATATGCTGTCACAGTTAAGAGGCATCAAGCCTAAGGGTATACAGGTAGTGGCAGTAATGATCCAATGCAGCTATTTTTGTGCTTTCAACTAATACCATGGCTATTCAGATGAATCACCTGCATAGAAAAATATGGCATATATTTTATGGTTTCCATGGCGTGCGCATTTTCTTCAGACTCACCCGAGTTAGCTGATGCCAACTGTAATTTTAATTGGTAAAACTCAGTTTTGTGTGCTTTGGAGATCCATATTCATCAATGTGTACAAAACACTGTGCTTCATAACAGTTGCACCTGCACCAGTGTGGCTAACTGATAACAACCTATTGTTGATCTACATTCACCTCAAGCTTCTGACCTATATATTCCGTTATGAGGGTGAGCACCCTACACCCCTCTGCCCAAGCTGTGGTGTAGAGTGTACTAATTAAAAGTGTAAAATAAATCAATTGAGTGTGTAAGGATATAATATTTAATAATAAAATAACTATGGCAATTGTACTGGAATGGACAAGTTAGTAACAGTAGCAGTGGTTACGAAAATCAGTTGTAAACATTGGTGACCGGTGTGTTATTCGTCTGAGGCACGTGTGTGCCCGAAAGGGGAAGTTGCAACAACACACGCTACATGTAGAGTGTGACTTTAGTAAGATGACAAAGTGTCATACGCTAATGTAAGCAGGTCACCTGTAGAACTAGAACGTTCTAGTAGCAACTTTTTCAGTATAAATGGACCCCTCTAAGCACAGGTCGGCAGAATCATCAGAAGATGGTCAAGAGTTCGGACCAAACCGCCGGAAGCGCCGGGGCGCCACAGCCGTCATCGGAGGGTCGTGTCTTCCACACCAGAAGACCAGGGGCCCACAGTAGACAGTAAGCTCCCGTGCAACGCCGGACTTAGCGCCGCGGTGGATGGAAGCGTAGAAGCGGCTACAATGGCAGCTTACCTGGGACCCAGTCGGTGAGCGCTAACTACATCTCCTGGGTGGGGCGCAGCCTCCTGTCATCGCCCGGTGGAGAACGCGAGTTCGCCAGCCGTAGCCATCACACGCCATCCCGGGCAGAGCAGCACGGTCATGCCTCCACGGGGGCCCTGTGGCCTGCTGTCGGCACAGCGATCGGCGAGCCGCACTTCCGCGCAGTCAGCCAACGCCGGCTTCCGCTGCGCCAGCATCTTCACTCAGTGATTCCTACAGCCGAGGCTCGCACCACAATGGTGTCCAATAACAGGTCATTCATACTCTCAATATAAATGTTCTTGCAAGACAGCCAGACCGTTTCGTTCAAGTACAGAGTTCTGTTTAGCATGTCACTTGTGTAACTGGAAGAATAAGGGGTTTAAAGTCCTCAGAATTGTTGTAAAACTTATGTTAAAGAAATTTCTAAACTTGGAGTCTTGTGTTATTCCGCATCCCTCTCCCTATGAGTCGAGTGAGCCCATGTTCCACCAGAGAACGCCATTTTTGACAATTATTGTATCAGTCACATCTCAGTAAAACATGCTACATTATGGTGTCAGGAAACGGCTCGACTCTATGGGAAGATGTGGAATTGCATTAAGACGCCTGGAGTATTTGTATTATTGTTTTAATTTTGGGGAGAATTTTTTCTTTGTTTTGTGGTTAGTAGGAGGGAAAATACTTTAGCTATGGCAGGGGAGAATGACGCAGAGGGTAAGGCAAGTGTTACTGTAGATGAGGCAATTACATCATTAGTTAATCAGGTGGCACAGTTGCGCACAGATAATGAGCAATTACATGAGCAGTTAAGTATTTGTCGTTAAACGGGTGTAGTTCCGCCGCTGATAGATTCCTCAGCAGCTACGTTAGTATCTCCTTTTTCAGGGAAACCGGGTGAGAATATAGTGATTTTTTATGACCTGCTGGCAGCAGCTAAGCTAGGGTTGTAGTCCGATGATCAACTGCTGCAAATGACCAAGTTACAGCTAGTTGGTGAAGCGAAAACCTATGTCCAGTGTAACGAAGAACTTGGAAACGCATTAACTTTAGAGGCATTGAAGAACGGCTTATTAAAAAGATTTCAATCACAGAACAGTGACAGGTTTTTTCTGGAGCAGTTAAGTACGGTAAGCATGAAGCAGAATGAAACTTTATAAAGCTTTGTGGATAGAATAAGGAAAATAAACAAAAATACATATCGGTTGATGGGGAATGAGGAGGCTAATAGAATTATTTTACAGGACGCAGAAAATAGGGCGTTAGACGCGTTTTTACGGAGATTGCCATTAGAAATGTCATGGCAGGTCAGGGCACAATTTCCAAAAACCCTAGCACAAGAGATAACCATGGCAACCACGTTTGAAGAAATTGATTTGGTAACAAAGGGAAGGGAAAAGCGTAGTATTTTTTCCATGGAGATAAGGTGTTTAGATGTGATAGGCGCAGGCATATAGCAAAAGACTGAAAACAGCCCGAATGTTACAATTGTGGGGAAAAAAGGTCACGTTAGTAAAGAGTGCAGGGCAAGAAAGCAACCCGAGTGTTACAACTGTGGCAAAATAGGGCATATTAGCAAGGAGTGCAGAGCGAAGAAAGCGGGCGCAAAAGGTAAACAGTTTAACGGGAAAGAGGGCCCAGGAGTCGCTGGCCCAGCTCCCAGTAAGATTTCATGTCATAGTGACGCAGGCAAAGGCGGATTGCTGGCTGCTAGGAGCAATTGGCAAACACAGTGTAAAATTCATAGTAGATATGGGAGCGAATGTATCGGTAATAGCCGATAAGTATAAGGGAAAGCAATAGAACCTCTGAGATACAGGTTGAGCGAGGTAGGAGGTAAAACAATACATTCTTTTGGGGCATACACAAGTGAATTTTATGGTTAATGATAAACAATTTACTGAAGATATGGAAGTAGTATCTGAAGTAAGTGAGGGATACAATGCGATTCTAGAAATAGACTTCCTTAATACACATCGTGCCCAAATCGGCCTCGGTCGGCAGTTAATGGAACTTAATGGGGACTTATTACAACTAGAGGATACTGCTGTGAAGGGCCCACTGCCGCAAGATTCACCTAACCGGTTTGTAGAATCAAGTAAACTGCATGCAAAGCCTTTTAGGGTGGATTCGCGCGATAGAGTACCGTCAGGTGCAGGGAAGGTCCTATGGATTGAAATCAAGACTGACTTACCGGCAAATACTGTGTGTTTGGTAGAGCCTCTGGAGGGCGACAGTGAACTAGACGATGCGCATTGTTGTGTATGAAGTAGTATAATTTGTATAGAGGAAATAGAAGGGTCAAAGAGAATACCAGTATTACTTGATAACTTGGGAGCACTGGATAAGGAGTTTTGAAAGGGATGTTGCTAGCAACGATAAGTAGTTTCGAAGAAGAAGATTTCATATGGACAGACGAAAGTAATAAAGCAATGCCGGCAGCCTATAAAACTGTACTGCATCAGAAAGTGTCACAACTGAAGCGAAGTGATGGAATAGCATTAGAGGGAGTATTGGACGAGTTTCAGGAACTGTTTAATGCACAAGGTCCCTTACCAGCTACAACAATTCAGCAACATAGGATTCCCACAAGTAAGAACCCTCCAGTATATAGCGGTATATAGAAAGCCATACAGAGTAGCGCAGCACTTACAACCGATATTAGAACAGGTTATAGAACAGCAACTTAAGGACGGGATAATCAAACAATCTGATTCACCATATACTGCAAACATGGTCATTGTGCCCAAGAAATCACGACGGGACGAAGCAATACAGGTTCTGTTGTGATTATAGCCATCTCAATAAACAAACTACGTCCGACGTGTACCCGTTACCGAATATAACAGACATTTTGGATAGCCTGGGGAACAGTAGGTACTTCTCCATGATCGACCTCAAGTCTGGTTATCACCAGATTGAAGTTGCGCCAGAGGACAAACATAAGACTGCGTTTTCTACACCAGGAGGACATTGGCAGTATGTTAGAATGCCGTTCGGGTTAAAAAATGCGCCTAGCAGCTTTCAAAGGCTGTTAAATGGGGTTCTAAGAGGTCTAAAGACATGATAATGTTGCGTATACTTAGATGATACTAGCTTAAACCCGCGGCTTCGCTCGCGTGTTGGTTGATTTTGATACTGTAGATAATGCACGAAACGTCAAATCGATTTTTTTAAAGAGATGTATTAAAAGAAATTTCTTTATTACTGCTTTATTTATTTATTTATTTTTATATTTCCTTATTCATATGTTTATCCTCACAGAGAAAGAGCTGAAGACATTGTAGCACGCATAGACCAAAGATATGGTCTGTGGCATCACGTTTCGCTGTACGTAACCTCCTTGCTGTAGAGTCGCAAACGTCATCGCTGGCCTTCAGTCCGAATATCTTTTTATAATTTGACGACTTTCAACCACCAAATCTTCCACCCCCTTATAGCTATCGGCATGGAACTGCTGTGGTGTACAACGGAAAACTTCGGACAACAATTACACACGGACCATTCATTTGCTTTCTGTAGTTTTTGCTGCAGAGCGAAATATTAACACATACACACACGTAGAATTTTATACACACGGATAACTTTCCATCCCAAAATACTACACACTTTTATCATTATCAACCATCAAGCAACAAAGCAGCCAATAAAACCATTTTCAAAGAGTAAATATAATTTTCAAAGAGTAATTATTGTGTCACATTTTGCGTTATATTCTTGAAATTACTAAATATCTATCAGATCGCTATAATACTGTGCCTAAAACCTTCCTGAGGTATAAATTAATAACTGTACAAATATTTAAGATTCTGCATGTTGTCGTTCGGACGTGATAAGCGTCCAACAGACAGACATTCACATTAATATAATAGATAAATAGCTATCTGATCGCCATAAAACCATGCCTAAAGCCTTCCCCGGGTAGAAATTAGTAACTATACAAATTTTTAGCTCTTTATGTCTTGTGGTTCAGACGTGATAAACGTACACCGAACAGACATTCACATTTATAGATATAGATTATTGTTTTATCGAAAAGTGTTGAAGAACACGCAGCTCGGTTACGTAAAGTGTTTCAGAGGCTAAAGGACGCTAACCTTACGGTCAACTTGGAAAAATGTAATTTCGCTTTGTCGGGGGTCCCGTATTTGGGACATGTAATTAGTGCAGATGTTGTGAAAACGGATCCTCGATATCAGCGGTAAAAGAATTTCGGGTTCCCCAACGGGTGAAAGATTTGCAGGCTTCCTTGAGACTTACGTCATATTACAGAAAGTATATAAAAGATTTTGCAGAGATTGCCAGGCCTTTAACACGGCTATTGAAAAAAAATGAGCAAAATTCGAAGGGATCGAAGAATGACAGGCAGCATTTGATACGTTAAAACAAAAATTAATATCCAGTCCAGTTTTGGTATATCCCGAGAATGTGAGTGGGCATTCAGTGGGGGTAGTGTTGTCACGAGTGACTGATGGAGCAGAACGACCTATAGCCTACACATCCAGACTATTATCACCAGCAGAAAAAAACTACTCAACAACTGAGAAAGAACTACTGAGTGTAATCTGTGGAATAAAATATTTCAAGTGCTATTTGTATGGCAGAAAATTTAAAGTGGTCACAAACCACGCAGTGCTAAAATGGTTATTAGGTTTATGAGACCCATCTAGTAGATTGATCCGGTGGTCCCTTTGTTTGTCTGAAATGGATTTTGAGGTAGTGCATAAGCCTGGGAAGAAACATACCAACGCCGATGGATTGAGCAGAAAACTCGCGTCGCGATAATTGAAGCAATAGGTCGAACAGCGGAAGAATGGTGGAAGCCGCAAACCAACGATTCGGAATGTAAAAAATAGACTGCTCAGACACAGTTCTGTTGTGAGGAATAAATGTTATGCCGTAAAACACAGCTGTGGCCAAAGATAGTGGTTTGTAAATACTTGAGACGGCAAGTTTTACAGGAGGCGCACGACCACATGCTATCCGGACATGGGGGTCAAAGGACAACAGATAGGCGGGTGGCAGAAAGATTTTGGTGGCCTTCAAGGAAGCAGGATGTGAGGCAATATGTGCGAGACTGTGTGGAATGTGCACAACGAGCCGATATGGGGCGACAGAAAATTTCGTTGCAGAGACGCCCAGAGGCATCGACACCATTCCAAATATGCGGTTTAGATATATATGGTCAGTTTCGTAAGACACCAGCAGGTAGTAGGTATGTATTGACAATAATAGACCATTTTTCGCATTACCTCGTGATGGTTAGTTTGCTCGACCAACAGTCGCGCAAGTGCTGGTGAATAACTGGATTCTGAAATTTGGAGTACCAGAGTCCATAATTACGGACCAAAGTGCGAATTTTATGTCAGAAGTCTTAAAACAACTTTGCCAATTATTGAAAATTAGGAAACTGCGAACTACTCCACTCCATCCACAGGCGAATGGCAGAACAGAGAGTGCACATAACCATTGGAACAATGTTAAATTACTATATCAAAGAACAGCATAACAACTGGGACCAATATTTAGGAATGTTAATTGCGGGATACAATGCCGCCACTGCGGTCGGGGGTTCGAATCCCCCCTCGGGCATGAATATTTGTGCCGTCCTTAGTTCATAAGTAGTTCGTAAGTTTAGGAACTGATGACCCCGT
Organism: Locusta migratoria; assembly: GCA_026315105.1. Taxonomy (NCBI): domain Eukaryota; kingdom Metazoa; phylum Arthropoda; class Insecta; order Orthoptera; family Acrididae; genus Locusta; species Locusta migratoria. The sequence continues at coordinate 81,844,535 of CM048752.1, forward strand.
AGTTAAGTCCCATTTAGCTTAACAAACATTCGAACATTTGATACAACGCCGAAGTGCACGAATCAACAGGTCTATCTCCTTACATGGTAGTGTATGGTAGGAAGATGTCATCACCGTTCGATGTTTTTCAGTGGAAACAAGGGAAATCGGGAGAAACGGTAAAGGATTTTGCAAAAATGAGGAGGGAGGTATGTAAGAAAGTACAGAAGGCAAACACAAAAACGCTGGAGCGACAGGAAAGGATTAGCAATAAACATGCAAAATAATCAGATTTTAGGATAGGCCAGTACGTCATGTTGTCAACCCCTTATGTAGGGAAGCGAAAAACAATGAATCTGGTATCAAATTATACGGGACCATATCAGATAGTAGAGATCACATTGCCAGTAAATGTGAAAATACAGCTCCCAACGCGTATGACGATAGTGCATGCTAGTAGAATTAAACCGTTTAAGGGTGTGATCGACTTACCAACGACACCGATAGTACCAGATAAAACACAGAGTAAGAAGCAGCCAAAGGGAATGCGTGATGATACGGCAGTAATACCACAATCAGACCGGTATAATCTGAGGCAATGAAGATAGAATACAATGATAGTTCTAGTAATGATTTTAATAAGATTGTATATTGTTTTAATAAGTAGTCAACACGGTTTTTTTTCTACTCTTTTTTGGGTGGACCGATAATTCCCATGAAATGGAGAGGAGCACAATAGGATTACTGCTGTTCACAGCATCCATTAGTTATTGTTTAGGATTGTAAGTGCATCAGTTGGATAGTGGTGTGTTGTTTATGAAACAAGGACAAATTGTGTTAACCAATAATAAACAGGATATTGCTTTAGATTATAGTTTATTGTCATTGAGGAATGAATTTAGGAAGTTAGGGGAAGAATTTATTACATTACAAAATAGAACAAGTAGCAGGCAAGAGCTTCAGGAAGTAACAGGAGAAATAAGAACAGTGGAATTTTCTTTTCAGCAGGTGAAAGACAAACTGCACAGAGTACAAGATATCGTACTGTGATCAACAATTAGAATTAAACGCAGGTGGATTGACACAGGCGGGAAATTATTAAAAAAGGTCTTCGGTACAGCAGATAATGGCGATATTATGCAGCTAAATGGTACATTGCAGGTAGTTAAAGACGCAATGGATGTAGTACAAACCACGAAGGATTGGCATAGCACAAGGATCAAGAGATTAGAGCAGAACATCCCAAATAATACGAGGCTAATAAGGAATGTAATGCAAGAATTAAACAAGTATTTATTGGCAAAAGCTACCACAGTTAATAATGATCTGCGGATAGTTCAGACACGCCTAGTCATGGTAGATAAGGACATTTCAGTGGGTGAGACATTACAATTTCTGTAAGACCAATTATTTGAAGCCAGATTAGCTACAGAGGAATTACTGAAAGCCATACAGCATGTGACGCAGGGTCACGTTGCAACTACGCTATTGCCGCCAAGAACATTCATTTCTTTATTACTTAAAGTTAGTAAGCAACTGCCGCAAATGCTACAATTAATATTTCCTCCAGAAGAATCATACCTCAATATTATAGATTAATCCAAGTACAAGTACAGTCAAATGGATTGAACCTGAGGGTGCGAATAACAGTACCAGTAACTGATAGGCTAGGATTATATAATGTATACACTGTACACATTCCCAGTAAAATGGATTGAATTGAATAAATTCTTAGGATATAAAGCAAACGACGTATTCATAGTTTCAGAGAAAAGAAACCACTACCGTCTCTACCACAGGGGCACAGGCCGAGGGCCCCCACCCTGATGGGGGCCCCGAGAAGCTTGTTCCTTTCTACTAGGCAATTCCTATTTTAAAGTGAGTTTTTCCAAAACAAAAATAGCAACTTCTCTAAAACCACAACACATTTTGCTGATGTAAGTGGTAAAACAAAAACTAGAAAATTAACTAGGACTGTTTTCACTCCCAAATTGACGAATGTTGAGAGTGTGGAAAGAAAGTGGCTTTGTAAGAAAATTACCTGTTGGAGGTCGTCAAAAAATCTCAAAATTCAGGATGCGTAATGATATACTCTAGTAATAATAATTTAGTTATTTAATGTTGCAGCAAATCATAACTAATGGGTCGCAACAACACTTTCGCAGTGAAAGTTAAAATTTTGAATAAAAAAATATATTAAATAACTTGAAACAGTCACTTTGGTAATTAATTAAGTTTGGCCCTTTCTGACTTAGCATTGACTACAGCCTCCAACTAGCACCTCTCACGATTCACGAACAGCACAACTTCACTAATAAATGTGTCAGAATTCATGTAGTGGTGATGGCATGTTCGTGTTATAATCAAAATTGTAATAGCAGATAGACTCTGATTGCAATGATAATAGCTCAGTACAGTGAAACTCTGTGGTGCTGTGAGCTTCACAAATACTACAGTCAAACTTCTCAATAATTTTGATATTATTGTTTAAAGCATTCAAGTACCTTACAAAACTTTACGTTAACTATTTTTTTATTGGTTCCAGGGCCTGGGTAGCGTACGCGTGTAACTGGCTTAGCAGTGTTTGGCATTTAACGTATTTCATAAAAAATTTACTTCCGTCAAGTCTGGTTAATCAACTATAATACTTTGACTACTGTTAGCCTGGTTACTTTCTAGATAAATGAAACCAACTTTACTTTACTTGGAAACTCTCTTGCACTCTATTGCACATTAATTACTAGTCTCTGTGGTTGTAACACGTTTAACAATTCTTTAACTCGTCTAGCAATTTCTTTAAAACTGATCGTAATTACTTTGAAAATGATTGAACTTGTTAGTCAATGTACAGGCGTGCATGATCAACATAATCTAATAATGGTGATAATGGGGTGACTACAACTACTTACAAAATTAAGAATGGTTTCAAAATAAGTCATGTATAATTGAACCAAAGTTCTGATTGGGTTGACACTACATTTACATGCATACAAAATAAAATGTTACAATAGTACTCATCTGTTTTCGTCGTCTTCGTCGTGAAGTCCAAACAAGACAGATATGATTACAATAGGTACTCTTACTACAACAACGATCACACTCGGTGACAATAGACTTGATACCAAACAATTACTTTTCCTGCACACATGAAAAAACATTACTCTGATCACTATCGAGGATAAACAAACTTGTTTCGCACTTCCTTCAATACATTAAACAGTACGCCTCTCAGGCTTATTGCAATTGCATTAAACTCGCGCCACACTGTTACCGTGCCTCTGCACTATCAACAAAACATTTTACTATAGCGAGTCCGCTCCGCGACTGCTTCAGCAGCGCGACACTCACAGCTACTACTTCTGTACCAAAGACAGTCTTTACAACAGGTTCAACATTTTCTCTGGCGCATTGCTAACTTACACCATAAGAATGTCCGTGCATTCATGCGGGTTTACACATACAGTACATGTTTACACTTAATGATTCAATATAGAAAATGTCGTCATACAAGAAATATATCTAGCATACAAGAAATGAAAAAATACATGAAATAAATTTAAGACAATATATACATTATGTTAAATCAAACTGTAAGATACACCGACAGGTGTACTCTTACAGCTTCTGTATTCACAATCCATGAAATCTGTGTACTGTTATTGTTGCCGTCTATTGAGTAACACTGTCGGCGATAATTTAGGATCTTTAACCCGCTCTGCCACTCAACTGCGGCTTTGGTACAACAAAGATGGCCAGCCTGTTGGGAGATTCTTGCAATTTTTTTTCCAATTGTGGAGCATAGAGCTCAAAGTATAGATGACAGTTTTATGAAGTTTTAGGATAGCTTTGACATTTCAATAAAAGACTGCCGCGAATAGAGCTATGATAATGCAGCAAATATGGCTGGAAAGTATTCAGGTCTTCAGGCAAGAATAAAAGAAAAATATGAATTTGCTATTTTTGTACCATGTGTTACACACATTCACTAAATTTAGTAGGTGTTCAGGCGGGCCGACCGCGGTGGCCGAGGGGACTGAGGCGCTTCAGTCACGGTCTGCACGGCCACTACGGTCGGGGGTTCGAATCCCCCCTAGGGCATGGAAATTTGTGCCGTCCTTAGTTGTAGCTAGTTCATAAGTAGTTTAAGTTTAGGGACTGATGACCCCGTAGTTAAGTCCCATAAGCTTAACAAACATTTGAACATTTTGTTCAGGCGGCTACCTGTGTTTCTGAAGCAGAAGCATACTTCCAGTTTGTCCAAACGTTTTCACCTTTTTTCTGTTCTAACAATAAAGAAAGTGTAGGTGGAAATAAAGTTCTTAAGTCCTTCTCTCAAACCAGGTGATCTGCTCGTGCTGACGCTCTTAACGATTTACATAATGGCTACAATGATATTTTTGAAGCTTTAAAGTCAATTAGTAGCAATACTAATCAGCCAGTGAAAACAAGAAATGAAGCTCAAAGCCTTTGCAAAAAAATGAAAAACTCGAGACCATTCTCCCAACGGAGATATCGGATGACGTTTTGAAAACAGTCAACAACACAAATGTAACTTTACAAAAGTAGTACCAGCAAAATAGACGTTGCAACAAAACTTTTTGCAGATATTTCCGATTTCATCAGTTCTGCACGCAGTAGATTTGATCAGTATGAATCTTCAGACAAAGAGAAAAATCCAGGTGCTGAGTATAAGGGTAATTCCAAAGCACGAGAATTTACAGGAAGCATATCACTTTTTCCGAAGATTCGACAGATACTGTCCAGCTGCGTGGCATAGAAAAATTTCGTGTACACGTTTTTCTGCCTACAATCGACACATTGGATTCTAGTTTGAAGCGACGTTCAGGAGCATACGAGAAAGTTAGCAAACATTTTAGTTTCCTTTCTCAGTTAAAAGAAATCGATGCTGAACAGTTGAGAAACAGGTGCAAAGAATTTGCAGAATTTTATCATGCAGACGTTAATGCTGAGTGAACTCATATCAGAAAGTTTTCACTTAAAAATAATATTTGAAAAACATTCCAAATGAATCTCCAGTGCTAAGTATATCAACCTTACATTCTCCAATAAAAGCAGATAAATTAGAAGAAACCTTAACAAATGTAGAAGTTGCTACACGAATTTTTCTTTGTATAATGGCGTTCATTTTTCCAGTACAATAGGATCAAAAATGAATTATGAACGACTAAGCTACAGGAACGACTTACTAATTTGTCAGACATGTGCATAGAAAGTGATGTCCTTCAACAGTTGGACTTTGAAGACATAAGAGATTTTGCATTTCAGAAATCCCGAAAGAAACCTTTAACAATAACGAAAGTCCGATTTGCAAAACAGTAAACAATAGTATTTTATTTGAGTATTTCTAACCATAGTAACCAATAAATCCAGTAAACAGATGTATATCATTCTGATGAGTTCATTCAAAGGAAAATTCTGTTTTGTTGTAGGGTCCCCTAATCATGTGCCAGGTATCTTTATAGAAAGAGGCGTATTTTAAAAATTTTACATATTGTATTCTGAAAATCTGTAAAGAAATCATTCATTTGAATGAAAGACTAATTTGTGGAACTAATCATTTGTATTTGGTTTGTAATATTATAACCAATCAAGTCACAAAATAAATGTACACCATTCTGATGCATTCATTTAGTTTTTCTTTAGGGCCCCAAAGCACTCAGTGCCCAGAGGCCCCTGCATGGCTTAAGGCTGCCCTGAAAGAAACGCAAGCACAGTAATGAGCATCGTAGACCTAGGCAATTACATTTATGAAAAAAATCATGATTTGTCCAGCCAGGGAAACAAGGATCGGTGGTAAGACCTGTGAAGCACAATCGTTTTTCGATTCAGACGCTTCATTATGTAAAAGAGAAATTTTACCGACTACATCACATTTTTTCAAAGAGGTAAAAATCTCATTGGAGCTATGCAGTACATCAACTGACTAATATTTTTACTTAGTGCTTTAGGGAAGGACTAGGTTAACGGATGCAGCATATGAAACTCAAGGGTAGTGCATTATTACTAAACTGAACTCTTTGCTCTATAACAGGACCAGATTTCAATTTACCAGCTTCCTTAACAGATGAAATTACAGTTAACGAAAGTTATTCAATTATATTTTGGCCAAGCAACCCTATGCAGCTCCTACCAGAACAGAATCTGTCTTACCTTAACGATTCACTAGACTCATCTATAATAAATTCATTAAACCTCTTTATACAATCTCAGCAGGAAGGAAGACACTAATACGTTAATGCAGCAAGTGATTAACTTGAAACAACAGCAAAAAAAAAACGAAATTTGTAGTAATAAGTTCAGTTGTTTCAGGAATTTCTCTTGTCGCAATCCTACTCTGCGTAATTCTTTACTGTTATAGGATATGAAAGTGAGGACATCAAAAGATTTACCAGTACATCAAATAACAGTAACATGGATTACTTGAGCCTGTACATAATCTTTGTCACTCCTATACATTAATGTATTGTAACCTGTATTCAATGTAAGATACGTTAGTTTGAGTTGTGCTTTTGTCTATTGTTGAATTCACATGCATTCGTGTTTTGTTCAAATTCGGGGACGAATTTTGCCCCAGGGGGGAGGAGTGAAGAGTGTACTAATGAAAAGGTTAAAATAAATCAATAGAGAGTGTAAGGATATAATATTTAATAATAAAATCACTATGGGAATTGTACTTGAATGGACAAGTTAATAGCAAACTGACAGTAGGTTAGCAGCAGCAGCAGTGGTTACGAAAATCAGTTGTAAACAGTGGGGTCCGTAGTGTTATTCGTCTGAGGCACGTGCGCGCCCAAAAGAGGAACTCTTGCAAGAACACATGCTACGTGTAGAGTGTGACTTTAGTAAGATGAAGGGTCTTACGCTAACGTAAGCAGGTCTCCGGAGCAACCAGAACGTTCTAGTAGCAACTTTTTGACTATAAATGGACCCCTCTAAGCACAGGTCGGCAGAGTCATCAAAAGACGGTCAAGAGTTCGGACCAAACCGCCGGAAGCGCCGGGGCGCCACAGCCGTCATCGGAGGGTCGTGTCTTCCACACCAGAAGACCAGGGGCCCACAGTAGACAGTAAGCTCCCGTGCAACGCCGGACTTAGCGCCGCGATGGATGGAAGCTTAGCAGCGGCGACAATGGCAGCTTACCTGGGACCCAGTCAGTGAGAGCTAACTACATATCCTGGGTGGGACACAGCCTCCGGTCATTGCCCGGCGGAGAACGCGAGTTTGCCGCCCGTAGCCGTCACACAGCATCCCGGGCAGAGCGGCATGGTCCTGCCTCCACGGGGGCCCTGTGGCCTGCTGTCTGCACAGCGATCGGCGAGCCGCACTTCCGCGCAGTCAGCCAACGCCGGCTTCTGCTGCGCCAGAATCTTCACTCAGTGATTCCTACAGCCGAGGCTCGCACCAGAATGTTGTCCAATAGCAGGTCATTCATACGCTCTACATAAATGTTCTTGCAAGACAGCCAGACCGTTTCGTTCAAGTACAGAGTTCTATTTAGCATATCACTTTTGTAACTAGAAGAATAAGGGGTTTCAAGTCCTCAGAATTGTTGTAAAACTTATGTTAAAGAAATGTCTAAACTTGGAATATTGTGTTATTCCGCATCCCTCTCCCTATGAGTCGAGTGAGCCCATGTTCCACCAGAGAATGCCATCTTTGACAATTGTGGTGACACTCACATCTCAGTAAAACGCGCTACATTGGATTCCCCATCCTTCAACCACTTTACATATATGTTCACAACTGTAGCACGCAAACAGATACCTCAGTGTCAGACCACAACATTTTGGCCTTCTGTCATTGTCAGTCATTGAAGAGAATTAAGATATTTACATTCCATATCTTCACTAGAACGATTACTCATTAAACCTGCTTGTCTGCAATACCACCAGGTGACATTCAGTTTCTTACTCATTCTTGTGCTGTTCAAAGGCAGGTTTCCTATTCAGCTGTTGTAATAACGTTCTTGCTTCTCAGTGTACCTTGAAATGTTTCTATGGTCTCTTAAGTAATTACATTTCATTCTACCACTTTCAAACAGAATATTCAGCTTTTCAACATTACGATGTATGGGGGTTCTGCTCGCTGCAATATTATTCTCCTGGGGCGTCATGGTAGAAATAAATACTCGTAGGTACAATTTTTCACTTCTTTAATGTGTACTCAAAGTGCTTCTCCACCAAACATTACAACATTAAACTTGCGCACACAAATTACCACAACAACACAGACTGACATACATTCCAAAGTACTTCAGAAGCGGCAAAACTCGAACTCCCCCACGCAAGGCAGTGAGGCAAATATATAACATCGACAATAATTGCATTACAATTTCCATTGTTCATAACAATTGAATATATTGATTTACAATTACAGAACATACAAATAAAACATTTCATGTACACAAGAATAATCACAATATAAAATGAAAACTATGCATACAATAATTTTAGATGGCGCATGTATTTTTAAGACGAAATTTCCGATCTTTCTGTTGACAACAGAGTGCAATGTTAAATGTCAATTAATTTGTTAATGAGTACATCATACATGTTCCTAACATGTATTGAACGGTCAAATATATTGTCAATTCTGAAACTAGGTTCAAAATCTCATGTCAGTCAATATATACAAAGCGTTAAAATATTGACTTTCGACTATTGCATTACCACAATTAGCTGGTCAATACAACTTGTTTATTAGCCTAACCTATATATAATGCAATTTATTTTAATGACTTTATGTTTTACATACGTTTGTGCCCATCGTCTTTCTATTTATTAAAATAATGTACCATGACTACAGTATTGTTTATAAAACTGTCTGGAAACGTCTTATACAAATGTCTTAAGTAATGAAATCTATCACTTGTTTTGATCACTGTATCACTGAGACACTGTCCTACACTGATTCCTAGACTGGCTATTTCGTTTGTAACTTCACACACAAAATATATCACTAATACACCACACGATTCCGGGTCCTACGCAGACGGTATTGTACGATAACATTGAGATGAGAGGGCTAGCAGTATCGTCAAAATACCCCCCCCCCCCAATCAGCTGGACAATGCTCTCATAAGTGGAGGTGAGGTAAGAGTAAAGCACCTACTTTGGATGGCTTGGACCCGGTGGTTGGCGTGGTTGCATCAGTACCTCACATAGTCCTGTCTGGGGTTGGCACAGCACAGTCCACACCCGCAGCATCACCAGATCCTGAAAGTTCCAAGTGCAGTAAGTAGGTGACAAGGGTATGGCCTCCCAACAGCAGAGGGCAGAATCGGGAACAGCTGACACTCAAGAATCTGCCACACTGAACATGTATGACCTTTTTTAAGCATCAAAACAAAATTCACAAAAAAGAAATGACAAAAATATTCACATAACTATACTGTAAAATTTACTGTTCTCTCCTTCTGAACTGAATTTTTTAAAGCTTTGAGGACATGAAACTAAGTACCTTACAAAATTATTAGACACTAACATTAATTAACTGATTCTATCAATACCTCAAATACTTTAACTCTTTAATACTCAGGCAACAATTTGAATTCAAATTTTAACTGTGACTTAAATTAATACATTAAAAGCCTAACTGAACAAACTATACTGAAATCAATATTCTTATTAACATAAAAAATTACATACACATATTTCATACCTTAACACTAAAGAAGAAAGATAGAATGATAGATATGAGATAATTAGAACAGGTTACAGAATGAGTAAGAGATGTGGCACCAGAAACCGAAATCAGGAGTATGCTACCACATAGCTAGAAACCCAGTGCTTGCCAATGCACTTAGCACACACATAATGTGTATTTTCCTGAGGTTTACAAAAGTTTATTTGCAACATATTGACAATACATTTTAAGATATATCATCATGGAATACATATATACAAAACTCTTATAGCTGCAATCAATTTTACAAAAGTAGCACCTGTACAAAGTATTATTATTATTATTATTATTATTATTATTATTATTATTATCCACTACTGTGTGTATGGCTGGAGTTCTGTTATCTTCAAATTCACCCCCCACTGTCAAATGAGAGAGTGAATCAGCAACAAGATTGTCCTTGCCCTTAATGTATTCAACAGAGAAATCAAACTGTTGCAAGAACAGTGCCCATCTGGTAATCCGGATATGGCAACGTTTGCACTCCTGAATGTAGGTCAAAGCCTTATGGTCTGTGAATACAATAGTTTTGTGGCCTAACAAGCAGTTTCTGAAGTTTTTGAAAGCCCAAAAAATTGCTAAAAGTTCCTTTTCTGTAACGGTGTATGCCTTATCCTGTTTCTGGAATGTCCTGCTTGCAAATGCAATGGTTCGGTGATCTGGCTGGTTATCAATGATTTTCACTTGAAACAAATGAGCACCAATTCCATAATCACTACTGTCAGTACTTAAACAAAACGGTAATGACAAGTCCAGTCTGTATAAATATTGCTGTTACAAATATGCTTTTTTATCTCTTCAAAGGCTTGTATGCATTCTTCTGACCAATTCCAAACAGTATTTTTCTTCAGAAGGTTGTTCAAGCCTGTGGCATTCAAGGCTTGAGTACTTATATATTTGCGGTAAAATCCACACATGCCAAAGAAAGATATGAGTTGTTTCTTTGCTTTTGGGCACAGGAAACTTTTGCAATTGCTTCAATTTGCTCATTGTCTAGGAGTATACCTTCTTCAGTTACAATGTGACCAAGAAATTTTAACTGTTCCACAGCAAATTTACATTTTTTTAGCTTATGATACATCCCTCCTGCTCTTAATCTTCTGTACACTTCTTCCAGTAAGCTTATATATTCTTCCCAGGTTTGACCAGTGACAAGGATATCGTCAACATACACAGATAACTTTTCAACAAGGTCTTTGCCTAATACCAAATCCAAAGCTCTGATAAATTCAGCTACAGAAACATTTAATCCGAATGGGACCACTGATAGCTGCTTCTTATACAAGAAAGCAGTGTACTTCCATGAATCTCTGTCAAACCAGAAGTCAAGTCCAGGCTGGTCATATATTTTATATTTTCAAATTTATACAATCGTTCATCAATTCTCTCTAGATGGTTAGTTTCCATTTCTAAAAACTTGTTCAGATGTCTGGAGTCAAGTACAGTTCTCACATCTCCATTCTTCTTGGATATCACAATGATCGGTTTGTTGTATTCACTAGTACTCCTCTCAATTATGTTCCAGTTTTCCATCTTTTCAAGATCTTTCTCTACAGCTTTCCTTTTTGCAATGGGGACACCGTATAGTTTTATGTAAAATGGTTAATGTGGTTTGACCCACAAGGTACACTGGTAGTTTTTTACTTTCCCCGGTCTGTCATCAAACACATCATGATAGTTTCACAAGACTCTTCTCAGCTCTTCTTTTTGTTCTTTGTCTAATTTGTTGTCTTCCTCCACTTTGGTATTTACGAGTTCATGATAGTTTATATCCTCCATGGCTTCTTCAGGCTCTTCATGCATGTCTTCTACATCTCTATTATGATCTAATAAATCTAATTCCACACTCTGCTTACTCAGACTATTCCCATTTTTCAATATCATAGCAGTACAATGTAAAACACCAGTCTTCAGGTCCACAAACATAACTTTTCTTCCTCCCCAGTCAAATACAGCATTCACTTTCATGATCCAGTCAGTTCCTAGCAAGGTATCCTCAAACAGATTAGGTATTACTAGACATTCTTGACAAAGATTCACAACATTCACACTGAAGTTCAACAAGGCTTGCCGGTTAACTGCCTTGCTGTGTCTGCCGGTAGCACCCTCGATCTTGATTCCTACTACAGGCATCTCCATATAGTCCAGTACATGTTTCACACAATCTCTAAATTGTTCAGAAATTCCACCGATTGGACTACCTGTATCAACTAACACTTCCTTGCCTTTTCCATTAATAAACACGGTAATATATGGGCATCCAGTGACATCATATTGTATATCTTTCTCTTCTTCATGAATAATATCTTCAATAATATCTTCATATTTCATAGTACCGGAATCGTCATTAGCTTGTACATTATTCAGGGACACACTACTTTCAACAGGTTGACGAGCCATACATCCATTAGCAACACAATTATCATTGGTAACACACTGCTCTAACCTAGGCACATTATCTTCTAGCTCATGATAGTTACACAGTAACTTATCTAGAACACTGGCTTTCTCTTTCTTATCAATGTAGCTCTGTATGACACAATGCAAGATGTTTTTCCCTGCCTCTTCTTGTCTGTTTCTGCTAAGAAAACTTTCAGTACTGCTCAGTTTCACTGGTACGACTTGATTGTGACAAAGACTTGACATCACCTGCTACACACAGTGTTTCACACTGGCCATCAGACACGATGCAACTTTCCTTGACTTCATCATAAATCATCCCATCTAGTTCCTTCTCCAAATTTTCAAACTCCATGACCTCCACATCTTCTTCACTATCTTCAACAGTCATCCTCTGACTTCTCTGAACTCACACTAGACAAAACATCAAAATCTTCATGATTCTCAGTCTTCACAGTTTCATGAGCAGTAACATTCAGTCTGTCTTCAGCATCTTCCACGTTATCACTTAGCTATTTACACAGTCCAAACACATAATATTCTTAACTTATTTTGGGTTCTCCTACAGTTATATCTTCACTTGCATTATACATATTTGCTACAGTATCATCATCTAGTACAACCTCTTCTGATTCTATACCTTTGTCCTCTTCTTTCCAAGCCTGGTTCTTAATGACTTCCCATAGTTGTTAAACTTGAGCCAATTTACCCTGTGTGTTACCTTCTGCCCCTGTCTATATTGCTCATTTTCCTATTTGTGTCCAAATCTGATCTTATTTGTGTTAGCCTGATTAATTGTTCTATTTGTCACCCCGACTTGACAGGCTTCCATAGGGGCGACATTTAGTTTTCCTGCCCGTTTCCATTAGACTTGTAGTAACTTTGGTTCCTATCATTTCTTCCTTGTCTGTTCCTATAATCTGTACTCCGATCTTGCTGTCTACTTCGGTTCTCACAAATATCTTCTTGGCGATTATCTCTTCTGTCTCTTCCATGATGGTCTTCTTGGTACAGGTTTTTCTCTCTTTCTCTCCCATAACTTCTGTCTAATCTTCCAACAAATCTTAAGAAGTCCTCAACTGAATCGTCACGTCCGCAATCTAATGCTTGCTGTATTCTACCTCGTAATCTTCTACGTAGGGTGTCCACCAATGTGATTTCATCTAAAGGTGAGTCAAGATGCACTAATTTCCTGATTTCAGCCTCACAAAAGTACCTCATGCTGTCATAACTTTCCCTGTACTTTCCCCCATGCAAGAAATCACTCCTTACTCTAGCCTGCTTGATTTTGGACCAGAATTTATTCAAAAATCACCTTTCAAACTCACTACATGACATGTCCTCTGTATCTAACTGATTGATCCAAATATAAGCTTCATTGTCCAAAAATCCCTTTACAAATTCAATTTTTATTGCATCAGTCATTTCTACTGTGAAGTTGTCAGACCAAAGATGTAAAACGTCTTTAGGATGAATTTTTCCTTCCCCAGGGTATGACTTAATTACTTCATTTGCCCAATTAAAGCCACAACAGATCGACATTTTGCTATTTACTAATCTTTCTTGAAATAAACTGACCCTTTGACTGAGGTTACACACATCCTTCTTAATAATACCTTCCGAATTTGTCACACTTTCACTAATTTTATTTTCCAATGACACTTTAATTTTCTGAATTTCAGTTTTTCTAATTTTATTTTCCTGATCAAAATACTTTCCTACAGTACTAATTTTGTTTTCAAGGTCAGACTCAGCATTACTGATTTTACTTTCTGCTACAATCACACAAGCGTCCAGCTGTTCATGTCCTAACTTCATTGCCCTTTCAAGATCACATGTTTGTTTCCTGATTTCGTCAACTGCTCTGTTTGTTTCGTTTATCTGAGACTTTAAATTTGCTAAACCGTCATCTATCTTTTTGCTCAGATCATGATTTCCCTTGTCAATACCTTCAGTTATTTGTTCTGTAAATCGATTTAATAACTCTATAAGATCTGGTGATGCAAGAATTATTTCTTCACTATTTGATACATTGCTACGAGGTGTACTGGCCATCACTTCCTGATCTGACATGTCTACACTAGATTTCCTAGTCTCCGTTGACATCGTCTTTTACAGTGCCAAACAACCCAGACTACAAATACAAATTAATAAGCGCTCCTGTACTTATCTTGTTATTCAGTGTCCAGCAATGCGACGATCCAGACTCAAGCATCCAATTTCCAGGTTAAGTGCTCCGTTTTTCTTTGCCGTATAATTCCAGATTCACGTTCTCCTTGGTTTTTCCAACCTCGATTATATACATCCAAACATACTTCTCCTGCAACACAAACACTCTGTAGACACTGTATATGACGCAATGCCAGCTATGCTCCACCAATTTGTAATGTTGTTAAGGATTCTAAGTAATTACAGTTCATTCTACCATTTTCCAACAGAATACTCAGCTTTTCAACATTACGATGTATGGGGGTTCTGCTCACTGCAACATTATTCTCCTGGGGCGTCGTGGTAGAAATACTCAGTATGTACAATTTTTCACTTCTTCTATAATTTGTACTCAAAGTGCTTCTCCACCAAACATTAAAACTTTAAACTTGCATACACAAATTACCACAACAACACAGAATGACATAGATTCCAAAGTACTTCAGAAGCGGCAAAACTCGAATTCCCGCACGCAAGGCAGTGAGGCAAATATATAACATCAACAATAATTGCATTACATTATCCATTGTTCATAACAATTGAATATACTGATTTACAATTACCGAACGTACAAATAGAACATTTCATGTACACAAGAATAATCACAAAATAAAATGAAAATTTTGTGTACAATAATTTTAGATGGCGCATGTATTTTAAGACGAAATTTCCGATCTTTCTGTTGACAACAAAGTGTGATGTTAATTGTCAGTTAATTTGTTAATGAGTAAATCATACATGTTCCTAACATATATTGAAGTATCAAATATATTGTCAATTCTGAAACTAGTTTTACAATCTCACGTCAGTCAAAATATACAAAGAGTTACAATATTTAATTTCGACTTTTACATTAATTAACACAATTAGCTGGTAAATACAACTTGTTTATGAGCCTAACCTATATATAATGCTATTTCTTTTCATGACTTTATGTTTTACATAAGTTTGTACCCTTCGTATGTCTATTTATTAAAACAATGTACAATGACAGTAGTATTGTTTATAGAACTGTCTGGAAATGACATTATAATTAATGCAACCACAGCTGAAGTACCGTCCCTTTCGAACGAATTTTGCAGTCTGCATCCATAAATGATTTTCACCCATCAGATCATGTCACCCGATTGCTCCATCAACTACTTGTACCTAACTCTCACCTTATCCAACAATCACATCACATTTGCGATGTACAGAAAGCCCACAACCAGTGACGCTGTTATCCACTCAACATCCTGTCACCCGCACAGTCATAAAGTAAGCTTTTTCTCGACAATGATTGACCGCTTATGCGACCTTCCTTCAAACAGTGAAACAGTTGAGCAACAACTAGCTAACCTGCGGCACATTGCTGGAACCAACGGATACCGGCGAGCTTGGTCGACCGATTGTACAGCAGAAAAAACTCTAAAAATAACACCTCCCTGCTTCCTAGCACCATCACTACTGAATCCATCTACGTCTCCTTACCATTCATAGAAAATCTTTCTTACAGACTCGCCACACTTCTTAAAACCACCCACATAAAAGTAGCCTTCACAATCAATGACAAGATCCAGTATCGCTTTCACCACAGTGAACGGCTAGTTAAAGACTCTTTTAGCTAGTCAGGCGTCTACAAAATACAATGTTTGCAGTGCCCCTTATCATACACTGGCCAAACTGGACGAGCCTTCAAAACTCGGTTCCAAGAACATCTTTTAACTAAGAAAGGCGCTGCCAAAAATAATTCGGCCTTTTCCGAGCACCTCAAACAAAGCAAACACATTCAGCCCCCCCTTGACAAATTACAAGTTCTTCACATCGTCCCCAAAGGAAAAAAACTCTCCCTTCTTGAACAACTAGAAATCACTAAGTTTGTAAAACGGTCCCCAGAACACAGTCTCAACGAACAGCTCATCACAAAAAATCAAACTTTTTACGACATCATGTTATCCATCTTTTTCCAACATGACCCCCCTTCTGACAATTCACAACATCTTTCTCCCGCCCCACCATCAGGCCGCTAATAATTTCGTTTTCATTCATTTATTATTGTTTCATTTCACAAGATTCATTCCCCCACATCACAAATATCTCTAACAATACCAAGCTACAGCTTGACAAGCCGCTCATTCTCACAGGCGTAACTCTGCCCATACCGCTCTGTTTAACGGTCGCATATGTTCCGCAATTATTAAAAATACTACCAGTTGTAAACATGGACCTGCCGCGACAGCGACTCCTCTGCTGCTATGGTGAGTTTTATCATATAAAAGCGTTCCATTAATCTCCATACCACATCCCTTTAGTCCCAGTCATTCTAGTTCAAATAACCCTTACGTTTACCTCTTTGCAGGTGCCCAATCACAACAATTGTTAAGATTCCTCCTACACAGCTATAGGTAGCTCTGTGGCTCCATCTCCGCCCAAGTAAGTCCGAATTTTCAAATTTACTCACCTTAGCCACATTAGATTCGCTGCCAGCCAGGTACACGGACTGTAACGGAACATTTGTATTTTTCCAGTCTGACGATGCGCTAACAGCGCGAAACGCATCATTGCATAATAAAATATTGCAACAGAGACTGAACATTTTTAATTATTCAACACTACTGCTGCACCAGCCGCCATCACCACCATCATGGAATGGAATGAAATTTATACAAATCTCTTAATTAATGAAATCTATCACTTGTTTTCATCACAATATCACCGAGACACTGTCCTACACTCATTCCTAGACTGGCTATTTCGTTTGTAACTTCACGCAAAGTATATCACTATTACACCACACGAATCCAGGTCCGATGTAGACTGTTTTGTTCGATAACATTGAGATGAGAGGGCCAACAGTATCATCACAATACCCCCCCATCAGCTCGACGAAGCCCTCATAAGTCGAGGTGATGTAAGAGTAAAGCACCTACTTTGGATGGCTTGGACCCGGTGGCTGGCGTGGCTGCATCAGTACCTCACATAGTCCTGTCTGGGGTTGGCACAGCACAGTCCACACCCGCAGCATCACCAGATCCTGAAAGTTCCAAGTGCAGTAAGTAGGTGACAAGGGTATGGCTTCCCAACAGCAGAGGGCAGAATCAGGAACAGCTGACACTCAAGAATCTGCCACACTGAACATGTCTGACCTTTTTTAAGCATCAAAACAAAATTCACAAAAAAGAAATGACAAAAATATTCACATAACTATACTGTAAAATTTACTGTTCTCTCCTTCTGAACTGAATTTTTTAAAGCTTTGAGGACATGAAACTAGGTACCTTACAAAATTATTAGACACTAACATTAATTAACTGAGTCTATCAATATCTCAAATACTTTAACTCTTTAATACTCGGGCAACAATTTGAATTCAAATTTTAACTGTGACTTAAATTAATACATTAAAAAGCCTAACTGAACAAACTATACTGAAATCAATATTCTTATTAACATAAAAAATTACATACACATATTTCATACCTTAACACTAAAGGAGAAAGATAGAATGATAGATATGAGATAATTAGAACAGGTTACAGAATGAGTAAGAGATGTGGCACCAGAAACCGAAATCAGGAGTATGCTACCACATAGCTAGAAACCCAGTGCTTGCCAATGCACTTAGCACACACAGAATATGTACTTTCCTGAGGTTTACAAAAGTTTATATGCAACATATTGACAATATATTTTAATATATATCATCAAAGAATACATATATACAAAACTCTTATAGCTGCAATCAATTTTACAAAAGTAGCACCTGTACAAAGTATTATTATTATCTACTACTGTCTGTGTGGCAGGAGTTCTGTTAGCTTCAAATAACTTTGAGATGAGAGGGCCAGCAGTATCATATCAATTTTTAGCACGAGAAATCAGTTGGTAAAATGTACAGCCTAATAAAAACTTGCTCTCTATGCCTATATAGTAATTTCTATTACATATATGTAAAGTGATTTGTTTTTGTATTGTAGTGTTTTAGCACATGATATATCCATATTGTAGTTAATGAAGATTACCTTTATGCACCAAATCTTTAAATTTTGTTTTTTTGCTGTGTAACATCACACACAAATAAGCGGAGGAACAACTGGATCATTGAGTGTGTAATTTTAATTCCAGTTTCTTGCAAGATACAATATGGCTACCATTGAGAGAGATTAAAGTATGATTAGCAAGGACTCGTATTTGTGAATATGAATAATTCTTATGCAATAAATGAATAAATATGTCAAATATATATTGTCACGTTGCAATGGAAGTAGGCTTGACTTCGAAGGCAACTAAACACAGCACTTATACTGAAAGCACTTTTATTATGAACTCAACATACACGCAGCACTGACTGCCTCTCAGCAGAGTGCTCTGCTATTTATACACAGACATAATTTACCAGAAATTAGAAGAACAGTTAACATAAGAAAGGAGTAGAATTTACAAGTGAACATAAGAAAGATGTAGAACCTTCTGGAATTGTCAATTACAAAGAAATAAATTTTTGCCGGTGGGTGGGATAGAAACGGCGACCTTCTGCTCCGCAGTCCGTGACGCTATCCCCTGCGTTGGCAGTTGGTGTTCGTGGTCTCTCACAGCATTGCTCCCTCTCCTGGAGAAACAGTGACCCGCTGTTATGATCCCTTTGGAGCCAGCAGCAATGTCCTGGATTTTGACCGTGTTATGGGTCCTCTGTATGGCAGTTCAAGAGATTCCTTCCCTTCTCCGCGATTATCGACGACAGACGTTCCTGTCGTGGCTTCATCAGGAACATTACCGTCCTTAAAGTCCTTGAACAAGAAGCCATTGTCGTCTACCTGTTCTTCAGGATCATAGTAAGGCTCCATGCGCAGGACATGAACAATGTCTCTTCGTTTTTGACGTTTCGAAGACGGCTCATAATCCTCAACTTCGTATGTGACGTGTGATAGGCGGCGTATGACACGATACGGACCAAAGTATCGCTTCAATAACTTTTCTGACAGTCCAACCTTCCGTACAGGGGTAAAAATCCATACCAGATCTCCTGGGCTGTACACAACAGGTCGGTGCTTGTCGTTATAGCGCTGACGGTCCTTCTCCTGGGCGTCCAGTGTCCGTATGCAAGCCAGCTGTCTTGCTTCTTCGACCCTGGTGATGAGCTGTTTAACATAGTCATCCTTAGTGTCGTCCGGTTGGAACGGGAACAGTGTATCCATTGTCGTCTCAGCTTCACGGCCATGGAGCAGGAAAAACGGAGTGAAGCCTGTGGTGTCCTGTCTTGCCGTATTGTAAGCAAAAGTCACGACTGGCAGAATTGTATCCCAATCCTTCTGCTCAACATCGACAGCATGTCAGCTAACGTTTTGTTAAAACGTTCCGTAAGACCATTCGTCTGAGGGAGGTATGCAGTTGTTATTCTGTGGACAATGTTGCACCATGACATTACCTCTGATACTAGTTTTGACTGGAATACTTTTCCACGATCAGATATCATGACACGTGGTGCTCCATGCTTCAAAATAATGTCTTCTACAATGAATTTTGCGATCTCTGGAGCTTCTGCAGTCGGCACAGGTTTGGTGACAGCGTAGTGTGTGATGTAGTCAGTGCAGACTATTATCCAACGATTACCGGTTGTCGACTTCAGGAACCTCCCTAAAAGATCGATCCCAACTCGGTGGAATGGAGCTGCTGCCGGCGGAATCACTACGAGATGTCCTGGAGGTAATTGCGGCACATGCTTCCGTCGCTGGCACTCTTTACAGTGACTCACATAGTGCTTGACAGATCGGTAGAGACCTTTCCAGTAATACCTGCGTCGGATTCTGTCTAGGGTCTTCACGAATCCCAGATGACCGGATATTGGAGCATCATGGAAATATTTGAGAATAGCTGGCTGGAGATGAGCTGGAACAACAAGTAGCCATTTGGGGCCCAGTGGATCGTAGTTGCTCTTGTACAATATTCCGTTTATAAGTTGGAACTCTCCATTGGTCGGTTCTCCTTTCTCTAAGGCCTCTATCATTTTTAATAGTGTTGGATCTTCCCTCTGTTCAGCTGTAACATCATCTAATTCAGTGAGAGCTGAAATTTCATTAATGCTGTTGTGTTCCACTAATGGATTTCTCGAAAGGCAGTCGGCATCCTTGTGTTTGCGCCCATTCTGGAATACCACTGTGACATTGTACTCTTGGAGTCTTAGTGCCCATCTTGCTAATCGACCTGATGGATCCTTCAAGCTAGTCAGCCAACACAAAGAATGGTGGTCTGTCACGACGGTGAATGGTTTGCCGAATAAATACAGCCGGAACTTGTTGATAGCCCAGATAACCGGGAGACATTCTTTTTCAGTTGTAGAGTAGTTTATCTCGGACTTTGAGAGTACTCTTGACGCATAGGCCATCACTTTTTCGGCACCTTCCTGAACTTGTACAAGCACTGCACCTTCCTGAACTTGTACAAGCACTGCACCAATCCCATAGCCACTGGCGTCTGTGTGAAGTTCTGTTTCTGCATTCTCGTCGTACAAGGCTAGTACTGGTGCGGAAGTTAGAGCCTCCTTAAGTGCTCGGAAAGCTCTTTCTTTTGTCTCATCCCAGTAAAATTTGGCGTCTCCCTGCAGAAGTTCTTGTAATGGACGTGCCTTGTTACAAAATCCTTTTATGAAACGTCGGTAGTATGAGCACAGCCCGAGAAAACTTCTCACGTCACGAATGTGCTGAGGAGTTGGAAATTCTGTGACTGCTCTTACTTTATCTGGATCAGGACGGACACCATCTCCATTGACTAGGTGCCCCAGGATTTTTATCTCTTTGGCGACGAAGAGGCACTTCTTTGGATTGAGGTGGAGACCTGCAGCCTGAACACACTTCAACACAGTTGTCAGGCGACTCAGATGTTCTTCAAATGTTTTCGAGAAAACGACAATGTCATATAAATAGCAGACACGTCGTCCACTTAAGGTGTCGAAGCAAGTTGTCCATCATGCGTTCGAATGTGGCTGGAGCATTACATAATCCAAATGGCATTACTTTAAATTCACAGAGGCCGTCAGGTGTTATAAAAGCCATTGTCTCCCTGTCAGCTTCGTCAACCTCGATTTGCCAGTAACCTGTCTGCATGTCCATAGTTGAGTAGTATGTAGCTCCTTTCAAGCAGTCTAAGGTGTCATCAATACGCGGCAATGGGTAGACATCTTTCTTTGTGATACGGTTCAGCCGCCGATAGTCGACACAGAATCGCCACGTGCCATCCTTCTTCTTTACGAGGACCACAGGAGACGACCAAGGACTCTCCGAAGGTTGAATAATGTCATCTCGCAACATCTTCTCCACTTCCTCCGCCTTTCAGCTGGCGACACTCTATACGAACGCTGGCTAATTGGCGGATGATCCCCAGTATTGATACGGTGCTTTATCGTGGGCCGTTTCGTCTGACTTTTCCCCCTGATGAGGTGTGAATGCACCCGAAAATTGGCGTAGTATATCTAACACCCGCTGGCGTTGTTTCTTGGTCAGTCCAGGCCCTATTGGCAGTTCCACGTTTGTTTCCTCCAGCGTGTTGTCTGTACAAATAGCAGGACATGGGTCTTCATTGATGACGTTGAGCTCACCGTCCTGGATTGGTTCAGCTGTCCCGATACACATTCCCTTGGGGATAAGTTGTGACTGCTCGTGACAATTTGTGATCCAAATCTCTCCTTGACCACCGGTAATGCTTATGATAGCTGCTGGTATGTAAATTTCTTTTGTGAGCCTGATAAACTTTTTACTATCAACAAGAACTTCACAGTTTAACCAGTCATCTGTGTTTGTGACTGCAACTCTTCTCATGGTCAGTGGCGGTATCGTCACTTGGGTGACATCATTTGGGTGGTTTACATACACCTTCCTTCAACTGATGTTAAAATTTACAAATCAGACTTATCGTTTGCAGCATGCAAAAGGTATGTTGCAGAAGAAATATGTTATGCTTGTTCTTTTGTCATGTGCTATGGCTGATGTAAGCAGTCTATCAGTGGCTACATTCTGGACATTGAGTCAATTTAATATTGGAGTATTTTAAAATCTGTAACCATCATTTGGGAAAGACTGTGACAGAAACTTTCCAAAAAGATTATGTCAGAAGTCTGTTTACAAAACTTGTGTTATTTAAGATTTCATTAGATTTCTTGTACAGTCATCTGAGATGAGACTGGCCCATCTTGTAAAAGACATGCACAAAACATACAAATGATGTTGGACAGTTTGTAGCATGCTGTTTATTTTATGAGTGTGATGTGATTTTTGTGAGTGTATGTGTTTGTTTCCATATCACAGAAGTAAATTTGTAAGCAGTAGGATTATTATGCTGAATTGGTTGTTTGTTATGATTCACTTATTTGTGCACAAAGTATAATAAAATGTTAATGGTACTGAAGTTGGAGCAATAACATTGTTAGAATAGTGTTATTTCCCTATCATTCCTCCAATTCCAGGAATAAATGAAATCACTGTACATGTATAATTTTTTTTCCAAATAAAATCCATATTCTATTGGTAATAAGAGTCAAGTTTTATGGAATTTGCTATGTTTTGATCGGTGTGCAGACAGTTCTTCTTTGAATATGTGTGCTTGGTTGGGGCATGCTATAAAGGACTTAAAATAGATAAGTAAGTATATTATATGCCCTACTGTTGCATTGTTCTCCCAATTTTTAGCCACAGAATGGTTATCTTCAGACAGAAACCAATAATGTGTTATCTCAAACCTTCTGTCTTAATGGATATATAAAATGATTATGTTTTAAAATAGATGTTATGCAGAAAGAAAGAGCTGAATCTTCACTGAAAGGGTGAAGCACGTGCATTTAATTAACCATGCTTCTTTGTAAAGCTACATAGGCAGTGGTGACAGAAAAGATGCAAGTCTATATTGTTTTTATACGATTTATTAAATTTAAGAAAATACACTACTTTATGTCAGATAGTTGTTTACATTGGTCCTGGGGAGGGTGCACACTCCCCCAGCGATCAAGTTCGATGGCCGGTCATATGAGAGCGGGCGTTAGACAGACATCTGCTGTAACGCGCGTTTTGTGTGCAGCGCGATAAGTGCCGTACTACGAGTTATGGCAGTCTTGCGGCAGTCAGACTGCACAGCACTAAACACTCACGTGTGTGTGGGGAGCTCGCGTTCAGCTCGACCCACGTGGTCCGCGGTAAAATGTCGGTACAGAGGAGCTGCGATACGTCCACTCGACTCCGTCCTATAACGTGTACTGCCGGTCTCACTCGTCTGTTGCCTGAGCGTGCGTTTTTTAGCGCTGTTGCCAAAATCCCGCATGATGGGAGTTTGGTGAGATGCACCGGAGAATGCGTGTATGCACTTCCTGGCGGCTGCACCCCTGTCCGTGTGGCTGCCACCCAGGTGACCCTTGGAGAGCTGAGCTCCAGAGATGAGAGGGAGCGCTGGTGATGAAGTCGCAGCCGGCGTGTTTGCGCATCGCACGCTGTTCGATTGACGTCAGCGCGGGCGGGATGGCTGCAGCCCGGGGAGTGGTGGTTGGGCAGCGGGCAGTGACGCCACTGTGCGCAGCTGGTGGCACACGTGTGGTGTGAGCCTGCGCGTGGCCCACTACTGTCAGCGGTGACAGATGACGTCACCTCACTCAGCTGGCGGCGTGCGGCTGGCGGAGTGCTGGTGGGCGTGGCCGTGCGTGGCTGACTAGTGACAACGGCGAGAAGCTGCGCCATCTGTGCACTGCGTGCGGTGGCACTGAATGGGCATAGCGCATTACACTGTGTTATAGAAAGTCACTCTCACTAACATAAACAAGAAAACATGATAATAAAAATAAATGTCTGTGGTCACTCATTGATTTAGTTCTGCACAGAAGCCCGACGCAAATGCGCGACGCAGCAGCAGTGGATTCCTCAGAAGTATGACGTACATGTCGATCTGGGCTCGATGCTCACAGTAGCGGAGCTCCGGAGAACGTCCAGGGCACACCGGCATGGTGTCGTCAGGTCTCGGCAATGTGTGTGCACAAAACCGGCACTGTAGTGCACGCGGTACTCGATTCATGTTCGACGCTCTTGGTATTGGAGCTCTGGAGAGAGTAAAGTGCGTGCACAAGTTGGTGTCCAAGCTCAGACTCGGCTCCTGAAGCTGACTGCAACGAGCTTCTATTAAAGTGGCTTGCCAGAGGCTGCATTTCATCAGCAGGCAGGTTGCTGGTCGAACACGGGCTGCATGGTGCAAAGCGATGACTCGACGGTGCAGCACGGAAGTTTGAAACGGACTCTGCGGCCAGTCCGCATTACGTAGTCGGGCGGTGGCGGTGCTGGTGGCTGATCTGGCAGAGTGGGGGCAGGCTGCAGCGCACGTGTAGGCCAGCTGACAGGTGGCCGGAGCGCGAGCGGTTGTGGCGGGGAGGGCGGAGGCGGTGATGCGGGAACAGCTGGCAGCTGTGGCGTAGGAGCGGCCTGTGGCACACGTGGCTGCCCACTGATAGTTGGCGGCATGTGCACGTCCTCCACAACTGTCTCTGTCTGGCCGCCTATGCGTGGGGCGTCATCCGTCATTTCGTTCTCTGCCGGGTCGTAAAAGCGAACGGCATCTGGAGTGGGCCAGACATAGCCCGGCTTCAGACGGTCGATGGCAACAGTTGATGACCTGCCGTTGTATTCTATCATGAACGCCTTGTTTCCACGGGTGATCATGCAGTGTGGCTCAGAGTAGAGCGGCCGGAGTGGGAGCTGAACTCTGTCAGTGCATAGCATGACATGTGTGCACCTCTGCAGATCGGCGTGCATGAACGCCTTGGCAATGCTGTGCCCTGTTGCCGGGTGCAGACGGAGGCCGGCCATGTGAGTGCACAGGCGTTATGTGAGTGGCGGGGCCGCGGTGTACTGCGTTAGCAGTGAGTCTTCCATGAAGTCACGCTGATTTCGTCCTTTGCTGTCACTCGCAGGCCGAGAAGGACGAGTGGTAGTGCCTCCGTCCAGGCGTCTTCGTGGCACATCAGGGACGCATTCAGTGTCCGATGCAGTCGTCCCACCATACTCTTGGACGCCGGGTGGTAGCTGATGATGCAGTGTTGTCGCACGCCACACAGCCTGGTGACATGCTCAAACAGTGCGCAGTCGAACTGACAGCCGCAGTCCGTAGTGATGCGGCTGGGGCACCCGAACCGTGTCTCGACGAAGGTGGTGGCGACTGTTTCAGTGGTGATGTCAGCAATCGGCATGGCCTCTGACCAGTGGGTAAAGCGGTCCACCATTGTGAGGAGGTATCGCTTTCCTTGGGACAGAGGGAGTGGCCGACAGTGTCCATGTGGATATGGGTGAAACTTCCTGTTGTTTTTGGGAAGGCGCTGATGGTTGCGAGCACATTCCTGCCGACTTCGGGATGTTGACATGCTGTGCAGGCGCATGCCCACTTCCAGCAGTCCTTGTGGAGGCCCAGCCAGATGAAGCATGTGGCCTTGAGCGACACAGTGGTGTTTACACCAGAGTGTTACAACCCGTGCACGCAGTCAAATGCAATGCATCGGAACTTCTCTGGAAGGAATGGCCGATGCGTTCCCATTGTGACATCACACCAAATTTTTTGGGGCAAGCCAGGGATCGACATGAATTCTAAGTGTAGGCTGCTGGTGTTGTCATCACGAAATTTCATCAGTTCTTCGTTGTTCAGTTGTGCTTGTGCGACGTCATCGAAATCCAATGGTGAGGAGACGGTGGCACAGTCACGGGACAAGCTGTTGGTGATATCATTCTCCATCCCGGAAATGGTGCAAATGTCGGTCATGAACTGTGACACGTACTCCAACTGCTGGAGCTGACATGGTGAAAAGTTGTTATTGTTCTACCAGAAGGCAAATGTTATTGGTTTGTGATCCGTGAAGATTGTAAAGGGCCTGCCTTCTATCGACGATCGAAAGTATTTCACCACATTGTATAGAGCGAGCTGCTTGTTGTCGGAGGCGCTCCAGGACTGCTGCAATGCCAAGAGTTTCTTGGAGGAGAACCTGAGTGGTTGCCAGTTGCCATCGACGTGTTGTTGTAGAGTGGCACCTGTAGCGGTCTGGCTGGCGTCCACCACAATGGAGATTTTGGCGTCGTGTACGGGATGGGCGAGCAGCGAGGCACCGTTTTGATTTGATGAAACTGCGCTGCATGTCCTCCGTCCACGTCGCGGGATTCTTCCCTTTTTCTTTGGACCTTATTGGGCGGCAGTCAGGGGCTCAAACACCACAGCAGCGTTACGCAAATGCTGCCGGTAGAAATTAATCATCCTGAGGTAATGCTGCATGCCTTTGTGTGTCTCAGGGCGTGGCATTGTCATTACTACCTCGACTTTGTCTAGCAGAGGCGTGGATCCGGTAGTCATGATCAACTGACCCAGGAATACGCATTTCTGCGGGTTAATGACAATGCCTGCTTCACTAAGGTGCCTGAAGACGGTTATCAGGTGGCTGCGGTGGAGCTCGGGCATCTTCGAGAACATCAGGATGTCACATCCAGGTACGCGAAACAGCACAGGAAACCTTGTAGGACGCCGTCCATGAAACGCTGCCAGATCTGGGCAGCATTCCATAGGCCAAACGTCATGAACTTGCTCTCGAAGAGCCCGAACGGTTTGGTGATGGCCGTTTTTTCTATATCCTTGGGTGCCACCAGCATCTGTGTGTACACCTTTGCGCAGTCTACCTTGCTGAATACTGTCACGCCTGCCAGGGAGTAATTGTAGTCTTGCAGATGTGGCAATGGGTATCTGTGTGTCACTGTCCTTGCATTGAGTGCACGGTAGTTACCACATGTATGCCACGAATTGTCTTTTTTTTTTTGCACTAAATGCAGGGCAGACGACCACGGGCTGCAAGATGGGTGAACGATACCCTAACGTAACATTGTCTCAAACCCGGCCTTTGCGGCAGCTAACCGGTTGGGAGCGAGATGGCATGAGCGGCAAGAGACAGAAGGGCCGGGAGTTGTGACAATGTGGTGCACAGATGTGTGTTTGGTATCCTTTGGCACACCACACAGGCGAGTTAACGCAGGAAATGTATCCAGAATATCCGTAAATGGCCCAGAGCATGTGGCGGGTTTCACACTGCAAATTATGGCCTGTCTGTGTTGACCCACAATTTTCAATGTAGTCGTCGAGTCTGTCAACTGTCCACGGGCAACATCGGCGAGCAACTTGTTGTGTGCCAAGAAATCCGTGCCTAATATTGGCTCATTGACATCAGTGAGGGTGAACCTCCAGGCAAATGTACAGTGTAGTTCGAAGTCCACATCCTGATGGTTGGTGCCGTACATGTTGATTGGAATTGTTCGCAGAGTTTCCACCTTCCTCTTTTCATGCAGCAGGAACCTAGAAAAAATCGACAAGTCTGATCCACGTGGTCCGCGGTAAAATGTCGATATGGAGGAGCTGGGATATGTCCGTTTGACTCTGTCCTATAGCACGCACTGCCGGTCTCTCTCGTCCGTTGCTTGAGCACGCGCTTTTTAGCGCCGTTGCCAAAATCCTGTGTAACGGGAGTTTTGGCAAGACGCACTGGAGATTGCGTATAGGCGCTTCCTGGCGGCTTTGCCTCTGTCTACCGCTTCTCGGCGTGGCTGTCACAAGGCTATGAAGAACATACCCTATCGAGCACCAGTAGGGAGTTTCATGTATGCTCAGGAACAAGGCCAGATATAGCTTATTCAATAGGAATAGTCAGCCGTTTTGTAATAGTCCAGGAGTACCACACTGGCAAGCAGTCAAAAGAATCTTCAGGTATCTGAAAGGTACTAAGGATATGAAAATGTTATTTTCTAAAGAAGATTGGGCTTGAGTTTCCAAAGACAGAAAATCAACAACAGGATATTTGTTTAAATCTCAGGGAGCAGCGATATCATGGCAAAGTAAGAAACAGCCAACAGTAGCCTTATATACAACTGAGGCAAAATATATGGCTCTGACTTCAGCATGTAAGGAGGCCCTATGGTTTCAAAGTTAGAGAGTGAAATATCTCCAAGTCCCAAGAAGGAGCCTATCAAGCTACTATGTGACAACAGGGCAGCAATTGACTTAAGGAAGACTAGTGGTTACAAGAGTAGAACAAAACATGTAGATACAAGACAACATTTTATAAGGGAAAAATAGAATCAGTTCAAGTTAGAGTAATGCACATACCTTTAGATCAGATGCTGGCAGATATGATGACAAAATCGCTGAAAAAGACTCAGCATCATCCCCTTCTACGAGATTTTGGAATGCAGATGTAGTTTTATTTTGTGTTTGTATGTTTTTTTAAATTTTTTGTTACATGCATAATTCTAGTGGGGGCGTGAGAAAGGAGAATCTATGCCCCCTAAAAAACTCTTTTGCTTAATTATTTATGCTTCGTTATTATTATTATTCCTTGTCTGTTCATTAATGTGTGTGTGTGATATTGTTTTATTGTGCTGAGGTCGAGTAAATCGTTATCATAAAGAAGCGGCATGTTAAATTGTTTAAATTATTCTGCTTTTAAACACAAAATATTAATTTCTTTTGTTTGTAAACAAACTATTGTCTTCAACTCAGCCACCACATAATCACTCACGCCTTCTACAAACACACCTCTCCAGGAGACACCACCTTGACAAAGCGCTGTCCGCGCGGGTGGAGAGGCTTGCGCATCCGTGTGAAGCAGATGGCTATACCGAAGGTATAGAACCTACTGCCGGAAAGGCCTCAGCTGATGGATCTGACAAAGTGTGTCCCACAACATCCCATCTTCCTTATTCTCTCCCAGTCCTTTCCCAATTCCTTTCCCTACCCAAGGTGTGATGCGATCCATGCCGAGGGGTGCATGGCACATGGGTGGATATGTCTTGAACGGAGCCTCAGGGATACCGGGCGACCGCTCTGAGTAACTAGCCTTGCACCACGCGGGGTTATCGTGGAGTGGACCACATAAATCCACAAATCTCGTGGGACTAAGATGAACACAGAGAAAGAAAGTATTTTAAAAGAATCTGAGGGGCAATCTGAGACCTCAGATACTCAGTCATCGGGATCAGGACCGATGGATTGCACCCCTACTTCTGAATCAGGGTCTAGACCTGAGCAAGAGGTGGGAACTGTAACAGAGACGTTGGACCAGATTAGGATTAAGGCCTTGTCTAGAGGAGGAAACTTCTCAAGGAACAGAAGCAAAAGGAAGGAAAAGAATGGCTTCCTAAGCATAAGTGTAGGGAATCAAAAGGGCTTGAGCCCAAGACCCCCAAAAAGAAACTGCCTCAGGTCAAAGGGGATACACAGACCCCCTCGACATCAAAGACAAGTGGCAAGAAGATTAGGGAGGAATCTAAGACTCCCTCCTCTCTGGACAGGCGTGATCCTTAAAGGTTGAGGCAGGAAATAGGAAAACAGATCTATAGTACTGCAGTCTCAGTCTTTAGAATGGCGGTTGTCCAAGAAGGCTACCCACTGGTGAGCATCACCTCGCAGTAGGAGGAGCTCGTGCAGATGGCTCTCTTTGAAGAGATTGGGGGGGGGGGACGCTGGTCCAGGACCCAAATTCAGGAGGGTCTATCTAGATCGCGTTGCCCTCATTTTTGTCTGTGAGTTGGAGCACTCAGCAGTATGGCTTAAGGACAAGGTGCCCATGATATCCCCGTGGGAGGATGCGAAGCTGCTGGTCAAGACAGCGACCGAACTCCTGAAGACCGCAAAGGTATCAATATGGGTACCAAAGATCCATAAGGATGTCCCTCCAAAGACTCTGTTCGAGAAAATGAGGGTCCAGAACCCAAAAGTCTCGACAGAGGATTGGAAAATAATTAACCAAAATGTCGTTCCGGAAGAACGAACCCTGGTGGTGGAGGTCGGAGAGAAGTCCCTGAAGGCAATGTGAGAGCAAGGCCTGAAACTGTTTTTAGGATTCTCGCATGTTGCCGTCAGGGTAATCAAAGACCTTAAAGGCAATAATGGCAGCACGATGGGGACTAGAAGTGCTGCAGATAAACCTGCAGCACAGTAAAGGGGCCACTGCTGCCCTGAGCCGTCGCCTGGGGAGACATGAGGTGGACGTGGCCCTGATACAAGAACCCTATTTATACAAAGGGGGTGTATCGGGCCTCGGTGGTACTGGAGGTAAACTGATTTATGCTAGAAATCTAAAAAACTCCATTTATGTTAGAAATGGAATACCTTTCATACCAATGATGGATTTTTGTTCCAGGGACCTGGTGAGTATCAGGATGCAGCAACGTGAGGAAGGTATCACGAGGGAAATTGTTTTGGCCTCAGCATATCTTCCTTACGAAGACAGCTCTCCTCCTTCTTTGGAAGTAAGGAGACTGACAGAAGCCTGCCACCGGCAAGGTGACGAACTGTTGGTGGGATGTGATGCCAATGCCCACAATCTATCGTGGGGCAGCAAGGACACCAACAGTAGAGGTGAGCACCTTCTTGAATTTTTCCTATCTAACAACTTGGAGATCCTGAATAGGGGTGATGAACCTACACTCAGGAGTAGTAGAAGGGAAGAAGTAATTGACATAACTTTTGGTTCCATGATGATGGGAAGTTATGTCAAACAGTGGCATGTGGTCCTGGAGCCATCCTCATCAGATCACATGTATATTAAATTCCAGGTTGAAGTGGGAACCAGACAGACCATGGCCTATAGGAATCCCAGGAAAACGGACTGGGAGACATTTAGGAGAGACCTTGACTTCAGCCTATTGGAAATTAAAACTTCGATAAGGAACCCAGCAGAGTTTGAGGAAGTAGCAGAGGCCGTAACCTCTGCTATAGTGACCCTTATCAATTACAACCTTGCCATCAGACGGGCAAAGGAGGCATCCTGGAAGGTATTCTGTGAGGAAGTGGAGGGCATGGCTGCTCAAGTGAGACTTCATAAAATCCTCACTAGGGTACCAACTAATCCAGGAGGAACATTGAGGAAGGAGGATGGGGAGTATTCAAAGACAGCACATGAAACGCTGGAACTGCTCCTCAAGACTCACTTTCCTCAATATACTCTGGGGGATAACTCAGACCAGAATGTGATTCCTGAGAGACAATGGTTCTCAGGTATTCGCAAAGAGGACTGGGCTCTGGCCAAGGAGTGTGTCGATTTCAGTAAGGTCCAATGGGCGGTGGGAACATTTCAACTGTTCAAGTCACCTCACCCCGATGGAATCTTTCCAGCTCTCCTGCAACAAGCGGGAGAAAATCTTATTAGATTCCTATGCAGGTTATTCAGTTTTAGCCTAGCAGCAGGAATCATTCCCAATGCTTGGAGAGCAGTGAAAATTGTCTTCATTCCAAAACCAGGGAGAATTGATCATAGCAAGGCCAAGGATATGAAACCAATCAGCCTGTCCTCCTTCATTGTTAAGACATTGGAAAAGCTGGTTAATGTGCATGTTGAAGAAAGGAGGTTCAGTAGGGCCCCTCTTCATTCAAAACAATATGCATATCAGTCAGGTAAATCATGTGAGACAGCTCTCCACCAACTCGTTGGGAAGGTGGAGAAAGCACTACACTTTCAGGAAATAGTCCTCTGTACCTTCCTGGACATTGAGGGGGCTTTTAACAATACGACCTTCGATTCCATGGTTAGGGCAGCAGAGGTGCATTACCTAGGGACCACTATATGTAGGTGGACTAGAGCCATGCTCAGTGGAAGAAAGGTAGAGGCTACCATGATGGATGAAAAAATGGTAATCAACACCACTAGGGGTGGCCCGCAAGAAGGAGTTCTTTCCCCTTTATTGTGGAATCTAGTGGTGAATGATCTCATTGGAGAATTAAACTCTAGGCAGTACGTTTGCCAAGGATACGCAGATGATCTTGTCATATTAATACTTCTCAAATTTGCTGACACAGTGAAGAATATGGCACAAGGTGCTTTGGACATTGTGCAAGACTGGTACAGAAAACAGGATCTGGGGGTTAGTCCTAAGAAGACTGTTGTTGTACCATTCACAAGGAAACATATCCAACACTCAAGTTGGAATCTAAAGCTTTTCAATGAAGAGCTACCTGTGAAGGGGACAGTGAAATATCTAGGGGTTACCCTAGATGAGAAACTGACATGGACCCCTCACATCAGGAATATTTGCTCCAAGGCAAAAGGTATTCTTGTGAGTACCAGGAGAGCTTGTGGCAAAAATTGGGGCCTGAGCCCCAAGAGTATGCACTGGATATACACCACAGTGATTTGACCCAGGATCACCTATGGGGCGGTCGTGTGGTGGAAGAAGGTACAACAGCAGGTTGCTGCTAAGGAGCTTAGTAAGGTGCAGAGATTAGCCTACTTAGCCATAACAGGCGGAATTAGCAGCACAGCAACTGCTGGGATGGAAACAATGCTGGATATGCCCCCATTACACCTTTGGGTCAAGATGGAGGTGGCAGCTGGTGCATACAGACTCAAATCTGTCAACAACTGGAACTCTTTGTGATATCCAGAATCACACACTAAAATAGTGAGTGAGGTAAATACAGGAAAGGTTGGGGAAATGCCAGCCGCCTATATTATAATCCCATACTGCTTCGACAAGCCTTTCAATATAACAATTGGAGTTAGGGAGCAGTGGGAGAAAATAGTTCGACACTGAATGGGGGATATTGTCTGGTTCACTGACGGGTTGAAATCACACCAAGGCATTGCGGCCGGGGTATACGGGGTGCAGCCAAGACTGGAGGGCGTCATCTCTCTAGGAAAACTGGCCTCAGTATTCCAGGCCGAAATCACTGCCATCAGGGCGTGTGTGGAGGAGAATTTGTGTAGGTGCTACAAAGATTGTAGCATCTATATCTATTCAGACAGCTAGGCAGCCCTGAGATCACTGGCAGCTCCTACAACAAGGTCTAAAATTGTTGCAGAATGTCACAGGGTTCTCGTGGAGCTAGGGGAAAGCAATAGAGTAAACCTATTGTGGGCCCCTGGCCACTCGGGGATCAGTGGCAACGAACATGCCGATAGATTAGCCAGGATGCGGGCAGAGACTCCATTTATTGGACTGGAACCTGTCCTGACAATCACCAAGGCAATGATCAAATTGGAGCTACGTAACTGGCTCAGAAGACAGCACGTAGAATATTGGACCAAAGTCCATCAACAAAAACATGGCAAGGTAATGATGCCAAAGCCATGTTTTAAAAGAAGCTCTGCAATCCTGGGTCTGAACAGGAGAGAGATTAGACTCATTGTTGGATTGCTGACAGGCCATGGGACTTTCAAAAAAACACCTACATACAATGGGAATAACAGAAGAGGACCCTAAATGTAGGATCTGTGATGATGGTGATGAAACTGCATCACATCTAATCTTCGAATGCATTGCATTGGAGAGTAAAAGGCACAGAACATTTGGGACAACAAGACCCGAAGAAATTGTGTCTAATACAGAACTGGTAAAGGGACTCCTTTCACTGTTCAAGGGCATTGGTTGGCTTTACTAGACATGCAGGGTGTGATACCGCACAATAAACTTAGTTTCGGTGTGGGCAGTGGCGGGTTGGACCAACACTGTTTTGGCTTCCCTGAAAAAATCAGATCAAATCAATCTACAAACACGCACACACCTCAAAACTACCACGCTGCGATGAAGTCACGTGTCAAAGCTGACCAGAGGTATTCTGGTGAGCCATCTTCAGTTGCCTATGACTGTATGCCAAAAGTTTATAAATAGTGTTTCAGCTGTGTGTGACTGAAATGTGTTACCAGTAACATGATTATGAACTACTGGTGTAAGTACACAGTATTAGGTTGCAGTGTCTACTATTGTAAGTGACCACACAGTATCTAGCATGTGGTTCTGCTGTTGATAAATGTCAGTTAACAAGACAAGTAACGAGATTATCGTGATAAACCTTGAATAAGGTGAAAGATAGATCTTTAACCAGACTGCAATCAAATACTATTTTATTCCAGACATGGGTTAAATTTTACTTATTGTTTTGGTGGCCTCACATTATGATGTTGGTAATCATTACAATCATGTGACAGTCTGATGTTTGTCATGAAATCGTTTTACAGGTGCAATTACTTTTCCTGAGCAAACAAAGGTACGTACAAGAACCTGCCTACCATAGAACATGCATAGCATTGTTTCTTTCTTCTTCTTTTTTTCCTGTTGCAGCTAATCAGATATCTCTGGATTGGGTTGCTTACTATCCTCATTGTAAAGTTGGATTCCAACCTGGCCGTTATATTATTGTGTTTAGCATCCCCTTAAAGTTTGTGTCATACAACTGACAGCAAATATGGCTTCATGTGTCACATAACAAATTCAGGGCGCCCTGAGGAATCAGGGAATCTTTTCCAAGGTGAATCAACCTACCTAGTCAAAATAGCACAAAAACATTTCAGTCAAGTGCACTACAATGGCATATGGAAATTAAACAAGGAATGTTAAATGAATTCCATATGGCAACTATACAGGTGTTAACATGTCATTCTAAACTAAAATTGTTCATCCATAATTGTAATCATACAAACCATAGCTTAATACCCTTAATGATTTAAAAACAAATGCTCTGTTCATAAAAGCAAATATATTCTGATAAGGTGTTACATTTACTGTACACTTAAGACAGTGAGATACAGAAATATCAATAATTCGTTCATCTAGTTGTGTGGGCCACATTTGCGATGTCTTGCGAAACATTGTGATGCTCGTTCTGTTGATGGGCTCTGTGATACTATGTCCTTAAATTCAAAATTGAAAGATGTATTAACACTGTTTGTAATTTACACCAAGTGCCATACTGCTCTATTAGGTAATTTGAATGAGACAATTCAGGTTGAAATTGGTGCTGTAATATATGGAAACTACCCAGATGATTTTAGCTGATTATGCCCAACTACTAACATTCCACAACAACATCGTGTAAGGAAATATAATCCAGCTAAATAATTTCCTATAATAATTAACAACAAAATATGAGTAAAATTTTACCAACCATTCCGGTGACCTCGTGTCATTATCTTGGGAACATCATCAACACAGTAGAAGATCTTTGCCAAGATGTTATTATAAATCCACATAGAATGATTTGATTGGTTTTTCATATGAAGAAAGTAAATAATGCAGTTCCTGCTCTATGGTTGGAAGGTTCTTGTATGTACCCTTGTCTCCTCAGGAAAAATAATTCCCCTCGTAAAACGAAGATTTCGTGACAAAACATTTGTGTTGTCATATGACTGGCTAATGTCATCACATGACTGCCAACATTATCGCTCTAGGCTGTAAATAATGATAAATAAAATTTAACCCAAAGTATGTAGTGGAGCTGCATGAATGGAAAACAAAGTGATGTCATTCAAGTATTAAACAAACATTTTACTGATGAAATAAAAAAAAGCAACTAAGAACTGAAGAATAATTATAGTAATAAAATGTTACATTTATTTGAAAATTACCAGTTACATTCTGCATTGCTTATTGGGTGAAAAGAATAGTGATTATTCCTCTAATCTACAGTAGGTGCAACCAGTTTCTCTACAATTTGGTCCTTTTCCACTAATCATTTAGCTTCCTTTGATGGAAATGGAAATATATTTTCAACGATATTAATTTCTGGTTTATGAGTACACAATTTAAATCCACAATGCTAGCAATTTCCAGCTGAGTTTCACACTCTACATTATTCAACAGTTTGGAGCAACAGTAGGCAACTCATAAGCAGTGTCTCATAGAAATCTTCAACTGAGGTAAGTTCCCTGTCACGTTTTGCATGTAACTTTCTCAATCTCTCTCTCTCAAGATATAACAGGGGTTCATGTATGTAAAACATTTGCAACATTGCTTCATTTCATTTTTATTGGTCCATTTGATTCGTTACATACCTATTTATTACGCTGAATAAAGGACAAGTCAAAGTTGAGGAAAGAGCAGGACACAGAGAGAGAATAGGGCAACATTTATGTCAGATAACAATCATAAAATTCAAGTAACAAAAAATACAATTTGAATCTAACAATAGTCAGTGGCGTATCCAGTGGGGGGGGGAGGGGGACTGTCGGGCTGCAGCCCCCCCCCCCAGACCCTCCTCGAACCCCCGCAGACCATGCTGTAGCCCCCTCCAGACCCTCCTCGAAAAGGGATCAATCCTCCCAATATGAGTAAAGGCGCAATACTGTACGGTGATCTTTTTTTGGAAATCACATCAGCTCGGATTGACCTCTGCCCGCACCAGACCACGATCCTGGATATACTACTGACAATAATTACATATTTTTTATTTTGTTTTTATCGGTGAAATATGTTTTTTAATGTTGTTTACAATTCTAAAAAAGGTAAAGCAGTCAATAATCCGAAGATTGGTTCGAACACCCCAGTGCTTTACTAGTCATGGTCCTGTTTGGAGGTGGTATGCCGTTGCCTTCTTCTGAGCTTCTGAATCGCAGTGCTACTCACTGTTCTTCATATGAGCAATAGTGCCAGATGTGAAAGAAGTAGAAAGTGACAGATAAAAGTCTTAGGACCAGGCGGGGATCAAACCCGTGACCTTTGGATTTGTAGTCTGGCACTCTACCACTGCAAAACCGAGGACTTCTATTTTTTAAGATTTAAAAATTCTTTTACAGACTAAAACACTGTTCAAGATAAATGATTAAACACATTTCAGTGTCGCAGCAATTTTAAATCACTAGGTAGGATGTTATATATTTAATCTGTTATCTGTGACACACTTTTTTGATACAATGCTGTCCTGCAATGAGACTTGTGGATACCATTAATGTTCCTTGTGTTGAAGATGTGTATATGTTTATTCTGTCGAAGATGTCCAGTTCAGTTTAAAAGATACTTCTTTGCAAGCAGATACATTCATATATGTAAAGCCTTGGTAGACTCATTATTGGCAGCTTCTTCCAGTTTCTTTAGATTGTAGATAGCCCTGAGTGATCTTCTCTGCATCCTAAACATTTCTATGCTAGTCGCCGAATTTCTCCAGATTATCCCGTATCAGAGTACTGCATGGACGTATGCATATTATACCTCAAAGGCGTACATAAAGGGGCAGGGTGCCTGCCCCCCCCCCCAAATAATGAATATAAGGAAAAATAGGTAAA
The DNA here is from genome assembly GCA_026315105.1 of Locusta migratoria. Classification (NCBI taxonomy): domain Eukaryota; kingdom Metazoa; phylum Arthropoda; class Insecta; order Orthoptera; family Acrididae; genus Locusta; species Locusta migratoria. The sequence goes on from CM048752.1 coordinate 81,881,841, forward strand.
TATAAATGTGGCATCTGTTTCGAAAGAACAGACGTCATTTCTGATGCTGCAGTTGTTATTCTTTCATATTCATGGAATATATGACATCAACTGTGAATGGGCAAAGCTGAAAATATATACCCAGCCGGGATTCGAACCCGGGTCTCCCACTTTCTCGGCACTTGCACTGACCACTACACCACTGAGGGGACAGCTGAGAATTTGTATCTGACAGGAGGCGTGCTTAGGTAGTCCTTGCAGGTGCGGTGATCACTGTGTCCCCAGTGGTGTAGGGGTCAGCGCAACTGTCTAGAAAGCGGGAGACCCGGGTTCGAATCCCTGCTGGGTTCATATTTTCAGCTTTGCCCATTCGCAGTTGATGTCACATATTCCGTGAATATGGAAAAATAGGTATATCTTTTATTTAATATCAACATTAAAGACGCTTGGTCTCAGTACAGTAAAAGGAGCTTTAGTACAAATTATCCACTGTATATGGGCAGCAAAACTGATACAAAATGTCATGGGTTATCTACTTAAAATTACTTATCTTTACATTAATCTTGATCCCCCATAACAACTAGGTAAAACAAAGTACCGTATATGCTACATTAGCTACTGGTACACCTGAATGATTGACTTGCTTGCACTTTTTCTTAACACACAATGAGTTTAGCAATGTTTTGAAAGATTTTTTCAAGTTCTAATAATGGAAGCTCCATGTTGGCGTTAAACAATATAATAAGCAGAGTATACAACTCACCGCAAAGGCGTAACGACAAGCTGCCGATAGACATATAAAAAGACACACACTTAACCTATCGGCCATGGCCTTCTTCAGAATATAGAACACTCACACAATCACACTTCACAGTCACATAACTGTCATCTCTGACTGCTGCAGTGCGAATCACGCTCTGTGGTCAGGAAATAGGGGACGGGGTGACAGGACGGTTGCATCATGATGGTAGAGATGGGTATAGCCTAACAGAGTACGTACGTATTACATGGGTGAAACAAGATACAGATTAGGAATGAAGTGGGGAGGTGTGTGAGTGGAGGAAAGCATATCCAAAATCAAACACATACACACAGCACACAAGTAGGAGAGAGTTGTAGGATAAAGGGGATAGGAACTGTGGAGCATGGAAAAAAAAGGAGTTACCATAGGTTCTGGCCTGGATAATTTTGGGGATGGTGAATGTGATGTATGGATAACGCCCATCTGTGCAGGTCGGAAAAGCTGGTGGTGGGTGAGAGGATCCAGGAGGCCCAGGTCGTGAAGCAGCCATTGAAACCAAGCATATGCTGTGCCACAGGGTGGTCTGACTTGTTTTTGCTACAGTTTGGCAGTGTAACAAGAACTGTTTATTAATTATCATGGACTATACTTCCTCAGGATGGCACGGACCCTATAAGGCAGAACAATACAAAGAATATTGTATTAATAATAATATGTAGATTGTGAACAACTCACCGTAAAGACGAATGCTGAGCAGACACAAACAAAAGACACACAAACACACACAATTCTATATTTTCGGCCGTAGCCTTCCTCAGAAAGAGAACAGTCAGGCACACACATCCAAACAAGTCAGTCATCTCTGGCTGCCCAACACAGTCTGACAACATGGCAAGCGGAAGTGCTGGGAGGGGGAAGGAGCGGAGGAGGAAGGGAAGTGGAGAGGGAAAATAAGTGTGGGGATACAACAAGCAGAGGTGAAGTCAGGTGGAAAATGAGATGCAGTATGAAAAAGGGCGTGTGTGTGTGTGTATGTGTGTGTGTGTGTGTGTGTGTGTGTGTGTGTGTGTGTGTGTGTGAGGTTGAAGCCAGGATGGTTGCACAACCGTAGGATGTACTGTAGGGATAACTCCCATCTTCCCAGTTCAGAAAAGCTGGTGGAGGGGGGGGGGGAGGATCCAGATGGCTCAGGTTGGGTGGTGAAGCAGCTGTTAAAGTTCAAGGTGGTGTGCTCCGCTGCATGCTGCACCACAGGATAGTCTGCATTGCTCTTGGCCACAGTTTGATGGTGGACATTCATCCTGATGGAGAGCCAGTTAGTTATCATTCCAATGTAGAATGCAGAGCAGTGATTGAAGCACAGTTGGTAAATTACGTAGCTGCTTTCACAGGTGGCCCGGCCTCTGATAGGGTAGGACAAGCCTGTGACGGGACTGAAATAGGAAGTGCTGTGTGAGTGAATTGGGTAGGTTTTGCATCGGGGTCTTACACAGGGATATAATCCCTGTGTAAGCGGTTGACATTAGGAGTGGCATAGGGATGGACTAGGTTGTTGCGGAAATTGCGTGGGCAATGGAACACCACTTTAGGATGCCTTGGGAGGATCTTAGGTAGAATGTCTCTCATTCCAGGGCATGTTGACAGATATTCGAAGCCCTGACGTAGGATATGGTTCAGTTGTTCCAGTCCAGGATAGTATTGGGTGACAAGGGGCACTCCTTTGTGGCTGGTTAGTAGGGTTGAAGGGAGGACTGTTGGTGTGTGAAGACATGACACAGGAAATCTGTTTATGGACTAGGTCTGGTGGGTAATTTCTGCCTGTGAAGGCCTTTGTGAGGCTTTTGGCATACTGGTTAAGGGAGTTCTCATCACTGCAGATACGCCTTCCACGGGTGGCGAGGCTATATGGGAGGGACTTTTTATGTTGACAGGATGGCAGCTATCAAAGTGAAGGTACTGTTGAGAGTTGGTGGGTTTGATATGGACAGAGGTGCAGATGGACCCGTCAGAGAGACGCAGATTAACATCCTGGAAGGTGACATCTCAGGTTGAGAGGGACCAAGTGAAACGGATGGGTGAGAAAGAGTAGAGGTTGTTGAAGAATGAGGATAGGGTGTCCTGGCCTTTAGTCCAGATCATGAAAATGCCATGAATGAACCTGAACCAGACCAATGGTTTGTGGATTTGGGAGGCTAGGAAGGTTTTCTTTAGAAAGCCCATGAACACAGTGGCATAGGAAGATGCCACACGGGTGCCCATGGTAGTGCCGCAGATCTGTTTGTATACTTTTCCCTTAAAGGAAAAGTAGTTGTTTGTTAGGATGTAGTTGGCAAGGGCTATGAGAAAGGAGGTATTGGGCTTGGAGTCTGAAGGACGTTGGAAAAGGTAGTGCTCGAGTGCAGCAAGACTATGGGTGTGAGGGATATTTGTGTACAGGGAGGTGGCGCCAACAGTGACGAGTAAGGGTCCAGGAGGTAGACGAGTGGGGATGGTGGAGAGTCGGTGAAGGAAGTGTTTGGTATCTTTGATATGGGAGGGTAGATTCCAGATAGTAGGTTGGAGGTGTTGATTAATGATGGCAGAGATTCTTTCAGTGGGAACACAGTAACCAACCACTTGCCATTTAGTCAGACTGTTTTGGGCAGCCAGAGATGGCTGATGTGTGTAGATGAGTGTGCCTGAGTGACTGTGTGGATGAGTGTTCTATTTCTGAGGTAGGCCGCAGCCAAAAATTTAGAATTGTGTGTCTTTTATTTATGTCTGTCGGTGACTAAACATTCGTCTTTATGGTGTGTTGTTCCCTATCTACATATTATTATTAACATTCCTTACTGGACCTTCCATTGTTGTTAAAGAATAATATATATATTACATCTCCCTTTCTCAACAAAAATTATAAATTGAGAACACTAACAGAAATTAACATGACTTCATACGTGTAATCTGTCTGGTTTATTACAACTCTGCCAAATCTTGATCATTTGACAGTTGTGGATCTTCACACTTATTTACAATTTGGTCTGTCATTTCAGTTCCTTCTGATATAATTTCATCATGTCTTTCTTGTGAAAGTTCTTGTTGACTTTCTTCTAGAGAAATATCTTTGTGTTTTCTAGTTTAAGTTCTTTGAATTTCTTCCAGGACAACAATTACTTCAGGTTTATGTAGATTTTGAATGTCAATCTGCGTAAATTTGTTGCTGGTATCTTACATATGTTAATTGTTGGCTAACTCTGTCAGGTTTGTAAAGGCTGTTGCCAGAGAGCTTCTGTTGGTTAAGTGATCCTAACTATTTCTCTGTGTGTTACTATAATTTAGAATTGCTAAGTATATCTTTGATATACTCATCTCTGAGGAGAATTTCCATCATTAATTAAGTATATCTTTCTTTATCTGCTGAATATTTTGAGAGTAAATGCTTGGCAATTTGTACTTTATGTTTAGCAAGTCCATTGCTTCTAGGAAATCTGGGACATCAATTTTGATACTGAATAGTGTACACCTTTAACAATGATTGCAGCACAGTTGGTAAATTAATGGCTGCTTTCACAGGTGGCCTGAGCTTTGATAGTGTAGTATAAGCCTGTGACAGGGCTGAAATAGGAACAACTGGGTGTGTGGATTCGACAGGTCTTGCAGCAGGGTCATGTACAAGGATGTGATCCCTGCGGCCGTGGGTTGGATTTCGAGGTGGCATAGGGATGGACTAGAATGTTATGGGGGTTGGGAGGGCAACAGAACACCACTTTAGGAGGCGTGAGAAGGATCTTGGGCACGAAGTCTATTTCTGGGCATGAGGACAGAAATTCAAAACCTTGGTGAAGGATGCAATTTAGTTGTTTGTGTCCAGAGTGGTACTGGGTAACAAGGGGAGTGCTTTTTGGTGGATGGTTTTACTGGTGCTAGAGGGAGGATTTGGGGTGTTTTGGGATATGGCACAGGAGTTATGTTTGTGGACTAGCTCTGTGGGGTAGTTTCAGTCAGTGAATGCTTTTGTGAGGCCTTCAACATATTGAGAAAGTGAGTTCTTGTCACTGCACATACTCTGCCCATGGGTGGCCAGGCTGTGAGGGAGGGACTTTTTGATGTGGTAACAATGGCTACTGTCAAATTGTAGGTACTGTTGGTGGTTGTTAGGTTTAATATGAACAGCAGTGTGAATGGAGCCATCAGTGAGGTCGAGGTTGACATCCAGGAGTGTGGCATGGTAGGTTGAGGAAGATCAGGTGAAGTTGATGGGGAGGAGTTGAGGTCTGGAGAAAGGAGGATAGGGTGAATTGGCTCCGAGTCCAGAACATGGAAAAATCGTCAATAAACCTGAAACAGACATTTGGGGTTTTGGGATGCTAGGAAGGAACACATCCTACATCCTGTTACTACAATGCTGCTTAAATCAAGGAATCCATCCCAATGGTCTAACCATAAAAATTAAATTATCTGGATCTCACCTCACCTTTCACAGTGACTGCACTTTTTCAGATTCCACCTATCCTTATCCCCCACAAACCTAGTCCTACAAAATCATCTCTCCATGGCTCAAATTCATTAGTTACCTCCACTGCCTCCGCAAGATACTGTTATTGTGGAACCAAAACTACATACATGCCATCTCGTAGTTCGAATTCATTGCTCTCCAGCAACTGGAGGAGCACTTCAAAGACCACTTCCTCAAGTTGTCCTGCCTGCTGAATCATATTGCCGCCTTGGAACACCAATATTCAATCTTTATCTTTCCCAAAGTGAACTACTCATAGCATCTAGACTTACTTAACTTACTTCTTGAACTTACCACATCCCTACCAACACTCCGCAACATCCAATGCCAAAACAACTCCAAAAATATATGGTTAAACTGTCCACAAAAAATCTCAACTCCACAGAAGTTTCCATTCTATCCAAATGTCTTATCTTCAGCTCTACATCACAATTCAATCATGATGGATTTGTCAAAGACCTACTCTCCTTTTCCCAATCCTACAATAGAAACACTAATTTTGCCAACAATTCCTTTTACCACAGCCAACCTAATCCCAACACTGAACCCTGTCTCTCCCAGTTCATACCACAATCCAACAGAGATCCCTCTGCACTCCAACCTCAACACCCTCTGTTTAACCTCTAAGAATTTCTCACCTCCATCTTGGCCTCACCATCTTCAGCCAAGTCCGTTCCTTATTACTCAAACCTGTTAGCAGAAGAAAGGAGAGCCATCCACAACCTCAAAACCAACCCCGATATAATCATCCTCCCTGTAGATAAAGCTTCCACCACTGTAGTAATGAACCACAGTGACCACCTAGCAGTAGGGCTCTGCCAGCTCTCTGACTCTTCCACCATCAAGGTGTGAAGGAATGACCACCAAAAAGTCCAACAAGATCTCCAATCCCTGTTCAAATCATACGGCCCATCCCTGAAAATCTCTCTCCTGGATTCATCTCCCTCCTCACCTTAACAGCACCCCCACACACCCACTTTCTACATGCTCCTCAAAATCCACAAACTAAATAATCCTAGATGCCCCATTGTGATTGGTTACTGTGACTCTAACAAAAGAATTTCAACCTTGTTGACCAACACCTCCAACCAATTATCCAAAATCTATCCTCCCATATCAAGAATACCAAACACTTCTTTCACTGACTCACCACCATCTCCACACCTTTACAACCTTGTCACATTGGATGCCACCTCTTTATACGCCAACATCCCATATGCTCATGGTCTTGCCATTCTTGAACACTGCCTCCGACAATGCCCCTCTGAATTAAAGCCCAGTACCTCATCCCTCATAACCCTCACCAACCATTTTGGCTTTGAGGGAAATTTTACCATCAAATCTGTGACATAGCCATGGACACCTGCATGGCACCCTCCAATGACAACCAGTTTATGGGCTGTCTGTAGGAATCCTTCCTAGTATCCCCAAACCTCTGGCTTGGTTCAGATTTATTGATGATATTTTCTGATCTGGGCTCAGGGCCAGGACAGCCTGTCGTCTTCCTTCTAAACCTCAACTCCTCCCCCAACCACTTCACCTTGTATTCCTCAATCCACTACACCATGTCAACCTCCACCTCATTTATGGCTCCATCTGCACTTCTATCCATATTAAACCTACCAATCACTAACAATACCTACACTTTGACAGTAGCCATCCCTTCCACATCAAAAAGTACCTCACTCAGGGCATGGGAATCCATGGACAGAGTATTTGCAGTGACAAGAACTCACTTTCTCAATATGGTGAAGGTATCACAAAACCTTCATAGAGGGAAACTACCCCACAGACCAAATCCACAAACATGATTCCTGTGCCATATCCCAAAACACCCCGAATACTCCCTCTACCAGTAGTACCATCCACAAAAGAGCACTCCCCTTGTCATCCAGTGTGACATTACAAAACCGTTTGGAGTGCAAAGTGCGCTGGTTTGACAGCGGAGAGCTTCAAAAGTTGTGCTGAATGAAGAGGCAAACAGATGCTGCTAGGTGGTGGGGCATCCAGCTCCACTTTGGTGGGCCGCGTGCAAATGAAAAGCCCGCTCACAGAGGTGACGTTGTGTCCAACTGCCAATCTTCCCTCTGAAAAACTGCATTGTCTTTAATTTTAGATACTACTCTGACACTATTAGAGTTACAGAGTAGCACATAGTAACCAATGAGAGAGGAGAACAACACAATTCAGATGATGTGTTCATATCATTTATAATAATTGTATACCAAAAGTTATTCAGAAAACTAATATTTATTCACTTGGAAAAATCCAGAGGCTAAACTAATTGAACTACAGTAATGAGCAAGGGCTCAAAGGAAAGGTCTCATCAAGATGCAAAGTTTGGTATAACCATATTATCTGCAACATTTATTTTGCGCTTAATAATAACGCACTTTTAAGGAGGAACAATAGTTATTTGTTAATAACAATTAATACACAGACAGCAAGGCAGTGATAAGTTGCAGGTGTTGTAAACACACATTATGACCTGTTTACAATATATTATTTTTGTTTTTTATTTTAATATATTGTCTTTGTGTAAACTAAATTGTTTATCGACTGTAATTTTTTTTAAATTTATGAGCACGGTAATTCGGAACAGTGCAATGGAAAGAGGCCTGGAAAGTTTACCTGAAAAACACTTTACCTAAGTGATTACTTAAATATTCATTGTGCAACAACCGAAAGACTTATTTGTCAAGCTGAAGGTACTCGTTTGTTTAAACTTAAGATTTTGGGGTTATTATTAATGTCAGAAATTAAAGTAAAGTATGCATTTGCATTAGAATCTTAGCGTGCATTTAACAATGCCATCATATCAACATTTAAATCATTATGTTGGTTCAGGTGGTCTTGGGTTAATGTGCTCGACTGGAAACTGAATGGTCACTGGTTGAAACCTCATCCAACATTGGAATTTTTTTCAGTCTGCATTTTAACCCATCCTTCACCTCTCAACGATGTGAGGAGTTCCCAGAAATGACATGTGGTTCAGATTCCACATCAACCTGTAGGTCCCTTTTCCTGGTTGAATAATTGGGGTAAGCTATGGACACACAACTCGCCAAAGTGGCGTCCAATTGAAAGACTCGCACCAGGCCAATGAGCCACACGAAATTATTTTTATTATTATTATTCAATCATTATTTTAAAAGTTTTGTACCCTACTAGGGGTGCCACTGAACCTCATTAGGGGGATGTATTACTGGGAATACTCTACATATTGTATATAAGGGGGTTCCGAGAGTGCCCCAGGAGCAGTCGACGGCAGTTCAGTCTTGATGGCAGACGTGTGGTGTGAGTGCAGTGAAATCGAGTGAGACGATAGGTGATGAACATAGCCACAGAATCCGCCACACTGGACTTTTATTTTGAACAGTAGTTGGAACTCATAATTTATTCATTGCTTTCTAACTCCGGTTTACGGACAGAACAATGAACCTTAATAGCAATCATTTTAGGAACATTATCCAAATGATTAAATATTTCCAGAATGAAACTTTCAGCCTGCAGCGGACTGTGAGCTGATATGAAACTTCCTGGCAAATTAAAATTGTGTACCCGAACGGGGTCACGAACCTGGGACCTTTGCCTTTCACGGGCAAGTTGTCCACCGCTTAGCTACCCTGACATGACCCACAGCCCCTTCACACAACTTCAATTCTGCCAGTACCTCGCCTCCTACTTTCCAAACTTCACAGAAGTTCTCCTGCAAAACTTGCATATCCTGCAAGAAAGGATATGGTGGAGACATGGATTAGGCACAGCCTAAGTGATGTTTCCAGAATGATGCTTTCACTCTGCAGTGGAATGCGCACTCCACCATATCCTTTCTTCCAGGTGCGCTAGTCTTGCAAGTTTTGCAGGAGAACTTCTGTGAAGTTTGGAAAGTAGGAGGCGAGGTACTGGCAGAATTGAAGTTGTGGGGCAGGACCGTGAGTCATGTCGGGATAGCTCAGTGCTTGCCCGCGAAAGGCAAAGGTCCCAGGATCGAGGCCCAGTTCTGGCACACAATTTTAATCTGCCAGGAAGTTTGATTAAATATTCATATTGCTATTTTGTTGGAGTCTAACGAATTTAATGGTTCTTGCCAGAAGTAATCATTCAATAGGCAATAAACAATTTTAGTAAAACTGCAAACCTCATGTTGTAGCCAGTTATTGTAGATGTTGCCCTGGTTAAACATCCCATAACTTTGAAATTGAAAGTTTGACAAATAAATTTATATATGTATGGACAGCAATGAGCCTAAGTAGCAGGAATAACTCATCCCCTAAGATGAAGTTAGTTTAAGGGACTTTACAGTTACGCCAGTACCCCCTGGACTCAAACAACTAAATTGTATCCTTCGCCAAGGTTTTGAATTTCTATTCTCATGCGCAGAAATGAGAGACATCGTGCCCAAGATCCTTCCCACACTTCCTAAAAGTGGGAAGCCCTCCCAACCCTCATAACATCCTACTCCATCTCTATGCCACCTAGAAAAACCCAGCCCACGGCCACAGGGATCATATCGTTGTGCGAGGCCCCGCAGCAAGACATGTCCAATACACCCACCAAGTACTTCCTATTCCAGTCTCGTCACAGGCTTATCCTACCCAAACAGAGCCCGGTCCACCTGTGAAAGCAACCGTGTATTTTACCAACTGTGCTGCAATCACTGTGCAGCTTTCTATACTGACATGACCACTAACCAGTTAGCCACTAGGATGATTGGCCACTGCCAAACTGTGGCCAAACACAAGGTGGACCACTCTATGGTACAGCATGCAGTGGAGCAATAAGCTTGATTTCAGTGGCTACTTTACAACTGGGCCATCTGAATTCCCACGCATCAGCAGCTTGTAAACTGTCCTTATTATACTGTTTTCAAATTAGTATTTTTTAAACCGAATTGGACATCTTTGACAAAATAAGCATGTAAACATGCACAACACAAGGAACATGAAAATATCCATAAGTCTAATTGCAGAACAGTATTGTATCAAAAAATTGTGTCACAGATAACAGTTCAACTATATAGCAAACTAACTAGTGATTTAAAGTTGCAGCAACAGGTCGTTTATAGGATGTGATTCCACCTGTCGGCTTTGACCCATCGTATCAGCGTGTTATCAATATGTGTGAGGTCATCGCTACACAGCAGTTTTGAAAGCTTGTATTTTTGCAGTTGGCTTGAGTAATTATGTGGTGGCTGAGTTACAGACAATAGTTTGTTTACTAGCAGAACATAGATTATAGATTAAGATAGTGTGTTTAAAAAGTGATCTGTAGCTTCAGTCCGATAGTGAGGTATGGGTTAACACAGTGGCAGACTAAGTCTGTTGGAGGTCTGTGGTGGTGGGAAAACAAAATGATTCAACTTGAAAATACAACTATTACCATAAATAAGTAACTTTTGAGTTTTGGTGGCTCTCCAGGACAAGAGGCAGGAATTTGTAGACTGTGACCAGTGATCGATTGTATATTCTGCTGTTGTAATCTGTAATTTCTGAGTTAACCACAGATTATAAATTATGTACAAAACATAAGTCTTAAGATATATTCTGTATACGGATTCTCCGATAGATGGAATCGAGTTGTAAAATAATGCTGTTCAAACATTTGTTATTGGACAGTGTTATATTCTGTAAATGAATTTTTACAGCATAGAAAATAGAATTGCAAACAACTGTAAAGGGCATTTTTCACTTATAAAAACAATTAATATGTAATTATTGTAAAATTAAAATTTTATTGTTTTTGTTACTTGTACTTTATGGTTGTTATCTGACATAAATATTGTTCTGTTCTATCTCTGTCCTGCTCTTTCCTCAACTTTAACTTGTTCTATATCAGAGTACTAATTAAGTGTGTAATGAATCAAATCGGCAAATAAAAATGAAATGAAACCACGTTATAAATGTTATACATACATGGTGCACCTCTGTTATGTATTGAGGAGGAGTGAGAAAGGCACATGCAAAGTGAGATGGTGAACATCTCATTTGAAGATTTCTAAGAGGCACTGTTGTGGATTGTTTACTGTTGCCCCAACCGCATCTGAAAGTAGACTATTGAATGGTGTAGTGTGTGGAACTCATTAGGAAATTGCTTGAATTGTGGGTTCAAATTGTGTGCTCATAAAGAAATTAAAATCCTTGCAAATATATTTCCATTTCCATAAAAAAAGCTAAATGTTTAGTGGGAAAGACCCAATTTTAGAGAACTGGCTGCACCTACTAGTGTTCCATAACCCACTTAAACACCACAACATCCTACACCATTCCTAAGCAAGCCCAAACATACCACAAAGTAAATAAATACAATTCCTGCTGTATGGTAGTCACGTTCTTGTACATACGCTTGTCCACTCAGTAAAAGTAACTGCATCTGTCAAACTATTTCATGACAAAATATCTGGATTGTCACATGATTGGCTAATGTTAATGGGCTCAGCTGAAGACGGTTATACTGCCCCTCAATTTTCACCCCTGACATCATCGCAGTGTGGTGTTTTTGAGGTTTGTGAGTGTGTGTAGAAAGCATGACTAATTGTGGTGTCTGAGTTAAAGATGATTATTTGTTTACAAACAGAACATGAGTATAGATTAATATTTTGTGTTTTAAAGTCATCTGTAGGTTCACTCTGTATAGTTAACAGAGAGGTTTTTATTATTTATATATATTTTTGACGATTTTCACCGTTCAAAGGAATGAAATAAATCGCAATTTGCGATGTTATGGCATCACTGTATTAGGTTTAGATAGAATACCAAACTGTGACGAATGAAAATTTGTGCCTGGCCGGGATTCGAACCCGGGATCTCCTGCTTACTAGGCAGTCGCGTTGACCACTCTGCCACCGAGGGAAACAGAGTGACCAACCCGACTACAGAGGACTCTTCCCTGCACGTCTCCCGCCACACACAAATCTCCATTCGCCACGCTGTCTCTTTCCTATACCACAGCCTATATTTATTCTACAATGCTTGCAGCCACAATACTGCATTCCCGCGTCAGGGAGAACAGACCATGAGGTATCGAGACACAATTAATTGTCGTCAGGAGCCCAGCCTCTGCTTGTATACAATTATATATATTTTTGACGAATTACAGCGTTCAAATGAATGACATAATTCGCAATTTGCGATGGTATGGCATCACTGTATTAGGTTTAGATGGAATACCAAACTGTGGCGAATGAAAATTTGTGCCGGGCACAAATACAGTATTATGGCTGTGAGCATTATAGAATAAATATAGGCTGTGGTATAGAAAGAGACAGCGTGGCGAATGGAGATTTGTGTGTGGCGGGAGACGTACAGGGAAGAGTCCTCTGCAGTCGGGCTGGTCACTGTGTCCTCGGTGGCGGAGTGGTAAACGCATCTGCCTAGTAAGGAGGAGATCCTGGCTTCGAATCCTGGCCGGGCACAAATTTTCATTCGCCACAGTTTGGTATTCCATCTAAACGTAATACAGTGATGCCATAACATCGCAAATTGCGATTTATTTCATTGGTTTTATTATTATTTGTATTTATTTATTTATTTTTCTTGCATGTGAGTGCTGAAGGTGCGAATTTTTGGGCTGAGACCTGTGATTGATGCAATATCCTGTTATCTGTAATTTATGAGTCTAACTAGATTATTTATTATCTACAATACAGAAGTATTAAGGTATCCTGTATACGGTTTTTCCGACACGGTGATGACATCATGGGCCTTCAGTTATGACTGACAACCTTATAATGCAATGCCGCCAGGACAATAAATAAAATTTAGTCCACGTCTGGTATAAAGTTTTATTTGATTGCAGCCAGGTTAAACATCTGTCTTTCACCTTGTTTCAGGTTTATCACAATAACTTCATTACTTAGCATTTTGAATGACATTATCAATACCAGACCTACTCACCAGATACTGTCTGGCCTCTGACAACCACATTAGAACTTCGAACCTAATGCTGTAGTTTATCGTCCTGTTAACACATGTCAGTCACACACAGCTGAAACCATATAGAACACTATTCATCATTAATAGATCTAACTATTTAAAAATAATGGCCAATGGAAGATATTGCCTCGATGCAATTAAACAACAGCAGCAGAGTAAATCTATGGGTGAAGAATAGCTGCTAGTAATCCATTACTTAATATGCAAAATCTCTTGTGCACTTGATAGAGATCTACATTGATATTCAGCAAATCACATTTAAGTGCCTGGCAAAGGTGCTGCACTATATTACCGTAATCTTTTTGTCGATTATTATTTACATTCAAAGCAAAAGGTATACAGTAGTTTTATTTATTGCTTCAGTTGTAAAGTAAGTGGAAAAACATTCCTTTCAGTAATGCTCAGAGTGCTGAATTTCACATAAAGTCACATACTGCCAGTCTACTCTCCAAGTTGTCGGTTACTGCATGTTTCATCGATCTGTCACACACACACACACACACACACACACACACACATTTGATCACAAAATTTTAAAAATCAAGTGGTGTATTTGTAACGTTTCTGCTATGTTGCATGCTCCTTACAAAAAATCAGTTGCCAACATTACAAACACGAAATATCGTACACCTAAAATAAAACTTCGCTCCCGGACATTTATAATATCAGATTTTTCACGTTCAGGTTAACATACTATTAGTAAAATGCTTTTAAGAAACAGTACGTTGATTTAAACATAACTTTGGCTGTCCTTTTACGTAATTTTCAATTTTTAATACTTTCATAAATAATAGCTGCAATCACTAAATATGCATTACACTTAGTTTCGGAAAATTATGAACTTATGAAGATACTAATTTGTATAAAAACAACAATGTTGCATGTTATAACTATTGCACAACATGATTACATATATACCTTTTGTTTAAATAAATTAGGGCAGACCATGTTTTATAAAATATCACTGGATCCTAATTTAAATACTGATTATTTTCCACACACTAAAATTAATAATCCGTTTGGTACTAAGAAACTATCTTCGAAATTAACAAAACTACAACAACTGTATATATAGAAAATTATACCACAAACTGAAATACAGTAAAATTCCATGTCTCAATAATAGTACAACTACACAATATTGGCAAAACGAATATGTGTGCACTTCAAAAACACAAATAATGTAAATAATTTGAGCACTGTAAACACTAGTCAAAGGATGACTTCAAATTTGTATACTACATTAAATACAAATTTCATGAAATTTGGAGAGTTTTGGGAAGATGTACTTCAGCTGTAAAGGAGACCGCGTATAAAACGCTTGTACGACCACGTCTTGAGTATTGCTCAAGTATTTGGGACCCGCAGCAGATCGGTTTGAAGGAAGACATAGAGGCGGTTCAGAGGCGAGCAGCTAGATTTGTTACCGGTAGGTTCGACCAATGCGCGAGTGTCACGGAAATGCTCCGGCAACTCAATTGGGGATCGCTGGAAGAAAGACGACGTTCTTTTCGTGAATTTCTGTTAAGTAAATTTAGAGGGCCGGAATTTGAAGCTGAGTGTAGTACGATCTTGCTGCCGCCTACTTACATTTCGCGTAAAGATCACAAAGACAAGATAAGAGAAATTAGGGCTCGTACGGAGGCATATAGGCATTCTTTTTTTCCTCGTTCAATTTGGGAGTGGAATAGGAAAGGAAATGCCTAGTAGAGGTACAGTGTACCCTCCGCCACGCACCTTACGGTGAATTGCGGAGTATGTATGTAGATGTAGATGTAGATGTAGAAACACATACATTCATTGAGATAAATAGTTTAAGCTTAAATGTAATATTTTAATTTCTGTATTTTGGCATATTTAAAGTACAAGAATATTGGTTAATTGTGAATTATAAAACATTGTCGTTAGCCTTATTACACGGTTATGCTGCAAAAGTTTGAGTGCGAGCCATGCTCTGGCACTCGGTTGGTAGTCACAAAGCTGTAAACATCTCTGTTACCTGAGGCTAAATGTTTCTAACATTATAATGTTGCACAAATAAATAAATTTGTTTCCATCACAATGGAACTATCATCAAGAATGTCTGTGATTATTTAATTGAATCTCCTGAGGCATATACTACTATTTTGCTGAATGCTGAGCAACAACAACGCAGATGTCCCTCTTCAAGAACCAAGATAAGTAAAATATTTATGTTCGATCTTCCCCATCTAAAGTGAAGTGCATTGTTATAAATCTGACTGTTGAAATGAAATATGTATCCGGCATTTAGGAAACTTCAATTTAAACAGTTAAATCCACATTCCAGAAGAGATGGTGTCGTTAGATAGTCTTAAAATGCTGTGCCATCAATCATCATCATCATCTCTCTCTCTCTCTCTCTCTTTCTCCCCGGCTCCCTCCCCACAAGAACAGAAAAGCTATTCAAGGGTGAATAAATAAACTTTATTCAACATCAAATGATACAAGTATCATTTTTTTTAATACGTCAGTTGGTCACAAGAGATACATAGCATAATATTTGTAAGCGAAATACTTATGAACTTATGAGGTAGGTATGGTATATAGTACAATGTTTACAACAAAACAAGGGATACATAGCATAATATTTATAAGGGGAATACTTATGGACTTATGGGGTATGGTATATAGTACAATGTTTACACAAAACGAGGGATACATAGCACAATATTTATAGAGGGAATACTTATGAACTTATGAGGTATATAGTACAATGGTTGCAACAAAATTTATATTTTCAATTATGATTAGCTATATAAGGAACATCAGACTGGAGTTAATGAATCTGGAATAAAATTTTATTTATTCTGTGCAAAATAAAAATATTCATCTAGAGAGTAATGTGGGTTAGTGATTAATATTCTTTTAAGTGAGACTTCAAATTTTTCAGTGGGAAGTGATGTTATGCAGCTTGGTAAAGTATTAGCAAGTCTTTGTCCTGCATACAGTGGGTTTCTTTCATAAAGTGCAGTCCTATGGCTTAAAAGATGAAACTTATCTTTATTTCTAGTGTTGTAGTTGTGTGTATCAGCAGAGTTCAAGTGTAGGTTCAATTTACAGATCAGCATAATTGATTTATAAATATACATATTAACATCAGTCAGTATGCCAGCTTTAGGGAATAGACTATGGCATGAGTCTTTCGGTTGTGCACCACAAATTATTCTTACAGCTTTTTTCTGTAATTTTAAAATTTTGTTTAGGTTGGCTTGTGTTGTTGTGCCCCACACTTCTATTCCATAGCTAATATTGGATGACATCAATGCATGATAAGCAGACGGAAGTACTTGAGTATTGTTGCTGTGTTTAATCAGCATATTTATTCGAAATATATTTTTGGCAAGTTTGCTTGCCAGTGTGTCAACATGAACATCCTATTTAAGTGTGCCTTGTATAGTTATTCACAAAAATTGAACACAATTTTCTTTGGAGGCAATATCTTTTCCAATGCACAACTGAATTTCGAAGTCTGTTTGCCTTGATGGGTTGAAATCCATTACTGCTGTTTTTGCAGTGCTGACACTAAGATGACTTTCATTGAAATACTGAACAATTTCATTTGTGAGACAGTTGGACAATATTTCTAATTGGTTTAGTTCCTTATGCTTGCACACAATAGATGTGTCATCAGCATACAGAATTACCTTTGAATTTTGGGTACAATATTTTATGTCATTAACATATATCAAGAAGAGAAGGGGCCCCATCACCAAGCCCTGGGTAACCCATATTTCATATCAGTAACAGTAGATCTGTATGTGCCACTTGATGTCCTTATGTCCAACAAATTGTTTTCTGTTGGTTAGATAAGATTTAATTAGATCATGCGCTATGTGTCTGACACCAATATTCCATAACTTGTCTAAGGGTATTGCTATATTTACACAGTCGAATGCCTTTTCAAGGTCAAGGGAAATGCCTGTCACATATTCCTTGTGCTCGATAGCAGTTATTACTTCATAAATATACTGTGCAGCAGCTGTTGCAGTTGATTTGTTTTTAATGAAGTCGTTTTGCTTTTCAAAAATTATATTATGCTTATTTAAGAATGCGACAATTCTGTTGTATATTTCTGTTTCTATGATCTTTGAGAGGACAGGCAAGATAGAGAT
Organism: Locusta migratoria; assembly: GCA_026315105.1. Taxonomy (NCBI): domain Eukaryota; kingdom Metazoa; phylum Arthropoda; class Insecta; order Orthoptera; family Acrididae; genus Locusta; species Locusta migratoria. The sequence continues at coordinate 81,899,124 of CM048752.1, forward strand.
AGGTCTATAGTTTTCAATTTTTAATCTGTCACCTTTTTTGAAAATTGGTGTGACCTGTGCTATTTTCAATGGGTCTGGGAAATTTCCTGATGTCAGGATGTAGTTAATTGTAGTGGATAGAGGTCCTGATATGCTGTCAAGGCAGGATTTTACTATGTTTATATTTAGCCCGTCATATCCTGCAGATTTTGAATTTCGTAAAGTCTTTACTATGTTTATAATTTCATTACTGTTTGTTGGGGTGAAATATATGCTGTATGATGAAGCCTTACCTTAAAGGCATATTTACTGTTATGCAACCTATCATAGATAGATTTCCCAACAGAAGAGAAATATTCATTAAAGATATTTGCAATATCCTGTTGACATTCAATTACAGATCCATCATAGCTTGTTACTAGGTCATTGATTACATTATCCTTACCAGCTCTAAAACTATTTATAACATTCCAAATGCAAGCTGCAGTATTATTTTCATTATTTAGTATGTGAGCAACGTGTTTACTTCTTTTGTCTCCTATTAAGTTCTTATAATATTCGTGATATTTATTGAAAGCCTCTTTCAGCTTCGTATTCTCACGGTTTTTCAAGCATTTTGCATTGGAAAAGAGTCTACATATTTCTTGCTTGTGTCACTTCAGCATCTATCCAGGTACTTTGCTACATTTTTTGGTCATTATTTACAATAACTGATTTTGTTGGACATGTCATGTCAAAATTTTCATAAGAGTAACAATTTGTTTCAGCTCATGTTGTACTTTGTAACACATGGGTAAGGTTTCTAATATTCTCATCATTTATTGTTCTTTTGGTTTCATATCTTTTCATTTTACTAGGTGGAGTGTTTATGTTAGGTACACACTGAAATTGCACAGCATAATGGTCTGAAATAGCAAGTTTGAGTACAGCTGTTTTGTATGTAGATTTATCCATGTTAGTGATAATATTATCTAGACAGGTTTTTGTACCACCTACCTCTCTAGTTGGTTCCTTGATTAGTAAATTTAAATTGAATTCTTGCAATAAGAGCTGTAATCTTTTTGTAGTGGAATTATTGGACAGAATATCAATATTGATGTCACCAGTTATTATTATGTTTATGCAGCCATTTTTTCTGGAGTATTTATTGTCTATCTCTACAAGCAATTGATTTAGATTATTCAGAAAAATATCTATATTTGCAGGTGGGGGTCTGTAAACTCCAACAATAATATTATGTTGCCTTTCCCATCTATAGTTTATAGCAGACATTTCAATGACTCCTTCAACACTTAAAGAACTTACATCTATGACACAAAAATTACTACCACTTTTTGCAAATATTGCAACACCTCCACCAGACATGTTCATTCTACTGTAAGATGAGCACAGATTCATCATTAATGGGTGCATAATAGAACTTTTATCTTTGGGGTACCAGTGCTCAGTAATAACTAAAACGTCTGGTTTACTAACAAATGCTAAGACATCTAAATCATTATGTTTATTTCCTAGGCTTCCGAAGTTTTGGTGGATGATCCTGAAACTGCATTGGCATTCTTGAACTGTAACTGAAGGTTTAGGTCCCACCTGTAAATTGGATGCGTCATCAGGCTGATTAGTCACTGCCTTGTTCTCTTCTTGTGCTGAACCCATAAAAAATCCTTACTAAACAAAGCAGATCTTCTTCGTCTTTGGCTCCATCTGTGTTCAGCTGTTGTTACCAATGTAGGTTGTTTTTAGCTGCTGTTACTGGTGATAATGTTGGTGTTGGTGGTTGCAGGGTTGGTCCTGTTGCTGCTGTCAGTGGTGGCTGGGGCACAGCAGTTGCCTCTGATGCTGGTAGTTTAGTTGTTTGTTGAACTGATGGTACTTCAATTACTGGAGTTGCTTCTAGTGAGGGTTGTTATTCCAGTGATTGGTTGTGCCATTCTGTTGGTGGATCTTCTTTTTTATGTGCATGATTTCTACTGTGAGCTGCAGTCAGCATTTCTTGAATTTTATGGTTGAGAATTCCTTCCCTTGCCGTTTAGGTGCATTCTGTGACTGGTGAAACTATCTCTCCCCATGTAGTCAACAGGCAGAAAGTGCGTGTTATGATGAGCTTTGCAGATTTTCTCGAACTCTCTGTTGGCTTTAAAGATTTCTGTATGTACACAGGAGCTGTTTATAACATCGTGTCCGTGAGGTATTCCAACGACTATAATTTGCCTGCACGAATTTGCTTGCACCACTAACTTTACGTTTTGCACAGCACCGGATAATTCATTCTTGTTGGAGTTTCAGACTGAATATTTCTTGTGATCTCGTACATAGGTGCACGAGGTTTAACGTAACTGCAAGAGTTTACTCCTAGTTCATCACGTAGAATTTCCGAGAGACCACGACCGTAACTATCAGCGTGAATATTTACGCTGAAAGTTTGCTTATATATTTTTTCGTAGTGTCTCTTGATGCACTTTTGATCGAGGTTTCACTACTACAAGATTCCTCTACACTTTTGTTTCCCTGTACATCTTACGTGCCTTTACAAAGCTTGAATAAACAACATACTTATATTTCGCAAGCATATTTGCACTTTAGATTATCGTCAAGTGTAGATCACAATATCTGGACTCCTTGTGCCAAGTTAGGATTATAATTCGTTCACTTCCCTGCAGATGAAAATATGCTTCTATATTCAACAACAACAAAAACACACAAGGGAACTGTACGCACGAGAAAACCAAAGATGTTGGAGAAAACTTATTATTAAATGTTCAAATGTTTGTTAAGCTTATGGGACTTAACTACGGGATCATCAGTCCCTAAACTTACAAACTACTTATGAACTAAGACGGCACAAATATCCCTGCCCGAGGGGGGATTCGAACCCCCGACTGTAGTGGCCGTGCTGACCGTGACTGAAGCGCCTCAGTCACCTCGGCCACCGCGGCCGGCACTTATTATTAAAGATAGTACTCACACGCTTACAGCGATTTTGCTAAAATCTCTGAACTTTCGACAGTATGTCACTTCCGGTGTTCGTCGGTCCCCAAGGTCTAGTGTCTGATGTCGCCTTTCGTATTACGTATTTGAAAAAAGTTAACATCGACAGATAAAGTGATACCAACTTTTGCCTTGGGTACCAATCTGATGCTGTGCAAAAAAACGCCACACAAAGATAACGTTTTCTGACATCGCGTTCTAGGGACGTTGATGTTTAAACAGTTCGCTTTCATTACTGCTAGGTCAAAAAAAGTTGAAATAATAATATGTTAACAATGAAATATCATTGAAGTTTTGTCGTTATTTTCTGTAAGAGTAACTTTGTGGTCATTTTCTGCTGTTGCTGCAGAATTGTATGTTCGTAATTTTAAATTTCTTGATTTTCAGTGGTCACAACGAGGGAAAGAGGAAATGATCAGAGAGGTGGAAGAGGAGTAGGTGGTCAGAGAGGAGGAGATGGTGAAAGATGAGAGTTGGATTGAGGAAGGAAGAGGAGAATGGGGAGAAGGAAGAGGGCAGTAGTCGACGAGGAGAGTAAACAAAGAGATAGAGGAAGAGATTCAGAAAACAGCCTGACCTGAATTTTTATGTGGAAGGCGGACAAAAAAAAAAAAAATACGCAATCAACGGGTTCTGATGGAACATTTTGTCTCCATCAGTCCACAAAGCCTCAGGAATACAAAGGTGGGTACATACCGATATGACTGAGGTCAGCGAGTGTTCGGTGGTAAGAACTCATTTATTTACTTTCCCATTCTTTGTGTGAGACTAAGCCACAGTGAAGCATTTTCGGGTTTAGCTAGTGTATCTAAATAGGCAGGCGTCTGTCTGGCAGATCTCCTGATGCTGACAACATCTCCAACACACTAGTTGTCGACAGGACGTTAAACCCTTATCCTTCTTCCTTCCTTTGACGGAATGGAACTGAGGCAGTGAGACGCAGGTCGCCTGTTGGAATTTGGCCTAGGGTTGAGCTACTGTAATACTCATTTATCCAACATAGGATTCTCAAGCAAACGGAAAAAAGAAAATTGATGCTTTGTAATTCTGATACATCTAAAGCAAGTATTTGAGGTAGGAATGAGCGTGAACGATGGTGTGATCAATTCTAACACTCATTGATCATCTCATTGCAAAGGAAATAAAGTTGTTTGCAGGAAATGTAACAGTGGGATTTGTGCTGTGAATAATAACTGTCAAATGATGTGTCTTATTGTTTTTGGGGTGTGGGGTCGTTGATGCTATTAATGCAGTGTTAATCGATTCTTTCACAGGCAGAAATTAAGTCTAAGCTGTAATCACATGTAATGATAGTATGGGGTTATCCATAATCAGCCTATCGATAGTCCTTGCAAATTCTTTAATCATATTCATATCTATAAGGTGGTGTATTCTTACAAACATCTCAGGGAAAAAACTGTGCAGTCATAGTATAGAATTTCAGCAAAACGCTCAACTTGGTGAACTGTTGCTATTTCAACTATTTTCCATCTTCATAGTACTACTTCCTAAATAGATCTTAGACAAATTTTAAGTATCTGTATGCAACATTCAATATGAAACTGGAATATAAGTAAAAGAACTTCAGGTAAAGAAATAACAGTTGATAAGTAAACTCATATCATCATGCCGCTGCCACCTTTTTGGATAGCGTCCGAATGTTGTAGGGCAAGGAAACTCTGAACGTAAACAGTTCTATCTAGACAGAGCCAGGGCTCTCTTGTGAAATTATTCGTGGACGTTGTTGCTATTACTGTTTGTCTAGAGAGTGAAACATATTAAATTTTCAGCATGAGAATTTCAGACAAAATACTTGCATCAACAATTGTGTCTAAAATGAAAAGAAGCTAGATACAAAGCAATAATAATACTATAATTGGATTAGAAATTACTTTGGCAGTACCATAATTTCTCTGGTATATCATGCATTTCGTGACTATGCATAGTTGAGGAAAAGTACCTAAATTACAGTACAGCAAAGCAGATATGTAATAAGGCCAGGACACTATATCCTTATTCTAATGCAAGATTTCATAATTTCCGTGCACAAAATCCGAAATTTCACGGTCTTTTTCTTTTCAGGGACTTGGTACACACAGTAAAAAATAGGCAAAGAGGTATCTTTGAATTCAGCACTACCTGCTTGAATTTACACTTCTCTGCCTGTTATGCCACTAGTTCAAATGTTTGTAAATTTAAGGGACTTAACTACGTTGGTCATCAGTCCCTAGGCTTACAAACTACTTACACTAACTTAAAGTAACTTAAGCTAAGGACAACACACACCCCCTAGTGCGAGGGAGGCCTATTAAGTCCTGATGGGGAAACAGCCATGTGCGCCATAGCAGGGCGCCTTAGTGCAGACAGCTATTCTGCTGTGGCACACCATTAGCATTATTTTTATACAGACGAATTCATGGAAACAAATTGTTATAGAAATTTTTATTTCATTTTTTGTTAAGCTGGAGGGCAGATACTGAGTTTGTATAAGAATATTTGGCAAAAGTTATGTAATGGACGCCCCTACTGTTTAAATCGAAATATGTGCTCTAAATATATGTACTATGCACCAAAAAGACAGGAAAAAGAATTGTATCATATGGAACAATATTTCACTGTATCTCTGTCTAACACTAACCATTGCGATTTACAAAATCAGCAAAACTTTGTATCGTTTTTGACTCGCTAGGGGAAATGCAACATCAGGTCAGCGTTAGCGTTGATACAGATAATCAGTAATATGCAGGTAGTGTGGCCAAAAGAAAAGAAAAACACCAATTTCAAGACATACTTTTTAATGCATGTTCACACACCAACAGCCCAACCAAAAAAGACCGCGAGCACCCGTTTTCGGGTCCCGCGCTACATATGATCTTTTTTATACATAAAATAGTTCCCACATTATATAATACAATTGAATATTCTTAAAAGTATTGCATAGGACTATAATATATATACATGCCAAATCTGCTTGCGATTAGCAATCTCCATTTATTTTCTGATTATTTGACAACATTTTTCCATAGGATGTGGCTCAATAATACAACCAAGTTGTTACCTTTTGCCTATCGATTATATGGTCATCGATATTCAAATTGTTGAACATCGATCCGGTAACATTATATTCGACTATCGATCCTGTAACGTTATATCTGACACATTTATTACTTTGTAATGAAAGGTATGTTAAATATAGAGAAGATGTTGGCAATGAGAGGTATCTTCAAAACATAGAAATCGTCTACCCAACAGGAAAGCTCAGTTCACATATCGTCTGTGGCCAGGAAAACTACATGCCTGGGCTCAGGCGAATGTGGCATCAGAAGAATATGGCCGATTGCATAGCTGACTGGCAGGACGCTGCAGCCGAACATCCAAGCGTCCAGTCAGTCAGAAGATACGCGATCGGCTCTATTCTGCTGATGGCACACTCACTTGCACTCAGCCCTGTATTTATCGTTGGCCAAGCATGGTACCAAAATGATACTACAAGCTGCAGGAAGGCAAACAGTGAAGGAAGGATTAAATTCAGATTTTGCTACCCACCTCATTGAGTGTCAGTCATCTTGTCACTCAAAAGAGAGAAGCTGCAAAATTTGGCATTCTACAATGATTTCGTATCTAGAGAGAACAGAGTTACGGCACAAATGGAGTAGTGCAAAATCGGCATAAGAATCGTGTTCAAATCACATAGGTTGTCTGCACACAAAAACATGATTTTCAAAATATAGACAGGTTTGTATTGCAACTAACTTATTTCACATAACAGAGTTTGGAAATAAACATGTTCTTAGTTGGAATAAAGATGTAAGACAGTGTACTCAAATTTATTCTAAATGTTGGGAGTAGCTAATAGCAGAAACAGGAATTTGTTTTTTCCAAAGTGGAAAATGATTATGGGGTTAGTGGTATTCTGCTAAGTAAAAAGAGATAGTATTTGTAATTTCCGTGATGCAGCATATTGAGTCAAAGCAGTACTGATAAAATAAAACTCTAAAAAGAAATTAAATAAATAAAAACTGATTCCAAGTGATATCACTGAATGATAGTTTGTTTTTTATATCTACAAAGGGACTGAGATGAGTCCATAAATCACAAATACAGTTCAAGGAACTACAATAATCAGTCATTATTGTTGTCACAGGTAATATATAATCATTTATTATCTCCAAAAGTGGTTCCTTTGTACTTTTGGTACACAACAGTTCTTTCTGCCAAACAGAGATTAATCATGCTTTGTATTAGTACAGTTGGAAGAAGGCCAATGATTTGAAAATGGATGAATGAGTCCGAAACTAGTCACTAACTCCAAAATAGTACAACTGTGACAGAAAAATAAATTTTTCAAAATATTACCAGTTGCTGATCCTACACCATCTTTACGATGAATTTTCATAAGAGATTAATTAATTTCTACTACAAAATCTTCCCCACGAAGTTCTTCATTTTTCTCTAAACAACAGAAATTGACCCATCACTGCAGTGCTCCTTTCGATCAACAGCCCATTGAGTACAAGTTTTATTTTTTATTTATTTATTTTTTTCTTGTAGGAGGTGTATTTGTTAGTCAAACAACCAAGAATGTCATGGTTAAGATGGATATTATAGGTAGTTTGCTACCTGCAAACCAGGAACATTTTCTTATAAACACTGCTTATTGTACCCATTATTGCTTGTTAGATGACACTTTCAAATAAATCCATCATTCATTGTCTTCTTGCAAACAAGTTACATTAACCATTGACACACCTCACACCTAATCTCTTCAATGATTAATCCACTTTCCATCAATATTATTAACTATCGCCCTGAAGAACATCATTTCTCATCAATGCTGAACTGACTATGCGTTAAAAGCAATAATTCGCCAACCCACAATCAAACAGTTGCCTTTGCAACCTAACAGAGACCTTTGGTTGCATTTCAGAATATTCCATCACCTAAAGTATATGTTACAGTTTTCACATTTGTTTCTTCAACAGCTAAGAAACAGTTGTCTCCCAATTTAATATAGACTTTGGACTTCACATCATATCTTTCTATAATATCAGCCAGCTATTTCAGCGTTCATATTCGTTGGAGTCGCCCACTTACAACCAGACTGTTGGCTCCCAATCTAACGTAAGACCTTGGGATACACTCCATGTCATCCCGTCACCACAACCAGTTTTTCAGCTTCCAAAAGGCGTTTTCCTAGTTCTTGCTAAATTTGGTAAAATTGCCACACACAATAGTTTCATATAAGGTTTCACATTTCATTCAGCAGAGGCGTCGCAGTCAGCACATATTACTTTGAGTAAAATTTAGTGTTTGGTTGCTCTGAGGCTAGCTTGTAATGATTAAGATATGGGTTTATTAATGTTGGGTATCAGTTTTTAAGTGCCACATACATATCATCTTCACCTCTAGCAACGCAAAGTAAAGAACACAGTACTGTGCTGTAATTAAACTGGTCCATTTGCTACTGAATGGAACAGAGTCGGTTCAATTTTTATGTCAAAGACAGAACATGTTGCAGAAACTGACTAGTAGGCTCACTTACACTAAAAATGTTATTTTTGTTCATGAAACAATGTCGTGTAAGGTTAAAGCACCTTCATTTTGTATTATTAATGGCCTTCAGATTTCTTTAAATATTGGCACAGAGCTCTGAGTCGAGCTCTGATTCCAATTTTCTCTGAATTTTAACTCTTGGATGTGATCTGCTCCACCATTTTATTGTTTCCTCAGGCTACTAAACCTGTCCAGGTATTTGCAAACATCACAATCTTAGCTGCTAGTGAAGGAGAAAGTGTTGGTTGACATGTTGTGTAAGGTCGACGACGTCAATGTGCATGAGGTTGGAGTCCCAGACAGCACAGATTTATTCTCTATGTTATCTCTAGCTGAACAATTGCACATCATACTATTACAGATGAATTACAGATGAAACAATAAATATATTCGTAGTTATAATAGATTGACAAAATGTGATAGGATCGAATCCTTGCCAGGAAAAAAATCATTTGCATCGTCATTCAAACTCCATTATCACGTTTTGATGAACGTACTTAATATTTGACATCTTATTGTGCATAGTTATCAATTCATATTGTAGTCTTACCTCTGCAGAACTTGAAATTCTATAGGACCGTGTATGGTAAATTGGTATAGCACCATCACTACAAGAACTCTTTATTTTGTTGTAATGTAAATAAAATTTGGTCTTCTGGCTTGAATCTTCCCTAAAATTAAGATGACGCAATGTGAGGACCAGCTACTCTGTTTCTCAAGCGTTTTCTTCTTTGTTTGTATAAGTATACTCGGACTCATAATAATTCTGGAGATTACTTTTTGGACAAACCAGAGAGAATAATTATAACAAGCATTCACTGCCCAGTAACTCCACAGGAGTTTTATGGTAGAATACACTCCTTTATTCTTCTAAAACATACATTGACTCGACCACTCTCGTCGTACATGTCTCCAACAAAATCTCAACTCGTAAAACAAGGTTCATAGAGCATGAAAATTACACACTTATTCCTTGACCTTTAAGTTCATTTACATTCAAATTCACTTTACACAATACTTTTCATAAAAAAATAATTGATAACTAATCTGTAAAATAGACACAACAAATCAGAAGAATATATTTATCCACGAATGGTATTTAAGTAAACTATTTGACATTCTTATGTCGGTTCATTGGGTTGTAGTACCACTTGTTACACTACAGTATAGGTATTTGGTTCTAATCTGCTCCCATTAGTGCAACTTTACTTCATATCGTTGCCCTACATTACGTATGTTTAGTGGTTCTCTATCAGATACAATATATGCGCAGGAGTCCTGGCATGATGCTTAAATTATTGTAATTGATTTCCAATTTCAAACGTTCCCCCTTGTAAGTTGATACTGATGTTATAGTCGATATTTTACGTTTCTTTATGCCTAATAGCCTTGATCAAACAGGCAAGGTTTTTTCTTCCTTGGCTAACAATATGTTTAAATTCAGCTTAGAAACAAAATCTCGTATCATTTAATGAGCATGATGAGTTGTCACTATTATTAATTAAAATTAATTTACAAACTTTACAGAATGCCTCGTCTCTAATACGGTGGTTTCTCGGATTTGTTGTGTGACATTACTGGTTTAAGTCTGAACTGACTGCCATAAGGACATGTGCTGTCAACTAGTCTCTTGTAGTGCCCATTGTGTATAGTACAATGACTGTTTGGCGGTGTGTTTATAGGACCTGCAACGAATCTACGCAGTTTTGGTTGCATGCAATCAGGTGCAGCTTACACATGGGAATTTAGGAGTGGCCCCATTTTTTTAGGCGTCAAGTGTAGCTTCGTTAGATCAAAAAGAAACTGAAATAGTGAATGTTGAATGTTGCTAACTTTCGAAAGTATGCCACAGAAAAGGTCTTTTCGGACACAACAGGCTTGATTGCCTCAGTAGTGGAACCTATGTTTAATGGATTGTGGGTTCATGCCAGTCAAAAGTATACATTGATCAGATCATAGCATGAAAGTATTATTGTCGCAATATAAGCAAAGATTCAGGGATAGTAATTGGGAGATATTAGGAGACTAATATTACAGGTTCGTTTATAGGGCATACCATGTGGATGGAAATTTAAACATCAAATGTACGATATTCCTAGTCAATTTCCCCTTTAAAAATAAAACAAGATTGAACATAAAATGAAGGAAAATGTATGGTTTTAGTGTTATGAAACAGTGAAAAATCTTGCTATGCAGCTTGTACTGCATCTTTAAATCTGCATTATTGGTAGCCATCTGTATTAACTAGTTATGCTCTTCATTTCACAAGTTATTTTGACCTCAGATGACAGCCACTGGTCCCCTGAGCTTGAGCTGAAATTACACGTTTTATTGTGCACTAAGTTTGTATTTAAATGTAGCAGAATCATTCATCAGAAACAAATTTATCAATTACCGTAATTTAAGTAAATATTTCCCCATTATCAATGCAAAAAATATTGCAGAGCAGTACTGCTGTTGTAAACACAGTATATTGAAGTATATTCTACGTAAACCACCATGAACTGAAAGTCAGTATACTTGGGTGTAAACCCATTTGTTATCGTAATCCATCAGTAAACCAATTTGGTACAGTGTATTCATCACACACTTTAGAAATATTCTACGACTGGTTATATGTATCTTGTGAGCATTTTCATTTGCAGCCTGGCTGCATTTTTCCACTATCTTAGTATTAGACCAAATTGTGCCAGTTGTTTTAAATGCGACTGGACCAGTGTGATGATTTCATTCGCTACATATTGGTATGCTCTGCTATTTGTAAGAGCTGACTATCTTGTCGGTGGCCCACAATACTATTTTTCTCTTATTGTTAAGTACACTATCAAAATTCGAATCTTTAAAGCAAGTGGTTTGTATTTGTAACATTTCACATTTTTATCAATGTATGAATCAATACATTCTTTCATTCTATTCATCTAAAGTCAGCTGGAACGTACACATGCACTATTGTGGGTGACTGGCTGTCTATATGGGGTATTTTACTCTTTTCATTCTATTGTTAACAATAGATTAACCACATATCTGTATTTTTGGTTGTGTTAGTTGTAGTTATGAATTGTTGCTATTGCATTTTGTTTTGTATCCCAGTACTGACTTCAGTAAATTCACAATTCTTCCTGCCACAGTACTTCGCAAATTTCTATCATATCCAAGTTCAATCAGTGCATTTTTTAATGTTCTCTGTCGTACCAACTAAAAGGGGTATGTCTTCCACATTGTTGACTTCTAGACATGTTTGAATTTTTTCTGCAGTGACTACTCTGATATCTTTGTAGGAGGCTATTTGAAGTCTGAAATATTTTACCCAGAAGGACATCATCACTAAACTATTCAGTCAATATGTTTTCCATAAGGAAATATAACATAGGTGGTGTTCCCTTGCTTATGGCCATATATAGTGCAACATAGCAAGGCACAGGAGGCTAATGGGATAATGCTGGATCATTGTTATGCTGCTTTCCATTCCATTACCTGATAGGTTGCTGTAACTTCAGTAGCATTATAGGCCTTTTAGTGTGCACTCTTCTCCAAAGCCTTCCACTGTACTTGGACCTAGAGTATTGCTGGAAATTTCGTTGTTCTGCAATGCAAGGATAAGATTCATGCACGTTTCAACATATTTGGTTCTGCATGAACAACGTTGTACTAACTGCAAAAGATTTTCCATTCTTGTCCTGGCACCATTCATAGTAGACACATCACATCACCACCTGCCAACTTCAACTCAATTTGGAAGTCACCAGAGTGGGGCATTGGTCCTAAGAGAGTGAACACCATGAACAGAGAATGCCTCAGCACTCTCCTGTGATACAACACAGAATAGGCTGCCATGGTACAGCTGATAGGCCATCGGTTTCAGCACAGCCCACTATGCCGTAGCAGCAGTTAGCCAGTCAGCTGCAAGAGTGTGGTGTACTCAGCACAGTGTCATGTTCTCATGGTGTTGTTCACGAGTAGCACCAAAACATATTCATAAACCATACCATAGAATACATTCAAAACACCAAATTCACCCTTATTTGGAACTTGACAAGTGAAGCTACGATTTGATCACTTCAACGTATTAATATCATGCATTTCCTGGCTTTACTGTATTTCAATAAGCCTGCCGATATATATAAATATTTTCATTATTAAATATCTGTACCATAACAAAATTGTTGTTGTAGAATCTGACTATTTCTTATGCAATGATTGCTAGCATCAGGCTTGTAGCCCTAGGTTCTTTGCATGTTAAAATATTTTGTGTGTGCCTGTTAAATTAATATGTACCATTATTCTTCTCATTTTGTAGGTTGATACAAAATAGTGGTGAGAACTGTGGAATTTCACTAAAGGAAACTCTTACACTAGTGGCTGTCGCCAATGAGCTGAAGATAAAAGCAGAAGATTCAAAACATTCCACGATATTTGATACACAGACACACAGACTAGAAGAAGAAGAAAATGAAGACGACTTACTTGTCACCAGACTGAAATGTAGTAGGAGGGAAAACGAATTTCACGAATTGATATGCAGTTTTTGACTACGGAGCTTTGCTTCAAATTACAGACTTCCAATGGATGTATTCATCCACATGGATGGTTTGCAGCCACCTCCATATATTTGTAAGTCTTGTGGTGAGGTATTTCTGAGTGACACTAGCTTAAACAAGCATTTGAAATTCAGTGAGGGTGATCAAGCTTCATCTGTAGCCCACATGGGTCAGTTTGACCGCATTTACAAACATGAAAATTTATTTTTGGAGGGTGGTAGGATTCATCTATCATAGAAAGCACTAAACAGCAGTCATCACCTCAGCCCAAGACTGAAGCATTTCCAGCCACTGGGACAAAACGATCACATAAATGTAACGTCTGTGGGAAATTATTCACTAAGTTGGTTAATCTCAAGACTCATGCATTAATACACACTGGCAACACACCACACAAATACAGTATTTGTGGGAGGTTTTTTGCTCGTACAAGTAATCTGAAAGATCATTCTTTAATACACAATGGCCAAAGACCACACAAATGCAATATTTGTGGGAAGTCATTTGCTTGTACAGGTAATCTGAAAAAACATTATTTTATACACACTGGCCAAAGACCAAACAAATACAATTTTTGTGGGAGGCTTTTTGCTTTTACAAGTAATCTGAAAAAAACATTCTTTAATACATACTAATCCAAGGCTGGATATGTAAACTTGTAAGCATGTTAGCTGTAAAGAAGATAGAAAACAGTAATGTGGGAGAAATCATTAGGCAGGAATATTCGATATGTGATTTAGCTCACACATCTAACCGAGGGGTCCTTCCCTCAGATTGCTCAGTGGAACATTCTTTGTCATGTTAACCTTCTGCGAGCTCTTCCAGAAACATACTGTATATGGTACAATAGTGTTAAAGCAACATGGCTGATTAAAACATGATATTTATTCATGTGGCACAAGCTATACAAAATTAATTGTGTAAATGGACACATTGTGTTTTGTTTTATCTGTTTCTTTCTGAATGCCTCTTGAGATCTTGCAAGTTATTAAAAAATTTCCCACAATCATCAAATTTTTGTGGTCATTGATCAGTGTGCATTAAAGAGTGTTTTTTAGATAATCTGTACGAAGAAAAGACTTCCCACAAATATTGCATTTGTGTGGTCTTTGGCCAGTGTGTGTTAAAGAATGTTTTTTCAGATTACTTGTAGAAGCAAAAAACCTTCCAGAAAAATTGCATTTTTGTGGTCTTTGGCCAGTGTGTGTTAAAGAATGTCTTTTTAGATACTCTGAAGGAGCAAAAGACTTCCCACAAAAATTACATTTGTGTGGTCTTTGGCCAGTGTGTATTAATGAATGCTCCTTTAGAGTATCCAATAGAGTTAAAGACTTATCACAAACAATGCATTTGTGTGGTCTTTGGCCACTGTGTATCAATGAATGTGTTTTCAGATTACTTGTAGAGGCAAAAAACCTTCCACAAACATTGCATTTGTGTGGTCTTTGGTGAGTGTGTATTAAAGAATGTTTTTCTAGATACTGTGTACGAGCAAAAGACTTTCCACAAACATTGCATCAACTAATATGTTGATGGCTGGCCAAAACATAGTTCCACTTTAGGTGGCCAATAACATCAATCTCTTTCCAGAATTCTAGGACTGCAACATACAAAAACAATATATGATGTAGGATGTGGAAGTGTCTGGAAATAGTGTTTGCTCCTTCTCAGCCAGCTAGTGAGATGTACATCCTTGTGCTTGTGTATTAAGCTTGAAACTGTTTGATTATAGGGTCACGAGTTTGAATCCACTGCTTCCAATACTTTTGTACCTCAGACTGAAAGCAAATACTGTTTTGAAATATTTAATACATACTGAATATTAGTTGCATACATAGATACTGATTTACATGTATTTGATATAAGTTAACACCAACATGTGTAAGAAGGGATGCCATTAACATCCTTTTATCAGGTAAGACAAATTTTTGCAAAACACTTCATTATTTAAAAGAAGCGATCAGTGTTACAATTTAGCTTAGTCTTATAAGGTAAATTATTTGGTGTCGTCTATCAGCAGCATATGGATAGCTACTACATATATTGGTGTCATTACATAACAACCTGATGATAATTCTCATTGAAATATGATGGAGGCTCAGAGGTTTTATGCATATGAAAACGTTAGGGGGTTACAATTTAACACTGTGCAATAACTATAGAATGTCGGCACCACACTCATCTTGGTGAACAAATTGTTATTTTTGGATTCTCTGTCTGTAATTGTAATTGTAACCAATATTTTTAGAATGTATGACAGTTTCACTTAAAATGAATTCTTCATTACATTACTTTTATTTGTGACTATATTCTCCCTCTTAAAGCTAGTTACATAAATGACAGTAAAACGGTTTGCCATGTACTTGAGGTTTGAGCCCTTGGCAGCCATGTGAGCTTCAGTCACTTTCAGCTCACTTGATCACTACACTGGCTAGTATTCTTCCTGCTGATAGTTTGAATTAGTTTAGTTTAGTTTAGCATCTCTGTTACAGACTTCCTGGTTAGCACAGAATTAGGCTAACAATTAACTTTTTTTGCTGTTGAACTTTTCACACATGGGTAACATAAAGCTATTCATGTTTTTAGATCGAGAATAGTAGTTTCACATGAAAATTGCATTTAATCTGGTCTTTGAAAGAGTTATTTATATCTTACAATGAACAAAAGTGAAGTAAGGAATATGTGGATTCCACAGGTCTCTGACAGCCATATTGTAATCTGGTAGGCTCATAAGTAATGATGGCTTTCTTGTTGTTGCTATTTGGATTTTGAGGGGACTAAACATCTAGGTCATCAGTCCCAATGTGGTGGGTTTGAATAATGGTTATGGTTTGATGGAGTACAAACTACTGTTTTCTGTGAATGGACCTAGGAATATCCATATACAAGAAATACAATACTTTCCATGAAATATCTTGTACGTGTTTCCAGTAATCTCTCATATTTTCTGTAATATTCTGACGATCCTCAGGTAGTTTACCAATTAAGTACCTCTACAAACCACCTGGTATTGATTGGAATAATACATAAAACAGCATTTAAAGTGCATTTTCGCTGAGAAAGGAATGTTCTTCGCAGTTGTTAGATTCAGAGCTCATAGTGTAAATATTCAATGGCACATAAAGGGCATATAATAGTATGAATAACGGAGGGAGGGAGGACTTACAAGACTGACTTTTGGATTTATTGTTTGTAAAATCAGCAAAGGTGTCATCGTACAGTAGTAACATGGGATTTTTTCCAACACTGCGTCAGGCAAGATTCTCAATTGTTTCCACCAAATACGAACTGTGAAAGAGGGACTGTTGTGCAGGATTTGTAGTACACAACAAAAAATGTTCAGTACTAATTGGTATGAATCAGAAGGGAACTTCCCTTTCACCCACCCAAACTTGTGTGGGTGGTGGAGCAACTTTGAACTCTACAATGAGAGCCCCTTGTTTTTATGGGAGTTGTATGGCAAAAACTACATACGTTTTACCTTAATCATTTTTGTTTCACCATAGATTGTGCTGTAATCAGTGGAATGAAATACATCCACAACTGCCAGGGGGTTTGGTTGGGGGCGAGTGTAGGCTTATTTGATGTACCCCTCCAATACAAACTAATTAGTATTGTACATTTTTTTAAATCCAACATGGAGTTTGTGATATTTGAATGCCTTCTGTTAAAATGAATACATCCAGTGAGAGTTGTTTGTTACAGACTCAAAACTAGCAAAAACTGAAACTCTTTGGGATATCCAGAATCACATACTAAAAAAGTGAGTGAGATAAATATAGGAAAGGTTGGGGAAATGCCAGCCGACTATATTATAACCCCATACTGCTTCAACAAGCCTTTCAATATAACAGTTGGAAGTAGGGAGCAGTGGGAGAAAATAGTTAGACACCGTACCGGGGATATTGTCTGGTTCACTGATGGGTCGAAATCAGACCGAGGCGTTGGGGCCAGGGTATATGGGGTGCAGCCAAGACTGGAGGGTGACATATCTCTAGGGAAACTGGCCTCAGTATTCCAGGCCGAAATCACTGCCATCAGGGCGTGTGTGGAGGAGAATTTGCGTAGGTGCTACAAAGACCGTAGCATCTATATCTATTCAGACAGCCAGGCAGTCCTGAGATCACTGGCAGCTCCTGCAGCAAGATTTAAAATTGTTGCAGATTGTCACAAGGTTCTGGTGGAGCTAGGGGAAAGCAATAGGGTAAACCTATTGTGGGTCCCTGGCCACTTGGGGATCAGTGGCAACGAACATGCCGACAGATTAGCCAATATGGGGGCAGAGACTCCATTTATTGGACTGGAACCTTTCCTGACAATCACCAAGGCAATGATCAAATTGGAGCTACGTAACTGGCTCAGAAGACAGCACGTAGAATATTGGACCAAAGTCTATAAACAAAAACATGACACGATAATGATGCCAAAGCCATGTTTCAAAAGAAGCTCTGCAATTCTGGGCCTGAATAGGAGAGAGATTAGACTCATGGTTGGATTGTTGACAGGCCATGGGAATTTCAAAGAACATCTACATACAATGGGAATAACAGAAGAGGACCCTAAATGTAGGATCTGTGATGACAGTGCTGAAACTGCATCACATCTAATCTTCGAATACATTGCATTGGAGAGTAAAAGGCACACAATATTTGGGACAAGCAGACCCGAAGAAATTGTGTCTAATAAAGAACTGGTAAAGGGACTCATTTCACTGTTCAAGGGCATTGCTTGGCTTTACTAGATATACAGGGAGCAAAATCGCACAATAAACTTAGTTTCGGTGTGGGCAGTGGCGGGTTGGACCAAAACTGTTTTGGCTTTCCTGAGAAAATCAATGAATCAATCGATTTTTACGAATCAGAGGGGGAACTTCCCCTTCACCCACCCAACCTCATGTGGGTAGCGAGGCAGCTTTGAACTCTTCAATGGGAGCCTATAGTTTTTATTGGAGTTGTATGGCAAAAACTACAGGTTCAGGTTCAGATTCTTTATTAACCGTTGACCACACGTAGCGGAATAGGCTTTACAAATTTTTTACATACTTACAATAGTATTCACCATATTAATTAATGTTTACAGTTCATGTACAAATTTTGTCCTTAATTAAGCAGTCTTATAGCAATACAATTATATTATTAAAATTCTATTTCTATGCTACAACTATCTAAGACTTATTTTACATTATAAAATGGGTTGTCAGCAAAGCCACTTGTACAATTTGTTTTTGAAATTGTTAAAAGACGTATTCGTTGCAGAGAGTGGTAACTTATTAAATAATTTTATACAGTTTATTTTGTAGGAGTTTCCTGTTTTTGCCAGTCTATGTCTGGGAATGTCAATACTCTTTTTGTTTCTGGTATTATACTCATGTATATCCTCTCTTGTATTATATTCCTTAATGTTGACTTTAGCATATGTCAGTGATGCATAGATATAAAGATTTACCACTGTCAGTATTTTCATTTTACTAAATGACGGTCGGCAGTGCTCTCTTGGGCCAACCTTGCACATTATTCTTATAACCTTTTTTGTATCATTAATACATCAGTGGTATGACATGAGTTGCCCCAAATTAATAGCCCATAGGTTATGTGAGACTGATAAAGTCCAAAGAAGGCTGTCCTGAGATATTTGTTACTCACAAAGTCAGCTAATTTCCATAGAAGATACGACACCCGTGATTATTTTTTACAGATATGATCGATATGGGCTTGCCAGTTAAGCTTGGAGTCAATGTGTATTCCTAACAGTTTCACGCTTTTATTTTCTACCTGTTTAGCTAATCCCATCATTAGTTGTTGTGTTTTCTCAGGATTGCATATTAATTTGTTAGTCGAAAACCAGTTTAATGTTAGAGAGAGAGAGGAATGTCTATGTTGAACTGACACAAATTGTCTCCTATTTTCTAAATATTATCTAATTATTTCAAATGTTTTATTTTTTACTCCGTAATTCTGCAGTTTTGCTAGTAGAATATCAAAGGGGATACAGTCAAATGCTTTACTCAGATCGCATAGTTCAAGTGAGACTGTGTGTTTATTTTCAGACGAAGTTGAGGTCTGGTCTACAATCTGAAGCACTGCAGAAGTTGTATTTTTATCTTTTCTAAAACCATGCTGCCTATCACTGAGAAGGTAATTTTTTTCAAAATGGTTACTAAGCTGTTTGTGTAAAATTACTTCAAATATTTTAGAAAATATTGGAACAATGGACACCGGTCTGTAGTTTTCAAGCAGATGTTTTTCCCCCTTTTTGTATATGGGTATAACTTTAGAAACTTTGAGTTGACCAGGGAAAACTCCCACAGCTAGGCATTTATTAATAATGTAAGCAAGTGGTACACAAATCTGGTGTATTGTCCTTTTTATAATGTAATTAGATAGCCAGTAGTAATCCATGCTTTTTGAGTTTGAAAATTTTTTAACTGCATTCATTACATCTGTGGGTGTGACTGTATCCCAGTGAAATTCATGTCCCCTAGTAAGTTGACCAGCAAGTATGTCAGTTGCTGTTAATGTTGACTGTTTAATTTTTGAACTTAATTCTTTTACTACAGTTGTAAAGTACTGATTCAGATCTTCAGGTTCAAGTAAGACATCTTGAGGTTGGGTGGAAGTGTGTTGTTTTATAATGTCCCAGGCAGCCTTGCACTTGTTTGGTGCTCCTTCTATATAGTTCTCATACATAGCTTGTTTTGCTAGTTTAAGGTTAGCTTTATAATGTTTTTTACATACTAGGTAAGCTTTATAATCCTTATAATATTTGTCTGTGTCATGTCTGCTGTTATTTTTATATATTTTATACAGTGATAGCATATTTTCCCTGATTCCAGCAAGATCATCCGTGTACCAATTTAACTTTTTACCCTTTTTGTTCCGTTTAGTACTGTTTACCTTCAGGGGTGAGCAGGAGTACCATACTTCAGTATATGTATTAAAAAAGTTATTAAAGAGACTTTCAGCATTTGATTTATCTGGGTCTGAACCATAATCATAAACAAAGTCCCAGTTAACATTGCTAAGGTACTCTACAAATAAGTTCACACATTCTTCTTTCTGACCCCTGACCCATGTATTGGTTGACTTTTTATCTGTAGTTATATAAACCTTATCTGACTTTGCAGAATGATATGTGAGGATTAGAGGATCATGATCTGCAAAACATTCTTCTACTTTGCTAATATTGTATAGATCTCTAGAAAAATTAACAATAATATTGTCCAAGCAGGCTGTTCCCCGAGTAGGACTATTATTTGTACAATATAAATTTAATATTCTAAGTAGGTTTAAAAATGTTTTTGTGTTAATTTCATTGCTACTTAGTAGGTCTATGTTGAAATCACCACATATTGCCACATTTGTTTTGAGTTTTAAGATTTTCCTCATTAATTGTTCGAAGTTCTCAAAAAATGGCTCAACATTCCCATTTGGAGATCTATACAAACTAATAATTATAATATTTTGCTCAGTCAGCCTTATACAACTAAATTCACAGTTTAGTTCAGAAGAATATGAGCTTACACCTATTTTTTCAAATTTAATATACTGTCTTGTAAATATTGCTACCCCCCTCCCCATTTTTTCTGATATTTCTGCACATTATATCTGCTACAGTGAACTCATTAGGTATGAAAAAAATCTACTTGGTGTTCTGAAAGCCAATGTTCAGACAGACACAATAAATCACAATTTTTTATGTTACAATAGTGTTCTAACTCTAACAGTTTATTCCTAATGCTACAAATGTTGACTTGCATTATGGTCAGAGCATTACATTTGTTTTGAGTTGTCTGTTTTGTAGACATACAATGCCTATCATCCCTTTATTCCTTACTAGTTTCCCTTATTCCGTACGATTCTACATGTATCTGTGATCATTTTACTCAATATTTTTGACCCAAACCTGTTTAAATGCAGACCATCTTTTCCCAAGCATTTGTAGCTTAAAAATTTATTCGGGTTTATAAAAACCGCACCAAGATTGTACATCGTTCCTTTATTTCACTATTGATTCTTTCTATATGTCGATCACTGACGGATCGTCTATAAACAATGCCACTCACCACTATTCTCGATGTTTTGAACACGTTTTTGGCAGATCGAATTAAATTTTGCGTTTCATTGACGATTTCCTCTTCAGTGCTGCTCTTAAGAGAATTCGTGCCTGCATGTATGAAGACTCCTTTGTAATTCTTTTGCATTCCCCTTACTGAATCATCCTGCATACTGCTGATATTATTAAAGTGTTTCTTCAGCTGATGAAGCCTAATACCTGGACGAACGTCAATTGTGGCATTTGGCACTACCACGTTTTTAATCAAGGAATCGCCTATAACTAGGAAATCATTTTCATCGTCTTTTTCATGTTTTTCAGTGGTAACACGTTTCGTGTTCCTTTTTCTGTACGTTACACTTGTCCACTTATACCTATTTCCGGTGTTTGAAATTTCCGCGCAATTCTCTTCGGTTGATACTGAATACTTGTCAATACGAGCAGATGTATCCCTCCGCGCTTTTTGGGCGCCATTTTCACAAACAGATGTATCCTTTCGTGCATTTTGGGCGTCATTTTCTTGAGTAGATGATTCCTTTCGTAGTTCTGCTACCTTGCAGAAACATTTTGCACTACGTTTAAGTTCGCAATTTTCGCAATTTTCTTGCTTCTGCACTAATAATTCTGCTTTTAATGCATCAATGTCACCACGAAGGACCTTAATAATTTCCTCTTGTGTATCCTTCCGCAAGTTTTCCTTTTCAGTCACCTCTAGCTCGCACAAAACATTTTTCCCTCGTTTTACTTGTTTCTGCATTAATAATTCTTCCCTCAACGCGCCAATGTCGCTACGTAACACTTTTATAATTTCTTCCTGTGTTCACACAGTGGAAGCCAAGTTTTTGTTTTCATCCTGCAGACAGTCTAGGCATGACCAGTGGAAATCGTCGCCAATAAATTTTAAGCAAACTTTTGCGCACTTTTCATGTAGCCAGAAGTTGCACTTCACACACAGGATTCCTTTCACAACACGTTTTAGACATTTTCTAGACGATGAACTGTTTAATTTTTCACTTCTTACGAACGTTGCGTCACTGCACTTCTCATTAGTCGCCATCTGATTGCCCATTACACCTTAATTATTTTTATGTTTCACCACAGATTGTGTTTTAACCAGTGGAATGAAATACATCCACAACTGCAAGAGGATTTGTTTGGGATACGAGTGTAGGCTTATTTGATGTACCAACAAACTAATTAGTATTGTACATTTTTTAACCATCATAGAATTTGTGATATTTGAACGCCTTCTGTTAAAATGAATACAGCCTGTAAAAGTTGTTAGTTCTTAGTCATTAATTTATTCTTAAGAATTCTATAGAAAAGTAACATAACTCGTCACAAGAAACAATAGTGTATGGATTGCTTAATGAGTGAAATGATGCCATTGAAGAAAAAGGTGATAATAGAGCATGCAGTACACCTATAGAGACAACAAACGGAAATGTCACATTGGAGATAAATAGTTGCAGTTCGTGTGTGTGTATGTGTGTGTGAGTGTGTGTGTGTGTGTGTGTGTGTGTGAGAGAGAGAGAGAGAGAGAGAGAGAGATGTATTGAGTAGTATAAATTTTTCAAGCTAAATTAATCTTTCTTGAAACAAGAGAATCATTCTTATAGGATCTGTCATATAACACTGTACAGTGGTTTTGAGACTAAGAATCACACAACAAAAGAGTGTTACCTCATGATTCTAGTTCTTCATGACCCTTTACATGACAATGGAAGAGAGTTACGCAAAAAAATCATTCGAGTTATCTTAAATGCTCATGCCAAGAGAAAATGACAAGTTGCTTTGCAATAACTAAGACATTCAGAATATGTATTCAACATTGTATCATACATCACGACCAGCTCTGAACAGGCATCGTGTTTTGAACGTGGGATACTTTTAGAGACCAGCAAATCTGCCAAAGCGACGAGAGCGAAAAGTAGGACCTGTCCAGGATTTGAACCTGGGACCTCCTGCACCCAAAGCAGGAATCATACCCCTAGACCAACAGACCGCTCGAGTGTTGTGTTCAGCACAGCAGCACTAGCGTTGCTCTTACCGTGTTTGCTAGCTACGAAATCGTATGTCGACTGGCTACTGTAATGGGTTTCGTTAGACAACAACCACACGAGCAGCCAATGTGCCAGCATTACTGAAAATATGAAAAATCTTTCTCAAAACTGTGAGAGTACAACTGTCGCCATTTGACACATATTTCGCTTCATATTGTCATGTGAGCAGACTGAGATGTCAAGCTATTTTCCTTCCTTTTGAAATGTCATCCTATTGAGCTCAGTTAACAACACCTGTGCCTAACAAAGTTTATAAAATATATTTATTCTGTAGCTTTCCTAATTTTTGTCTATTTCTGCTTTCACTTCTCTACCTCCACCTTGTCATTTGAGATCTCTCTCATGTCTTATTCTTTTCTCCTCCCTTTGTGTTTCTGAAGGCCACCCATGTACACATGCGTGAAAGGTGACTGGGTAACGCATAATTCCCAAAACCAGGTCGAAGTGCAGGGCTTGCACATACCCCCCTCCCCCCCCCCCCCCCCCCCCAGTAAAGGCAGCCTCAGGGAGGGCTCACTGTCTGAGCTGAAACCTTCCTGGACAACCAAATGGTTCTTCCATCTGAAGTTCAAGAGGTGTGACCAGAGGTGTGAACAATCACCTAAGGCAGCTGTGCCGCCTCTTCAAGCCCCCCCCCCCCTCGTAGGATGGAGCGGAGCATCAGAGTCACTGGCAGTCATGGGGGATTAAATCACAGTGGGTTCCTCCTGTAAGAGAGAGAGAAAGAGAGAGAGAGAGAGAACGCTGTAAAAGACTCGGAGGACAACAAAACCACGACTCCTCTAACTGCAGCACCTCACTATCTTGTTGTGAACTGGACTGAAGGGAAAAAATTCTCTTTCATAAATCCGTTTGTCATTCAAAAAGGAGTGGATGCAATCACAGGTCAGGTAAAATCTTGTTCGCGTCTGAAATGACACTCTTCTGCTGGTGTCAGAAATTGCCTTTCCGACCCAACATCTGCTTAAAGCTGCTCTGTTGTACAGCTATCCTGCACAAGTGTAGGCTCATCACAGTCTCAACTCTTGTTGTGAGGTTATTCTCAGCAACTTCTTGGATGGTTTAACTGAGGATGCGATTAAACACAAGCCATTTGATCAGGGAATCGCAGCAGTCTGAAGTGTCATAAAAAAGGTTGATAAGGACTTAGTGCCAACTAGTACCTTATATTTTACTTTGATCGCCTAGTCCTTCCACTCAAAATCAAGGCTGGCTACGATGTCACTTCTGTGTGACAATATATTCCTAATCCAACATTTTGCTACAATCTCCAATGTTTTAACCATACTTCCCAGTCCTGAAAAATGCTGCCAAATGCACCACCTGTGGTAGGGATGTTCATAGAGGTGACTGTCCACCCCCGGCCCCTTGCTGTGTGAACTGTATGGGTCTCCTCATGCGACTGGTCTGTATATCTCGATAAATGTGGTATCCAGAAAATGAGCTGAAATCTGTAGCTCGAAAAATCTATGCTAGTCCCAACCATAGTGCACCAGCTTATAGTTCTTTCTAAGAGCTCCATTGTTGCCGCAACTCTACAATTGAGAGAAATGGCAACACGGACCTGAACCACCGAAAACAGTCTTTACAATCAGAAAGCAGGAATTAGAAAAAAAATTCTGTGACCCATTACGGTTCGAAAATGTCAAAGGGAAAAGATCCTCCCCTGCACATTCTCGACGTTCATCTTCCAAGGCATCACCTAGCGACACTCCGCCTCAGTCCCACATGGAGGCGGTCACAAGGCAAATCTTGACGTCACAGTAGAACTAATGGAAAAAAAAAATACAACAGACATCGTCACTTGCATCTCTGAGCATACACACAGAGGCAGTAAGCAGCCATTGGAAAACTGCTCTTATTTTGATCTGTGATGTCAATTCTCCAATGGATCATCTGTGCCATCTGGTCCAATGGGACTGAACTGCAGTTTCTCATGTGAAGCTATTCACCAAAGATTTTCTGCCTCCAGGAAAGGAAATGAAGCCCCCATGATCGTTTGGGCATTCTGGCTCACGGGGGCGTCGCGCTGCTCATGCGAGACGATATCCACAGTCACACTATTCCCCTAGATACACAGCTCCAAGGTGTTGGTGTTAGCCTCTCTCTCATCCTGGTTCTAACCTTTCTCTTTCTCTTTCTGGTTTTAACATTTCTTTGCGCAACGTCTTTACACCCTCCTAATCCACTGTCACCACGGTAAACCTTATGTACATCATTGATTAGCTTTTCTCTCTCTTTCTGGTGTTGGCGAGTTGAATGGCCACCATTCCCTTTGGGGCTCTTCACACCCCTGTCAAGAGGATCCCTCTTGGTGGATATCTTTAACCACCATAATTTCATTTGTCTCTGAGCCAGTGAACAAACCTTTCTTTCGGATTCCACACAAATGCTATCCCATTTGGATCTTGCAATCTTTACCTCCCAACTTGCCCAACGTTTATAGTTGTCTGTTCTCTCCGCTTCACACTTAAGCGACCAGTTCCCATGTGTCATTAGTCTGCTAAAGCATGATCCATCAGCATGTCTGCGAAAATGGCAGTTTGCCAAAGCAGACTGGCAACTTTATTCCTCATTGGCTGTTTCAAAGAACTCTAATTATTTAGAATAAATGAACAGACTAACTATGTGTTGCAATTCCGACTGGCACAGAATGTTCCATTCAACGTACCCCTGCGTCGTATCGGCATACCCTCATCCTCTGGTGAACTGAGGCATGCCATGATGCGCTCAGAGCTTGGAGATGCACCCTCTGTGATTATGTATGTCATCTGACATTGGAGAACTGTATCTGGTACAAAAAGCTGCATGCTGAGTGCCGCCGCATCTTTAGAGAGTGTAAAAGGGCCAGTTCGATTGCATTTACTAGCTCTTTCAACTGTTCTACTCTCTGTTCAGTTATTTAGGGTAGCCTCTGACTTTCTGGAGTTTCAGCTCACTCACCAATTTTAGGTCTGATTGTGGTGAATGAAGTCATTGTAGACTATGTAGAAACCTCTAATATTCTGGGTCGCCATTTTGCTCAGATTTCCAATTACACACACTACCCTCCCACTCTCCTCACTCTTAAACAGGAGGTGGAAGTGAGGACAATTTATTTCTTCTCTCAGAATGGTGAATGCTACAATGCCGAGTTTACTATAAGGGAGCTTCATCTTGACCCTCTTCTCTGGGCCCAGATGGCATCAATGTACAATTTTGAGACGCTTTTCTCCCAAGAGTCTGCATTTTATCTTGAAACCTATAACCACATCTGGATCGATGTGTAGAAGTCATTCCCATAGTTAAGCCTTGGAGGGACAGACATTTTCCTTCCAGCTACCGTCCAATTTCCCTCACCAGTAGCAGCCTCAAAGTGATGAAACGAATGATTAACGGTCTTATTTAGTATGGTGAATTGAATCTTGGGATGCCCTTACTAATGCCCTTACGTGGTTTTTGCAGACACTGCTCCGCCGTTGATCATCTCGTCTCTCTTTCAACCCATGTCATGAACAACTTTTTGCGGAAGCGCCAAATAGTGACTGTCTTTTTTTATTTCTAGAAGGTATACATTACCTGCTGGAGTACAGGTCCCATAAAATACTTTCTCTCGAGAGAATTGTGTACCTCAGGGTTCAGTATTAACCGTAGTTCTGCCATCACAATTAACCCAATTATGGATTATGATGTGCCAGGTGTTTCAGCTTCTCTCTTCGTTGACGACTTTGGCATTTACGCAGCTTTCAACGGACTTGTCTACTTGAGTGGCGTCTTCATCACTGCCCTGACCACCTCTTTTTCATGGAGCAGCAGTAATGGCTTTTGTTTTACTGCTGACAAGATAGTATGGATTTCTGACTGTGCACTGAATTTCAACCAGCATCTCTTTATTTTGGCCCATTCACCCTTCAGTTTGATTCTGTTGTTGTGGTCTTCAGTCCGCAGACTGGTTTGATGCAGCTCTCCACGCTACCCTGACGTGTGCACGTTTCTTCATGTGAGAATACGTTCGGCAACCTACATCCTTTTGATCTGCTTACTATATTCGTCCCTCGGTCTCCCTCTACGATTTTTACCCCACACGCTTCCTTCTAATGTTAAGCTGACAATTCCTTGATGTCTCAGAATGTGTCCAACCAGTCTATCCCTTCTCTTAGGCAGTATATTCCAGAAACTCCTTTTCTCCCCAATTCGGTTAAGCACCTCCTCATTAGTTACGTGACCTACCCATCTAATTTTCATCATTCGTCTGTAGCACCACATTACAAAAGCTTCTATCATCTATTTATCTGGACTCCTTATCGTCCACATTTTACTCCCATACAATGCTACACTCCAGACAAATTCTTTCAGAGAGGGCTTCCTAACATTTAAATCAATGTTGGATGTTAACAAGTTTTGCTTCTTTAGAAACGCCTTTCTTCCCATAGCCATTCCGCATTTTATATCTTCTTTACTTCGGCCATCGGAAGTTATCTTGCTACCCAAATAAAATTCATCTACTACTTTTATTGTAAACGTAGGCTTCCGCAGCTGTTGTCACTATCAATAAACCTTCTCGGCGATCCCATCTACAAGAAACTTAAGGGTGATCCGACAGCTAAGATAACCAAATTGACGCAGGCGCTGCTGAAGCAAACCAGGATGGCCTTTGACACAGCCAGAAGACTCATCCCACAAGTTCCGCAGGCACTGAGGATGTATGGGGTGCCGAAGGTCCATAAAAAGGATTTTCCTTTGTGTCCTATAGTGGCCAGCATTAATTCACCCACGTACAAGCTGGCCAAAGAGCTGCTACCAAAGCTCCGACATCTAGTGAGCCACACAAAGACATATGTGAAGGATTCGACCCATTTCGTGGCACTTTTAAAAGAGAAGAGTGTATCAGCTACGGATCTGATGGTTAGTTTTGATGTGACATCGTTATTCACTAACGTACCAGTGTCAGACACAATGAACATATTAGAAGAACGCTTAGCACCTGAAACCTGTGACCTAGTTCGCCACTGCCTGACGACCACTTACTTCAAGTGGAAAGAAGAATTTTACAAACAAACAGACGGCGTAGCTATGGGCTCCCCACTTTCTCCGATTGCAGCTGACATCTTCATGCAAGCATTTGAAGAAACGGCTCTCCAGTCAGCGCCACTATGCCCAGCATGCTGGCTGCGTTACGTTGATGACACTTTCGTCATCTGGCCACATGTGGAAGAGGAGCTAAAGAACTTTCATGAACATCTCAATCGGCAGCACAGCAAAATACATTTCACAATAGAAGTAGAAAAAAATGGGTTGCTGCCTTTCCTCGACGTCGAAGTCTACCGAAAGTCTGACGGTAAACTCGACCACAGGCTGTACAGAAAGGCTACCAGCACGGGAAGGTACCTCCACGCCTCCTCTCATCACTACCCCATGCAGAAGAAATCCACCCTACAAACACTAACAAGGAGGGCCCACAGGATCAGCGATGATGGTCACCTACAGGCGGAACTACAACATCTCAGATCCACCTTTGCGGCTAATGGCTACGGACTAGGCGAGATATATAAAACAATGTCCAGGAGGAATGAAAGGAATAGAGGGGAGCAGGAGGAAGCACAAAGCATCGCCCTATTACCTTACGTGCAGGGCGTCACTGAGCGTGTGGGCAAGGTTCTACGTTGGGCAGGCATCAAGCCAGTCTTCCACAGCACCAATAAGACCAAGGATGTCCTAGGTTCAACTAAGGACACAGTTGACAAACTGAGCAATGCCGGCGTTTACGAAATAAGCTGCGAGTGTGGGCTGGTTTATTTAGGAGAGACCGGGTGAGCAATCTCCACGAGCCTTTCAGAACATGAAAGATACATATGGCATGGACAGCATACGAAGTCAGCGGTTTCTGAGCATCACAATCAGTGCGGAAAGCAGTTATCTTTCAGCGAGGCCCGCGTGCTGGCGAAACAACCATTCTCAACGAGGAGGAAGATTAGGAAGGTTATAGAAATAGCAAAGCGTCCCGCCAATATGAACAGTGAGGATGGCTACAGGCCGCTGGCGTCTTGGCCGCCATCGCAGCAGTTGCAACGCTACGTGACGGCACCGCGCGCGGAATGACTCGCGCAGACTGCCCTGGAGACCGCAGAACACGCAGAGCACCGGCCCGCCGCGCCGCCGTCTGCGCCAGGCGACAAGTCAACGGCGGCACGCCACAACCGCCGTCCATTCTCTCAGGTCCATTCCGCCAATAGCAACTTTTAATGCAAAAGCCAATCGGAAACGTCCATTTTGACCAATGAGGGGAAAGAATGCACCCCCCAATCAATTGGAAAACAAGCCTATAAAACACCAATCATCATTCCCGCTTTCCACTAATGGCGTGCAATAATGTAACCACCAATAAAGGCAAACCAACGTCCCCCTTCCTTTCCCTCATCCGCTGCTATATAAACCCCAAGATATCGTATATTCAGCAGTCAGACACAGACCCTGATAAAGCCCGCCTGCAACAGTGGCCTAAACGTCGGTGGAATTTATAAAATAACAACGCGGTTTCATACCCCGAAGAATTTTATTGATACTTTTATTGTCTCATTAACTAATCTAATTCCTCCAGCATCGCCTGATTTTTGACATTACATTCCATTACCTTCGTTTTACTCTTGTTAATGTTTATCTTATATCTTCCTTTCAAGACACCATCCATCCCATGCAATTGTTCTTCCAGATCCTTTGCGGTCTCTGACAGAATTACTATATCACCGGCAAACCGCAAAGTTTTTATTTCTTCTCCCTGCACTTTAATGCCCTCTGAAAATTTCTCCTTCCATTCCTTCACTGCCTGCTCAATGTACAGATTGAACAACATTGGGGAAAGGCTACAACCCTGTCTCACTCCCTTCCCAACCTCTGCGGCCCTTTCTTGCCCTTCGACTCTAATAACCGCTGTCTGGTTTTTGAATAGGTTGAATATAACTCTTCGCTCCCTATATTTTACCGCTGATACCTTCAGAATTTGGAAGAGTGTATTCCAGTCGACATTGTCAACAGCTTTCTCCAAATTGACAGACGCTAAAAACGTAGGTTTCCCTTTCCTTAGCCTATCTTCTAAGATAAGTCGTAATGTGAGTATTGCCTCCCATGTTCCAACAGTTCTCCTAAATCCAAACTGATGTTCCCCGAGGTTGAATTCCACAAGTTTTTCCATTCGTCTGTAAATAATTCGTGTTAGTATTTTGCACCCAGGACTTATTAAACTGATAGTTCTGCAATGTTCACACTTGTCTGCACTTGATTTCTTTGGAATTGGAATTACGATATTCTTTTTAAAGTCGGAGGGTATTTTCCCTGTCTCATATATCTTGCATACCAGGTGATACAATTTCTTCATGACTGGCTCTCCGAACGACATTAGCAGTTCAGACGGAATATCATCTACTCCAGGGGCCTTGCTTCAACTCAAATCCTTCAGCGCTCTGTCAAAATCTTCTCGCAGTATCATATCTCCTATCTCATCTTCCTCCACGTCGTCTTCCATTTCTAGACTACTGCCTTCAAGTTTATTTCCTTTATATATGAGTTCTCTATATATTCCTTCCACAGATCAGCCTTTTCCTCTGTGCTTAGTACTGGCTTTCTGTCAGAGTTCTTGATATTCATGCAGCTGCTTTTCTTGTCTCCAAATATCTCTCTTATTTTCCTATATGTGGTATCTATCTTTCCCCTAGTTATGCATTCTTCTACGGTTCTGCATTTGTCCTTTAGCCACTCCTGCTTAGCCAGTCTGCACTTCCTGTCAATCTTATTTTTCAGACGTTTGTATTCCCTTTTACCCGTTTCACTTGCTGAATTTTTATATTTTCTCCTCTCATCAATTAAGTTCAGTATATCCTTTGTTGTCCAGGGATTTCTATTAGGCCTTGTCCTTCTGCCTATATGGTCCTCTGCAGCCTTCACTACCCTATCTCTCAGGGCTACCCATTCTTCTTCTAATGTATTACTTTCCCCTGTTTCAGCCAATCTTTGCCTAATGCTCCCTCTGAAACTCTCAACCACCTCTGGCTCCTGATAAAACTAAATCCTGGGTTTAGAGTTTCACAGGAAACTCTGTGTGGTACTTCTTGGAGAGCTTTCAAATGGTATCCTCAAGATCATTTATATATCTTGTGAATAGCAACGGTTCTACGATACTCCTCTGTGGAACATGTGACATTACTCTTACTTCGGAAGACTTCTTTCCATTGAGAATGACTCGATATGTTCTGTTATCTAGGAACTCTTCAGTCACACAACTGGTCTGATAGTCCATATGCTCTTACTTTGTTTCTTCGCTTAGTTTGCTACCTATTCAATTTCCTCAGATGATCTTTTTGTCAGTGTCTCTGGTCAAGTGATATCACTCTGGCGCTCCCATTGGTCTTCCCTTGAAGGGAACAATCTCCAGGACATTAAACCTCTTCCAAGTATTTGAGTGACCTCCTCTCGGTCTATTCTTCATTAGGTGGTCATTCTGGCCTGGTTGCATATAGGACAATGTTGTTATAGACACTGCCACTTACTAAGTGGCGACCCTGCTGCTATTTGTGGTCACTGTTCTTAGCAATTGACTGTTCGCCACCTTCTGATTGAATGCCCATTCTCAACTGTTTGTAACAGTCTGCGTTTCCCATCCAAGTGGCTTGATATTTTAGCAGATGAGACACGGTCTGCAGATTGTGTTTTACTTTTTATTGTCCGTAGCAACATTCCCCAGCTGGGGTATCAAACAATGCTCCTACAGTAACTAGAAATCTATGTAGGAATTGCCTTGTTTTTACCTAATTCTTTTACAAAGTTGACTGACCTTTTCCTTTGCATAATTATGCTGTAACACATCCGCTAAAAATTATTATTTCTATTAGGTGTTTGATGTCGAGAGTTGCGGATTGCGTGGCCTCCTGCATCAGAGGTTCCAATCCTCCCTCAAGCATGGATGTTTGTGTTGTCTTTATTATAAGTTAGTTCATAAGCAGTTTGTACATTTAGGAACTGATGACACCCCAGTTAAGTTCCATAATCTTTACAAACAGCTAACTGCTGTCATCGTTCACTGAAACTATAACAAAACCGATGGGGAAATGAATATGTCGGTCACGAATAGCTTAAAACACAATGGCTAAAACGCAAAGCAGCTTGTAAGATCTCTTTGCAAAGTCGCCTTCACGTCGTATAGAAAGCACGCGTTTTACCACTGTCCTCAATACTGAAAGATAACTGTTTTCCTCTCACATTTCGTCTCAGGTACCCATGTAATCGACAGTAAGTGCGATCTTGTCCCCTAGCTGTTTATATTCCCCACCAAGCAGCCAAACGTTGCGGTTGTGCATAGCGATTAGGCGAGGGGTCTCACGAATTCTGTCACCGACTGTACATCACCTTGGCACCTTGAGATCTATGAAACTATGGTGGTAAATGGATTTCCCACTTCCCTTTCTGTTACATGTTAACATAGCCTGTTGGTAAACTCATGACCAAGCAGGTGTGTCCCCACTCGACCTACCCTTTATGGCTCTTCCGGCAAAGACCACTTTCCCCACCAACAGCAATCTTCGGGCACGAGTTTACAGACCGACTATATTACATTAAAAAAAACTGCTTTCTGTTTTTATTTTACTTGTGAGTGAAACAATAAATGATTTGTAATACCACAAAATGCCAGGAACACACTGCATACAGAGGTGGTAAGATATATTGCCGCGAGAGACCATGAACACCGACTGCCGGTGTGGCACAGGGTATAGCGTCACGTACTGCTATGCTGAAGGTAGCCGGTTCAATCCCGCCCACCAGCAAAAATTTATTTCTTTGTAAATAACAATTCCAGAATGTTCTACATCTTTCTTATGTTCACTTGCAAATTCTACTTGTTTCTTATGTTAACTGTTCTTCTAATTTCTGGTAAATTCTGTCTGTATGAATAGCAGAGCACTCTGCCCGAGAGGCAGTCAGTGCTGTGTGTATGTTGAGTTCGTAATAAACCTGCTTTCAGTATAAGTGCTGTGTTCAGTTGCCTTCAAAGTCAAGCCTGCTCCCAGTTCAACGCGACATTGTTTGGTGGAGGCGCCTGGTATCCTGGGCAACAGCTGCATCACCGTAGCTCCGATTAGGCAACGTAAAAGCCGTCGCTTACACGGACTGGAACCGGAATACAAGGGATACACCGAGTACATCCTTCCGAATGTCTGTATCATCAGAAGAACCATAGAACCATGGACACGAAATCAACCGTAGGCCAGCTGCACATCAGACACCTGTCGGTGTTCTCTGGAGACGCTGGACAGCCCAGCAATGGTTCGAGAACAACGAAGACAAACTGAATGAGTGAGAAACGTTCCAGGCGGAACTTAAGACGTTTGGAGACCGACATCGACAAATCCGCTTGACGGAAGAACAAATAAAGAACCGGGCCCAACGACATGGTGAGCCGACACAGTCTTACATACGGAATGTTTTGGCCCTGTGTAACACTGTCAATCCGAACATGACTGAGGCCGACAAAGTCACGCACCTGATGAAGGGTATAGCAGAAGATAAAAGACGTTGCTACAACAGAAAGAGATTATCAAGTGGTGCCAACGTATTGAATAGATGCAACAAAGGAGAGTTGGACGCAAGAAGTATGACCGACTCCCCAATGTAGTCCCTATGGCCGTTGTGGAAGACCAGCATGACTTCGCTTCTCTCATATGACAAATTGTGAGAGAAGAATTACAACAGTGCATGGCAGCTGGGACTATTAGACCGAGCGAGCATCAGATTATGGCCATGGATGTAAGCCATGTAAGTCACGAGGGATTGATTGATTAATTGATTGATTAGTGATATAGGGCGCACAACATCGAGGTCATCAGCGCCCATGCTCAAACATGAATGGATGGAAGGAAAGTGACGCATGTCAGATGGACTTGCGAAACATAAAATCACACCTACAACTGCAGGGATAGCTTAAAACAACTCATAAAATGACTAAAAAATTGACATATATGTGGCCTGGCGACTACTTAAAAATAAAGGGTAGCAGAGCCACTCTAACACACATTAAAATAGCACACCCAGTATTTTCGAAAGTAGTCCAGACATAGTACAAAACCGTAGGACACGATTCACAGACGCCTCATCGTCAGCTAAAATAGATTTCAGGTCCTGCGAGAGACCCAAATTTGCCCTGGTATCAGCAAATAAAACGCATTCTGTTAAAATATGTCGTATTGACAATTGTGTCCTACATCTGCCACACTTTGGCGGTTCTTCACTGTGTAAAAGGAAACCGTGCGTCAGTGGGCAATGTCCTAATCGGAGACGAGTTAGGGCGACTTCATCAGCTCGTTGAGGGCGGAAGGATGTACGCCATGGGCGGACTGAGGATTTAACTGCGTGTAGTTTATTGTCCACCACATCCAACCACTGATTCTCCCACAACGCCATGGTTCTGCGTGTCACAAAGGAGGTGATGGCTTTTAGTGGGACGGAACAGCGTACAGCAGGGGGGAGAGAACAATCCTCCCTAGCTGCTGCATCTGCCAGCTCATTTCCCTGGATCCCTATGTGTCCAGGAACCCAACAGAAAACTATCTCCTTGTGTTGCCGTTGCAATGCAAGGAGAGCGTCCTGAATGTCCTGCACCACCGTTGGTTGGGCTGCTGCGCAACACAGACAGTAAGTAACGTGTGTGGAGCTGACAGAGATCTGTATTCCAGGCGTGCCACGAGCAGAAGACGGCGGATAGACAGTGTGGGCTCACCAGCTTCTGCACACAGGCTAAGTACTGTGATACGCACCAATCGCCAGCCTGATACCTTTGTGGTGTACTGAAACCAGGATTTTCAGGTACGGAGGCCTGGCCGATCCATAGATCTGGCAGCCATATTCCAGTCTAGGCCGCATGAAAGCTTTGTAGAAATGGAGCAGACGTGGCCTGTCGGCACCCCAAGACCGATGACTGAGACATTTGAGAATACTTGGAGCCTTGAGGCATCGCAGTTTGATCTCTCTGAAATGCGGCAACCACGTCAGCCTCTCGTCGAAAGTGAGGCCAAGATATTTGACCTTGTCCTGAAAAGTGAGAACAGTGTCTCCTAGTTTTAAAACAGGTGTAGTAAAAAGGGAACGGGAGCGATTAAAATCCACACAAACAGTTTTCTTCAAAGAAAACTTGAAACCAGTAGTGTTCCACCATTCTTCCAACCGCCTGATCGTCAAATGTAATTGACGAGCTGCTGTTGCAATGGAGGACGCACAGAAGATGGAGAAGTCGTCCACGAACAAGGAACACTGTACAGGCGTCGCACTGTGGATGTAACGCTGTTTATGGCTATGGCGAATGCCGTTATGCTTTAAACACTCCCTTGCGGGACACCATTCTCTTGTTTAAAACGGTCAGACAAGGCACTCCCAACCTTGTATCTAAAATACCTGTCAGAGAGGAAAGATTGGATAAAAGTGGGCAAACGTCCACGAAAACCCCACTCGTAAAGCTGCTGTGAAACAAGGCGTCGCCAGGTAGTATCATACGCCTTTTCCAGGTCAAAGAAAACACCAATTAGGTGTTGCTTCCGTAAAAAAGCTTATTGGATCGCACTTTCAAGCAGGGTGAGGTTATCCACTGTAGAGTGGTACCTCCTAAACCCACATTGAGAGCGGCTAAGTAAGGATCTTCTTTCGAGGACCCATACTACGCACCAGTTGACCATACGCTCCAACTCTTAGTAATGCAACTCGTGAGGCTAATTCTTCGATAACTACCTGGGTCGGTGCGATCTTTCCCCGGTTTTAAAATTGGAATTAAAATAGATTCTTTCCAAGAACATGGAAAATTTCCCGTAACCCAAATTGCGTTAAAAAGGTGTAAGAGGACCCCCTTTGACTGGGGTGCCTACTGTTTCAGCAGTCTGTACGGTATCTCGTCATAGCCAGGTGCAGAATCACGAGCTGCTGACAATGCGGATTCCAGCTCCCACATTGAGACAGGTTGGTTGTAGTCCTCAATGTTGGAGGAACGGAGGCCAAAGCCAACCCTCTCCTGTATCGTGTGATATTGACGGAAGACTAGATCCTGGTGAGAATCGGATGTAACAGCTGCATAGGATTCTGCCATAACTTGAGCAATGTCCCTGGGCGATTGTACAAGACATCCCTGCCCTCGGACAGCTGATATTGGCGGTCGGGAGTTCCGACCCGAAATCCTCCTAATGGCTGCCCAAACTTTATCTGCAGGCGTGGACCTATTGATGGAGTTCAGGAACTCCTGCCAAGACCTCTGCTTACTCTCTTTAATAATTCTCCTTGCCTGTGTCCTTGCCACTCGAAAATTGGCCAAATTCGCATCGGTAGGGCACCGATGGATGGAATCAACGCAGTGCTGCTCTTTTGTCTCTAATCGCTGAACGACAAGCATCGTTCCACCAAGGAACAGCTGGTCGCTGAAGCGTTGACTTCGATTTCGGGATGGAAGCGTCAGCAGCATTGTGAATCACTGTTGTGATGTGATCCACCTTGGACATCATGACACCGCTCGAAAATAGCCAACTGCTGAAAGAGTGCCCAGTTAGCTTTGTGCAGTTGCCATCTTGGTGGCTTCCCACTGCAATCTATGGTGACCGGCAAGTTTATCCAAATGGGATAATGGGATAGTGGTCGCTGCCATGAAGGTCATCATCCACGCTCCACTGAGCAGTGTGTGCAAGAGCAGGCGAGAGGGCTATGGCTGAAGACGAACCTATAGCAGTGCTAAAATGTGTAGGCTGGCCTGTGTTCAGTAAGATAACATCAGAGGAGTGTATCACAGTCTCGACCATCTGTCCCCTGGGGCAGTTGTTGTTGGAGTCTCATACCGCATTATGCACATTAAAATCTCCTAAAAGAAGAAAGGGACAAGGGAGTTGTCCAATGAGCTGTGTCAGGAGATTACTGTCAACATGCTCTCCAGGCGGTAAGTAAAGAGAGCAGACTGTGATATTCTGATGGGCCAGTATACAAACAGCAACTGCTTGCAGTGTAGTGGTCAATGGCACAGGTGAGGAGTGAAAAGTGTCCCTGACAAACACTGCCACACCACCTTGTGCTCTATCACCTGTTAGGTCGTCTTTCCTATGGAGTTGATAGCCTCACAGGACAGGTGTATCAGTCCGTTTGAAGTGTGTCTCTTGAAGGGAGACACAGAAAGGGCTATCCTTCACAAGGAGCGGAAGTTCCTCCAAACGAGTCCTGAATCCAGCCAAATTCCACTGCAGTGAGGGTGCCATGTCACCTGTGTGGGTCTATTTTCTCTATACCCTTGTGCTGCGATGGTGAGGCACTCTTGGAGCGCTGGGTAGCAGATGGACTGCTTGGTTCAGGCGATGACGCATCAAAGTCCATAATAATGTCCTCCTCGTCAGTCAACGCCACCATTAAGGCGTCCAATGACGCTCCCGAAAGAGTTGCAAGCGGAGCTGGAGATACTTTCCTCGGCTTCTTCTTTTGAGAAGAGGAGGAGGAAAGTGGGATTTGAGGAGCACTCTGCTTTGGCGGAATATTCTTCTTTTGAGAGGCACTTTGCTGGTGAGGTGCCTTCTTAATGATTTCCTGCAGTTCCTTTTCGAGCACAACTTCTGTAGCAACAGAGACCACACGGTCTGCAAAAGCGGTACCTCTGGCTGTTTTGGCCGTATTCGGTGGGGCTAGATGAGAGGGAGCTTCAGCTGCCTGACATGTGCACGGACATGTGCAAGTATTGGTGCTGACATTGACAGCCTCAGTTTGTGTCGAGGCATCTACTGTGGCGATGGGTTTCTGTAAGGTGGCAGCGAATGAGGTGGGAAATACAGATGGCTGCATGGCCTTAAATACCTTCTTGGCCTCCGATTAGGAAATGCACCTGGTCGTCTTTATCTCCTATACTTTCCTTTCCTCTCCTCAAGATACACCTGACAGTCCCAACTCCAAACAGGGTGTTCCCCAGAACAATTGACACATTTGTCAGGTGGCGTGCAAGCAGTGCCCTCATGTGCTGCTTTTCCACATTTTCCACAAGTAGCCTCCCCCTTACAGCCGAGCATGGTTTGTCCAAAACGCTGGCACTTAAAACAGTGCATGGGATTAGGGATGTAGGGACGGACATTCAAACCCTGCATTCACATGCTCGGGGAGTTTAGGGGTATTAAAGGTAAGGATGAAGCTCTCAGATGACACAAGTTCTCCATCCACCCTTTTCTTCTTAATGTTCTGGGCGTCCACTATGCTTTCTGTTGCCCATTCTGCCTTGAGTTCTTCAATGGGAATGTCCATCAGGTCCCAAGGAAACTACCCCCTTACTGTAGTTCAGGGTACTGTGTAGTTCTGCATCAATTTCGTATTCACCCAAACACTTTGCCTTCTGCAGATTTTCCGCCTGTTGGGAGGTTGAAGTTTCAACCAACAAGGTACCGTTCCGCAACCTTTTAACACATTTTAAAGTGCCCGCAAGTCCTTCTAAGCCCTTATTGATATAAATGGGCGATATCTTCTCAAAAGAACCTTCTATCCGTTTGATTACAATAAACACATTCTGGCTAGCAGTCTGCGTTCTGTTACTATGGACGAAACTTTGTTACTGAACTGGTCTGGGGAACTAGCCACCCGAGGCCTCTTCTTCGACTGGGTGTTGGTACCCCCCAGTGGTACACCTATCCCACTGGAAGGTTCATGGGATAAATTAGTGTTTTGCATCTCAATCCCACAAGCAGCTAGGGAAGTATGTGTCCGCCTAGGCAGAGCCCCGCGTGCCTAGGTAAGCCTTATACAACTGAGGTGTGGCAGTATCCCCAGAGGTTGCTCGCTAGCGACTGTTCCTCTTCAACAGCCATGCATCCCATCAGCACGTAGCACACCTTGGGATTGAAGGGTTTTTTATATAGGTTTGTACCACCCTTGCGACCTGGGCGGTCAAGCCAAGATTCCCATTCCCCGGTACACACAACGTTCCACTGCCATGCCACACGATGATTGCTGAAACGTGCCCAGAGGATACGGTGTCTAGAGGACTGGCGGCGCTTACCAGTCTCCAGCTCAGGACCCCGGATTCGCCAAGCCCATACTCAGCAAATGAATGCAGAGTCCCTGAGGGGGTCACGAGGGAGCTGACACCGCTGAGGAAGAGGTATTTCAGACATTAGCTCCTGTCTGCCCCACCAATCGCACCCGATGTGAAGAATGTCGTCGCCCTGCTATAACATATGCTGCAGCCGCCAAACGGCAGCCTATGAACCGGCCGACGTGGCCACAACCAACTCCCCCAACAACAATCACGCCCCGCAGAAGAACAGACGTCTGGAGGACAGAAGACAACAGACCACTGTGTTTCCACTGTGGGCGTCCTGGACATGTCGTACGCTACTGCAGAGAGAGGAGGCGACTATTTGATGATTATTTTGCTGCAAGACGTCAGCCATCAGAGCAGTTCTATCCCTGGCAATCACCTGCTGATGAGTTCAGTCGAACTATGGGAAGAAGCTCATCATCATACCCTAGTCGAGGTCGCTCCCCGACGCGCCGCAGCTGTTCACCATCGTTGTCCAGAGGTACCAGCCGCTCCCCTAGCCGCTGCGCCCAGGAAAACTAAGCGAGGCGACCATCTACGAAGGTGAGGCCACCGCAGATGAAAATTGTCCATGGACGACAGTCGCTAAGATGTCGGGAAATCTCATCGACGTCATAATCGACGGCCAACCTGTCCGGGCACTTGTTGATTCATGAGCGTCTTTTTCTGTATTGTCGGATAAACACCGCCACACACTAAGGAAGACAATGTTCTGTGATACGGGGGCAACTGTGCTGAAGGTCCTGAATGGAAAGTACCTCCATCCAGCAGGAACTTGTATCGCAAGAATAACCATCAACAACATGACCCAGCCATTTGAATTTGTCGTGTTAACAGAATGTAGTCACAATGTCATCCTCGGATGGGACTTCCTTTTGGCATCCCAAGCTATCATTGACTGTGGAAGATCTGAGCTGCAAATTGAAGAAGTTTTTGCGCCGGATACACATAGTAGAGAATTTTCTGGGTGGTTATTCGTCGTTGACAATGTGACAATGAGAAGAGTCGCAGTCACAAACACAGATGACTGGTTAAACTGTGAAGTTATTGTTGATAGTAAAACGTTTATCAGGATCACAAAAGAAATTTACATACCAGCATCTATCATAAGCATTACCGGTGGTCAAGGAGAGATTTGGATCACAAATTGTCATGATCAGTCACAACATATCCCCAAGGAAATGTGTATCAGCACAGCTGAACCAATCCAGGATGGTGAGCTCAACGTCATCAACGAAGACCCATGCTCTGCTGTTAGTACCGACAACATGCTGGAGGAAACAAATGTGGAACTGCCAATAGGGCCTGGACTGACCAAGGAACAACGCTAGCAGGTGTTAGGTATACTACACCAATTTTCAGCTGCATTCAAACCTCAGCAGGGGAAAAGTCATACGAAACGGCCCTCGATAAAGCACCATATCAATAATGGGGATCATCCGCCAATTAGCCAGCGTTTGTATAGAGTGTCGCCAGCTGAAAAACGGATAATTCGGGAGGAAGTGGAGAAGATGTTGCGAGATGGAATTATTCAACCTTCAGAGAGTCCTTGGTCGTCTCCAGTGGTCCTCGTAAAGAATAAGGATGGCACGTGACGATTCTGTGTCAAGTATCAGCGGCTGAACAGAATCACAAAGAGAGATGTCTACCCATTGCCGCACATTGACGACACCTTAGACTGCTTGAAAGGAGCTACATACTTCTCAACTATGGCCATGCAGACAGGTTACTGGCAAATCGAAGTTGATGAAGCTGACAGGGAGAAGACAGCTTTTATTACACCTGATGGCCTCTATGAATTTAAAGTAATGCCATTTGGATTATGTAATGCTCCAGCCACATTCGAATGCATGATGGACAACTTGCTTCGAGACCTTAAGTGGACGATGTGCCTCTGCTATTTAGATGACATTTTCGTTTTCTCAAAAACATTTGAAGAACATCTGAGTCGCCTGTCAACTGTGTTGAAGTGTGTTCAGGCTGCAGGACTCCGCCTCAACCCAAAGAAGTGCCTCTTCGTCGCCAAAGAGAGAGAAATCCTGGGGCACGTAGTCAACGGAGAAGGTGTCCGTTCTGATCCGGATAAAGTAAGGGCAGTCACAGAATTTCCAACTCCTCAGCACATTCGTGATGTGAGATGTTTTCTCGGGCTGTGCTCATACTACCAACGTTTCATAAAAGGATTTTGTTACAAGAAACGTCCATTACAAGAACTTCTACAGGGAGACGCCAAATTTTACTGGGATGAGACAAAAGAAAGAGCTTTCCGGGCACTTAAGGAGGCTCTAACTTCTGCACCAGTGCTAGCCTTGTACGACGAGAATGCAGAAACGGAACTTCACACAGACGCCAGTGGTTATAGGATTGGTGCTGTGCTTGTAATGTGCTGAAAAAGTGATAGCCTATGCGTCAAGAGTACTCTCAAAGTCCGAGATAAACTACTCTACAACTGAAAAAGAATCTCTTGCAGTTATCTGTGCTATCAACAAGTTCCGGCCGTATTTATTCGGCAAACCATTCACCGTCGTGACAGACCACCAGTTTTTGTGTTGGCTGACTAGCTTGAAGGATCCATGAGGTCGACTAGCAAGATGGGCACTACGACTCCAAGAGTACGATGTCACAGTGGTATTCAAGAATGGGCGCAAACACAAGGATGCCAACTGCCTTTCGAGGAATCCATTAGTGGAACACAACAACATTAATGAAATTTCAGTCCTCACTGAATTAGCTGACGTTACAGCTGAACAGAGGGAAGATCCCGCACTATTAAAAACGATAGAGGCCTTGGAGAAAGTAGAACCGACCAATGGAGAGTTCCATCTTATAAACGGAACATTGTACAAGAGCAACTACGATCCACTGGGCCCCAAATGGCTACTTGTTGTTCCAGCTCATCTCCAGCCAGCTATTCTCAAATATTTCCACGATGCTCCAATATCCGGCCATCTGGGATTCGTGAAGACCCTAGACAGAATCAGACGCAGGTATTACTGGAAAGGTCTCTACCGATCTGTCAAGCACTATGTGTGTAACTGTGAAGAGTGCCAGCTATGTATGCATGTGCCGCAATTACCTCCAAGGCATTTTGTACCGATTCCGCCGGCAGCAGCTCCATTCCACCGAGTTGGGATCGATCTTTTAGGGAG
The DNA here is from genome assembly GCA_026315105.1 of Locusta migratoria. Classification (NCBI taxonomy): domain Eukaryota; kingdom Metazoa; phylum Arthropoda; class Insecta; order Orthoptera; family Acrididae; genus Locusta; species Locusta migratoria. The sequence goes on from CM048752.1 coordinate 81,941,500, forward strand.
GTTCCCGAAGTCGACAACTGGTAACCGTTGGATAATAGTCTGTACTGACTACCTCACACGCTATGCTGTCACCAAACCAGTGCCGACTGCAGAAGCTCCAGAGATCACAAAATTTCTTGTAGAAGACATTATTTTGAAGTTGGAGCACCATGTGTCATGATATCTGATGGTGGAAAAGTATTCCAGTCAAAACTAGTATCAGAGGTAATGACACAGTGCAACATTGTCCACAGAATGACAACTGCATATCATTCTCAGACAAATGGTCTTACGGAACGTTTTAACAAGACGTTAGCCGACATGCTGTCGATATTGAGCAGAAGGATTGGGATACAATTCTACCAGTCGTGTCATTTGCTTACAATACCGCAAGACAAGACACACAGGCTTCACTCCGTTTTTCCTGCTCCATGGCCGTGAAGCTGAGACGACATGGATACGCTGTTCCCATTCCAACCGGACGCCACTCAGGATGACTATGTTAAACAGCTCATCACCAGGGTCGAAGAAGCAAGACAGCTGTCTCGCATATGGGCACTGGACGCCCAGGAGAAGGACCATCAGCTCTATAACGACAAGCACCGACCTGTTGTGTACAGCGCAGGAGATCTGGTATGGATTTTTACCCCTGTACAGAAGGTTGGACTGTCAGAAAAATTATTGAAGCGATGCTTTGGTCCGTATCGTGTCATACACCGCTTGTCAGACGTCACATACGAAGTTGAGGATTATGAGCCGTCGTCGAAACGTCAAAAACGAAGAGACATTGTTCACGTCCTGCACATGAAGCCTTACTATGATCCTGAAGAGCAGGTAGACGACAATGGCTTCTTGTTCAAGGACTCTAAGGACGGTAATGTTACTGATGAAGCCACGACAGGAACATCTGTCGTTGATAATCATGGAGAAGGGAAGGATTCTCTTGAACTGTCATACAGAGGACCCATGCACGGACATTGCAGCTGGCTCCACAAGGATCATAACAGCGGGTCACTGTTTCTCCAGGAGAGGGAGCAATGCCACAAGAGACCACAAACACAGACTGCCGGCGTGGCGCAGGGGATAGCGTCACGGACTGCAGTGCTGAAGGTCGCCAGTTCAATCCCGCCCACTGGCAAAAATTTATTTCTTTGTAATTAACAATTCCAGAATGTTCTACATCTTTCTTATGTTCACTTGTAGATTCTACTTGTTTCTTATGTTAACTGTTCTTCTAATTTCTGGTAAATTCTGTCTGTGTATAAATAGCAGAGCACTCTGCCTGAGAGGCAGTCAGTGCTGCGTGTACGTTGAGTTTGTAATAAACGTGCTTTGAGTATTAGTGCTGTGTTCAGTTGCCTTCGAAGTCAAGCCTGCTTCCAGTTCAACGCAACAATATTCCCAGAAACTTTGGGATACCGCCTAAGTTGGTTGTAAGTATGATTCCTAAGGACCATCATAGACAAAACTGACTGATTTTGTGGTAAGTATTCTGCCAAAGTCCTTTTCAAAACCTACTTTGATGACAAGTATACTTTCCAAGAACCCTGAAAATACTGCTGTTCAGTGGGATATATATTTCCCACAGCCCTAAAAGCTTTATTTCACAACCGACAGATAACAGATGTGGTGCAGCAGACTACCATTGCACCCAGGAGCACACGGGTGTGGTAGTAAGTGTTCCTATGAATGCAGAATATCCCCCACAGCCCGCCTGCGAACAGCACCCACTATTTCACATCTTTGTTTAATAGTATATGAATTCTGATAAATCTAGCTCAGTAGTACAAAATATTCTGTACCTCATAACACCCTGCCATGTTTGACAGCTGGTGACTGCCACAGCATGACGCATGCTATACAATCTTGTGGCCTTGTCCGGATACAAAAGATTTGCTTCTCGCTGGGCTCAGTCCTTATGTTGGCAACAGATGAACAATGAAGTGTATAATTGCGTTAATATCTTACACGAGTTACAGAGTAAATGTTATTGCTGCTCGTTTCACTCGCAGCAAATTTAATACTGTACCTGCTCTATGGTCGACAGGTTCTTGTATGTACCCTTGTCCGATCAGAACAAACTAATTTTCGTTTTAATTGCAGTTGTCACAAAAAAACATTTATTGGTCATCTGAGTTGCCATCATTACCATTGGTGCCAACATAGCCACTGCAACCCGGCGAGAAGTGTCATACAATTTAACCAAAGATTTCACTGTTTGTATTCTTGCAAGGAAACACCCTTAAATGAATAGTGCCTGAATCTGATGACAAACAGTAACCTCAAACCTCTTGAATTGTGAAACTTTTTCAGTGAAAATAATGATAAGTTGCACCTGAAAAAGGCTTATGTTATACAATTGTAGAAAACAAGGGTTTTTTATTCACCATCCGTAACTGGTTCTTTTTTGTTGTTTCACTATCAAACTCATCAACTGATGAAGAATACCGTGTCTCATTACTTTGCATAGGAAAACTAATGAGACTGTACTGAATGGTCTTTTGATAGTTATCCTCCGATTTGGAAAATGAAATTGAAGAGTGGATGAAATTTTACTCCCTGTCCTGGCACCTTGTGTGTTGGCAACATCAACAACCATGTAGAAAGTCTTTTCCAAATATAAATATTCTTAGAAAAATGAACCACACAGAATAACCTGATTAGTTTCTCACACACATGATGAAGTAAATAATGCTGTTTGTGCTCTATAGTTGACAGGTTCTAGTATGTACCCCTATCTGCTCAGTAAAAGTAATTGTCCTTGTAAAGTGAAACTTTAATGGCTAAACATTTGTGTTGTCATGTGATTGGCTATAATAACATCACACAACTATCGCCATTCTCATCCATTGCCAACATCATCACAAAATGTCACCACAATGTGAAGTAAAATTGAACTGAATGATGTTATATTTTGAGACAAGGAAAAAAGGGCACCTGGACAGCTAAAAGAGAATCAAGTTTTGTATCAATGCCTCACTGTGTTAGACATATGTACAAAGATTCAACTAAGTTAACTGTACTCTGCAAATGTCAGATGTCCAAACTGTTACACGAACAATGTTCCACAAACAAAACCTTCCTGGCAGATTAAAATTGTGTGCCGGGACCAGGACTTGACTGAGCTATCCCGACACAACTCATGATGCCGCCTCACAACTTTACTTCCGCCAGTACCTCGCCTTCAACTTTCCAAACTTCACAGAAGCTCTCCTGCGAACCATGCAAGACTAGCACTCCTGGAAGAAAGGATATGGTGGAGACATGGCTTAGCCACAGCCTAAGAGTCGTTTCATTCTGAGCGCTTGCCCATGAAAGGCAAAGGTCCCAGGTTCGAGTCACGGTTCCAGCACACAATTTTAACCTGCCAGGAAGTTTCATATCAGTGCACACTCCGCTGCAGAGTGAAAGTTTCATTCTGGAATGTTCCGCAACTTTCAACAAATAGAATGTTTAAATATATAAAAAAAATCCAGGGGAGAATCACTTCGGTTTATGACAAGTAATGTTAATTTGATGTTGTGGGTAAGGTAACTGTAAGAGAAATACATCTCTGTACAACTATAATAGAAATTCATGGATGAAGCAACCTGTAAAAAGGGAACTATAAACACTCACCTGTAGCAAATCAATGTGAGGAATACACACTTAGCTTAAATAGCATTCAAAGATCTTTTGAGACATCTTAGCTCTTGTAGTGACAGTACAGACATTCACAAATACATATACTACTCTTTATTACTAACCAAAGCTTTCCTTCTGGGTCACAGTCTGCTAAATTTCTTCACCCATAATCCCCAAATTATCACACCCAGCAATTACAGCTGACATTGTCTTTTGTTTCGAAGACAAAAGACTGTGTGTGTGTGTGTGTTAACAATATTTCAATAGGTTTGCCAATTATTTTCCAGTTCTGGAATACATAACAAGAGCTATCACTACGAGCAATGCAAAAAATTCTTGGGTGTACAGTAGACCATTCTCGAATAGCGTGCGGGAAAAATGAACACCTGAATCTCTCCGTTCGGACTCTGATTTCTCGTATTTTATTCTGATGATCATTTCTACCTATGTAAGTGGGAGTCAACAATATATATTCGCATTCGGAGGACAATTTTGGCGATTGTAGTTTCGGAAGTAGCCCACGCCGCAGCAATAAGCGCCGTTGTTGTAATGATTCCCATCCCAGATCCTGTGTCATTTCCGTAACGCTGGTCTCCCCTGTATCGTGACAATACGAAACGAGCTGCCCTTCTTTGGACTCTTTCGATGTCCTCCATCAAACCCACCCGATAGGGATCCCACACTGGGCAGCAATACTCCATAAAAGGACGGACAAGCGTAGTGTTTGCAGTTTCTTTAGTAGTTCTGTTGCATCTTTTAAGGGTTCTGCCAATAAAACGCAGTCTCTGGTTCGCCTTTCCCACGACATTATATATTAACGTACTACATAGCATATAAATTCAAGAACATATTAAATCAAAGAGCAAAATGGGCAGACAAACACTACAAAAATTTATCTAGTCTGACACAATAATACCAAGGACTGTGACAATGTGGCCAGTTCTTTCAAAAAACAATCAGGAAACCAAGGTTCAGTCCCCATGTTGGCCTTCAGGGTTTGAATTTTCCATTGTTTCCCAAATCACAGCAAGTGAATAGTGATTGTGTTTACTGAACAGGACACGTCTGCTTATTCCTCTTCAGTGGTAAAAGAACAGTTTTGTGTTTAATAACCTTAGTTGCTGGCAGGCTTCCCTTCATTTGGCAGAAGAAAACTGGACCCAAGTTATAGGCAGTAAATGGACCATTAGTACGATTAGGTCCTAAATTTTATACGAAAATAGTCAATTAGGATTGCATTAAGTAGGTCCAACAACTAAAAGTTATAATTTCGGAAGGCCACAGTTTGTACGAATGTGGGTGATGTGAAGTAATACCGAGAGCTTCTGACCCATATTTGTCAGTCTAATAACAAACAATGTAACATGTTATCGGTCCCATAGAATTACAAACATCTATAACATGCCAATAAACAGCTAATCTATTATGAATATAATAAAGCTCCCTCTTTGCTATCACATCAGGACCCATAGAGCTGAACAAATAATTACACAAGTGCTATAAATTTTAGAAATAACTCTTCGATACCACCTGTTGTTTTTGACCTGTGGCATCAACATGTTATGTAGTATGTGGTGGCGGGCTCTTTGTATTACTGAGTGGACAAGGGTACAAGATTCTGTCAACGATAGAGCAGGAACAGCATTATTTATTTACTTCATGGACTGTACAAAATGCAAATAATGTCATTTTATATTGTTTGGACTTCAAAGAATATTAAAGTCTTGGCAAAGATTTTCTACTATATTGTTGATGTTGAAAACATAATCACTTGAGATTTCACCAGGACAACATGGTTTAAAGCCGACAGGTGGAATCGCATGCTCTTCAATTTTGCCATTAAATGTAAAGGAAGGTGTTTGCAATCTCTGAATCACACTAAGTATCACAGGTGCTAAACTTGTGCTAAACTTTATAACATGTATTCCGACATAATGAAGGGAATAATATATATATGCTCACACATCCACTTACCGAGACCCATGTTTAATTTAAAAAAAATCATTTCAAATACTGGTCATTTACAATAGAAATTTTGGTGTATGAAAATTTATTGCGTCACGTTTGGGGCATGACTGTAGACTGGGATACCAACCATCTGCTTTGACCCATGAAGTCATCAAGATCTTGGAAAACCAGTATACGGGACATCTCAATACTTCTGTATTGTAGATACCAATAATCTGTAGTTATTATAGATAGCACAATATACCATCGATCACAAATCTCAGGCCAAAAATTCGCGCCTCCGGCGCTCACATACGGAAAAAAAATCTCTCGGTTAACCTATACCTAACCATCAGAGAGATGCTACAGGTCAATTTTTAAACACAAAACATTAATTTGTTTTGTTTGTCTTTAACTCAATCACAACATAATCACTCAAACCTTCTACAAACACGCACACACCTCAAAACTACGAGGTTGCGATGACGTAATGGGTCTAAGCTGACAGGTGAGCCATGTTTGGCACCATTCACAATGCCTCATCTAAAATGAAAGCTCATTTCTTATTGGCTGCCCAAACACCACACCTTGGCTGTGCCTTGGTCAAAACCAACAGGTGGTATCTTCATCTACACAAACCCTGATTTTTTACAGACAGCTTAACATTAGTAATTACTTTTAAATTTTGTTCAAGTTAGTAATAAAAATTGGCAAAACTTTACAAAGGGTCATCCACGCTCTTTCCTTGAAGAGTATGTTGCTAATGCTGGCTGTGAACTATTAGTATTTCGTACAGACCATGAAGTAAATAAATAATGCTGTTCCTGCTCTATGGCTGGCTCACCTGTAGACGGGGATACCGCCCATCAGCTTTGACCAGTAACGTCATCGCAGCGCGGTAATTTTGAGGTGGGTGTTTTTAGAAGGGGTGAGTGATTATGTTGTGGTTGAATTAAAGACGATTGTTTGTTTACAAACAAAACATTAATATTTTGTGTTTAAAAAGGTATGTGTAGCTTCTCTCTGATGGTTTTTAGTTTGTTAGCACCGAAGGCGCGAATGTTTTGGCTAAGACCTGTGATCAATGGTACATTCTATTATCTATAATAACTACAGATTATTTGTATCTACAATACAAAAGTATTCCGAATACAGAAGTTTTCCGACATCTTGATGATGTCATGGGTCAAGGCAGACGGATGGTATCCCAGTCTACAGTTATGCCCTATGGGTGACAGGTTCTTGACTTACCCTTGTCTGCTCAGTAAAAGCTCATAAAATGAAGAATTCATGACAAAACATGACCATGTCAGGCAAAAAGTACATTAAATCCCAGTCACTGCTTGGATGAATCAGTTCTTTAATTGGTGAAAATTTACTATTCCACAGTGGCCAATGCTATTATTGTTATTGACATAGTTTTTCTAAATTGACTACCAAAATAGCAGAAGCAAGGCCAACATTGCCATGAAGAAAAGCATATCTGTGCCAGACATTATGATGATGATTGTAACTTTTTAAATAGTCTACCTATGCCAATTTTGTTAGTTCTAAAAATTTGTAGTGTCTAGGATGTAAACACATAGTAAAGGTAGAATATCTAAAACACGACTTTATAGGAGTTCTTACATTTGCCTTGATTGTAATGGCCTTTGTTTACATTCTGAAAACTCTTCACTAGTGCCGTATTATGCAGAATTCGCCCATATTTAAGGGATAAAATAAAGTGGACAAGAGAGGTATTCCTAATTGCTCCCTCCCCTTTTTCGTAATTGTTATCCTTATCTTAAACAACATTGATGATGATGTTATTTACTTTTTCCTTACAAACTGTGATGGAATCAATGCATGGCTCAGTCAAATCATTTGTAAAAATAAATTAAAAAAAAAAAAAAGACCACACTCACACCTTTAACAAATCACAAAGCATTATAGGCCTACATGAAAATACAGTTGCTTACATGATATGATTCCTTCTATTAATTATTTCTTCTTTATATTGTCGCGTTGTAATGGACCCATGTCATGGGTCCTCTGTATGGCAGTTCTGCAGAATCCTTCCCTTCTGCACGATTATCGACAACAGACGGTCCTGTCGTGGCTTCATCAGTAACATTACCGTCCTTAGAGTCCTTGAACAAGAAGCCATTGTCGCCTACCTGCTCTTCAGGATCGTAGTAAGGCTGCATGTGCAGGACGTGAACAATGTCTCTTCGTTTTTGTCGTTTCGACGACGGCTCATAATCCTCAACTTTGTATGTGACTTCTGACAGGCGGCGTAAGACACGATACGGACCAAAGTATCGCTTCAATAACTTTTCTGACAGTCCAACCTTCCGTATAGGGGTAAAAATCCATACCAGATCTCCTGGGCTGTATAAAACAGGTCGATGCTTGTCGTAATATCGCTGACTGTCCTTCTCCTGGGCGTCCAGTGTCCGTATGCGAGCCAGCTGTCTTGCTTCTTCGACCCTGGTGATGAGCTGTTTAACATAGTTTAGTGGCGTCCGGTTGGAACGGGAATAGCGTAATCATTGTCATCACAGCTTCACGGCCATGGGGCAGGGAAAATGGCGTGAAGCCTGTGGTGTCTTCTCTTGCGGTATTTTAAACAAATGTCACGACTGGTAGAATTGTACCCCAATCCTTCTGCTCAACATCGACAGCATATCGGCTAACGTCTTGTTAAAATGTTCTGTAAGACTATTTGTCTGAGGATGGTATGCAGTTGTCATTCTGTGGACAATGTCACACTGTGTCATTACCTCTGATACTAGTTTTGAGTGGAATACTTTTCCACAATCATATATCATGACACGTGGTGCACCATGCTTCAAAATAATGTCTTCTACAAGGAATTTTACGATCTCTGGAGCTTCTGCAGTCGGCACAGATTTGGTGACAGTGTAGCATGTGAGGAAGTCTATTATCCATCGGTTACCAGTTGTCGACTTCGGAATCCTCCCTAAAAGATCGATCCCAACTAGGTGGAATGGAGCTGCTGCCGGCGGAATCGGTACGGAATGCCTTGGAGGTAATTGCGGCACATGCTTACATCGCTGGCACTCTTTACAGTGACTCACATAGTGCTTGACAGATGGGTAGAGACCTTTCCAGTAATACCTGCGTCTGATTCTGTCTAGGGTCTTCACGAATCCCAGATGACCGGATATTGGAGCATCATGGAAATATTTGAGAATAGCTGACTGGAGATGAGCTGGAATGACCAGTAACCATATAGGGCCCAGTGGATCGTAATGGATTCCTCGAAAGGCAGTCGGCATACTTGTGTTTTTCGCCAGTTCTTGAATGCCACTATGACATCGTACTCTTGGAGTCTTAGTGCCCATCTTGCTAGTCGACCTGATGGATCCTTCAAGCTAGTCAGCCAACACAAAGAATGGTGGTCTGTCATGACGGTGAATGGTTCGCCGTATAAATAAGGCCAGAACTCGTTGATAGCCCAGATAACTGCAAGACTTTCTTTCTCAGTTGTAGAGTAGTTTATCTCAGACTTTGAGAGTACTCTTGATGCTTAGGCTATCACTTTTTCAGCACCTTCCTGAACTTGTACGAGCACTGCACCAATCCCATACCCACAGGCGTCTGTTTGAATTTCCATTTCCGCATTCTCGTCGTACCAGGCTAGCACTGGTGCAGAAGTTAGAGCCTCCTTAAGTGCCCGGAAAGCTCTTTCTTTTGTCTCATCCCAGTAAAACTTGGCGTCTCCCTGCAGAAGTTCTTATAATGAGCGTGCCTTGTTACAAAAACGCCGGTAGTATGAGCACAGCCTGAGAAAGCTTCTCACATCACGAATATGCTGAGGAGTTGGAAATTCTGTGACTGCCCTTACTTTATCTGGATGAGGACGGGCACCGTCTACGTTGACTAGGTGCCCCAGGATTTCTACCTCTTTGGCGACGAAAAGGCACTTGTTTGGATTGAGGTGGAGTCCTGCAGCCTGAACACACTTCAACATAGTTGACAGTGATTTCAGATGTTCTTCAAATGTTATGGAGAAAATGTCAATGTCATCTAAATAGCAAAGACATGTCATTCACCTAAGGTGTCAAAGCAAGTTGTCCATCATGCGTTCGAATATGGCCGGAGCATTACCTAATCCAAATGGCATTACCATGAATTCATAGAGGCCATCAGGTGTAATAAATGCCATAGTCAACCTCGATTTGCCAGTAACCTGTATGCATGTCCATAGTTGAGAAGTATGTAGCTCCTTTCAAGCAGTCTAAGGTGTCGTCAATTCGCGGCTGTGGGTAGACATCTCTCTTTGTGATTTTGTTCAGCCGCCGATAGTCGACGACCAAGGACTCTCTGAAGGTTGAATAATGTCATCTCGCAACATCTTCTCCACTTCCTCCCGAATTATCCGTCTTTCAGCTGGCGACCCTCTATACGAACGTTGGGTAATTGGTGGATGATCCCCAGTATTGATACGGTGCTTTATCGTGGGCCGTTTTGTCTGACTTTTCCCCTGCTGAGGTGTGAATACACCCCAAAATTTTCGTAGTATAGCCAACACCTGCTGGCGTTGTTCCTTGGTCAGTCCAGGCCCTATTGGCAGTTCCACGTTTGTTTCCTCCAGCGTGTTGTCAGCAGAGCATAGGACTTCGTTGATGACCATGAGCTCACCATCCTGTATTGGTTCAGCTGTCCCGATACACATTCCTTTGAGGATAAGTTGCGATTGCTCGTGACAATTAGTGATCCAAATCTCTCCTCGACTTCTGGTAATGCTTATGATAGCCGCAGGTATGTAAATTTCTTTTGTGAGCCTGATGAACTTTTTACTATCTACAAGCACTACACAGTTTAATCGTTCATCTTTGTTTGTGACTGCAACTCATCTCATCGTCAACAGCAGGATTGTCACATTGTCAATGGCAAATAACTTCCCAGAAAATTCTGTATTACATGTACCCATCAGAAAAATTCCTTCAATTTGCAGCTCAGATCTTCCACAGTCAATGATAGCTTGGGATGCCTGAAGGACGTCCCATCCAAGGATGTTAACACCACAAATTCAAACGGCTGGGTCCTGTTGTTAATGATTATTCTTGCGACATAACTTCATGCTGGCTGGACGTACTTTCCATTCACGACCTTCAGCACAGTTACTTCCGTATCACAGAACATAGTCTTCTTTAGTGTGTGGCGGTAATTATCCGATAATACAGAGAAAGACGCCCCTGAATCAACAAGTGCCTGGACAGGTTGGCCGTCGATTATGACGTCGATGAGATTTCCCGACATCTTAGCGACTGTCGTCCATGGAGGATTTTCATCTGCGGCGGCCTCAGCTTCGTAGATGGTCGCCTCGCTTAGTTTTCCTGGGGGCGGCGGCTAGGGGAGCGGCTGGTACATCTGTACGGCGACAGTGAACGGCGGCGGCGCGTCGGGGAGCGACCTCGTCTAGGGTACGGCGATGGGCTTCTTCCCATAGGTCGACTGAACTCATCAGTAGGTGACTGCCTGGGATAGAACTGCTTTGATGGCTGACGTCTTTCAGCAAAATAATCGTCGAATATTCGCCTTCTGTCTCTACAGTAGCGCACGACATGTACAGGGCGCCCACAGTGGAAACACAGTGGTGTGTTGTCTTCTGTCCTCCAGACGTCTGTTCTTCTGCGGGGCGTCATTGTTGCTGGGGAAGTTGGTTGGGGCCGCGTCGGGCTGTTCATAGGCTGCCGTTTGGCGGCTGTAGCGTAAGTCATAGCAGGGCGACGCCATTCTTCACGTCGGGTTTGACTGACGTGGGAGACAGGAGCTAATGTCTGAAATACCTCTTCCTCAGTGGCGTCGGCTCCCTAGTGACTTACAGGGCTTACATCCATGGCCATCACTGATGCTCGCTCGGTCTAATATTCCCGGCTGCTATGCACTGTTGTAATTCTTCTCTCACTATTTGTTGTATGAGAGAAGCGAAGTCATGTTGGTCTTCCACAACGGCCATAAGGACTACATTGGGGAGTCTGTCATACTTCTTGTGTCCTACAACTCTCCTTTGTTGCATCTCTTCAATACGCTGGCACCACTTGATGAACTCTTATGTCGTATCGACGTCTTTTATCAGAAGAGCTTGGTACATGTCTTCTGCAATACCCTTCATCAAGTGCGTGTTTTGTCGGCCTCAGTCATGTTCATTGTGTATGTACGACTGTGTCAGCTCACCATGTCGTTAGGCCCGGTTCTTCAGTTGTTCTTCCGCCGAGCGGATTTGTCGCTGGCGGTCTCCAAACGTCTTCTTAAGTTCTGTCTGGAACGTTTCCCAGTCATTCAGCTTGTCTCCATTGTTTTCAAACCATTGCTGGGCTGTTCTGTCCGGGTAGAAATAAACGTTGGCCAAGCACATTGTATGATCCCATCTGTTATACTTGGCTACTCGGTCTAACCCTTTAAGCCATTTGTTGGGGTCCTGTCCAGCGTCTCCAGAGAACACCGACGGATGTCTGATGTGCAGCTGGCCTACCGCTGATTTCGTGTCCATGGTTCTTCTGATGATACGGACTTTCGGAAGGATGTACTCGGTGTATCCCTTCTATTCCGGTTCCAGTCCGTGTAAGTGACGGCTCTTACGTTGCCTAATTGGAGCCACGGTGATGCAGCTGTTGCACAGTGTACCAGGTGCCTCCACCAAGTAATGTTGCATTGTAATGGAAGCAGGCTTGACTTCGAAGACAAGTGAACACAGCACTTATACTGAATGCACGTTTATTCCAAACTTAACATACACGCAGCACTGACTGTCTCTTGGGCAGAGTGCTCTGCTATTTATACACAGACAGGATGTACCAGAAATTAGAAGAACAGTTAACATAAGAAACAAGTAGAATTTACAAGTGAACATAAGAAAGCGGTAGAAACTTCTGGAATTGTTAATTACAAAGAAATAAATTTTTGCCGATGCATGGGATTGAACCGGCGACCTTCAGCACTGGAGACGGTGACTTTACCCCTGCGCCATGCCGGCAGTGAATGTACGAGGTTTCTTGCGGCAATGTCAGTACCTATGATAACAGTTGGCAAATGCAAACAAGCAGGGCAGTAAAAAGATATATTTAACTGAATCACATAGTCCACCTCTAACGTCCATCACCTCTTTTCGGAATGACTCAAACTGAGCCCTAACGTTTTCCTGAATTACGGAAAGTTTTGTTAGTTCACAGTCTAAAACAAAGTCATTCCACTGTAGGTGAAGTTGAACTTATCTTATATGCTGGCTGAAGTCCATTGTGTTGTGAGTTATCTTCGGCATTCACTAAAGAAATTGATTCTACAGGATCTTCTTTTAAATTAAAACCATCTCAGTTGATATGGGAACGATTTTATTTCCACTTAAACATTGCACAATCAAGAAATGCAGCAGCAAGCCAACAGAGCTGCTTACAGGTTTCTCGCCACTCGAATACTGAATAAAACATGGTTTCTCTCCAACATCTTTTTGTATAACTATGTAATAAAAATGATGACAAAGTTTTGTAATTCATAATTAAACAGTATTCTTTTATATTAAATATGACAAAATACAGAAATTAAAACATTACATTTAAGCTTTGACTATTTATGTCAATGTATGTACTTGTTTCATGAAATTTGTATTTAAATGTACTGCACAAATTTAACGTCATCATTTTGACTAGTGTTTACAGTGCTCAAATTATTTACATTATGTGTGTTTTCGAAATGCACACATATTTGTTTTGCCAATATTGTGTAGGCGTACTATTATTGTAACATGGGATTTTAATGTGTTTCGGTTTGCGGTCAAATTGTTTATAAATACGGATTTGTATATGGTTGTCGTAGTTTTGTTAATTTCGAAGATAGTTTCTTAGTACGAAACGGTTTATTAATTTTAGTGCATGAATAATTATCAGTATTTAATTTAGGATCTAGTGATATATAAAACATGGTCTGCCCTAATTTATTTAAACAAAAGGTATATATAAAATCATGTTGTGCAATAGTTTATAACATGTAGCATTGTTGTTTTTATACAAATTAGTATCTACATAGGTTCAGCAATTTCCGAAACTAAGTGTAATGCATTTTTAGTGTTTGCAGCTATTATTTACGAAAGTATTAAAAAACGGAAATTACGTAAAAGGTTAGCCAAAGTTATATTTAATTCAATGTACTATTTCTTAAAAGCGTTTTACTAATAGTGTTAATAGAATTTCAAACAGAAGGTGAAAATGTGAAATATCACATGTCCGGTAATGAAGTTTTACTTTAGGTATCAGATATTTCGTGTTTCTATGTTGGCAACAGATTTTTAGGAGTTAGCAACATAGCAGAAACGTTACACACCCTTCTCTGTTGATTTGCAATACTAGCTGTATTACCAGTGTACGTTGAAAAAGTCTTGTCCTCAAAGACATAAAAGTGAGACCAGTTATCACTGAGAAAACCATAATAGTTTTAACTTCAATTGGGTAAAATGTTCATTAAATTATGACACACACGCCTAGAGAAATGAATTTGGGCTCATAGTCCGAGTGATATCAGAAACACATTTTCAAACGTAAAGGTTCTTTTATTAGGTTTAGGCAAACATAATTTATGCTTATGGAGTTACGACTACATACCATATACCGGTATAATTGCATTTTATGTAATCCCATGTGTGTCAATATCGCATAAAATGCTCTTATTATATTAATCGTATGACAGACGCTTGAAAACAGTACTGAGATACATTCATCCATATTCATTGCACGCCAATAATAAACGTAAAGAAACAAATATTGACCCCGGTTTAGTCTTGAGACAAGTCTTCCACCATATGTGTCACAAAAATAGTAATTATGTAGCTTGTGCAAGAAAATAATCAATAACAGTCACGGAAAATGTTCGGATTGGACATTTTCTTTCTGTCAAACGAAAGGTGTTAAAGTGCAACTGAAATGTATAACACGACAGTATTGTTTGAAATAAGTCCACTCTTTTGCTACACCCGCTAATTTTTGAATCACACAGTCACGGAAAATGTTCGGATTGGACATTTTCTTTCTGTCAAACGAAAGGTCTTAAAGTGCAACTGAAATGTATAACAGTGCATTATTGTTTAAAATAAGTCCACTATTTTGCTACACCCGCTAATTTTTTGGATCACACAGATACACCAAGGATCACAATAAGGCGCATTTTTTACCTAAAAATATACAATCATATATTTCAACCAAAACTGGAATTTTGCTTCCGCTGTTCCCAGGTGGATAGCAGAAGCACCTTGTCATGTGACGTTGATTTCCGCTCCGAAACGTCATCGTACCCGTGAGGGATACGGTCGCGAGACTCTCCAGTCTACAGCCTTCCATACTCTTCCGGTGCTTTTATGACAGTGGGAAGTAAAGCCGGGTCCACACGACATGCGTCTAGCCAACACCGCCTAGAAGACAAGGCCTGACAACTGGTCGTGCCTACGTCACACCAAGAGACGGCGGTACGTTGACTAGAAAGGTATGCCAGTTTGGGCTTCTTCACTGTCATTGGTTAACGCTGTATTACGGCACTAGGCAGCAAGCCGCTGTATTATAAGGCCGCCGTGAACACATTTTCTCCGTCTTTTCTTTTCTCATTCGACAAAAAAACATTACTTTTAACCGGTGGAACATGCTTGTGATTAATATTTATGTATATTAACATACAAAGGACTGAAAAAGAAAAGCTTCAAACATTATTAACAACTAGCTAACCTGTCCCACCCTGCAACTTGGCATGGGTAATATTTAAATGTCTTTAACTCGAGAACCATTGAACGTATCACGATGAGGCTTTTTTTTAAATTGTAGAGCTAATCAAGATCTAAAATAAAGTCTAGGAGAACACATGTCTAACTTTTATAGATTTCCCACAATCACTATTTATGTAGTCTGAAGCTATCCAGCGCCAGCGCCTTAGGAGAGAAAAATTGTACATATGCTTCACTCGTGTTAGACATATGCTATCCCGGCCTTCTTTTGTTAGACCTTTGTAAGATATACAATTTAAAAGAAACCTCATCACGATACGTTCAGTAGTTCTCGAGTTATAGAAGGTTAAAGGGACAGACAGAGAGAAAATGTGCTTCTGTTTTATATAATATCATGATTTCACCCCCTTAGAGTGCGAATTTCGAAATTTTACTATGCCTATAACCGTGACGCTGGTTCATGCAATAAGTTGAAGTTTTATCGTAATCACATGTCTAACTTGACAGGCATGACATTGACAGGCATAGCATACGGACAAACAGAGGCATTCATTTTTATACATTAGATAAAGAAAACTTTTTTTGCAACGTAAACTTCGCAACCGATTTCGGCATTAATGCTTTTGGTTTTACTCATTTAATTACTATGAACATTGAACTGCATACTGCTTTCATGAAACAATTTTATCAATCAGCTTCACAAAAATGTTCGAAACAAATTCCGGCATTTTTTACATTTATCTCGTCCTGTCGTCTACAGCGAGAGATCCATAAGCGCTGAAGTTTTTTAGAAACCGATGGTACAAAATGTCTTCCGTCTTGCGTCCACTGTTATTGCTCTCTGTAACAGCACAACACGAAGTATTCTTACTCATAATTACAGAAAGAATATATGAATAAATTGTTCCCTAATACAGGAAAGCTACTTTCTATCCCAACACTTAACAGGTCACGAGACGAGCGAGTGCAAAACACAGCTTCCTGCTCGCACGTTTCACAAGGGTACTGCTCGGCGCTTGCTGCCAGGTGACGTCACAGAAGCAAAGCGCGCCAGTCAAATTGACTC
Source organism: Locusta migratoria (assembly GCA_026315105.1). Taxonomy (NCBI): domain Eukaryota; kingdom Metazoa; phylum Arthropoda; class Insecta; order Orthoptera; family Acrididae; genus Locusta; species Locusta migratoria. Next base: position 81,957,828 of record CM048752.1, read on the forward strand.
CCCCCTGAGCTGACTGGCTGCCCGCTGTGATCCACACAAATGTAAATTTTCATATTGTAATCAAGATGTACACTGTATATATTTATATGTATCTATATATGTGGTGAAATTTAGTAATGATGTGTCAAATAAATAAATATTTTGATAGGTATAGGTAGTTAAAGGGTATGCATAATGTAAAGTTAATTTGTGGAACTTATGCTGTATACAAATGTGTCAATGTGTACTGTGAAATCTTGGTTAACTGATTGACAAAAGTATTTTCTTACGTACTAAGAGGTTTGTTTTTGCAGTGCTGTATCTTATCTTTGATCTCTACGTGGAGTGGGCATTGGTAACGGAGGGCTGTCGTCACTTCGCGACGGAGTATTGGAACGGGTCTCCCGCTCTTCGTTATTTGGTCGTACTGGGCGCAATGGCCTCCTGCTACGTATGTGTGTCATTTCTGACCCTTCATATGTGTTCACTATGGTCGTTCTGACACACAATCTGCCATAACAATCGTCACCCATGCCTTCCCACAAATATTTAAAACAATCCCGACAACATTTGCAATATCGTCACAAACAATGTGTAACTATTAAAGTCACTATTACAACTCCTAGATATGACCAGAACGAATAATGATACCAATAATCATATGAGAAATTATGCTGTTCTTGGAAAGCTATCTCCTCTTCTATTTCTTCTATTTTATGACCTGCAACTTTAAGGTCATCTAAATGTTGTATTACATGTCTAACTTTAGCTCTGATATGTTCCTCTTTTTCTCGTTAACTATAAAGCAATCAATCTGCATGTTTAAAGTGGGCACTATGTCCTCACCAGTGATGTTTGTTCGTATTATTTGCTCAGACTGTGTGAATACTTGGGTTCCATATCCCTTACATTTGCCATAAAATGTTAATTTACCAGTGCCTTTGATTATTACATCGATTGGCTTATGGTCATTATACAGTATTGCGAAGCCTTCATCTGTCGGAGCAACGAATAACCATTGATCTTGACTCAATGGAGTCCAAATACTATCATTTAATTTCACAAATTTCTGAATGCAGTCCTTAGAAATTTCCCTTGCAGGCTGTAGCATTCTTGCTTCACACGTCTCATGATCATATGTAGACATTAAAACAAATTTCTGTTTGCAGATTTTGTGAACCCGGTCTATCATCTTACACAACAGTTGTTCGTTGCTCAATTTTGCATAGTGCCACTTTACTTCGTCAATTAATAAATAATCCTTTTCTGGCTGTATATACATGAATAAGTTTTGACCTCCCTGAACTTCTGAAGGTAGGGGTAATACTCTGTACAAATTAAATAATTCGTTCTCTACTAATGGCACATTCAATACATAACTTAAGATGTGGTCTGAGATGAATAAATCAACATCAATTACGCGCAGTATCTGGTATCCGCTTTGTTCTGTAAGGGCAATGGGGAACTTTTTGTCTTTTATATCATCACGAATTAAATGCAAATGTTTTACTATTTGTACTGGATTAATTATGTGTGGTTCCAGTATTCCCTTCTATGCGTTGATTATGGCAGAAATTAAAATCTCATATTCCCTTTCTAATTCATTAGAAATTGATACCAATTGTATTAGTTGTTCATTTACATTGGTAATGACAGCCAAATGTTCTATCTTCCGGTCCCTGCTATTAGCATATTCATTCACATATCTGTGGAGCTTCTCCATATTACTGACAATTATTTCCTCGTTACGTGCAAGACTAGCTACCATGCGGTTGAAACTAGTTAAAGTAGCTTTGACCACTGTCACTTGCTCATTGATCAGCTTAAGCAATTGCTTCTGTTCATTTTCTATGAAGTCAATCTTTGATTTGAAATAGGAGGCATCCTGCTCATCTAGTGTCCCAAACAATATCTTACTAATTTCCCCAACAAAATTTAACACGTCACGTTTTCGCTGTGTTTTGTGACGGGTTAGTTGTCCAATTAGACCTTGCGACGTCCTGATCTTTTTCACGTGCCAATCTAAGGCTTGTTCGACTATGGCACATTCTTGATCGCTTATTCCCAAACTTGTCAACTTTTGCTTACAACACCCTACCGCTAAATGTGCCAATCTTTCTGTCTCATCGGCTTTTCCCTGAAGCTCTCCTAAGTGTATATAGCTAACAATTTTCCATGTCACTCTATAGATTTGTACTTTACCAGCACTGTCATAATACAAGCCTGGCGATGAAGGAAACTTTTCTAAACTGAAGTCTTGATACTGTCCAAGGGTGTACACAACTGTGATACAGCTCACCAGATGCAACAGTCCCGCCAGTTTCCACATCTGAAATATAAACAAAAGTTCCATTTTAGTAGAACTCCTTTAACCGATTTGCATGTACTGTTACTTTTACTGTTTCTTTTTAATCGAATGACCACATTTGGACCTTTTATTCGTACTACAGTGTATGGACCACGCCACTGAGAGTCTAACTTACAGCTTCGGCCCCTTCTAACGCTTTCATCGTATAGCAGGACCTGGTCACCCACTTTAAATTCCTTGGGATTCTGATCGCGGTCTTAGTACGTTTTATTCCTCTCCTTACATTGTTTATTATGATCTCTGGCACATTTGTGCATCTGCCTCATTTTTTCTTTGAATTCAAGTACATAATCATCATAATTGTAAGTAACACCTGTGGGATCCCTCTGCAATATACCGGGTATATTGCATTCTCTACCGACTCATGGGGTGTATAATTTGTAGCTCTATGTGGTGTCGTGTTGAAAACGAACACAGCGTACGGGAGCCATTCGTCCCAGTTTGACAGTGCTTTATTGATATAATGTCTTAGGAATTGTGTTATGGTATGGTGTGTTCTCTCCAGGTCCCCGTTTGATTGTGTATGACAACACGAAGTCTGTACTCTCCCAATCCTTAACAGTTTGCACTCTCTGGTCAGTGTGTCACTTAAAAATTGACTACCGTTATCACTAAGTAGTACCGAAGATATACCAAATCTCAAAGTTATTCTTTCCACAAGGACACGAGCTACTGTATCAGCGTCCTGTCTGCCTATCGGCTCTGCCACAATGAACTTGGTTAGAGCATCCTGGAAGGTTAGTATATATCGATTATTTCGATCTGTTACCGTTAATGGACCTACTAGATCGATATCACACCGATCGAACACACTTTCTGGCGTAGGTGTTATCACCAGTGGCATTTTTGTCTTGTTTTGAGGTTTTTTTTTTTTTTTTTTTTTTTTTTTTTTTTTTTTTTTTTTTTTTTTTTTTTTTTAACTGGCACATTTCCTAATATAGTCCTCAATATCCTTCTTCATACCGGACCACGTTCGGTATTTCCTGATCCGATCGTAGGTTCTTACTATCCCCTGATGACCACCTATGGGTGAGTCATGGAATTCCTGCAAATGGCAGCTTTTTCTTCGGCAGTTATTTCCTCCTGGGCTTCTTCCTCGGCAACTGGCTTTTCTACACTTTCGCCTTCCGTTGATTCGGAATCCGCCGCAACTAATGCTCTTATTCTCGATAGTGCTTCTGTGACCTGATTGTTCTTGCCCTTCTTGTACACAATTTCGTAGTCATACTCTTCTAGTTTCAATCGGAACTTCATTAGGCGTGAAGAGGGGTCGCTAATATTACCGATCCACTCCAGTAAAATGACGACCAAACACATATGGTCGGAAATTCTTAACTGCCCAAACTATGGCCAGTAATTCTCTCTCAATTATACTATAATTTCGTTCTGCATTATTCAGAGTTCTGGATGCATAGGCAACTGGCAGATCCTTACTCAATTCTCCTTGACTAAGTACAGCCCCGATAGCGTCCTAGCTAGCATCTGTGGTGAATATAATTTTTTTTTTTAAATCGGGATACTGTAGGATAAGTGGCTGAAGTGACTTCTCCTTCAGCACCTGGAACGCATTCTCTTGTTCAGCACCCCATTCGTACTTGACGCCCTTTTTTAATAGCTCGTGAAGTGGCTTTGCCAGTAACCTATTAGCCCCAAGAAACTCTTTAATTCCTTTGTTGTTTTAGGTTGAGGGTACTCTGACACTGCTTTCAACTTGTTGGGATCTGATTTAAACCTGTCTCAATTAAGACATGTCCTAAATAGGTAACCTCCTTTCTCAAGAATTCACACTTATCAACCTGTAATTTCAAATGATGTTTCCTTAGTCTTTCGAAAGCTTCACCCAATCGGGCATTGTGCTCTGCCAAAGATGAACCAAAAATTACAACATCGTCTAAGTAAATAAACATTTTCTCATCCTGCAGTCCCATTAGCACTGAATTCATCAATCGTTGAAATGTGGCAGGCGCAGAACAGAGTCCCATGGGCATTCTTTTATACGTGTAATGGCCATAGGGTGTGCTAAATGCAGTAATTTCTCTGTCATTTTCATCTAATAATACTAGTGGAAGGCATAATTATATCGTCCTCCAACATCTGATTTATTTCCTGTTGTAATGCTTCTTTCTGTGCTTCCGGAATTCGATACGAACGAGAGCAAATTACTCGCCCCTCTGCTTCAGGTACCAATTTTATTTGGTGCCGAACAGTATCTGTATATGTCAACTTATCCCCAGGCAGATGAAATATATCATTATACGCAGAACATATCTCTATTATGGACTGCGTCTCAATGGCATTTAAATGATCCAACCGTAAATTCTCCTTTGACAAGTTAATTCTTGATTTCTTTTCTCTATTGACCGTGTCTATCTTACGCACAGACTGCTCCGGACCCGTACTGAAATTCGGAACTGCTTCTACTTTAATTTGAGGCATCTCAATTGCAACTGCCTCTTCCCGAGTGTTTAACACACTAATTAAACAGAAATTCTTTTGTACTCGCACCAGCGCCTCTGGTAGGTACACGCCTTCCTGTAACTCTTGTTTCTCTATGATGCCTTCTGTTAGACTAGTATCTACAACCTTTGTCTCAAAATTCTCTCTTCACATGAACCGATCTCTATAGTTGCCTTGTGGCCTATCTTTGGCGCTGCGTCTTCTATTTCCTGACTGTGGCACCGCTGACTACCGGAAATTTGTGTACTTCGCCCTTGTGTTATACTTTTGCATCTCCGCGAGCTATGTATTCTACTGCATTTACACTTCGCAGGTTCAAAATCTGTTTTGGCGCCTTTTGCTTCAATCTCTGAACACAACTGTAACAACTGATCCCCGATTCTTAGGGTTCCTCTGGCGTAATCAATCACTACGCCATGCTTACTAAGGAAGTCTCTCCCCATTAAACCGGTATAGGGGATGTCTAGCTCCCCTCCTACCAAATGAAACTCATGTTACACCCTTAGTTCATTATCTATTTCAACATCTAGAATTACTGTACCATACGTAATATGAATGACTGGACTTGTGATCCCTTTAATTTTTATACTTTCTTCAGGTCTATATCTGACCTGGCTTCGCAGATACTTAATATTAAACAAGCTAATCTGGGCGCCATTGTCTAAAAGCAACCTTATTGGACTCTCTGCACTTTGTGCACATTGCAGTTCCACAAATTCATTTTTACTTTCGCAGTCGACTTTAAATATCCTCCCCAACTCAGCATAAGGCGACTGCAATCTTATGCTTTTCGGTAGTTTTCCTGCTTTGTATTTTTCAGGGATGACCCCAAGCTTTCAGTACACTCTCTGGCCATGTGCCCTGGCCTATGACACACGAAACAAACAAAAGGCTTTGCCTCCTTACAAGGACCTCTATGCCCCAGTAAATTGCAACTTTCGCATCTAACTGGTTTCTGCGTCCCTGTCTCTCGAGATGCTTGAGCAGTTTCTACCTTGCGAATTCTTTTCTCAAGTCGACAGTCTTGTGTTAAATGCCCTGTCTTGCCACAGGTTTTACACTTGATCTGACTTCGGCAATCTTTAGCCGTATGTCCTCCACGCCCACATACGAAACACTTAAGGCTAACTTTTCCCGTTTTTCCCTGATGATTCTTATCGTTAAAACCTTTTTCTTTGGTAGACATAATCGCCGACTCTTCTGCAAAGCTACCTCAACAGCCTCAGTTAGTGTAATGTTTTCTCCCCTTGCACGCACAATTGTCGGTATACGCTCATCATAAATTCCCTGAATGAATACTGCTCTGCTTAATTTTCCTACTAGTGACAACGACCCAGCTAATTTGGCATGACACCATGTACTGCCTCACGAAATTGATGTTCAAGCGAATCCACTTCGCTTGCCCAGTCTGCAATCGATTCACCCTTCGATTGCGTACTGGAAAACATCTTACAAGCACAGAAATCCAAAGTACGTTTGCAAGCGTAATTTTCTAATAAAATATTTTTCACTTCTTCCCATGTAGAAGATAATTCACGCACGAGGAATTTATTGCGTGCAGGGCCCTGAATACGTGTTTTTACAAACTTCACTAATATTGGGTGGTCTCTTTCGCGCACCAATTCGCACGCGATGTCAACGTTATTAATGAACTCATTTAATGCAGACTTTGTGCCATCAAACGCTTGTGGTATCAATTTAAGTGCGTCACTTATAGTAATGTAAGAGGTGACCTGGCTATCAGCATCTGCATTGTTAAAGTGGCCATGACTTACTTTCTTGTTGGTGAGCAGTGTCGAGGTGAGACGCGGTGAGCAGAGCAGAGATTGTGGGCCGCTGAGCTGGCTGCTGCATTGACCTCGGCGTCGAGTTGCTATCAGCTGCTGCGGTCGGTGCCCGGCTGAGGAGCCCACGCCACGGACGCTCCAGCATCGCGCTGCGGTGTCACGCTGCAACCCGACCGATCTTCCGGAACCCCGCGTTGCCGTGGAGTCGTGAAGACTAGTTTCCTGCCTCCTGTCTTCTGTTATCTTCTCTCTGCTCACTCCGTCTGTTCTCGCGGGAGTGCGAATGCTGCTACTAATAAAGTCTCTAAGCCGTCAGTACAGTCATGACATCGGGCTGAGTACAAATGAAGTATTCCTCTATCTCAAAATCAGGAATAGCAACCCAACATCTGACACCAGAAAGTGTTCCTATGTCGTGTCCTACATAGGAAAGAGGGAAGAGGTAGCAAGGTCAGTCTGCATATCCCGGGCGGAAAGGAGTGATTGCAGAGAGACAGTACAGGCATCTACTAGAGATGCGGATTTCGGGACTCGAGAGGATACTTGTTTAGGAAACTATATGGAACTCCTAGGTACCTTGCATTGAATTTATTGCATCCCATACTAAGTCTACTACACTGGGGTTAGTTATTTAAAAAACAAGAAGTATAAATCGTTTGCCACAACAGAAGCCAGTAATTATGTTCCCTAGCAGCATCCCCTGGACAGACACACTCCCTGCGAGAAACAGACTGTCGTGGAGCACCCCGAGGCCGACGGCGATAGTCACGGGCTGGCGCCCGACTCGTCTGAGAACTCCCTTCTTGATCCAAAAACCGGGGGTTTTAACGGCCGGTGTGGGCGCACCTCTTTTCCCCACTTTCTGACAGTTAACAATTTCCTATCGGCCGCTGCTTGGTTCAACCAATCTAAATTGTGGCTTGCCCTCTCTCTGAGTCCTCCAGCGAACCACGTTTCAGCCCTGTCCTTTCTGCCATTCCCCGGGTGGGGAGGTGGCTTGTTTGTGCACTAACAAAATCCATATTTGGTAGCAACATTGTTCAGCTGAAAGTAAAATTTCACGACGCTACCCAATATGGGCAACAACAACGTTTTACGTCAGTTGGCCATGCGTTAGGCCACGCCTCAGGGAAGCTGCTAACTTGCAGTTTTTGTTCTTTACCCTCTCACTCTAGCCTCGTGAAACCACTGACATTGCTGTTCCCAAGTGACTGGTATCAACTTTGCTGCGTACATTAAAACGTGCCTGTTGGCCACCAAGTACTAATGTAACGTCTTACAACAGCGTCTAGACGCTGTGTGAAGTTACGCCCATCTTCTCCGAAAGGTAACCTCCACCCTGGGATGGTGGGTGAGGGCATCAGCAGTTCGCTAGGAGATTTCTTTAGTGCCTACATCCCATGAGATATACGTGTCTGTTTTAGCCTGTTACCTGCAATGGTCTCTATTTCTCAGCCTGGAGTGCGTCTCTGTGGCTCACACAGCCTCTCAACAATTCCAACAGTAAAATCAATATATGACAAGCCAACCTCCATCATTTAGTGCTGACACGCTACCATTTGCGTTTACACACATGTTGGTTGTAATTTCAGTGCACTGAAATAGCATCTGGAACATATGTAGTAAATTTTACCAACCTGGTTCCAGTTTTTGTAAACTATAAACTTCGCTGCTTCATTGTATATATTAAACTAGGAAGAGAATGTAATGAAGTGTTGTTCTCATGTTTAAATCATGAATGGCCGTTCCAGGTAAGTTGACGAATTTATTGAGCGGACAAGATGACGGACCATTATCTTATTCAAACATTTCGTACATCATATTAATGATTGTAGTACTGAGCATGTGTAACAAGTATAAAGGAAAGACCAACTGACTGAAATGGCCACAGGAATCGATGACCATTGTGCAGGAGGTACAGAATAGTGTGCAGTAGGCCCTACTTCGAAGAGAAAACAGAGGAAAACGTTGCGCTCATTGGAATCACAAGCAAGAGAAACTGAAGAAAAAGAAATATAAAAAAACAAAAGAAGAAAAATTGAATGACAACTAGGGAAGGAAAGGGGAGAAGAATAAACAAAACAAATGTGGTGAGGCACTCCGAAATCAGTCAACTACACTGAAGACGACGATGGTCATGATTTTCTTACAGAACTTTGTGAAATCAGCAATGACTATGGTAAATTAGGGACTTTATATGTTGTCATAAATGAGCTCATGTTGCTTTACCTAGCTCATTGCAGCAAATAGGAAACGCAAAGCAAATCTATGCCCCTTCTGTGCTTAAAAAAATTAATTTTTTGTTTTGTTTATCGAATTATGCTTTCCTTTATCAAATTACACGCCTACGTCCGTCATCTTACTCGTAAACAAGGGTAACATGATGATTTTGACATCACTTGAAAAAAGTCAAAGTAACCTCTTTAAATGTTAGGCCTACGTTTAAAAAGACTACGAAGTCTGTAGTTGGAAACAAAATTCTAATGGTTTCTCTAAAGTATTCATCTAGGCGTCAGGTCTAAAATAAGGGAATGAAAAATTCGAAGGCTTACTCCTTTCCCCTACACTCGCTCTTTAACCCGTATTATTGCAAACGTATACTCGAAATGAGTTTGCTTGTATGGTATTAGTACGGTAAGATATGGTACTGGTACTGATACTTTTCATTGTAAGATTCCTTCAACCATTCTCTAACACAATAAAAGCATCCTTTAAGTAAAGTGATATGTTGTTGTCTGTGTGCCATTTACTAAATGTGAATACGTTGAGTATTTTACTTTAATTCCTGATTTGTCATTTGTGTGTTTAGCAAATTCTTGTCACAAACGAAGCATTGAAACATGTCGAATTACTCATTTCTTGAAGAAATACGAAACGACAAAAATGCTCGATACACGTGAAAACAACAGCAGAACCTTTCTTCGCTGAACCATGCACACAACAAGAATGAAATGATTAACTTTCTGCTCCAAATATCTTGAGCTGCAGAGACTTCACTGGCTTCGTTTCCGGCGGTACATTCAGGGAGCTAGCGTCAGCAGTCCACACGCTACGATCTGTCTGCGCACACCTTGCAAATCGTTACTGTGGACAGCACATTTGCGCATATATGAGATGTACGCAAACCTGGAGGTTGGAGTTGGAGGTTTTAGCAAAATTGCTAAAGCCTGTGGGTTCAAATCACATCTGCGCAGATAAGTTGGAACGTGTGAACAGGAGATCACTTGAAATCTGTGTCAGTGTATACTTTTCTCATGTCTTTACTAAATTGACAGTGGATGAAAATGCCTGAGAATTGAAAATCCCGACTGGGAAACAAAGTTAGCCACAGCTTATTGGCCACGTGTATAATATAAAGTGAAGTAGGTGTACTGTGAAACATATCTAACACACTGACAATTTTATTTGTATCTTGTTAGAAGGTAGGCCTACTTTACTTGCTTTCATGAAATCATTCTTCAGGGCAGCGTAAATAGCTTCACAAGTGTTGGGGACGATTTCACTCAATGCTAGTTTAGAAATTGCTGTTGAAAATTTGAGGTCTTTGTAGGTCCTTCCATTGACCAGGAATTTTAATGTAACTGTCAGCCGTTTACGTGGAAAAAGTTATCTCCTCATACAAGTGTCTTTACGTATTATGCGAGAAGTTACCAATGTCAAAAGATAATTATAACTTTCCACATTCATTCACAAATAATTATGCCAGTCATCGGGTTTGCTCACCAACCCACGAAGTAAAATCACATGTGACTACTGCCTTCGTTTAAGCACCCATTGCCTAGACAATTTCGTTAGTGTTTTCCGTTTATTGCGGTTTGTTTGCAATATTTTTCCTTGCAAGACAAGTTGCAAACAGCGACCATAACAAGATTACCTCCATCACTGCCAAAAATAAACTTCGAAAAAAAGCGTATCGTATTCGTTTGCCAGTCCGATTGCAGTCTTTCTTCACTGAAAGATGTCAGGCACGAGAATTTGCAGCGATATAAACACCCGTCCACATTCAACCATTGGTGTGCGCAGACATTTGCGCAAACAGATCGTTGCGTGTGGACCCGGCTTAATAAACCATCGCAAACATGGAGAGTCTAGAGAAATGGGCGTGCCACTGCACAGTGATTGAAATAAGACAGCTTTTTTATCATCTGTAGTTCGAATTAATCTGTGAAAATTGGAGACAGTATTTCTAACATTCTACAGAATTATATGAAGGCAACATTTTTTAAAATCATTTTTGCCTACGTCCCCTTTAACAAAAGCATTTGATAGTGTTGATCACAAAATATTGCTGCAGATGTTGGAATATTATGGAGTGGAGTGGCTCGCAGTTAGTTCATATCATACTTCAATGACAGACAGCAGAAGGCAATTCTCAGTAGTGTTGAAAATTACTATTATATGCACTCACAATGGGTCACTGTTAAGTAGGGGATGACCTAGGGGTCTGTTCCATTGCCCCTTTTTTTTTATTATGTGTATAAACAATACGCAATCTAGTATAACAATTAAAAGATATTTCTGTTTGCTAATAGCACCAGATTCATAGAGAAGGATATTGTTTTCATTATTGACACAGTGAAAGACTTTCATGGCTTTCTGACCCAACAAAAACTGAGATATTGATTACACACAATGGGAATAAGATAAGTGTGACTGATCATTTCAAATTTCTGTGCATTCAAATAGATAGTAATCTGTTGTGGAAAGCCCATGTTCAGCATTTGTTCAGAATTAAATACTGATTTATTTACCATTAGAAAAGTATCTGAAATAAGTTCAACACGAAAAGTTGTCCACTTTGCTTAATTTGCAATCGCTCATTATGTGTGGTGTTATTCTTTAGTGTAATACATTTAATTTAAAAAAGTATTTATTGTGTAGAAATGGACGATTTGAGCAATATGTGGTGTAAGCTTATGAACCACTAGTCAACACTGTTTAGTAGTCTGTGAATTCTGACTTTGGCCTATCAGTACATAGAATCAAGAATCTTTATTCACCGTAAACCATTTTACAATGATATTGGGTTTGTCACTTTTACAATATATATATATATATATATATATATATATATATATATATATATATATATATATATATATATATACTGTATAAAGTACAATGAACAGCATTGAACCTAAGATTAATAGGAATTATGCAGTATATAATAATATAACTGAAAGCATCAATTTTCTAAAAACTAATATGATCATCTGGAAAACTGAAATATTTTTTAATATTATAAAATGGGTGATTTATTAACCAATTGTACCACTTGTTTTTAAATTTATTTATATCCATGGTCCGAGCAGAGTTTGGTAACGTATTGAAGATTCTGATAGCATTCACTTTGTGAGAGCTACCAGTCATTGTTAACCTATGCCTAGATATATCTAACTTAGACTTAACCCTGGTGTTGTGGTCATGAACTTCCACCTTTGTAATAAGTTCTGACATATTGTTTTTAATATAGAGTCCTGCAACATAGATATATAAATTCACAATAGTGAGTATTTTGAGGCTGGTGAAGAGAGGGCGACAGTGCTCCAAATATTTTTTTTACACGTTATATGCAAAACTTTCTTTGTATTTTTTATATTTTATCAATGTGAGAAGAATGTCCCCTATTATAAGACCATATGATATGTGGAATTGGAAAAGTCCAAAGTATATCATCCTAAGATACTCCAAGCTTACCATGTCTCTTAGTTTCAAAAACAGGTATGACATCCGAGGATTATTTATATGTTCATGCAAATTAAGTTTGGAGTCTATATATATACCTAGAAGTTTTGCCAATTTGTTTTCTATCTCCCTTGTCATGCCTATTAGAAGCTGCTGTGTTTTGTCAGGATTACATAATAGTTTATTAGCAGTAAACCACTCCAAAGCTATATCAAGAGATTCTTTTGTTAAGTGATTGAGCTCAGTGATATTTTGATGTGACGTAAACAGTATAGTTCATCTGCGTAATATATGACAGGGTGTGGTCTGCTACTGGGTACGTCTTTGATTGCTACAATGAAATAGAAAGGCCCCAGGATAGATCCCTTGGGAATACGTGTGTTAGTTTCCAGCAAAGATGACTGTATATTATTAACTGAAACAAATTGCTTAATGTCGTTTGTTGTTAGTAATATCTGGTAATTCCAAAGAGTTAGAAGATTTCATCCAATTAATACTAGACAGAAACAGAATCTGTATTTGGATCACACTTCCTTGGCGTTTGTGCAGAATGGCATGCAGTATTGTACCACATTAACTTTAATAAGCTGCAACAAGAATTAAATAAGCTTAGTAAAACCACGAACTTCAGGGCTAAAATGAAGAGTTTCCTCGTTACTCACTCTTTCTTGAATAATTCCTGGAACTATTAAAAATGAGACTAATTTGTGTTAAATTGTGGATAATTTTTTATGGGTGTGTGTGCCACATGCATAGGATTGGTGTACTTTTCAGTGTGTCTATTATTACACTTTTGTTACAACTTGATGAACTAGTTGTTCCACGACCATGGAGGCTTGCTTCTCAAAGATCAAGATTACATTGAATGTTGTGTTCCTGTATTATTGACGTAATAACACTGACAGTCTGCTGGGGGCTCAAATTAAAAACCTGATGGTGTGCCAGTGTCTCCAGTCTGTAGCATGTAAAGGCTGCAAAACACGTTTTTATGCATCAGAGAGAGAGAGCAAGAGAGAGAGAGAGTGCAATAGAGAGAGACTCTGACTGACTACATTTACATGTGAGACATATTTGGAAGAAGAAACACAAAGTTTGCAATACCTTTTTCACTCTCCTGTTTACATGTTCAGGCCTGGAGGTGACTTAATAATATCCCAGTAAAATACGTCATCTTGAAAACAACCATTTAATTTCTGTTCCCTTATTCATGCTCAATCTAATGATTACCTTTCTACTCTACTGCAGAGGAAGTTAGTGTGTCAATATCAATGACAATTCTCAGCAATGAGAAGGGAGGACGGAAGTTAAGGGTAATTAGAGACGGAGCTAATGTTTGGAGCGTTGGGTCAGGATGGGAAGAAAAGCGGCCATGCCCTTTGAAAGGAATCATCCTGGCATTTGCCTGGAGTGATTTAGGGAAATCTCTGAAATCTTAAAGCTGGATGGCCAGGGATGTATTTGAATCTCAATACGAAAGGGAAGGGGAAACTTTCTGGGTTGATAGCAAAATCCTTAAGGGGGGACACTGCAATTCATGAAAGTACTTCTTTTTTTAGGCTAAGATCAGTCTCCAGTGAGAAGCTCAGGCAGGCAGGTGCTAAAAATATTGAAAAATCAGATGTTTCTCAGTAAAGTAAAAAATAATGTTACTATCTTTCACCAGAATATTGGGGAACAAAAGAATAAAACAAATGCGCTTTTGGTTTGTTTAGATGATATAGATAATGTAATAGATATACTATGCCTGTCTGGGCATCACATTGTCAGTGGAAATAAATTAGCTTCAGATGTAAGTAGAGATAATAAGATAAGAGGAGGAGTTGCCATATATGTCAAAAGCTATCACAGTGTCAAAAATTTAGAAACAAAACCGTTTTATGTAGAGAAGCATGTACCTGCCAGCTTAAAGTCAATGATGATTATCTTATAATTGTAACAGTATATAGGTCCCCTTCAGGAAACTTCCAGTTATTTCTGGAAAACTTTGATGCCTTGTTGTGCTATCTGTCAGATAGGGGGAAGCAAATTATTATTTGTGGTGATTTCAATGTAGATTCACTGAAAGAGTGTAATAAGAAGAAAGACCTGGAAGTCTTACTTGGCTCATTCAATCTGACATCTGTTATTGATTTTCCAACTCGGGTAGTAAAGGACAGCAGTACATTGATAGATAACTTTTTTATAGACCAAGATAAGTTTAACAACATAAATGCTTGTCCCGTAGAGAATGGTCTTTCTGATCATGGTGCACAGCTAGTAACAGTATATGACATAGCTCCGTTCAGTAATTTGTAACAGTCCTCCAGAATTGTGCGCTCGATTAATGCCTTAACAACTAGAAATTTCAAAGAAAGTCTACAGCAGTTAGACTGGGGTGAGGTTTATAAGGCACATGATGTTACTTGAAAATATAACTTATTTCACAATACATTTGTAAGGGTATTTGATAACTGTTTCCCCAAGAAAGTAGTAAAATTTAAAAGAAACCATGCAAAAAACCATGGCTTACTAAAGGAATAAAAATATCTTGTAACCGAAACAGGGAACTATATCTGTCTGCAAGAAAAAGTAATAACCCAGAAACAATAAAATATTATAAAAACTACTGTGCAACATTAAGAAAAGTTATTAAAAAATCAAGAAGCATGTGCATCATGTCTGAGATTAGCTCCTCTGATAATAAAATTAAAACAGAATGAAACTTCACTCTGCAGAGGAGTGTGCGCTGATATGAAACTTCCTGGCAGATTAACATTGTGTGCCGGAACCGGGACTCGAACCTGGGACCTTTGCCTTTCGCGGGCAAGCGCACTACCGACTGTGCTATCCCGACACGACTCACGATGCCGCCTCACAACTTCGCGAGGTACTGGCAGAAGTGAAGTTGTGAGGCAGCATCGTGAGTCGTGTCGGGATAGCACAGTCGGTAGTGCGCTTGCCCGCGAAAGGCAAAGGTCCCAGGTTTGAGTCCCGGTTCCGGCACACAATTTTAATCTGCCAGGAAGTTTCAAAATTAAAACAATTTGGAATGTTATTAAAAAGGAGACAGGGCAACCAAGAGCATAGGAAGAGGGTATTACCATCAAAACAAATGGAAACTTTATTAACAAAAAGTCAGAAGTTGAAAAAAATTTTAATGATTACTTTTTAAATGTTGTAGAGAAAATAGGATTTAAATGTTCATTAGAAGGAGCAAGGCAATTAATGGAAGGTGCTATACCCACACAATTTGATACAATCGAAATTTCACCCACCGCTCCTTCAGAAATTAGGAAAATAATAAACTCTCTCAAGAGTAAACGGTCATATGGAATTGATGGCATTTCCAGCAGGTTATTAAAAAATGTTCAAATGTTTGTAAATCTATCGGACCAAACTGCATGGTCATCAGTCCGTAGCTTACAAACTACTTAAACTAAGTTAAACTAACCTAAGGACAACACACACACCCATGTCCCAGGGAGGACTCAGACCTCCGATGGCGAGCAACCGTGTGCTCCCCAGCGAGGCGCCTTAGACCGCTCGGCTACTCCACCGCAACAGAGAATATTAAAAAAATGTTCTCAGGAGATATGTAGGATTCTCATTCATATTTGTTATAGCTCTTTAAACCGGGATATTTTCCCGGATAGACTGAAATATGCTATCGTTAAACCTTTGCATAAAAAAGGGGATACGTCCGATGTCAACAACTACCGCCCCATCTCACTTCTTATAGCCTTATCAAAAAATTTTGAAAAAGTTATGTATTATCAAGTTGCTTCACATATTAGTAAAAATAAAGTTCTAACAAAATGTCAGTTTGGTTTTCAAAATAGCTTTTCAACTGAAATTGCTATATATATACGTTCACTGATTAAATATTAAATGCTTTGAATATTCGGACATCACCAGTTGGGATTTTTTGTGATCTATCAAAGGCTTTTGATTGTGTAAATCATGGGATTCTTCTAGATAAGCTTAAGTATTGTGGTATGAGTGGGACAGTGCACAAATGGTTTAAATCATACTGAACTGGAAGAGTGCAGAAAGTTGAAATAAGCAGTTCAAATGATACAGATGAAACAATTAATTTCTCTAACTGGGCAGTTATCAAAAATGGGGTCCCACAAGGTTCGGTCTTGGGTCCCTTGCTGTTCTTAATATATATTAATGACTTGCCATTCTACATTCACAAAGATGCTAAGCTAGTACTTTTTGCTGATGATACAAGTATAGCTATCACACTTGACAAACAGGAATTAACTGATGAAATTGTAAGTGACATCTTTCAGAAAGTTCAGTGGTTCTCTAGAAATGGACTCTCATTAAACTTTGATAAAACCCACTATATACAGTTTCGTACAGTAAATGGCATGACACCATTAATAAATTTAGACTTTGAACATAAATCTGTAGCTAACGTAGAATATTCAAAATTTTTAGGTGTTTGCATTGATAAGGGACTGAATTGGAAGAAACATTGAAGATCTCCTGAAACGTTTGAGTTCAGATACTTATGGTATCAGAGTCATTGCAAAATTTGGTGATATACATCTCAGTAAATTAGCTTACTACGCCTATTTTCATTCATTGGTTTCATATCGGGTCATATTCTTGGGAAATTCAACATTGAGTAAAAAAGTATTCATTCCACAAAAGCGTGTAATCAGAATAATTGCTGGAGCCCACCCAAGAACATCCTGCAGACATTTATTTAGAGATCTAGGGATCTTCGTGGTAGCTTCACAATACATATATTCGTCATGAAATTTGTTATTAACAATCCGAGCCAATTCAAAAGTAATTGCATCGTGCATAGCTACAACACTAAGAGAATGGATGATATTCACTATTCAGTGCTAAATCTAACTTTGGCTCAGAAATGGGTGAATTATGCTGCCACAAAAGTCTTTGGTCACTTACCAAGTAGCATCAAAAATCTGACAGATAGCCAACTAGGATTTAAAAAGAAATTAAAGGAATTTCTGAACGGCAACTCCTTCTACAATGTTGATGAATTTTTAGATAATGCATTTCAAAAAAAATAAATAAATAAATAAATAAATAAATAAAAAACAACAAAAAATGTAATAAAAATCCTTAAAATATTGATTGTCAAGTGTAGACAACATGTACTAGACTGACACATTCCACCTCATTACGAAATGTCGTATATTTGATTAATGGAATAAGTATTAATCTAATCTAAACTAATCTAATCCATCTGTGGCGACTAATCATCGTTTACTGTACGTGGTCATCGTGTTTATAAAGAGGATTCGCCCGCCGCCACAGATTAGATTAGATTAGATTAATACTTGTTCCTTAGATCATGTATACGACATTTCGTAATGATGTGGAACGTGTCAGTTTAGTAAATTATGTCTATACTTGACAATCTATATTTTAAGAATTTTTTTTGTAAATTTTTTTTAATTTTTTATATATATATATATATTTTTTTATGTTTTATCTAAAAATTCATCTACATTGTAGAAGGAGTTGCCATTCAGAAATTCCTTTAATTTCTTTTTAAATACTAGTTGGCTATCTGTCAGACTTTTGATGCTACTTGGTAAGTGACCAAAGACTTTTGTGGCAGCATAATTCACCCCTTTTTGAGCCAAAGTTAGATTTAACCTTGAATAGTGAATATCATCCTTTCTCCTAGTGTCGTAGCTATGCACACTGCTATTACTTTTGAATTGAGTCGGATTGTTAATAACAAATTTCATGAGTGAATATATATATTGTGAAGCTACAGTGAGTATCCCTAGATCCCTAAATAAATGTCTGCAGGATGCTCTTGGGTGGGCTCCAGCAATTATTCTGATTACACGCTTTTGTGCAATGAATACTTTTTTACTCAATGTTGAATTGCCCCAGAATATGATCCCATATGAAAGCAGTGAATGAAAATAGGCGTAGTAAGCTAACTTACTGAGATGTATATCACCAAATATTGCAATGACTCTGATAGCATAAGTAGCTGAACTCAGACGTTTCAGGAGATCTTCAATATGTTTCTTCCAATTCAGTCCCTCGTCGATGCAAACACCTAAAAATTTTGAATATTCTACCTTAGCTACAGATTTATGTTCAAAGTCTAAATTTATTAATGGTGTCATGCCATTTACTGTATGAAACTGTATATACTGGGTTTTATCAAAGTTTAATGAGAGTCCATTTGTAGAGAACCACTTAATGACTTTCTGGAAGATATCATTTACAATTTCATCAGTTAATTCCTGTTTGTCAGGTGTGATAGCTATACTTGTATCATCAGCAAAAAGTACTAGCTTAGCATCTTCATGTATGTAGAATGGCAAGTCATTAATATATATTAAGAACAGCAAAGGACCCAAGACCGAACCTTGTGGGACCCCATTTTTAATAACTCCCCAGTTAGAAGAATTAATTGTGTCATCTACATCATGTGAACTGCTTATTTCAACTTTCTGCACTCTTCCAGTTAAGTATGATTTAAACCATTTGTGCACTGTCCCACTCATACCACAATACTTAAGCTTATCTAGAAGAATCCCATGATTTACACAATCAAACGCCTTTGAAAGATCACAAAAAATCCCTACTGGTGATGTCCGGTTATTCAAAGCATTTAATATTTCATCAGTGAAGGTGTATATAGCATTTTCAGTTGAAAAGCTTTTTTGAAAACCAAACTGACATTTTGTTAGAACATTATTTATACTAATATGTGAAGCAATTCGAGAATACATAACTTATTCAAAAATCTTTGATAAAGCTGTCAGAAGTGAGATGGGCCGGTAGTTGTTGACATCGTATGTATCCCCTTTTTTATGCAAAGGTTTAACTATAGCATATTTCAGTCTATCTGGGAAAATACCCTGCTTTAATGAGCTATTACAAATATGACTGAGAATCCTACTTATCTCCTGGGAACAAGTTTTTAATACCCTGCTGGAAATGCCATCAATTCCATATGACCGTTTACTCTTGAGAGAGTTTATTATTTTCCTAATTTCTGAAGGTGAGGTGGGTGGAATTTCAATTGTATCAAATTGTGTGGGTATGGCCTCTTCCATTAATTGCCTTGCTCCTTCTAATGAACATTTAGATCCTATTTTCTCCACAACATTTAAAAAGTAATCATTAAAAATGTTTTCAACTTCTGACTTTTTGTTGATAAAGTTTTCATTTGTTTTGATGGTAATACCCTCTTCCTCTGCTCTTGGTTGCCCTGTCTCCCTTTTAATAATATTCCAAATTGTTTTAATTTTATTATCAGAGGAGCTAATCTCAGACATGATGCACATGCTTCTTGATTTTTTAATAACTTTTCTTAATGTAGCACAGTAGCTTTTATAATATTTTATTGTTTCTGGGTTATTACTCTTTCTTGCGGACAGATATAGTTCCCTTTTTCGGTTACACGATATTTTTATACCTTTAGTAAGCCATGGTTTTTTGCATGGTTTCTTAGAATTAAATTTTACTAATTTCTTGGGGAAACAGTTATCAAATACCCTTACAAATGTATCGTGAAATAAATTGTATTTTAAATTAACATCAGGTTCCTTGTAAACCTCATCCCAGTCTAACTGCTGTAGACTTTCTTTGAAATTTTTAGTTGTTAAGTCATTAATCGAGCGCACTATTCTGGTGGACAGTTTCGAATTACTGAACGGAGCTATTTCATATACTGTTACTAGCTGTGCACCATGATCCGATAGACCATTCTCAATGGGACAAGCATTTATGTTGTTAAACTTATCTTGGTCTATAAAAAAGTTATCTATCAATGTACTGCTGTCCTTTACTACCCGAGTAGGAAAATCAATAACGGATGTCAGATTGAATGAGCCAAGTAAGACTTCCAGGTCTTTCTTCCTATTACACTCTTTCAGTGAATCTACATTGAAATCACCACAAATAATAATTTGCTTCCCCCTATCTGACAGATAGCACAACAAGGCATCCAAGTTTTCCAGAAATAACTGAAAGTTCCCTGAAGGGGACCTATATACTGTTACAATTATAAGATAATCATCATTAAGTTTAAGCTGGCAGGCACATGCTTCAATATGCTGCTCTACACAAAACTTTTTTGTTTCTAAATTTTTTACACTGTGATAGCTTTTGGCATATATGGCAACTCCTCCTCTTATCTTATTATCTCTACTTACATTTGAGACTAATTTATATCCACTGACATTCACATTTTCCATACCGGTGACAATGTGATGCTCAGACAGGCATAGTATATCTATTACATTATCAGTTTCTATAGCATCTAAACAAACTAAAAGCTCATCTATTTTATTCTTTAGTCCCCCAATATTCTGGTGAAAAATGCTAACATTATTTTTTACTTTACTTCTCTGAGAAATATTTGATTTTTCAACATTTTTAGCACCTGCCTGCCTGAGCTTCTCACTGGACACTGATCTTAGCCTAAAAAAGAAGTACCTTCATGAATTGCAGTGTCCCCCCTTAATGACTTTGCTATCGACCCAGCTAGTTTCCCCTTCCCTTTCCTATTGAGATGTAGGCCATGTCTAGTGAAATCCCACCTATCAATAGCATCCACAGGAACCAAACCGATGTCCGACAGAGTGTCCGCCCTAAGCAGTTGATCAATCTCCATATTGACTCTCCTGACGGAGCGGTTCAATTGGGGTTGATCGTACCGCATGAAAGCAGGCAACAGTCCAACATTTGTCTGAGTCGTTGCAGAAGCTATTTTAACCAGGTCACACTGAATATTGTAGCCCTGATCCCTATCAATGCTGTTTCCCACCCCACCCACTATAACAACATGATCCTGTTTTGTGAAACCCTTACACAAGGAACCTATATCCTCTACCACCTGGCTTAGACCTGCACTGGGCTTGAAAATGTTTGTGACCTGGTACCTGTCACCTAGTTTTTCCTGTAAAATCTGGCCCACACCTCTTCCATGACTACTTCCTAACAACAGAACTTTCCTCCTACTATCTACTTTTTTTGAATCCGTTGGTTTCCTTGTGAAAGTCTGTTGCTTCCTAACTGCACCTACTTCTAAAGGAGCCTCTTCCTCACTTGACTGTGGTAGCAAGGCAAATCTATTGGTTGTGCCAATTGTGAAGCTGTCAGGAACTATACTCTCTCTGTGGCCCCTGTTCCCTGCTACCACTTCCCACCCATGCTCACCCTTCTCCCCCCTTAACCTCGTAAGTTCCTCCCTAGCACTATCCAGTTCAGCCTGAAGGGCCCTAATCTTCCCTTCCTGTTCAGCTATTTTTCTGTCCCTTGAACACACTTTGCAAAACAAAGGAAGAGACTCATTTGCTTCCCTCTTTCCCACACCGCTACATCCCCCCCAATGAAACCACTTGTTACAACAGCTGCATCGAAACCCAAAACGAACAAACCTACTGCAGCTCAAACACATTGCATTCATGATTGTTACTACGTGATATTGACAATATATATTAAATAATAATACAAGGGTTACTAGATTTGCTTAGGACACTAAAATACGTGTAAGCTGTTAGTAAATGCACTTAAAATTGCGGTATAACACTAAATTTTCACACTCGCGAATTTGGCCTATGAATGTACACAAAACAACTTTTCGCGATTAATGAGCCAATGCGCGAAAAAAGAAAAGAAAAAGAAAGAAGAAAAAAGAAAAGATGTTGTTGCCGCAGCAAGACTGTTTATTCTTTGTATTTGCGAGTCTCCTGTTTTTTGTTTAGTACCTGGTTACGACTGTGATCTTCTGTTTGAAACATTGTGCTTTTGATGTGACGATTATACTTTAACGTAAAACGTCTCTCATTTGTGTTTAATGTGTTATATCTACAGTCACAGGTCTACTAAATAAATTATTGTAAAAAATGGTTTCTGCAGAGAATAATTCCGCGTTCTAGTGACTTGAAAGATACACGCTAATAAAACGTCGGACAGTTCTGCTTCAACTGCCTCGACAATTGGTGACCCCGACGTGATACAAGTCTGCAGAAAACGCGAGAAGATACTAGCAAGATGGAGGAAGAACCTAGAGTTTCAAGAATAGCCGTACGTTTGCCGCCGTTCTGGCCAAATAATTCAGTGTTATGGTTCGCCCAAGTAGAGGCCAGTTTCCGTTGTGCAGGAATTACCGCCGACTCGACGATGTTTTCTTTGGTCGTGAGTCAATTAGATCAACAATATGCCGCGGAAATTCAAGACGTTATAACCGCGCCGCCGACAGCCGATGCATACAAGAAGCTGAAAACAGAGCTGATTCGAAGAGTAGCCGCTTCACAGGAGGAACGCATACGGCAAGTGCTCACACAAGAAGATGTTGGTGATCGCAAACCTTCTCAGTACCTAAGGCATTTGCGAAGCAAGGTAGTCGTCGGTATGGTTCCTGACAACTTGTTACGCACAATTTGGAGCAACCGCCTGCCACCACAACTTAAGGCGATTATAGCGTCTCAAACAGAGATGTCTCTTGACGCTGTAGCGGAACTCGCAGATCGTATTCAAGAAGCAATCACACCAGTGCGTGTCTGCGCCGTATCAGAAGCCGGCAGCAGTACGGCGGCAACGTCGGGAGTTGCGCGTAACACCTATGATTCATTAGCAGCGAAGGTAGACGTGCTTTGTAACCAGCTCAGTGAACTGATGCCTCGACACATCCAAATGCGAGTCCAGTGCGTTACCACTGCTCCACCTCGCTAGATAGCAATAAGACGCTACTTGACAAGCAAAAAAGGTTGAGTTTACAGGGGCACTAAAATTTGAACTGCAAGTAGATAACCGCTCATCAGAAGCGGAGTTCTATTGGAGATTGTGGAGTTTCTAGAATGATTTATATCATCTGCCAAAAGCGTCATTGAAAAATCTGCATTTTGGTGATCCCTTTTAACGGAGTAAGTAACGTTGGTATCCCTGTGTTATTGGTAGCCTTTAGCTTATTTTATCTAAATGGTGATTCCACTCCAAAGAGTTTTATATAACTGTTGTGGCGTGTATGCGCCTAAAGGTGATATTTCTATCCATACAACCATTGATCACTGCATACAACCAACCATGATTTTCATGTGAGATGCGATTCTGAGGTAAGCGTCTACTTCCGTTTTCCTTGACGTGTAGGGCTGGGTGAGAATATGTGTTGTCCATGCTATATAGTGTACACTGGCACTACAGAAGATATTAGCCTTCTGATTCTTTTAGAAAAATGGTATGATTTGTTCTGCAATTCTTTGTCCAGTACTACATTTGTTACTTATGTTCTGGAAAATAATCTTATACCATCATGGAAATGTTATTCGATAAAATGAAATCATTTAAAAGTCAACAACGATGCAGATGGTGATAGTATCGTTTTTGCATAGTATAGTATGTATTTCATAATGTAAACATTTCGTGTAGTTATTGAGAAATACCTCCCCGTATGAAGGTCGTTTACGTTAAATTTTGATAATGATTGCGTGTAATGGCAGAGGAAAACTGGGATAGTTAGCGTGTGTAAACTGTTTTGTTTGTGCCTGTGTGTGTGTTGCTTCGATTTTGAGACGTAAAGAGTGTGCCGTAATTGTCATTCCGTAGCGTTCATCCGTAAAGATAGTCTGCACTGTATGTCAATACAGCGGTGACGAAAAGTATGGGGACACAAACATGTTTACTGTGTTACGTTTCTCTTATTAGTAGTTTGTTCCGTGCTTCTGTTCATTCTGTATTCCAGGTTTCTCCTAGTGTTTTTCTGAAACCGTTGATAATGTTAATAGCCTTCGTTTGTGTACATAGCTGTTGACATTACATACCCGGACGGCATAGGCCTTTAACGAAATTGTTTCGGCATCCGAACTGCAATTAGTTTTGTATGTTTTCTTGTTGTTGTTGTTGTTAATTTTGGAAATTACCAGGAAGTTACAATTAATACCGCAATACAGCCAGGAAGACCATTTCAAAATCCCGCGGAACTGCACACTCGTAGACAATCACCTGCTAAATTTAGTTCTCACGTGGTAATGTTGGCAATGGATGCTCTCGACAGTCGCGTGACAACGGAAATATTGTCATGAAATCTTCGTTTTACAAGGGCATTATTTTTCCGAGCGGACAAGAGAACATAAAAGAACCTGTCAACCGTGTATGATGAACAGCATTATTTCCAAGGTCTGTACGACACGCGTCATTGTATATGGTTCGAATTTATCAGAATACTAACAAAATTTTACAGCTCGTGTCGCGATGTAGTGTCCAGATGTTGGCAGCGGCGGAGCCAACAGAATCATATAGTGATGGGATTACTTTTTTGTGCCGATCTCGACGTAAATAATTTGTTCTTCCTGATCTGTGATTCACAGGTTCTCGAGGTGCCCCCTGTCCGCTCAATAAATTAACTGTACTCGTCACTGGAGAAAACTCATAACATTCGGAAAAAGATCATGGCTGTCGTATTTCACACGCAGCAGCCTTAATCAACATATCTGATCACGAAACACCGCCCCTCGACACGGATTGTAAAATTAAGCCCGGCATAAAAGTGTCGTTGATGCTGCCAACATAATCGCGTGAGCCCACCTGGACGGGAAGCGAAATCTTTCACTTTTTTCGCAGACCTAATCTGAAGTACATTGTATATACATGTGGCGTCTGTTCCGAAAGAACAGACGTCACTTCTGATCCTGCAGTTTTTATTATTTAATATTCATAGAATATGACATCAACTGCGATTGGGCAAAGCTGAAAATGTGTACCCAGCCGGTGTAGGGGTCAGCGCAACTGCCTAGAAAGCAGGAGACCCGGGTTCGAATCCCGGCTGGGTACACATTTTCAGCTTTGCCCAATCGCAGTTGATGTCATATATTCTATGAATATGAATTACATTGTGTTGTTATGCAGTTAACTGAAATTGTAGTTAGTGAAGAATTGACGTACCGTACTGAGTCCCCCCCCCCCCTTCCTCCGCAGCCGGAAATATTATCGTCTGAGCATTCATTTGAGGATAATGGATCAAGTCTGCCGCGCCCATTCTGATTTAGGTTTTATGTGAATTCACTATCACTCCATTCAAATTATGGGATGATTCCATGAGAGGGCTCATCCGATTTTGTGATTTCTGACAAAACCATTCACACTGGCTACTCTATCTCCAATGACACTAATGTTGACAGAGCGTTTACCCTAACCTTTCCTATTTTTGTTGGTCAAATTTTAAGATATGCTCCATCGATTTTGATATGAGTAAATTATTTTCCTCATAAACCTGAAAAATGAACATGAATACTTTCGACACACCATATTTTAAAATTCATTACTGCCCATTTAATTTGCAGCAGTTTATACTGTGGTTACTTCGTTACCACATTATTTGAAGTGACATATTCTTAAGTCACAAGATACGTATCCAGGTTTTGTTTGTTTCTTAAAAGTACTTAATATTTATACTGTGCATTCAAAGTTGATAAATGTAAAAGTCAAAACAAAGGTTGTGGTAACAAATTGACTGGTAGCAAAATTGTGCCAAATTGAGAATGCAAAGGGTTGCAATATGTAACTTCACTATCTTTAGCATGCAACTAAATCCTAGTTTAGGTGGCACTAGCTTCCTGTTGTGCCGATGTTGGTAGCTAAAGGCAGCCAATCAGAAGTGTCATTAAGAGAGCCATTGAAAATATCTTTCATACCATGATGGTACGTGGCATGCAATTTAAATGCCATGACATTTACTTGATGTGGATATTTCAATGTATTATTATATTTCATTATAGGAAATGAAATTTGATGCAGTTTTTGAGATTGTGGAATTAGGTTTCATACTAATGGGGAAAAATTGATATTAGAGCAATCACTTTAATACAAATAACAAAATGATGAATGGTAAAAGTACATAAAGAACCTGAAGACATCATCGCAATGCAGTAGTACTGAGGTGCGTGCATGTTTGTAAAAGGCGTGAGAAATTATG
Organism: Locusta migratoria; assembly: GCA_026315105.1. Taxonomy (NCBI): domain Eukaryota; kingdom Metazoa; phylum Arthropoda; class Insecta; order Orthoptera; family Acrididae; genus Locusta; species Locusta migratoria. The sequence goes on from CM048752.1 coordinate 81,984,013, forward strand.
TGATGGCTGAGTTAAAGGTGACAGTTTACAAGCAGACCATAGAGTATAGATCATGATTTTGTGTTTAAAGTGATCTGTAGCTTATCTCTGATGGTTAGGTGTAGGATAATATAGAAATTCCCCCCACCCCGCAAGTGAGCGCTGGAGTTGCAGAATTTTTGGTATTAGATGTATAATTGACATTCTGTTATCTGTAATTTACGAGGATAACTGCAGAGTATTTACTATATACAATACATAAGTATTAAGATATCTCATCTACGGGTTTTCCAACATGCTGATGACATAATGTGTCAATTATGCCAAAGAACCACTCACTACGTGGGTGTGACAGTGTTTTCAGTTAATGAAAATTGAGTGCAATTCAGTCATCCATAATATAGGTTTCCTCGCATTTGCAGTGTAAGGCACATAAAGGGAAAGTTTCACCTATGTAGTGGTATAAAAATATTGTCATCGCAGATTTACAGAACCGATCATCAAAAATATTGACTTATTTTCAACAAATGTCATGAAATTTGGGCTAAAATCTTTTTCATGGCCAATGCAATGTTTACAAAACAAAATTTAAGGACAAATTCATTGGCTCTGGCAATGACACTTCTGATTGTCTGCTTTTCTGTTGGTTTATATATTTACACAGCAAAATATGTTGATAAAAACACTATTTAGGAACATGTATTTTATTGTACTTCATGTCTTCCCATCCAGAACATTTATAACAAACAAGTAATATTTTATAAACATTAGTTCACACACTGTGCACAGAACAAATATTTTGTTCATCAAAATAGCAATACTTTCTCTAGTAACATTTGCATATCAATGAGAAGGTAGTCTCACCTAAACTAGGCCGGCCGCGGTGGCCGAGGAGACTGAGGCGCTTCAGTCACGGTCTGCACGGCCACTACGGTTGGGGGTTCGAATCCCCCCTCGGGCATGGATATTTGTGCTGTCCTAGTTCGTAAGTAGTTCATAAGTAGTTTGTAAGTTTAGGGACTGATAACCCCGTAGTTAAGTCCCATAAGCTTTACAAACATTTGAACATTTTGAACCTAAACTAGGATTTAACCTGTCTCATTCCTCGGTGAGATCACTTTTGTAATCAACGTATTGATCATCTTCCTAAAGTGTTGGGCATTCACACACATCTTAGAGGATTTTTCAGCCACAAGGTGTCTGCTGTAGCAGTTTTCAAAGCAATATATTTTGCTTCTATTGGAGATAACTTTACCCATCTGTCTCCTTATAGCCCAACAAACATTATTTCAAAGTACCTGAACTATTTATCTTGTTATAGTCCTCAAGTATTCCTACAGTACACCAAGAGAGATTTTCATGTCTCTCCAGAAGGATGGTTTGTTGATTATGTTTACTAAAGTAGTTCACTGATGCACTTCCTTATGGTCTTCTAGTTGCCATTACATACATCAGACAACCAGTTAATTTATAATAATTGAAAGTCCAGGTTGGAATAAATAATATAGTGAGGACAGTTACAACTCACCGCAAAGACGTGGCGACGAGATGCGACAGGCACATACAAAAGACACACACATACAACACATTCAGCTATCGGCCATGGCCTTCTTCAGAAATAGAGCACTCACGCAATCACACAGGCACACAACACAGTCATACAACCATCACCTCGACAACCAGTTAATTGTTGCATCTAAACTAAGCTTGTCTTAAAATTGGTAGTTTAGAAATGATTTTGTTTTTCCGACTCCCAGCAGTTAGTATTAAAATTGTCAGTGCTTTCAGCCTAGAAGTGACCAACTTTTGGATTGTTGAAACTGAATTTTGAAGCGTAATGTTAAGTTCTTGGTTCTGTCATCAGTCCATCTAAAACTGTCCTGAGTCTACATAAAAGTTCTACCTCTATCTTTACACACTGAACTTCTTTTTGTCAGTTCTCCAATCAGAATGTATTTAAAATATCATTGAGTCTCGTGAACATATGTTCATTCACTGCACAAGAAGTTGTCTTTTTTAATATATTTTCTGTTTACTTTTTAGTCAAGTAACAAAAGTATAGTTGTATATCTCCTCATTGTCAAAAGCCTTTACATCAACACAACTTGTAGTGATTGGCGTTTTACTTTGAACATCCACTTACGGTAAGTGGCTGTTGTATTTGCCGAAAGTTGGTTCTGTTAAATGAGTGTACAATTGTACTATTCGTCATTAGACTGATCCTCCATACCTTCAGAATTCTGACGTACAATTTCCACAAATGTCATTCGTGGCTAATATGTGATATTCCTCAAAGTATTTAGGTGTTCATTCTTTTTCTGCGAAGTTTCCGCTTCCTTTATCTGAAGTCGTGGGCCCAGAGTTATCTTAAAATGGATTGTTCAGTTTCTTCTAAGTTAGTGTCATTTGATGGTTGTGAATCTCTTATGTTCAGTATTTGTTACCTATTTGAATGGTCTCCTTAAAGTGTCAATTTCTACTTCTACCTTAAGAGTAGAAACAACTTCTAAAATTACATCTTTTAGTCTTCTGTTTTAGAGACATATTATGTAACTATTTGAACAATAAGTGGTCATGAAACATTTTGATTACATATAATTTTAGAAAGCATAATAGACAACAGTGAACAATGGTTAAAATTAACCAGATCACAGAATTGTTGTTTTCATTTCATTGAGTGGAACCGGTCACGAAATAGTTATGCGATCTGGACCATTTTAATTTTAATAAGTGTTGGTTCCACTACAACATTTTGCCTATTGTCTTGGTTTTGATGACACTTACCTGTAATGCAGTCAGAGATTTAGGATCAGTTGAAAGGTGATAATTTAGGTCTGAGTTGCTGAAAATCATAAGTTTGACAGTGAAAATAAAGGTTGTGGTAACAATAGTATAATATTGGTCCCACATTTGTATCTAAATCTGAAGTAGATTTTTGGATGGTGGTAAAAACAACTGTCAATAGTTTCCAATTTTCCTTTTTTAAATTTACAGCCAAGAATCATACATTGAGCCTTTTCAGTGATGGTAAGAGTTATTCTGCCACTCCATTTAGCTGAGGTGTGTACCCTATGCATAACTCTAACTGTATTTCCGTTTCTTCAAAGGAATTCACCATTTCATATGGCATGTAGTTGTAGCCATTGTCAAATGTTAATTTGCTGATTTTTTCCCTTCATGTTGAAATGAGCAATATTCATTGTATAATGTACTTTAAAATAATGAACACTTCAGAGAGTGTCAACTGTCGGAAAGTGAGTATGGTATAACCATCAGTGAGTCACCATATGTTTCCTTACAACAAAGCAACAAGTTACATGACCAAGCACATAATTGTGTATCAGTTGAAGTGTTTTTTTATTAACATTCATGCAGATTACATTGATAGGTCTTGAAAACAACTTTGACCTGTCCCAATGTTGGATAGTGGTTTCTTCATATTCTTGAGGTACTAATGTACACAAGTCTTTAATTTTTCTATGAAACACACAATAAACATAAAGTTTTTGTTGATTTACTCAGTCAGGTGGCACAGTGATTAGCACATTGGACTCACACTCAGGACGGAGATTCAAATCATTGTCTGGCCACCGATATCTCACTAATGACTCTTAAGCTAATTCTGGGATGGTGGCTCCACTGAAAGGTCACTGCCAATTTCCATCTCCATCCCAGAAGAGAGAGAGAGAGAGAGAGAGAGAGAGAGAGAGGGGGGGGGGGGGTGCTTTAATTTCACAATTTTAAATTTGGCCCACTGAATTTTTAAAAAACAGTGCCCTATCCAGCCATTTATAGAATAAACACAGCCAGTGTATCCTTCAGTAATTCTTTCCATAAACAATGCATTTCTTTCAGGTAGTAAATATCACTATTTTCTTTACTTCTAGCTCATGATACAAATGTCTTGAAACTGACCTAGTAAACAAAATAAAACAATGGTAAACATAACTTTTCTGGGAATGATCTTGCATGATAACATAAACTAGCTTGTGCTCCCTTACTACCCTCACCCATTAGTGTCATAGTTTTCATTGAACCTCGTGTGTCATTTGTAGTGGTGGGTGACAATGTTGCATGCTGGTTTCTTGCTGGTGAGCTGTGATGACTGTTGTAGGTACTCTGCAATGTGTGGTGGGGTGGCAGGTGTCTTGTATCTGATGAGGGGGGGGGGCTGGGTCCTGATCAGTGATAATTATGGAAAATTAAATTCTGTTCTGAGGATGAAAATTAAGCACAGCTTCATTGTGTATATACAATAGGGAAAGGGGCTGATTGAAAATAATGAATTTTTAGCAAATTAATAATCAGCCAACCAGTTGCAACAATAATGGTTTGATAAACAGTGACCAAGGTTTCAGCAGATATAAATGTCTTCTTCAGAGTACATGTTGTAATGAAGCATGTTGGAATATTCCCATTCGCTTGCATTACTGAACCTCCCAATACCACTGTTGCATAGTAATAGATATGAATGAAAGTAGTCTGTTATTTTCTTTTCCAAAATGTTTGTTATTATTTGTTGCAAAGTAACTAGCTGAAGTCTGTCTCTATTATTTGATGCCAGAGAAGTTTAATTAACAAATAGTAATTCATGCCAGGTGTATTGTTAAATTTCAGATAGCATGCTAATGAGTAGTTCTGTTAAAACTAAGTAAATAATTTAACTGAAATTTGTATATCAATTTACTCATTACTTATGGTATCTTTTACTATAGACAGTTGCATATAATTGTTTATTTTTCCAATATAATTTAATGTACATAAATTAATACACAATTTTCAGTGATATTCTTTGGTTGATGTAAGTAGGATGCACTCGTGGCATGTAACAGAGTATTGTTTCATCAGTTGTCAGGTGCACAACCTATGTCAGTTCAGAGTACTGTTTCGGCTGTGATCTGTGGCACAAGCCATGCCAATTGGTACTTTAATTTTGAACAGTTATGTAGAAGTTCGTCAATGTTATGTTAAAGTGGAAAGTTTATATGGGTATTGTGAAGTAACAATTAATACTTGTGCCAGATCTCTAACTTTTGTATTCTACACATGAACTGTTGTAAAGTTGTATTATTGATGTGTGAAATGTGTGTTACCTGTCACACTAATTGTAATTAAAGAGACTTGTCAGCTGGCCATAAATGAGGACAATTGGGCACGGATAATCATTAAAGTGTCAAAGAACTGCAGTTCTGTGTGTTGCCTGCATTGTTTGTAGTGAATTAGTTTTTGCCCCCATGAGATTTCAGCTGGCTACTACAGCAACGATCTAAAACCTGGTAACGGCACAATGTGGCAGTATAAATTACAAATTTATAATCCTCATGTCTGATGGGTGTCACACTGAGCCTATGGTCTGAAACACTATAAAGTACATTCATTTGAATAAAATTGGAGCTTACTATAACAGCAGTTCGCAATAGCTGAAACACCCCTACAATCATTAAATGACACCCCCCTTGATTGATGGGATGTTTCAGCTAGTTTGATATGCAACTATAGGAAGTACTAGTTTTATTCTGATAACTGTATTTAATGATATTTTAGACAATAGGCTTGGTATGATGCATATGAGACATGACAATATGAACTTCTGATTTGTGCTGTCACATTGTTTGTAGGTAAAACACACATTTGGAAGAGAATGGGTTTATATTTGTCAAAAGCTTGATCAAAGTTTGTTAAACTACTATTGTTGCAATTGGTTGGTTGACTATTAATTTGCTAACCTGTAACTGTTGCTGAGGTGCAGTCATGTTTAAATTGTTGATGAATTTTATTTCCCACCTTATGCTCCCAAATTAAGAATTATTAATTGGACAAAAGTGTTGACCAATTGTTGGAGGTATTCACTTATCTATAAAATAAAAATGTTCTTATTTAAGAAGTTAAAACAATATTCTGATTTTGAGAACCCATACAATCTGAAAAGTAATACTGTGCTTGCAACTTTTCTTTTTTTACAAAATGTGGTTAAATCTTACTTATGTTGTTGGAGGCCTGGCATGTTGTTGGCAACAGATGAGAATGGCTGGAAATGAAGTGACAAATGACATAAGAGATGCAGGCATCCAATCATATTTCAGCCAGTTTGGTCTGCTATTTGAAAAAATAACTGTAGGAACCAAAAGGATGTAAACAAATGTCTGATATCTCCTCTTTCACACTTTGATGAATCACGAAATGCTTAAGTTCTCTGTTGGTCGGTGGCGGAATAGTGAGCTAATGTTGAAACACAATGTTTCCTTTACAATGGTAATTAATTTACTGAGTGGAAGAGAGTAGATACAAGACCATCTATACCACTTCATAGTCAACAGAAAGGATTATGCCCCTCATCCTATGACATAAGTAAATTTTTATGTATGAAGGAATAAATCCTCTTTTATTGACACTGGAGTAAATGATTAATGCTGTTCCTGCTTCTGTGGTTGACATGTTCTTGTATGTACCTTGTGCTGTCACAAAATTAATTACCATTGTAAAGGGAACATTTTGTTCTCACAACATTGTCTCTTGTGCCATATTGCAACAAAATAAAACATAAAAAATAAAAAAGGCATTTGTTTATACCACATAAAACCAGCAAATGCTCATTACATACTAATGCTATCAAGTGATTGGCTAATGAAGTCATCACACAACTCCAGCCATTTTCATCTGTTGCCAATATCAATATGCTAGGCCACAAACATCCTAAGTAAAATATAACCCAAAATGTTAATATATCTAATGACTCTCCCTGGGTTTCATTTGAAATCAAAATTGTATACAACTATATTACTTTTAAAGAATGTTTAAATATTATAAAGGAGAATTCGTTAACACATCACAAATTAAGCCCGGCTGAAGTGGTTGGGTGTGTCAGACTGCTAGTACTTTCACAACCTTATAATCTCTTCTTATAACAATGAAATTAATCATAAACAAAGTGTTATCCTTGGGCAATTGCCTAACCAGCACAAACAAAACAAATTATTTAATGCTAATGAAAACTAAAGACAATACTGTGTAGAAAATACAAAGACAAGGATTTGCTCTCATCAGATGTGACAAGACAGCAGTGCAAGAGTATTTAGCAGTTCAAACAAGATGCATAAAAAATCCACTTCTGTAGATTGGAGTATCAATTACTTAGGTCTAGAAAATGGTGGATAAGAATTTAGCATCTCCTGTAAAGTTACATATGGACCAAATTATGAATGCTGACTCATTCCAACTTCTGTGGTATAAACATGTTTGAAGTATTCTTCAGTTCACAGAATTCTAAAATTACCAGTTCACTCCACTGCCATCATAAGAGTTGCAAACCTTTAGGTACTTTGCTATAATAGGTGTAATGATCAGTTAGTTGAGAACTAATATAAAAAATTAAAAGGAAAGTGCTGCCACCCCCTCCTCTCTCTCTCTCTCTCTCTCTCTCTCTCTCTCTCTCTCTCTCTCTCTCTCTCTCTCTCTCTCTCTCTCTCTCTCGTGGTTTGTCCTTAGTTCAATTTAGTTTAAGTATTGTGCAAGTCTAGGGGCTGAGGAATTTGGTTTATTAGGTTTATAGATGTGACTGGGAAAAAAGATTGCTATCCAATTGTCAACACCAAAAGATTTTGACTAAGTTAGGTATTCACAAATTAGAATGTGGGCAATGCAATGGATTCTATTAGCACAAACTGGCTGTTCATTTTTCACCAGGTACAAAGAACATAGAGGTAGTCATAACAATATGTATTGTACAGTACTGTACAGTATTTGGTACTCATTTGTGTGACACACAGCATAGTTGCTCGTATCAACTGAATATGAAAATACTGCACAATGATCTGAAAGGAAAGAAGTTAATTTGTTAGTAAGTTTAAAAATACATCATAAAAATAATACAGTGAAGATGTATTCAATGACATGACAAACTATAAAGATGAAATTTTTTATTCTATAAGCAAGTACACATTATTTACATAGTTACCTGAACATTCTATACTTGACTTAGAACATGTGCATTAGCATTAACCTGTAGTTTCCCTTCTCACCCATAATGAATAAAATAGAGATTAGCAATTTCTGCAATAATATCAATGACTGATCATTCAAATAGATCCAATTCAGCTATTTGTTATGCTGAATCATGTAGATGTAGTTCTATGGGCTGGAGGGAAATAGAGATAATATACAATACTGATCTTCTGTTAAAAGGCTTAATGTTAGTTGTGCAATGCATCTGCCATCTTATCTACTAATTTGAAACAGAACAAGAATCTCAACATTCCAAATTTGGCATGTAGACTATGGGCTATGAAATGTATGTAATAGGTGACACATCTAACAGTATTCCTATATGGTTTTCCCTAGTGATTTGAATTAAAGTAAAAATTTTCTCCACGTCTAGATCACTCCTACTTCAAATAGAGCCCACTTAATTGTTCATGTTGCACCTAATCACATAGAAAGCTCTTTAGTCTGGGTGAGAGAAAAACCACATGTATCAGCTGAAGCCCAGAATACAACCCACACAGTTGTGCAACTTTGGATTTTTTCTTTGTCATGACCTCAGTCATTTGATATAGTTAAAAATGACATGAAATGATCCTGCAGGCAAAGAACAGTGCCTCTACAATCATTACATATCAGTTGGAAGCATATCTAAAGCTGGAGGGTGTTTTTTGGGGGGGTGGGGGAAGATAATACAAACCCAGTTGTCCTTTCCTTCTAACTTTGGACTGCTTATGTTCCTTATTGTTCTTGTAATCTTATGCCTTGCATTTACTTTGCTGTTTTCTAGTCTTGGACCTTGTGGACTATGGACCATGAAGATTTTTCTCTCTTCACTGGTTGTGTTTTCCTCTTTGGCCAGTAGCTTTTCATTTTGACTGGCTGTGGTGCTTTTCTCTATTCTGACCATTTGCAGGCAGGATGTGAATGGCACTGTAAGCAGAATAAAGTTTTTAGTAATTTTCTCTTAAGTGTTGATTATGACTCTGTTTGAATGAAATTTCAGCTTCCTGTAAAACCTTTTTAATGTGGCTTGCCCATTTGGAATACAATGTTTTTGAAATTGGTGTGTGTATGTGATGAGGAAGTCTTTGGGTGTTCATTCTTTCTAGATCACAAAAAAAAAAAAAAAAAAAAAAAAAAAAATCATTCTCTGCTTCATCATGTTGGTAACAATGTCTTCTGTGTGTTCATATAATTCATATTGTGTGTTGGGCAGAATTTTTCATTTTCTATGACGGGGCCGATAATTTTTCAAAATTTTCCAGGCTTTTATATCCAATTTTCTCAGATCTTTCTTCATCATGTTTAAACATTCTGATGTATACAAAGCTGATGGTCTAATTATGCTGTTAGTGACATAATTTTAGGTTTAATGACAGGCTTTAGCTTTTAAGTCTTTGCACAGATGAATAGCATCTTCTTTTTAGAACACCTACTTTCCACAGCTGCATCTTCTGAACAATCAGATGTAATTACTAGGATCTCTCAGAGATATTTAATTTTTTTTACTGCTTGATTTTTCTCTTGTTGTATTTCAATGTGAAGTGGTGCATGTCGGATGTTTGTGATGAATTCAGGTTTGTTAAGTGCTATTTTTAGGCAAGTTTTAGCAGCAATTGATAGTAGGCTGGACACTTGAACCTCACCATTATCATCATCATCATCATCATCCCCCCCCCCCAGGGGGCCCACAGTTCTTTTGTGGGTACGTGTGTGGCGCACACGGGGCCCCGAGCCGGCGAGTCGAAAGCCCGCTGTTCTCCCAGCGGGCACATACAGTAAGGTCCTTACCTTCCACTCGACCTACTAAGGATTCAAGTACCCAGACGTGTGATTTTACCTTCGCTGACACAGTTGTGCGATCCGCCAGCCTGAAGATTGCCCGTTCCACGTCCCCACTTCCTCCTGCTGCTCTTAAAGTACAGCCTTCGTCAATCTCTAGTAAACCGCGGGCACCTAAACAAGATGCCCGGACTTTGAGAAAGGAACCTGTCTGTGAGGATTTTCTGCGTTATCAGGCTTCAACTGTCGACTGCCTCTTCTCACCGTCACTCTTAGAGAAGAGCCAACAAGAAAGAGTTCCTCTCCTTCCCCGCCGAGGCGTGACCCATCCGTCACACCGTCCAACAGTTGCCGGCCTCGGCTGTCTTCTGTTTCACCGGGTCGCTCCGTCTGCCGGGCACCTGGCCCTTTACCGGCGGTGGAAACTGCCCCTCCTGATCAACTCAGGGAGGTGGCAGGTGCGTCGGTCGAACCTATGGACCACGACCCGTTGCCCCTAGACAGCGATAGCAGTGCTCCCTCGAAATCTGGTCCTCAGCGGCCGTCGAAGTGACCCCGCTTGCTAGTTGGTTTTTATTCTTATTTCTTATCTCATTTTTATCATGGCGCTCCTTCATTGGAATATTCGCGGCATTCGTTCCAATCGGGAGGAGTTAAAACTACTCCTTCGGTTGCACTGCCCGCTTCTAGTCTGTCTCCAAGAAACTAAGTTGCGTCCACGTGATCGTGCAGACTTTCCACACTACACTTCTGTGCGGTTCGACCTGCCACGTGTGGAAGGTACCCGAGCCCATGGAGGGGTTCTGATGTTCATTCGAGACGTCTATTACCATCCCATTACATTGCATACTCACCTACAGGCAGTTGCCGTCCACATCACTTTATCCACATTTACCTTCTCCCTCTGTAATATCTATTCGCCATCGTAATCTGCCCTTACTAGGGCAGATGTGCCACACCTTGTTGACCATCTCCCTTCACCTTTCGTGTTGGTAGGCGACTTGAATGCCCACCACCCCCTATGGGGCTCTCCGGCACCTTGTCAGAGAGGCTCCCTTTTGGTGGACCTTCTCCAACACCTCGATCTTGTCTGCCTCAACACAGGTGCACCGACCTTCCTTTAAGACAAAACACACACTTATTCCCATATAGACCTCGTAATATGCACTCCTCAGCTTGCCGGTTGGTTTGAGTGGTATGCACTTTGACACGTACTAAAGTGACCATTCCCCTTGTATCATCCACTTCCTGCATCATTCCCCATCTCCTCGTCCCACCAGTTGGAACATTTCCAAAGCCGACTGGGGGTTTTATTTTTCCGTGGCTGTTTTTCACGATCAGAATTTTCCCAACTGTGACAGTCAGGTCGAGTACCTCACAGAGATTATTCTCACCGCTGCTGAACGTTCCATATCTCGTACATCCTCTTCTCCACGTCGTGTCAAGGTCCCTTGGTGGACTGCAGCCTGCCGCGACGTGCTTAGAGCCCGGCGCCCTGTTTTGCGCACCTTCCGCCGCCACCCAACTTTGGAGAATTGCATCAATTATAAATGTATGAGAGTGCAATGTTGTCGTATCATAAACGACAGCAAGAAAGCTTGCTGGACGGCTTTTACTAGTTCTTTTAACCGTTTTACTCCGTCCACGGTTGTTTGGGGTGGCCTACTCCGTTTATCTGGCATCAAGGTCCACTCCCCGATTCCTGGCCTGACTGTGGAGAACGCAGTCCTTGTGGACCCCGCTGATGTTTCCAACGCATTGGGCCGTTTCTTTGCGGAGGTTTCGAGCTCTGCCCATTACCACCCTGACTTTCTCCCTCGCAAACAGGTAGAGGAGGCTCGGCCGCCTTCTTTCCACTCTTTTAATCGTGAAAATTATAACGTCACCTTCACCATGCAGGAGCTAGACCGTGCTCTCGCCCTGTCCCGATCTTCTGCTCCCGGGCCCGATTCCATTCATATTGAGATGCTGAAGAACCTCTCTCCTGCAGGCAAGTGCTTTCTTCTTAGGACCTACAATCGCATATGGACTGAAGGTCATGTTCCCACAAGTTGGCGTGAAGCCATTGTTGTCCCCATCCCCAAACCAGGGAAGGACAAACACCTTCCTTCCAGTTATCGCCCCATTTCTCTGACGAGCTGCATCTGTAAGGTGATGGAAGGCATGGTTAACGCTCGGTTGGTCTGGCTCCTCGAATCTCGCCACCTCCTGACTAATATCCAATGCGGTTTTCGTCTACACCGCTCTGCTGCTGATAACCTCGTTACGTTGTCGACCTTTGTTATGAATAACTTTCTAAAGAAGCGTCAAACAGTAGCAGTGTTCTTCGACTTGGAGAAGGCATACGATACCTGTTGGAGAGCGGGCATTCTCCGCACATTGCACACATGGGGCCTTCGGGGCCACCTTCCTCTTTTCATTCAAGCGTTTTTGGCGGATCGCAAGTTCCGGGTACGGGTGGGCTCTGTTTTGTCAGATACCTTTTGCCAGGTGAATGGGGTACCACAGGGCTCCGCCTTAGTGTGACGCTCTTTGCCATTGCAATTAATCCGATCGTAGATTGCCTTTCAGCCGACATTTCTGGATCCCTTTTTGTAGACGATTTCGCAATTTATTGCAGCGCCCAGCGGACGTGTCTCTTGGAGCGTTCTCTTCAACGCTGTCTTGACCATCTATATTCCTGGAGCATCGCAAACGGCTTCAGATTCTCTACTGAGAAAACGGTGTGTATAAACTTCTGGAGATACAAGGAATTTCTTCCACCTTCTCTACATCTTGGCCCTGTTGCTCTCCCTTTTGTGGAGACTACGAAATTCTTGGGACTCATGTTGGATCGGAAACTTTGCTGGTTCACACACGTGTCCTACCTGGCTGCCCGTTGTGCCCGATCCCTTAATATTCTTCGTGTCCTCAGTGGGACGTCATGGGGAGCGGATCGTGCTGTCCTACTTCACCTTTACCAGGCCATTGTTCAGTCCAAGCTCGACTACGGAAGCCTTGTATACTCCTCTGCACGGCCGTCGATTCTCCGCCGTCTCAACTCTATCCACCATGGGGGTTTACGTCTTGCGACCGGTGCATTTTATACTAGCACTGTTGAAAGTCTGTATGCCGAGGCTGCTGTATTACCCTTGACCACTCGGCGTGACATACTCTTGTGTCGGTACGCATGCCGCCTGCGGTTGATGCCCAACCATCCATCTTACCGATTATTTTTTGACGACTCACTCGATCGCCAATATCAGTTGTCTGCGATTGCCTTACTTCCACCTGGAGTTCGGTTTTGCCACCTGCTGCAGAGGCTCGATTTTTACCCTTCCTTCCACCTTTCGGTTGAGCGAAAGCCCATTGCCACCGTGGCATCAGGCCCAGGTTCACACTCACCTTGAACTTAGTTCGCTCCCCAAGGAGAGCACTCCGGATTTGGTATACCGCTCGAGGCTTGTCGAACTCCGTTTGCGGTTCGATAATGCCATATTTATTTACACTGATGGTTCCAAGAGCACTGCCGGTGTCGGATCTGCCTTCATTGTCGGGGACAACCGGTTCCAATGCAAGCACCCTGACCGGTGTTAGTTTCACGGCTGAGCTTTTTGCCCTTCACCAGGCCGTTTTGTACATCTGCCGCCACCGCGAACCTTTCTATGCCATATGTTCGGACTCCCTTAGTGCCCTGCAGAGTCTTAAGGACCCTTCCTTGAACCATCCTCTCGTGTATCGGATCCAACGCTCCCTCCAGTGGCTAGCAGATGACAGCTGTCACGTTTCTTTCCTGTGGGTCCCTGGCCACGTGGGTGTGCCCGGGAATGAGACCGCCGACATAGCAGCCAAGGCCGCAGCTATTTTGCCTCACATGGCTACCTTTTGCCTCCCATCGGACGATGTTCATCGGGCTCTTCACCGGAGTATCGTGTCGCAATGGCACAGTGCGTGGTTTTCAATGTACAACAATAAATTGAGAACTGTAAAACCGATCCCGACCGCTTGGAGGACCTCCTCACGCCCCTCTCGGCGAGAGGAGGTCATCCTGGCCCGGTTGCAGATCAGTCACTGCTGTTTCAGCCACCGTCACTTGCTCTCCGCTGACCCTGCACCGCTGTGCTCCTGCAGTGAACTGCTGACAGTGCGACATGTTTTACTGACTTGTGTTAATTTTAATCATCACCGTGTAGCCCTACACTTTCCGTCTACTCTGGAGGAAATTTTAGCTGATGACACACGAGCAGCTGCTGGAGTTTTGCGTTTTATCAACTTGGCAAACTTATCCAAGGATATTTAACCTTTTTAATTGTCTTTTATCTTTCGGTTTTAGCCTCTTGTTGATGTTATGACAGTCACCTTTTTTCTTAGAGATCATAGTGAATCTATTTTCTTGGCTGGGTGCTAATGACCATAGAAGTTGTGCGCCCTAAGACCACAAAAGTATCATCATCAACATCATTGGGAATAAGTGCCAGATCAGCAAAAGCAAAGGAGTTTACATTTAGGCCATTTCTCTTGTCAATTTTGAATCCCATAACTTGGTGGGTTGTTTTCCATTCTCTCTTTTCCAGGACACAGTTGGGAATGCAAAGGAGAGATTAGATCACCTTGTCTCACTCCTGTACAGATTTAAAGTGGCTCTGATTGTTCACTTCTGAATTTCACCTCTGACGCAGTGTCATTTAAAGTGAAGCTTATCAGACTAATAATTTTCCCATCAAGACCAAATTCGGCAGGGGAACTCTCTTTTCTTTTTTTTTTTTTTTTTTTCTTTTTTAACAATCGAGTCATACGCTCCTTGATAGTTGGCAAAGATCACAACAAACTTGTTTGACCTTGATCTGGCAGATAAGATTTCAGATTATGGATCTGCTCTGTCCTGCAACCAGCTTGATATTTGCCCCAATTATGGATCTAAGACTGATTCGGATCTCATTTCATTAGTATCACCCAAATCTGAGACATTTCCCTATGCGCCAGATGGGGAGGCAACCAATGGGGGACTAGTAAACCACACACAGGATGAGTGCCGAGGTTGTGAAAAACAACTTTCTCAATGGCTGTTTGCACCAGGCTCTTGATTGGCTGTTCATAATTCCCATTAATTGTCAAGTCATTACCAACATGTACACTATATTGAGAGAAAAATAAAAGTTAAAGAAGCTGACACCATAAGTGTGCATTAACCCAGGAAATTTCTTTGCCGATGTATAAAGCCTTTACCTTTTGCAAAATTGGTAAGTTTTACTGCTCATGTGGGAAGTATATCGCCACCTATAACAGAAAAGTGTTTTCACCTGGGAAATGTGGGGAAAATACTGGAAATTATTTTTCTGTGTATACATCCTGAATAAAAATGAGAAAAATAATGATATGAAAAGTAAAGAAAAGAAGGAAGAGGACAAGAGAGGGAGAGAAAAGATATTTGATCCTTGCTTGACAATTTTCGAATATGGACAAAATATTAAAACAGTAAATTTGGTATAGCCTAGGAGCATGTCCCATTCAGATAGATTTTTATTTTTATTTATTTGTATAAAAATTGAGAATACTTGGAAAATTGTAATGTATGGTGTAACAATGAACTACATAGTTGTAGGTATTATGCTTTACATATTGTAGCAATGGCAAAACAACTTAGTTTACAAGAACACTCAAATATTTCTCCTACATCCCATTGCCCATTTTTAAAAATTTTATTAGCATGTACTAATTGGTGATAAGCAAATCATTAATTGCACATTGATAGGTGATACCTATGTCTGTGGTTTGTAAGGTACTAATCACCTATCTAATGATTGAAAGTCCAGGTGGAATTCAACAGTATAATTATAGTTTGCAGCGTCCTGCAAAGATGAACATAAAGCCGTGACAGGCACCATAAAATAGTCTCACACACGTGAAAATAACGTTTGGCTATTAGCCTTCGCCAGAAAAGTAACTCTTTCATACAATCATACTGGCACACTTCAGACACATACACATGTCATCTCCAGCTGCTGCATAACGGGTAACCCTGTGGTTGATGGGATGGAAGGGAGGGGAAATGGATGGGGGGTGGTGGTGGTGGTGGTGGTGGTGGTGGTGGTGGTGGTGGTGGTGGTGGCAATATGGCCATATGAAGCATGTAGGTACTAAATGGATGGGAAGAGGTGCAGCTTCCTCAGAGATGTATTTTGTTTGCTAATGTTGCTAAGCAGCCACTGTCTTTCTTTTGGTCTAGCTGCCATTCAGTTAAGTTGCGCTGTCTGAATGCTGTAATGGTACATTTAGTATAGAATTGGGGAGAAGCATTATTGGTGCTTTCTTTTGTCTAATTTGCATTGAAAGTTGGCATACCTAGACAATGTGCCCTGCCTATGGTTCAAATTAATATACTGTTACAAGCCCAGCATATTTTTAGAGATTGTAATATATATACAGGGTGTTTCACTAAGTGTGTTTGCCTCTGTAACTTATAAAATAATAGGTGACGGGAAATTTTAATGTTGTAGGTCAACACAAGAAATGTTACACTTTCTGCAGAGCTATAAACATAGTTTATTGTATCATTTTCCAAAGAGTTACAGCACAAAGATATAATTTTTTATATGGAACAATAGTTTTTGTTGAAACCAGCTGCGTCCAAATCAATTTAAACTACATTCCTATCACTGTTAATTTGGGAGCTACAACCCTTGAAAGTTTCAGGGGCAGATACCACACGCTGTACATAATACATGGCTGTGTGGTGGGTGATGGATGTTATGGCGGTGGGAAGTTGATTTACATGAGATGTTCAAATGTGTGTGTCCATGTTCCTCGATACATAATGCAATGCGCCATCGAAAGGATCTGCGGATGAGATGTAACACCACCGGTGTGACGGAGCGACATGTGTCCTCTATGTGCGGTTTTAGTTCATCTGGGGATGTCGGCTCAGTGACATAAACACAATCCTTTAGATATCCCCACAAAAAGAAATCTACTGGTGTTAAATCAGGTGACCTTGCAGGCCATGAATGAGGACCATGGCGCTCCAACCATCTTCCTGCAAACCTGTTGTTTAATTCGTCCACAACAGCATGTTCAAAATGGGCTGGGTAACCATCATGCTGCATCCACATATGGACTCTCGTGTGTAGACACACATGTTCAAGGAGACCACCCAAACTGTCTGCTATAAAAGCGCCATATAACTCACCTGTCAGTGTACCTGGGAAGTAGTGTGGACCGATGATTTCATTCCCAAGGATTCCACACCACACTTTAATAGACCACCTAGGTTGATGGTAGACAGTTCGTACCCACTAAGGATTGTCTGCGGCCCAGTAGTGCATGTTATGGCGATTCACTGCACCATAATTTGTGAACATGGACTCATTAGAAAACATAACACTTTGTAAAGACTCCAACGTGAAATTACGCATGGCCCACTCACAGAATGTCACTCTTGCACGGAAGTCATTCCCATGCAGCTCCTGGGTCAGTGAGAGGCGATACGGGTGAAACCTGTAGCCTTGTACTATACGCACACAGATGTGAGACTGACACCAGCGACAGCACCACGGCTCGTAAGCTGACATGAGGATTGTGGCGTAGTGCAGCTAAAACAAACACCTTCGTCTCCTCACTTCTTGCAGGTCTTCAAACAAAACCACAAGAGAAAAATAAAACTTCACAACTGTTACAATGCCCAGACAACAGTGCCAGTGTTGAACCCTACTTTTAACAGTTCCAAAGATCTTAGCAAGTGGATCCACCTGCTTTTTTGACAAAACCATCCCTTGCAGGCATTCCAGGAATTCCTCACATCCAGTATTGCCTCCCAATCCATCCCAAATAATGTATCAACAACTTCTAATATCAGTCCAGCTGAATCCTGTGATATCAGAGAGCTGAAAGCAGATTACTGTATTATGACTCTCCCAGCAGACAAGGGCTCCACAACTGTGGTGCTTGATGGAGGGATGTATGTGACAGTTGGGCTGTGTCAATTCTATGACATGCATACAAACCTGTTCCTCTTGAGCCCAGTGCCTCCTTCCAGGCTAAGCTACAGAAAATTAAAAAAACCCAGGGTCCCTCACAAGGTGTCACAGCCACTGCTCACTCCCATTGAAACACACATCCCAAACTTCTGTCTACTAACTAAAATCTGTAATGAGACATCCTGGCTGTGCCACCAGGGCCCCAACAGAACACTTATCAGCTAGCATGGAACAGCGGCTCCATCCTATCACCCACATCCTCCCATCATACACTAAGATCACAAACCACTCCCTGGAACACCTCAGATCAATCCTCCCACTCAATAGCTTGTCACCATAGATGCCACAGCCCTGTACACCAACACCCATGGTCTTTCTTCCCTGATACACTAATTTCCTAGTGCTTCCATGACAGCCTCCTGAAAGACTTCATACCTTGTCACACTTGTCAGTTTTGTACTCTCCCACAATTACTTCAACTTTGAGGAGCAGATTACATGGGACTATTATGGGAACTAGGATGGCCCTGCCCTATGGCACTTTTCATGAGGTTCATGGAAGAAGCACTCTTTACGACCCAGCAGCCACAGCCCCTGGCTTGTTGTACATTCATAGATAAAGATAACACACTTTGTGGTCTGGCTTCATGGCGAAGAGAAACCTCAGAGAGTCCTTAACGATTTCAACCCCTTCTTTAAACTAAAGTTCACCTGATCTTTCACAGATTGGAAGTCACTTTCCTAGTTGTTGACCTCCATCTTGTTGAATTCCACTTACACACCTCATTCCATATTAAACCTACAAACAAGCAAATACCTCCACTTTGTTTGCTGCCATCCCTCCCATATCAACCTTCCCTACAGCCTAGGCATCTGTGGTAAACGTTCCTACTCCAATGATGACCTACACAAACATTCTGTCCAATGCTTTCCTTTCCTGCCTCTATAGCTCGCGCTGTTTTTCTCTGATCGGCAGAAGTCGGCTGAGTTCATGTGTCTATGGAATGTTTATGCTCTCTACCAACCTTACCACATGGGACTGATGGAAGATATTGAAAAGGTTCAGAGAAGAGCAGCTCGTTTTGCTTTTTCACGTCACTGAGGGAAAGTGTCGTGGAAATGTTGAACGAATTTGGGTGGAAATCATTAAAAGAAAGAAGTTATTCATTGTGGCGTGATCTTTTTGCGAAGTTTCAATCACTGACTTTTACTTCTGAATGTGAAAATATTTTGCTAGCACCCACCTGCTTAGGGAGACATGACCATCCCAATAAAATAAGCAGATCAAAAACAGAACAATTTAGGTGTTCTTTCTTCCCATGCACTATTAGAGAAAGGAACGGTAGAGAAAAGTTATTAAAGTTAGTGAACCCTCTGCCAGGCTTTTAAATGTAATTTGCAGAGTATCGATGTAGACGTTACCTCGTAACAGCATTGTACACCGTACACCTTGTTAATGTATTGTTGACTTGTGCTTGGTATTGATTGTCTTCCACTTATTTGCTAAAATAAGTCCACATACCCTGATGACTGACTTTTAGAAAAAAGGCTGTCCTTGAAAGTGGTATGAAGAATGTTAATTCTGATTGTTATTCAGTTATGACAAAAAGAGGCAGAAAGCATTGCTACACCAGCTTAATAAGTCCCTTTAAAATATTATTTCCTAGATATATATTCCAGTTTTCTATTACTCAAAAATTAGAGTGATACTTACTTTTGTGTTCCATCTGTGACGCCTTAACCCCTTACATGTTGTTACTTTAAAAACCTGTTAGTTGTACACCGTAAGCTGGCAGCACTGAAAGAAAGAGGCGGGGCTGCTTCTAACAGCCAATGTGATAAGAGCTGAATGCAAACTTCAGCTCCCAATATTCTTTGCTCAGGGGCCACATTTGTGTGATCTGTACGTTGCGGACATTGTTTGCAAACAGATCTCCTGAGTGGTCCATTCCACTTCTAGTAATGATTTTCCTAATAACAGTCCACCCAGAAGCCTCCTTAGTTACCAGTACCATCCCAGACTGGAATGCTTTAACACTTTGTAGACTGGACCAAGAAACCGAGCCATTTATGGCTGTTGGTAAAATGTCACTGGAAGGTTTCTTTTTAACAGATCTCCAAGAGGAAAAATATTAAATGGTGCTTGGGCAGGATCATCTGTTCATAATGCTGAGGTCTGAACTGTGCTTGGACTTGGTTGCGAAAGTGTTTACAAATTGCTCTGTTTGGGCCATGACTAAATAGTCTAAAAATTATATTCTCTCTCAAGAGTATATTCCCCATGCCATCCAGAGTTTGCGATCCTCCCAACCTACGCAACATCCTTATTAAACGTCACAACATTCTCAAACCACATTTCCTACCTAAACATTCCTGCCCATGTAACCAACCCCATTGCAATAAGTGTCCCATGCATCCCCACTCCCACAACAAACTACTTCAGCACCCAATTCAAGGCAGGGACAAATGAGAAACTAAGTTACTTACCAAAGGGCATAGATTCATTGCACAGTCTTCTACATTGGTATGGCTATGAAGAAACTTGATAACTGATCGAATGAATGATCAAAATGTATACCTTGGGCAGCCAATTACCCATAGCTGGGCATGCTGTCCAAAATGACTCGAGAGACCTTGGCAAATGTAAACCACACGTCCAGTCTTGATAATCCCATTTAGCGGCAGATGGGAACCTGCTCTCAAACACATCCTCTTTTCCTGCCATCTCCCTGTCCTCGCCCTCCACTGTCAAATATTTGTGTGTTATCTAACAAACTGTAAATCTGGATGAATGTCGACATTAGGGCCAATAGCGAACTTGCATGTTTTCACGTAATGATGTTGGTAGCAGTCTCTAAGGAATGATGGGATGAAGCAGCATGGATGAAGTTATTTGTTGATGTGCAAGAATTGAGATAGCAGGTTGCTGATGCTATTTTGACACACAATTTGATGAGATATCAAATTCACACTGTGTATGAATAACTTTTCTTTCTTCTCAGTGCTCTGACAAGCAATTTCCATTGTAAATAATCATTTTAAAGTGATTTTTTTATTTATTAAATCCTGTGGTCTTTGTTGGTGGATGGGTGAATGTAAATTAGTGTTATCGTAAAAGTAAGGCCACTTTCATAACAAAAACTTCGAATATTTAAGGAAAATAGTGAATACTGTACATAATGGAGAGTATGACACACAATCACAAACTCAACCCACCAAACATCATTTGCATTATAAATTCACTTCATGTTCTCACATCTCATTGCTTATGTGATAGTGACATTCCATTGGTTACACAAAATGTGGTGCATTGCCAACCTATGATCAATACAGATATGGCACCAATGAGGCTGCTGGCCCTATTTTAAATTTTAGCCTTCAGTGTACTCTTATTTCTTTTCAAAAGGGAGCATTTATATGGATTGTATTAGACGTCAGGCATAAGTTGGTGAAAATGTATGAACTGAATTTAATCATATCGAGTAAAAATAGAGGCACTAGATATTAGATCAATCTCCTTTTTTCCTTTCCCTTAGGTCATAGAAATAAAGATTGTCACCACCCATCAAAATCTAGTGTGCCTAAAACATGTACCTTAAATTTTGACCAAATCTCGTCCTTCTTAATTTAAGTAGGTAATTAACTGTGTAGAAACCTGCTATACAGAATTACTTTGTAGTGCTCCATAAAATAGACTAAAATAATATAGTGCAGGGTAATTCTTTTTACTGCCATAAAAGTTTCATCGGATGAACATCAGCAGCGGTCGCTGTGAAGTCACCCGATGCTGTCAGGTTGTACAAGATTCTGTGTGCATCTTGGCTTTGAATCAGAAGTGAAATTTTCTAAGTTTTGAGCTGTGACTAGAAATTCAATGAGAAATCTAATATTTCTATAAACAATAGTTTTTGTAGGTCATACAAACCTGCAGTTAAATGCACTTTAGGTTTCTGCTTGACATGTAGGTGTTGGCGGCAGTGTTATGAATGCAGTCAGTCAGGTGTAGAGTTCATACAGCCAACAAGATTGTCTTCAACATTGTGGTTATAAATAACTTCTTATTACT